>OX276472.1:7500000-8750000 GCA_946251955.1 Acronicta psi | reverse complement strand
AAAAACTTGATACCTCCTACAGTCGTTTCTATTCATTTGCATTAGATGAAACCCATTAGATAATTCTGATACTTGCAATTTTTCGAGAGACAATAACTTAGTCATTGTACACTAACTATTTTAAGTAATTGAACTATTCTCAGATATTAAATTATTTCTTCTAGGTATTCCTTCTGTTTAAATACATAATTATTACTAAGTTTAACAACATTATACCAATTTAGTTCAGTATAATCATCATTATATTCGAGTAAGTGAGGCTAAACAGCCATTTTCTTCACAAAGGAACAACCATTCTATCTCCACAAACCATTCACTAACAGGAACATTAGGATAATTTTTAATTAAATCATCAAACTTCTATCTATAATCGATAGTCTCTCATCTCCAGCCTTCGACAGTGTCGGTTCCGTTTCGAACCTACTACATACATAGCCTTGGCATTAATGAAGGAAATTAGTTGTCACTTTCTAAAGAGACTTTGAACGTTTGGAGTTCTCTAGGGAAGTATTTATGGGCTCACATTATTTTTGTAAGTGTACATTATTATTGACCTCTGTTACTTCAAAAATTAGCTTATTATTATATTGTAGGCAAATATTGATAACTCGAGTGAATAGGTACTTACTGGGTAAGCGTGCACCATCATCGACCGCACTGTTGCTTACCAACAGGCAAAGTAGTGGTCAAACGTAAGCCCATAGTGTATAAAAAAACAAAAAGAACTCACCAACTTCAGGGACTGGCGTGACCGGACTCTCTGGTAAGAGAATACCTTTCTGCACCAACTCATCTCTGTTCGCTCGGACGGATATTTTCCTCTCTAAGGCTGCAAAAACAAACAATTATATATTAAAGAGTTAATATTATAATAAACAATTATATATTAAAAATAAAGAATTAATAATTATTTTTAGTTTAATTGAAAACTATCTATACATACATATAGGTACTAGCAAATTGCAATAAACCCGTTTTCGTGGCTGGTGTTACGAGTCTTATATTGTAATTTTTTAACCCCCGACGCAAAAACGACGGGATGTTATAAGTTTGACGTGTCTGTGTCTGTGTGTCTGTGTGTGTGTGTGTGTGTGTGTGTGTGTGTGTGTGTGTGTGTGTGTGTGTGTGTGTGTGTGCGCGTGTGCGTGTGTGTGTGTGTGTGCGTGTGCGTGTGTGTGTGTGTGTCTGTGGCATCGTAGCTCCCGAACCGATTTTGAATTAGTTTTTTTTATTTGAAAGGTGAATTAGTCGGAAGTGTTCTTAGCTATATTTTATGAAAATCGGTCCAAGATGGCCGCCACTACAAAATAGCGGATTGCATATTTTTTCACAACTCCGTCAATATGGGTATCAAATGAAAGGGCTTAACTAGTAGAATACTATGCACTTTGATTAATTCCAAATCCAAGATGGCCGCCACCACAAAATGGTAAATTAAACTTAAACGTGTCGGGGGTTTTCTAAATTTTTAATTTATATTTAACTAGCTTCCCGCCAGCGGCTTCGCCCGCGTGGTCTTATGTCCTAACGCAATTATCTAGGTGCTACATTGTACATTTATTGACCAAATAGAAAGTATAGTAAACAACACTGAAACGACTTCTGTAATTTAAATACATACTTATGTCACTTTATCAGGATGACCGTGTACCACCTCGTATTTAAGTTATCAGACTAAAACACTTACTTCTAGAAGCAGCTTCGAACTTTTCTGATTTCTTTTTCCGTTTCCACTTCCATGGCTTGAAAAGTCTGCCAAAAGCTGAGAATTTGGACTTGGTTCGCTCAGCCGGTGGCGTGCGCGCGCCCGACCCCAGGCTGTTAGTGCGTACCGCAGAGCCATTTTGTTTCTTTGCTGCAACAAAACATTGTTAATTTCAATAAATTTGCTATTCGTAGTTTCCATTGTATCTAATATCTATGAATAAGAAAAAATCCCCTAATAACTCGAATTAACCATGCTGCTCGGTAAATTGATTACTTATATCGTAATATAATTCATTCTAATCAAATCTAACGAAGTTATACTCGTATACAGGATTACAGGCTAATTATTATTACACATCTTGTAAATTAAAATATCTCTAAATAGTAAGCTAGAACATGTAGGATTGTAGGTACCTAGGTCATAGGTCAAAAAACTAGTTCTACAGAAAATTAAAGAAGACATTGTTGATAGCTACATTTACGTAGGTAGGTACCAGTAAGATGGGTACAAATAGTTACTCACACATTCGTGATACATCCACACAATCAATGGCCCCATTATGCCGAGAGCCTATTGTTATGAACTGTCCGCGCCTATCACAACACAATACCAAGGAGTAGTAAGGTACCTCTACAAAAGAGAAATTTTCCTGTTGCTGCCAAGACCAGAAATCTCTATACATTTTATATCATTGCTTTTCAGCTGCATTCATTGATAAATGATGGATACATAGAAAGAAAGTAAGTAAACAAAAATAAAAGCTATATTGTCTACTAGTTGTGTTCCCTAGTAGGTAGGTATCACTGAGTAAAATAAAGAAATTGAAATGTAAACAGAGTGAAAGGTGTTTCGTGTAAAAATGTTTACCCCGGTTTTACTTGATCTCTTTGTTTCAAGCTAACAATAAAAGTATAATAGATAGTGAGATATGCATAGGCCAATTTGTTTCTAATTAATAAATAATATATAACAGTAATAGATTGCGATTTTGTTCGTGGTTTTCCATCTATCGCTTGTAATATTTACGAATTATTTTTTAAACAGATTTATTCCGTAATAATTCGTTAGATTATACGCTAAAGTCTCAGAATGATCAAACAGGATAATCACGAGAAAGGCAGGACTTACAAGCCTACAAGGTATGCATAACAAACTATAGGAACAAGTCATCGACATGCAGGTGGCGTCTCTGCGTCGAAATAACTTCAACTGAATTTTCCAAGAAATACAGAACAAAAACTTGTACAGAATAACGTGATCACTAGGGGAACTATAATTTTGCAATTGCAACCATATTCATGATAAGACAACTACTTATTCGATAAAAGTTGAAGTTTCAGTTTCATGTTCAGTTTCATGATACCTATTACTTTTGTGGATATTTTGGCGCCTTCTACACGTATGTTATGAATATATTCTTATTTCGGATTGTTGATAGTAAATACTTAAATATTTAAATAGGTACCTACAGGTTGCATTCAGTAAGTAAGTTACGGGTTAAATACTACAACATAAAAATATTTCGTATGAAGGACACCAGTAGATATAACACAGAAATCTAAATATATTTGTCAAAGAATTCGGCCCACAGATAAGAGAATTCATTTTTCAATGCTGCCATTACCTTATCAACAACGAAAACAAATTATCTGCGTACTTAGCATTTTTACAGCAGTGTCGGTTGGAGCATTATAATAAAATACAGGGTATTATATCTGGGTGATAGAAGCATCGTTATTCGGGTTTAGTTTGAAAAAAATAATTTAACCTTTTATAAATTGATACGATCTTTTATTGGAATAATTTGCACATGAATCATAAATTAAACCGGAATGTACGTAGCGCACTAGAACAAGATTATTCTAATCTAAAATTAAACAATATTCATCACAATTTCATTTGAATAAAATGCTCGTTTTATTTAAGCTTTTTTATGACGCATGGAAATAATAACATCATTATATTGTAATAGTCATTTTTAAACCAATATATATAAGCATTCGACATTGTGTCGATGTCGTAAAATACTATTTTAAACACAATAGAAATAATCACGAAATAATAAATGTTTGGCTTTTATGTATGGTAGTCGTAGTAGGTAACAGAAATAACAAGCAAATGAAAATAAATTATTATTATTTAACAATAAGTTAGGTGGTCAAAATGAATAACCTTAATAAACATGGTGTCTACATAAATTATAATAAAAGTAATAATTAGCTTTATTGCAATTTTGGTCACCGGTCAAAAAAGCAAATAAATATAGGGGTTACGGGCTCATGGGTGTGCTGGGAATAACGTTTGATTTGCAAGACATGAGTCACCGGTTCGTGACGAAGTGACTCGCCCACAACAATTGCCAGAACCCCACCAACGCACCTTGCGTCCTCACCTTGTTACAAGATTTGAGGTCCTTACCTTCTAAGACCTCGACTTTATTTATGATAGATAGACTATGACAGGCGTTGACAATATATCTAAAACTGTTTACCAGTTACTGTAAACCCTTGATATATACTATAAAGGTAATGACTGTGTAAACTGATAATTAATATTTGCCATTCCTTAGAGCCTGCAGTAGATCGCTCTACGTAAGTATTGTTCTCTATCTTCTTGTAAAATATAGTGAAAAAAGATATTACGAACAAAAACAACGTTTATACACCATTATTATGTCTACATCAGCAAACAAGTTTTAACTAAGTACATTATAATCTAGTGATAACGGAAGTCGGCTTTAAAACATGTTTTATTTTTATTTGAAGAATGATTTATGATGTATTACTGAAAAAACTCTGAAACATTTCCATTTTTACAATTTCCGAAGGAGGGTTATATGTTTGACCTATACATATGTATGTATGACCGTTTCTATGCATGTCCGCTAACTGCTCGTAACTACTCAATGGCTCAACCGATTTTTGATTTTATCTCATCAGATTTGTCTTGGCACTAGTGTCACTGGGTATATCAAATTTTTAGAAAATCAATATGGCAGATTTTGTATTGCAGGCCACAATCTATTCGTTCCGTCTAAATTATAAACAAACAAAATTGTTTCTTTGCTTGTCCCGCATGCAATACATTTTCCAATATTCAAGTAAGTACGTATATAGGTACGTATTTAATTTTCGGATGTTACATAGAGCTTGTTTTTATATTTTTAGTTAGTTTACTTTTAACGCAGTTGGAGTTTTTGTCTCATTTAATAAATTTATTTAACTACGAGGAGTCGTCATGAAACATCGACCGGATACCTGTTCAAATGAAAATTTGAAACGCATTCTGTAGAGTCCCTGGACCATAACAGGATTACTTTAATTGTCATATTGCTACTCACTATTAATTACAGGTGCCGCACTGTATTTTTTTTTAGCATTATGGACTTATAGAGTTATACGAGTACTACCTTATTTTAGTTAGCCTTTTTTTTGTTAATTTTAAATTCTGTTTTAAACTTTTATCCAATGTCGAGGATATTCTGAAATTAATTCAAATGACTACGTAAACAAAACAACTGTTACTTGCTCGTTTGTCTACTGTTGTGTGTGTCTACATCATTAAATGCCAAATTATTAATGCCTTCACGAAATATTAAAATCTCCAAACATTGTAGGTAAATACATTTATAAGGAAGAGGATCAACAAACTGTTAGTGATTTGGTTGTCTTTTGATATTCTAATGGTATACAACTAAAGTCCAAGAACAATTAAGGGAGTGTTCAAACATCATTCAATCATACTTGCAATGATTCAACAGCACCTTTGCGTAACGAATGCCATAGTTAATATGCTTCTCGAGTGTCACCTGCGGTAACAAAGGCACATTAGTACCTGCACATTGCATGCGAACTTGTTGTATGTAACATATTTTTATTTAATAATCAATACTACAGTATATAATTTATTGTTGTTGAATACAATATAATATGTGTGAAAGTGTCTGTGCAGTGATACACATTGACCTTTTGATTAGAAATGTCACTGACAAAATAAAACAATAGCCTCTTGGCGAGTGCAAATGATATAGCAGGCAGAGGTAATCAGCTTCGTCCTGATAATTGAGTTTTTAACTGTTGCGCTTGTTTGTTCATCAGTAAATGAATGTCAACGTTGACTTCAATTAGTGCATGCCTATCAGAGACATGTAAATGTTGTTCCACTTACAATTCACAATGAATGTATTTTTCGACTCTATCATGCTCAAATATCCTTAACTATTGTTGATTAGATAATTTACATACTGTAATGATCATTATCACCGTCGGTGTATGAAAACTAGATCTGATTGCAATTTAAGCAATGTTTACTTAATTATGTAATATTTGTTTGTAAAAAAAAACTCGCAAACAACTCCAAAAATTTCGAAGCAATTTACATAAAAGAGGAGGGGGAATTTTCGGGAAAATTCTAGTTTTCTTAGAGTTTTCACGCACGCGCATCTGTCTTACTACTAAATCTTGGTCGTGCAGGTACCGCCTATTTAATTACATTAAGGTAACCTTCGTCTTTATCTTTAAGTAGGGACCTGTCTGTTTGTTTATTACCATTTCATGCCTTAATACGTAGCTCAATAGACTTTGATAAAAGACAAAAGGGATAGATTGCACCCTGAGGAAGTACATAAGTTACCTTGTGTTTGAAAAAATGAGTGTTTACCTAAATTGTCTTTTTATGCGAGTAAAATCGGAGCCAACAGCTAGTAACTGAATGACTGACTGACTGACTGACTTACTCACTGACGGATCAACGCACAGCCTAAACCGCTGATCGTAGAGACCTGAAACTTGGAGGATGTATTCTTTGTATGACGTAGGCATCCGATAAGAAAGGATTTTTCGAAATTCTATCCCTAAGGGGGTGAAAAGGGGGGGCAAAGTTTGTATGGGACAACGTGATTCCTTGGTCCAATCTACTTCAAATTTTGCATAAGTATACATTCTATAATAGAATTGAAGGAAGACGTGTATCGTATTTTATTGAATTTCATCCCCTAACTGGGTTAAATAGGGGTAAAAAGTTATTTTTCTCCGAAGTTGATATCAATACTCCTTAGAGTTTTTTATTTAAATTAAATAAAAATAAAATTTTTGACAGATGATATGTCAATTCCTCAGCAGTAAATAATGTCAAGTAGTGAAGGCTCTTTATTCCAATAAACAAAGATTTAATAAATTCCAGTATAATAATACGTAGTGATATTTTTTTTAGTGCTCCTGGTGTTACAAGCAAGACTTTTATTGAGTTTAACATCGGCCAAAGTCAGAAGCAATCGTGATATCGCCTTAGCGGTCGCATCGTCCGGAATTGCTACCACGCTGTTGGAAAGAGGTAAAACTGCACTGGTAAACTGCGTTCAAAGTTCTTCTCGATTTGATACAAACTGAAACCCTACTCTGCAATATACCCAAACAAAGTACTATTCAGAAGTTTGGGCTGTGAGTACTATGGCTGTTAAAGGGGATTACTGTATTGTCAGCAGGCGATTTCCGACAGTCTTTACCAGTAGCTCTCAGAAGTAAAAGCGCGTGAAGCGGTCTCATTTGTGGATTTGAGAAAGGAAAATTGAGAGTTGGCGCCCCAATTATGTTGCAATATAAATCCACCAAAATAATGCAATGGCACCAGATTTCAAGTGAAAACATGCATCGCAATGTAATCGAGTCATCTATACTGACTAGTTGTTCTTGAGGAGAGTATGTATTTACTCCTAGGATTCCACCAACAACATCAAATTACCCCCCTTTGAATTCAAGAGAGTGCAGTTTCCCATCAAAGTCTGCTTTACAATGATCATAAACAAAGCTGAAGGTCAAACTCTTGGTAACGGGAGTAGATTAGGGAAAGCTGCTTCTCCCGCGGGCAGAGTATATGGCATGCTCCAGAGTAAGCGCACAGAGTAGCCTGTTGATTCTAGCATCCGAAGAAAAAACAAAAAAATATTGTTACAAAGAAATACTGTGGCAGGTGTAGTATTTTTATTTCGTTGTAAAAAGATAATGTTCATAAAATATATAATGTATCAATTTTTTATTTTATTTTCATGCTTTTTTAAACTTTAAATCCCTGCAACATAATAAAGATTGTTATATTTTATATGTATTTAAACATTTTCACATATTAATTTATGTTTTATCAAAATTAATAACGTAAAAAAATTTATATTTTTAAATTAAAAATCCTATTAGAACCATTTTCGACTTCTACGCGGACGAAGTTGCGGGCACAATCTAGTAATAAAATATGAGACTGGTTGTCTAACATTTTTAGCTTTAGGTACTGTATAAACTTTTATGATAAGTATTTTTAGTTCGATCCCTCTCTGGCATTGTATACCTACCAACTTTTTATTTTTGGATTAAACAATCACATCATCAAAGCTTATTCGACCAAAAAGTACTGTTACATCGGTTAATGGATAGCAGCAATGTGACATCACCGCGCTGTGAATTATACAAAAACAGAAACTGCCACAGTACCTATGTTTCGAACAGATAACTGATTGTAATTTTTTTTGTGTAACTGTAAGTAAGTAAGTTTCTTTCCAAATTTTTTTTTACATTGCCGCAGAATCGGATTACATATTTACAATGGGGAACTACCTGCCTCTGGGCTGAAAAGGTAGAGTCGGAATTTTATTTGATTTTAGGCAGGACTAGATATCTATACGAACTCGTATGGGGAGACTTTTGTCCACCTCCACGTCACTTTCATTTTTCTAAGTAACTACCGTTGCTATCGACGACGGAGATATTTTCCCATAAATATGGATTCACAATTTTACATTTACTAATCTACCTTCTTTACAGGCAAAGCCTCATTGATCTTTTACCATCTTTTACCATCTTTTACATCTACTATTCGGGCTCGTACCTACTGACTAAAAACATCACTTGCCCTCCTGATCCTAACACTAACGTTAGAACCATGGTTAGGAAGTGAGAAGAATTTGTGAACACATTTACCACGATACCGACATACCTCCCTATTTTCACTTTCAACACAAACACCATGAAGAATGTTGATACTATAGGTACCTGTGGTATAAGAAAACGTGAGTAAAATCAATCTCCCACTAACAAGCATCTTTTGTTTTATTCGAACTTGTGTATAAAACATACCTACTGTATGTATCTACGAAGAAACACACTATTTAAAATGGCATAAATTAGCATTTACATGTACGCATAAGGTATGTACACTCGATAGGACAGTTTGTTGTCGTATGTCTCCTCGATGAACTAATTACAAAATTGTTAATTTAACAGTACTTATGCCCGCGGTTTCACACGAATCCCAAAGAATTTAATGAGACGAAAGTGGCATAAATCCTTCCTAATGATATCGAAATCTGTTTTCACATCTTGCTGTAAACCCAGAACAAGATAACAGAGAGACGGTTACCTTACTTTATAATTAAGGAATGACTGTTTTCGTAAATGGTTGATAATAATGTACCTACCTAACATTATTATGAAACATTTACAAAGATAGCAATTTTACTTCGTATAAAAAAAATCGATTGTTAAATGCATATGAGAGTGTCTAAATAATTTATATCTACGCAACAAATAGGAATAAAACAATTTGACCTTTAAACTGGCCTTATTACCTGCCCTAGCGGCATGATTTCAAGTTTAAAACTAAGGTTAATTCCGATATCTTTACCTTCTGCCATATTTGGGCTTCTCTCAAGATCAGAGATTTTTTAAGGAAATATTATATGGACTTCATAAACTTAAGTTCTACTCGTGACAAGACTTTTAAGTACTTCATAATCTCGCCCAAATAATAATGAGACTAACATGTAATTAAATTTTGTCGAATTATAAAAAATATGTCACGCGAGTGGCAATAAAAAAATAGGCAGACATTTTGGACTGTCGTGACTCGCCAACGACCCCAAACCACTCCTACAGGTAGCGTGATGCCACTAATATCTTATCATTCATTGTTCAGTCACCTCGGCATAACATTATCCTGGTTAAAGTTTCAAGTTAACATCGGAGGCTGAACAATTATGGACATACATAACTTGTTAAGTGTACATAGATCATCGGGTACTTAAGTGGGGTACATTGTTTTTTTACAGTATAGTTTGTACCTCTAGATGTTCGATTAATTTAACAACAAATTCGATTGAAATTGACACAATATGACAAATGAAACTATCATCGGAGTCTGAACAATTATGGACATACACAACTTAAGTGTACATAGATCATGGGGTACATTGTTATTTTTTACAGTATAGTTTGTACCTCTAGATGTTCGATGAATTTAACAACAAATTGGATTGAAATTAACACAATATGACAAATGAAACTATAAGTACCTATTGACACAAACACAAATATTTCTAGTGTTTTTTAAGAATTTAATTTTGAATTTCAAACATAACATAACAAGAAATTCGAAAAATATAGGTGACAAACATTATCTACTAAAAAGCAAAGCCACATTGTTTAATAAACTAGGTGACTACAAACAAATCAATTTGAATAGTAATAAAAAAAGTACTTATATATGTAAATATTTATAATAGATCTGTTTAATATAAATATGAACCAGTGTAAGTGTACGACGCTATATTGAACGTAGTTTTAATTTCGCAAAGCTATTGTTAGGAATGTGCTTGGGCGCAAAGAGACAAAAAAGGGAAGGGGAACTGACCGGCAACGGCTGCCACCTCCTTTGCACCGACATGTAAGAAATCAGTAAGAGATAAAGAGCTCGCAATCAGTTGCCTGCGCTCCTGAAAATCGAGTTGATCGAGGCTGTTGGTCCTAGTCCCGCGCACCGCCTGGACGGGCGCGCTCAGCGACATGTCAACTACGCGTCGCCATGTCGTACAATCAGCATCTTCACTAGTAATAACACCAATTACACTGTCAATGAACACTAAACAAAGGTACACAAGATGTGAAACCGACGCGAGCAACGCCGATCACGACGTTTTCATTGCGAAATGCCTGCGCCACTAGAGACGCTCAACGGCAAACTGGCGTACGGGCGGCCAGTAACGTGGGGCAGAGTGGGGGCCCGTCTGCCTGCCTCTGTCCCTCCTGCATGTTGCAATGCACTCGAGTCGCCTCTCCGGGCTGTAGTCGTGGTGAGACGACTGGCGGGTATTTGCCGCGCCGTCACGTCAACATAGACACAACCGGCTGACAATGAACGTTGTGGTAGCGTATTAAGGCCCGCACGAGTTATGAACGTTTTGCTCTATTTATGTTGAAACATTTGTCCGCCGATACTGTTAACTTCAAACTTTGTTTGGTAAGTACGATTTAATTCACCAGTTAGGACTATTACCTATTCTGTGACCAAATCGAACTTCCCTCCTGATAACAAACTATACAAGATCTAAAGTTGACCACTTGTCCGATTTGAAGATATCAATATACCACCGATTGTCGAAACCGTTTCGTTTCGGTTGTTATAAGTTTGACGGGTCTGAGTGTGTGTGTCTGTGGCATCATAGCTCCCGAACGGATGAACTGATTGTGTTTTTTTTTAAAGGTGAATTAGGCGGCAGTATTCCTATGTTTGATGAAAATCAGTCCAAGATGGCCGCCGCCACAAAATGGCGGATCACACATAATTTTTTCACAACTCCCTCAATATGAGTATCAAATTAAAGGCCTTGACTAGTAGAACACCCATAATGTCCTTTTTTCAATGAAACTGCGATGGCAGTTTACTAACCAGAAATTCCACTTGGCAAAAGCGCCGGCCCTATCCCTTTTCACTTCACGTGTATTGGTTTCACCTGTGCATTGTAATAACCATAGAATGGTCTAGCAGCTTTAAAAATCAGATTAGGCTTTAAAAAAATCTGAAGATTGGATCTAATTTAAAGGCAATCTACGGAAATCTACTATCAATGCTAAACTAGTCTATAAGTCTGGTGATATGACTAGACTTACTTATTCGATAAAGTCTAGTGTCTATGTATGAACATGCATTGCCAATTCATGCGCCTGATTGGTCGTTATAGGTTTTGAATTTGAATCCAAGACAACTCTTTCTGTAATCGAATGTACAAATAACAAAACTTGATAGAAATTATACAGATTAAGGTAACAATGAATAGTGTATTTAAGAATAAGGTAAAAATGTGTTTAGTCATATAAAATTAGTCATTGTAATTAAGTAATAAGAAAAAACACTAAGTATCGAAACAGCAGCAAATGGTTCAGTATGAACGCTGAAATGGGTGAATAAGCCATCGGCATTGTAAAGGGCACGAGGTGATTTTGTTGTTGGCTTCACACGGTTTTGTTTTGTGTCGCACGCACATGCGATAGAATTAGTTTACAAAAAATATTTATAATAGAAACATTTGCTTGGTCCCTATTGATGTGTTTATTGATTGGTGTTCAGTATCATCCATCTCCTTAAAAATTACCATCACATGTTGGTAAGTTGGTACCAACCGTTATGTAGATAATAGATATTTACTCAGATATTTTGTATAAATAATAATAGTAAATTTCTAGATGCGAAATTATTTATGGCCTGTTTCACCACCAGTCATCACCGGCTAGCCGCTAGCCGCCGGATAAATTCAAAAATGTAACAAAATTTTAATAAAATTATCTGCTAATTAATTTAACGGTAACTTAACAGGTGGTGAAACAGGCTCTCAGTTTTTTAAAACAAAAATGAGCAATATTTATCAAGATATCATGCTAAATGTAGGTATAACTTACAGTAAACTTTATCTATAATTTCAGAATCACTACTTGTGTCATCGTCTACTGGCCTGTGCCGCGTTTTTAGCCTTTGCTTAACAACCTCCATATTGTCATCTCGGTAATCACAGTAGGTATAATCACATAAGTACGCTTATTTAACATTGCCAATACACACACCAAATATGAACATCTCATAAACTACGTTTGATATCCTGGTAGTACAAACTTTTAAATAACACTAAGACATTACGCATTGAATTTTGAGATTAGATAGCAATTGATAGCTTAAACTTATCAAAATGTTTTTCTATTGGTGCTTGATTGTATTGATTTCGTCACAACAAATAGCAATCAACTTATATTTACAAGGTGAACGAAAATTATATAATTTTTATGTAAGCCTAACAAGATTAATAAGCACTACTAAAACAAATATTAAAGGAACGTAAACAAACAAAACAAGAAATGTTTTAAGCCAAACCAAGAAATCCAACCAATCTTTTCTTAATTATTTTTTTGTCAAAACATGGAACCAAAATTTTTTATGTAGCGATTAAGTTGTAGTCACTAGGTATATATTTTTCAATTTATAGTGACATCAACGTTAGGACCAACATTATTAACGTTTATGTGTGCGATTTTATTACTAAGAATATCTGGAGATGTCAAAGAATATTTTTCAAAAAAATCACTTAAATGCCTGGCCTTTAATATCCTTCGCCAACCTAAATAATAAGTATCCTTAAGGTCTTCTGTCTAAGTGTATTTTGAAGAAAGATTTTTTTGTTATACTTTTTTTTAAATAACAAGCGGCAGGCATGATTGAGCACACTGAGCATTTGATGATCAGCTCGGTTAGCGGGTTAGATTAAGCGTGTAGCCCTTATTTAAAAATAGGAGTCTGCCGTCCTAGAAAGTAAGCGAACCATAATATCAAGCTAAAACCTACGTAGCGTGTAACACATGCATTGAAGCTTACATTATTAACAGCACTCATACATGCATACCTACATATTATAAAACATTGTAAGGAGGTACTTAATATAATATAAATACCAGGCCACTCAGAAAGTTTTGCGACAAAAAGTTTTTATGTATAAGACACTGGCCACTTGTAATTATTTTGAAAAGTTCGATTATTTAAAAGTAAAAATACCACTGTTCGATTTTCAAATTTCCCTCCACATTTTTTTGAGAGCCAATTCAAATTTTCTTGCCTCATAAAAAATGGATCTGCATCGAGAACATTTTCGTGCAATGATTTTTTATGATTTCAAATGTGGCTTAAAACCTGATGAGTTATTTGATCGACTTCGAATTGCTTTTATGGATGAAGGACCTTCAAAAGCAACCATCTAACGCTGGTATAGCGAGTTCAAACGCGGTCGTCTTACTTTGGCGGATGAATTATTTTTAAACAAAAAGCAAACCGCCTTCAAAAAACACAGGAACTAAAAACCAAAAAATAACATTTTTTGGCGGTTTGTTTTTTGTTTAAAAATAATTTATTTTAAAGGTTTTAGTGGAATATAGATGTATTTTGTTTGTATTGTACCTATTATATTATATTGGGGGTAACTAACCGGCACAGAGAGCGAGGTTTCGGAATAAACCATAATTTCGATAACATTTTTATGGGACCAATCTGTAAGCACCAGCTTTCGAATAAAAAGAATCATCAAAATCGGTTCACCCAGTCGAAAGTTCTGAGGTAACAAACATAAAAAAAATATAGTCGAATTGAGAACCTCCTCCTTTTTTTGAAGTCGGTTGACAAAGGAGAGGTCGTCCTACGACGGCTGTCACCGAAGAAAGTGTGTTGGCAGTAAAAAAATTAATTCCAGAAAACAGACGAATTACGTACGAAGAGATTCAGCATACTCTGCTGATTGGTTCAGGAAGTGTTCACAAGATTTTGCAAGAGCACCTTCGCGTAAGGAGGATAGTTTCCCGCTGGGTACCGCACAACCTCACCGAAGCTCAGAAGCAGGCCCGTGTGGATTCGGAGGTACTTCCTGGACTCCACACCGGTCAGAGTCTTCTCCTTACAGTCCTGATTTGGCTCCGTGTGACTTCTTTTTATTCCCTAAAATTAAAAATCTGCTCAAAGGGATACAGTTTTC
This sequence comes from Acronicta psi, assembly GCA_946251955.1. Classification (NCBI taxonomy): domain Eukaryota; kingdom Metazoa; phylum Arthropoda; class Insecta; order Lepidoptera; family Noctuidae; genus Acronicta; species Acronicta psi. Next base: position 8,735,469 of record OX276472.1, on the reverse strand, counting down.
ATCGCCGGAAGACGCGCTAGCAGCGTTTGAGAAGGCCGTGGAAGAGGTGTCTGCGGAACTGGAAAAAATGTTTTGAAAATTGGTTCAGACGCATGAAACTTTGTATAGAGGCGGGTGTAGTGTTCTTTGAAAAGATTTAATAAAAATATTTTTTTCATAAAAGTTAGTTTTTTAGTTTCTAAAAACTTTCTGAGTGTCCCACGTATGTATAGATATTGAGTAATAATAATGATTGCAATGAATTATTGCAATATTTTATTCAGGTGTACTTGCTTTTCTACACTAATATAAGAAAGAGGAAAGATTTGATTGTTTGTTTGTATTAATAGACTCCGATACAGGACCGATTTGAAAAATTATTTCATTGTTAGATAGCCTATTTATCGGAGAGGGCTATAGGCTATATACCATCGCGCTAAGACTAATAGGAGCTAAGCAGCAATTAAAAATGTTGCAGAAACGGGGGAAAAGTTATTAAGACGACGCGGGCGAAGCCGCTGGCGGGAAGCTAGTCTATACTATTATAAAATTGTAAAAAAGTCGTGTCTGTACATTGAAGATATTTAAATAAAAACAAGTGGGTTAGAGTATATAAACGATCGCGAACCCAAAAAAGTGATTTTTAGAATTCTTGTCTGTTTGTCTGTTTGTTAGGGGTTGGCGCTAAACCTACTGAATAGATTTGAATTTTGTGTTAACTGTTGTAATGCATAATTTCCAACTTAAAAACTGATGTAAAGCTTTTTTCAATTATTTGAATAGATCCTTGGATACAGCTTGACCTCTCTGTTGTATGGAAACCCATAGAAAGAAGAGATCATCATTGATGGTTTTTGATTTTTTATTTTCTATTTAAAAGCCCATCGTTCAAAAAAAAAATAAGGTATATCTTATTCCACTTGGTTGCGTAGATGCTGAGATAGAGCTTGACCTCTCTGTAGTATGCATTCCTATTGATATAAGGGATCATTATTGTTGGTCCTTTAATTAAGTTGTCATATGCGCAGATATCGTGATTGTTGATTAGTTATAAACGTTTAAAGTGGTATAGACTTAAATTAAACAATAGTTGTAAAGTTTGTTTAGAATTACGAGTTATTACGACTAACTGAAGCTTCCGTTTTCTTTTGTACATATTTTCACAAACAGCATCACCTCAGTACCTCATAAAGTACCTCAGTACCGAGACTAATTGTCGACCGGAATCGAACCCACAATATTCATTGAGCTTAGCGCCGTTATAACTTAGTCACGGGGCCCTTTTTACAAACCTCTAAAACACTACTTCAAAATATACAAGAATATTTATTTTTAAGTATTCTTTGCAAACAACGAAACCGTAAAATTTTCTGCTGTTTTGTTCAGATTTGTTAAGTTTTTCTAGAAGTCCTGAAAACTTCAGTATATTATAAACTAACTACAAAATAAATAAAAAAATTCAAGAGTACGGGCCTATAACACCACCCCCTGAAAGCTCCCGTTAAATTATTTGGCAGATAATTTTATACAAACATTGTTCCATTTTTTTAATTTATCCGGAGGCTATCCAGAGGTGTTGAAAGAGGCCATTAATAAAAAAATACATAATTTATAACCTATAATTATAATTTTATATATCTTACTTAGGTACCTACTCTATGTAGAAGAAGACCCTTATGAAGACTACCTTAGTATGATTTCAAAAATTAAGTAAGGTAATTTTTGCAAAAAAAAAAGTAATTTAATCTAATTGAAATAAAAGATATTTTGAAGAGAGGCAAAACACAAGACTTGACATAAATGGTTTTTGATGGACTGAGTCCCTACGGATTATAACAGCGATTAAAAGATATCGATTGGTCTTCGTATAACACCGCTTTAGGAGACTCAATAAGGCATTACTTAATGTACTTATAGCAGCTAAACCACCGAAAGCATTCCTAAAACCAGTATCTTAGATTCCTCTAAGATAATCCTAAGAGATCTAGATTAGAAATCTAGTATGTATTGAAATATAACGATATATTATGTACGCAGGTAAAAATAAAACTAGCAAATCCTATTTAGGCAATAATATAATCAGAAAGAGAGGGCACTCTCACCTCTAGTGTACACAGGAAAATCGCCATCGGATCGACTGTGAGTAAGCATGGGTCCGTAGCACCGCCACGGCGGTCGGTCGCGCAGCGCCCGTGGGCCCTCCACGGCCGTTCACCTACCCCAGTCCATCAGCACAATAAACACGGCACAGGGGCCTACATCAACGAAGCACTTTTAGCCTGGCGTCCAGCTCACAATATCGCGTCAACTCAACGATGGCGGCGCCATATAGGCGGCGGACAGAAGGGAGGCTGTGCGGCGCATCTCACGCGCGCATCCCTCACCCTTCCTATTTCTCTTAGCTGGGCGCCCGTCGCGAAGTACTCCCCTCAGCCCACCCCCCCTTCTCTATGCAAACACGTGTACTGACTTCTATCTGTGTATTTACGTGTTCATTTCTATGTAGTAAACTCCCAGAATAAAATGAGTACGCATAATTTAAATCGAGATCATACTACTATTACCTTATTACCTACTACTACCTAAGTACCTACTATGTAATTGTATATTAAATATATCTTATATCTTATTATACCATAATGCATATTTTTACCCGACTGCCGAAAGAGGGTTATGTGTTTGACGCGTGTGTATGTATGTATGTATGTCCGTTCCTATGTCCGCTCGTAACTACGCAACGGCTCAATCGATTTAGATAAATGACACCTCATTAGATTCATCTTAATGGCATTCACTGGGTACACAAAATAAAAAAAAAACAAAATGGCGGATTTCACACGCTTTAATGTGCAAACTGCACAAGCTGACTGCCTGACAAGCTGTTAGTTCAATCTAAATTTTAAGAATTAATTATATACAAAATTGTATTTTAAATTGAAGTTATATCTGACATGTGTCATTATTATTACTTATTACTTTTTTTTTATTATGCTATTCTTAGATTAAATATGTTATTCATCTAAGATGCTATTATAAATGTAAAATGTTTTAAGGGTTTTAAGTATTTCATACGACCTACGCAAATGTCTTGTTCAGACGTCAGTGAGGACTAGTCAACTAACTGATAATATGGCTTTTTTCAAAAGTCCATTAGGTACCTACGAATTTTACCCTACATTGGAAATCTGTAAATCTGATAAAACTACCCTTGTCTGGACTTTAAAAGAGACCATGGTTTTAAGTTCGTTTTGGCGTTTCTGCTCAGAGGTCTTCGATCAACAATTCAGAGGTCATCAGTTACGAAATGCCGGCGCCATCTAGTATATCCATTTAGTACACAAACAATTGAATTATTGACTTCTAAAGTGTGGCGTAGCTATCGCATGGCTACCTGGTCCTGGGCCCCGGAGCTCAGAGGGCCCCCTAAGCTTTGAGCTCGAGCCTGCTGATAAGTTTTTTGTATGATGTTAAAGGTGAATCCACACTTACTTGAGCGCCAATCATAAAAACAAACTTATGAGCAGACTTGAGGTAAAAAACCTTAATGAACCCTAAATGAACAAACACTGAGAAAACAATAAAGTTATGAATCTCAGATTCATCTACCTGCGTAAGCTGAGGCTAAGCTGGACAAATCATATCTGTGTCGTCATTATAAAAGAAAGATATAAATGTATCATAAATGCAATTACTATTATGTATGTATTCAACATTTGTTTAATTTCATCACTGATTACTGGCCTCCATTGTATACCATTTATATTGTTTAGATCTTACAAAAAAACTTGTACTTACTTATATCACCATTAGTTGTTGCTGAATCAAATGGAATAGATAAATGACGACCACCTTTTCCCAGAGGTTGCACACCCAGATTTGATTTTTCCTCGCTCTCACCTATGTAAAATATATAAAGCTTTTATGTACAATGTTTAAAAAAGCGCAACTCAAAATTTTAAGCATATTGATATTATTTTGTGTCAAACTATTCTACAGGGATGAAATGAATAACATTTTATAGAAACTAATTTGATCTTTATTCCATACTTAGTATGCTTGGATTGAATACATTTTTCCTAACTTTTTTCAGAACATTTCAAATTATAGAATTCCATAGTGGATTATCAATGTAAGAAACATAATCTGAATAATCCATGTAGTCATGCATGCTTCCAGCTGCTTGATTTCGAGTCCTTAACTTTATATCCTGTTCAATAGCATACATTTCTTTGTAGTATCCTTTCCAATTTATAAAATTAGCTTGAGAATTACTATGAAAATCTCTTTTACACAGACAATGCCACAAACTATCATTCTCAAGTAAAACTTTCAATCTTGTGCTTGTTTTACAAACACTGAGTATATCCACCACTGGTAGGTTCAGCATAATTTTGAAGAGCACTTCTTCAGGCAAACCAATTAAACTTGCACTTGGATATCCATGATGACTCAGAATTCTACTTTTAACAGCTGACACAGTTTTGTTTTTAAAAGTTGTTGAGAAATGTTTTAAATCTCGAAATATCATCGGAATAGATGTAGCTTGTGGTGAAACAACATAGCGACTGATTGGTAAGCAAATGGAATATGTTTCAAAGTTTAATTCATTAGCCACTAAATTTACTAGGACAGTTGCACCCAGTGGGCTCATAATTAATTTCAATCTAATGTTTTTAAATCCAGACATTATAAATAAAGTTTCATATATTCCAGAGGGTAACTTCCATTTAGACAACTGCACCATATCAAAAGATTTCAGAGGATCTATCACCTCCATTTCACTATTAACAAGTATAAACCCATTCTCTACCATTAATACCACAATCAAAACAAATAAAAAATCTTTCTGTATGGAATCAAACGTTTTGCTCTCAGTTAAAATTCGTTTTACAATTTCATGTAATAGGGGTGCTACCTTCTCAGTGGTACTTTCCTCTAATGAAATATTGTCCATGTTTACTTTACTATTGTTTTGAAGTTCAATTCATTATAAGTTGAACAAACAAGAATTTTATACGAGCAAATAAATATAAAATGTAGACATTACGTACGTAAAACAGATATTGTTTACTAAAATGAAATGTCATAGCCGTGTCGTCCAAATTTCGCATGATGTTTGACGTTTTGACAAGTTCTATGACACTTATGACAGCCACCGATGCCGACTTGTACGTTTAGGTGTATGCATTTATGAAGACGGCAAGTGAACTTTAAACGATTTTAAGAACGAGATTATTTTATCGATGTTTTTATAGGAATAAATAACATAGGTACGATGTTATTTTTGACAATATAAACAGATAAAATCTATCTATTGTTCTTGTACCTTTACATATATGTAACTGCGGACTTAATCGATAAAACGTTATTCCAGAACTTTAAAAAAAGCATGTTCGGAAAATAATGTTGTTTAGCGATATATTATACACATAGCTTAACGCCTGTTTCCCATTGGGGTAGGCAGAGGCTACAGATTTCCACTCGCTACGATCCTGGCACACCAGTTTCAGTTCATCTATGCTCATCAACCTCCACATGCATGCTCGTCGTTGCGAAATATAAGCGAAGCGTCGTATAAATATATTTCTGAAATCGAAACATGCTCTGTAAATGCTTCTCTTTATCTCTGAAACCACCGTAATCAGTAAAGCACTCACTCGTACAATCATATCCGATTCTTTTTTGTGGTTGTGAATTTTTCACATCATCCTTAGTAATATTATAAATGCGAAAGTAACTCTGTAAGTCTGTCTGTCTGTCACGCTTTCACGCCAAAACTACTGAACTGATTTAAATGAAATTTGGTACGCAGATAGTCTAGAGCCTGAGAAAGGACATAGGCTACTTTTTAAAAAAGGGCTGTAAGGGGATGAAATAGGGGATGAAACTTATAAGAAAACCCAAACCACATGGGCCAACCAGCTGGCGGAAAACGAGTACTTAATAAAATTATGATTATTGTTAAACATTCATTACATATTTGTTTTATTATGAGAGGATGTATCCAGAACTGTTTATCTCTGATTAGTGCAGGTCATTCCTGAATTTCAGATTCGTTTTTATGATGTTCGTAAAAATCACAAATATGAAAAAAATTGTTTTGTCATCCAAAACTAATTATATGAAAAACAGTTTCAAAGTTTTAATAACCCGTAGTACAATTAAATCATGTAGAAACATTGAGTGTGCAATTGTGTATAGTTTCGTTTAAGAAATGTTTTATTTTCAATTATTTAATAAAAAATGCATTATTATATTTAACAACATAACATTATGATAAATTAAGATTATAAAAACGAAATGTAAATTAAGACGAACCTAAATGACACTATGGTTCTTCGAATCTAATATGAAACTCTACTAATCAAATGTATGTATCAAAACGCAAAAGATAAGTTTTGTTGATAAATATCATTCCGCTCGTTGACACTGACAGCAGATCAAGTTGACAGTTTTTACTATGAAATCACTATGAAGCAGATAATAGTGTGCCAAAATGGCGTGATTTTTCTCTCATCGTCTCAAGATTTTTTTCTCATCCGCCAGTCAACATTAAAAAAAAGTATGACTACAGTTTTAACCAGAGTGATACAGAGTATTTTTTCCAATAAGTGTACCTTTGGTACCTCATTTCGGCTGATTTCAATGACCTCCTTTTATACACATTTGTTTGTATTCAAGTTCTCTGAATTAGCTCTAGATTTCATTAAATTAAAATTATACTTCTATTTTTTATTTAATATAACTACTTTTTGCGGATTTTATAGTGTTATATTGATATTATTTCAATCCTAACGTTTCAGACCCTTTAAAACGCCAATGGTCATGGGCAGTTACCCATTTTTTTAAATTGTATACCTTGGAATCAGGCTCATTTCTACTTAGACAATTGTAGGTAATAACTGCCAACAATTATTACCTACAATTTTCTTTATTCTTGATTGCCCACAATCCTAAACAAATAAATATAATGAGGGATGATGACAAAACAGATTTTGTCTGTATTCATGCATAAAGCAGCAAATTTTGGGTTACAAACTAACAACAATGACACATAATAGATCTTCTTAGACATTATAGATATAGCCTTAGCACAGCTCAATGGCCCAGGTACTAGCTTGTTTTGAGATTCTGAACCCATAGGGTATAAACACTACTCTGAAATAATTGTGACAGAATGCACCTACAGATGTACTGATCAAGGTTGTAAGATCGTAAAAACGATCAATGATAACACCCAGACTCTACAGTTTACTGTACTCTGGTGACAAGAATCAGACAATATATTCAGGGTGATGCATAGATGTCTATATTTTATGAGCTGCCCATATTATTATATACATGTTGGCAAATTTTAGACCAACTCAATCCATTTTTACATTAAACTCTAAACACTTGAACTCTAAATTGTCAATTACTAGATTATAAATATGAATGAAGGAAGACATATAACATTATTATAAAGAATAAATAAAGTTTATCATAATAAATTAAGTATGTAAATGGAAAATCTTAAAAAAAGTTCAAAGATAATATTGAAAGTAATAAATATTAATAAAAACTATGGCAAAAGGTTGCTTAAAATCAACTATTTTAGGAGTAACTGATTAAATTGTGAAGTTTTGATAGGTACTAGGGCTAACACAATAATAATGGCAGCACTCAAATAATGAGGTTATTAAGTAATCAAGCTTGATTCATCGTCTACGGTCACTCAGAACTCATGAAATAAAAAATAAACTATAACGCTTACCAATACTTCCACTATTGACTGGCTTCTTAGTGCTCTTTAGTGAACCATCGAAGTTATGATTATTCGAACTTTTATCGTTGTCACTAGCCATTGAAAGGATTCAAACAGTAAATCGGTAAATGTAACAGATCAAAAGTTCCACAATCTATCAAGTTTCAATCATATTCATATTTTAATTTTTCACTAGTATGTAAAAACAACTATAAAAGTAAAAAAAGCACTTTAGAAAAGTAAATCATGTTTACACCCTCAGACCTTCAGAGTTTCAGACAGATGGATGACAGAAAGTCAGCAGAAACTATCAAACTCATAAACATGCGTTCACTGTTAATAAAAAATATTTATGGTACGTTCATTATTAAGAAACATTCGTGTAGGTATTGATAAAATGATGAGTAGGTACACATAAAAGTAATTAGACTAGGCTTTTTATTGTATTTATTACCCATGTAGGACACGTATCGACTAAAAACCGAACTTACCTTGCTTGATTGGTTTTGGAACTACACCATACTTCCATTTAATCATCATTATGTTTCGGTTATGTTAATTTAGAACTAATTAGAACTGTGACCAAATTAATAATAACCTGAAAATTATGCGTTAAATTCAAAATTGTAAGTAGTGTGTTACAATTTACAATATTTTGACGGTATTTGTAGTTTTTATATTTTTACCACAGAATAAATAACCAGGCAGAACCTAAGCTTCATACTACTCGCCGCAGGTCGTTGCTTTCCCATTATGTGGTCTTACTACCACATAAACACACCCAAATATACTTACAGTATTACTTTCATAGGTTGTGTTGGGTTTGGTATTAAATTATCAAAAGTGAAAACATATTTGTTATTTTAATATAATCAGAAAAAAAATGCGCTGTTGAATTTTTGCAATAGTCACGTAAAGAAAAGTAATATTGAATAGTCCGAACTAGAGATGGGCAGAGGGTTTAAACCCTTTCGGTGGAAACGGGTTTAAACCCAAACAGATTTTGAATCATAATGCGGTACAATTAACAATAACACACAATTTTAAGCTGTGTTTTACTGTTTATCTCGGATATTTGACCTACAAAGGGGAACTAACACTCTTGAGAATATTCTCAAAAGTGTCAGTTCCCCTTTGTATATTTATCATCCCCATATGATTATCATTTAAAAAGTTTAACAATTAAGATAATCAACTATTTATTAATTTACAAACGTTCTGAGTCAGTGTTGGTCCCAGAATTATCTACTATTTCATTAGATGTTGGTGCTTCCGTGTTTTTCTTTTTCCTAGCCTTTCCCCAACCATGTTGGGGTCGGCTTCCAGTCTAACGAGGATGCCTAATGAGGAGGAGAATGTCTAAGGAGGAGGCTGAATATCAGTATTTTACACGAAGCAACTGCCATCAGACCTCCGCAACCCAATTTCTGGGCAATACTGATATTCGAAGGAAAGACTGGTTGTCAGTTGTGGTGTGTTGGCTTTTTAGGTTTCTGACTAACATCGTGAGGAGCGGGACCAACCGCTTTACGTGCACTCCGAGGCACAGAGGGGTCTTGATATGTTAAGAATGGTCACCCATCTACAGACTGATCACGGCAAGTGTAGCTTAACCTTGCAGACCGGATGATCAGCCTAATTACAACAGGGCCACGAGCCCCTCCCCTCCCCTCCTGTTACCCCCGTTTGATATAGTGCAAATACTTCGTCCTCGTTTTCATTAGAAGTTTGAAGTGAACTCCCATGTGGTGTTGGAGTTTCTTCACTAATCTGATCATCATTTATGCTTTCGTAATTTTCTATATAAAATGTTCCAGTTGTAATGATACAAAAGTTATTTTGGCAGCTCTTTCCGCAGTCAGGCGGTTCCGTTTTATGCTGTGGACATTTGCTTGAGCACTAAATGTTCGTTCAGACGTACATGGTGGTGGGCTCAATATCTCCCAGGGACCGCCAAACAAATTGTTTTCCCCGGAAGAATTCTTTTGCTATGTAATTAGCAAGATTGGGTGTCACATCTAAATTGAGCCTTTGTCCTTGATTATATAATACGAACTCCATGGCAGGCTATGGAAACATAACATAGAAACAACGCACTCAAAGGTTTTGCAAGGGATCCTGAAGAAAATATGTCTTTTTGAGGCAACCATGGACAAAACTCTCAGATCCGCCGAATCACAAGATAGCTCTAGCATCAAGGAAGTTAGGATATACACAGACGGCCCCAAAACCACAAACGGTAATGGAGCTGGCTTCTGGACTTCTCAAATGACCTAAACATTAAAATATCAACTACCTTAGATAAACTAAATACTATATTCCAAGCAGAATGCATTGGTATCACCAGAGCGGCGCAGAAAGTTGCCAGAGATGTCAAAGATCTCAATATAAAAATTATCTCAGACAGTGCATCTGTAATGCAAGCCCTGACAAACAATACCGTAACCTCTAGCCTTATACCTTATACACTCCAATTCATTCCATGCACAAGCAATGGATTAAAGATAACAGCAACTCTTTTGGTAAAGATGCAGCAGACGAACTGGCCAAAAGGGAATCGAGGGAAACAGTATATGAACCGGAACTACTATTCCGTATACCTCATGTCCAAATTAAAATGGGGCTGCACAAAAACACCGAGGAAGCCCACCTAACAGAATGGAGAAACAATTAAGGATGCAGGCAAACAAAGAATGCAGTTCCGGTGGCATCCAAAAAGCTTGCCCGCAACCTCGTTAAATTAAAAAGGGACAAAATCCGCAAGGCTATAAGCATTATAACCGGCTGCTGTCCCCTAAAATAGCACCTATTCACACATAGGTGTGACAGACAGCCCCCTATGCATACACAGCAATAGCACCTGCTTATGGAATGCAGGATCGTGGCAGATCAACGGGCACAAATACTTCTATCCCCAGCATCGCTCCCGGAAGCCGGCAACACTTTAAATGGGCTGCTGGCCTGCTGGGTGGGAGTAGGGAAAATCTAGAGGACACGCACAATGGCCCAATTAAGTGCGGAAAAGCCCAGCTAAACTAAATTAACTCCATGGCTCCAAACTTTGCTCTCTTGTGTATAGGTTTTATACACATACTTGCTCTTAAATCTACTGATATTAAAATTTCACACTTCTCATTATTCAACATTGTTAAGGATGGAAGAACACACTCTAATTTTGATTGAATATTTTCAACTGACTTAAAAAAAGGAGGAGGTTTTCAATTCGACTGTATTTTTTTAGATTTTGTTAATTGGTGCGGTGCAAGAGCGGTGCGACGCGTATCGCTTGATTGAAAGAAAGAGAGCATAAAACGACATAAGTGCGGCTTATTTCTTTATTTAAATCGTCGACTGCCTACTGCGTCGTTTGGTTAGCTTGCAGAACATCTATAATAAAGCGATTAACACACGGCACCGCGGGGATAGCGCGGAAAATGCGGATTTCATAGTGGTGCTCCGCGCGGACAGGCTCATAAAACCGCCTTACCGCGCGGAGCACCGCTTATGGATTTAATACGGTTTTGTTTTTTTAAACTCCATTTTTAAATTGCAACACGTGCTGCAACCACGATGATCCGCGCGGTCGGGCGGCGCCCGTGTTAAAGGTATCAGTGGATTCAATAGAGGCCAATGCAACATAAGATCCGTCTTCACCGCCTACCGCGGCCGTGTGTTAATCGCCTAAAAATCATGTAAAAACCATAATATCCATAATATAATATCTTATCTTACTATGGGGGCTGGTGCAACCAGCAACACTTCGACCCAATGGGATCTTTTGTGTTGTCCCCATTACCGTATATTCCTTACTCTTTGAAGACGTGGTTTACGAAGGCGGCTAACCCACTGAGAGGAAGGAACCTAAAATCTTCCGGCTTCGGGTACCCGTTGCCGAGAAGACTCATCCGTTTCGTCACCAGGACGTCACAATCGCACAGGATGTGCTGAATAGTTTTCTTGAATTCACCACAGGCTCTGCAAACCCGACCACTGGGTTTAAACCCGGTTTAAACCCATTTATTCCCTCCCGCTGGGTTTTTATTTGGGTCTTTACTGTTTTGGTAAAGTTTATCAAGTTATTTTTAATGAAGGAAAAAATCGGCGGGCGGGCAGGATTCGAACCTGCGCCTTCTGGTTCGGTACACCACACGCTCTGACCACTAAGGGGAGGGCGAGCGGTGGCTTAGTGGTCAGAGCGTGTGGTGTACCGAATAAATGGGTTTAAACCGGGTTTAAACCCAGTGGTCGGGTTTAAACCGGGTTGATTGCCCATCTCTAATCCGAACGCTTTTTATCCATAACCAAGATCATGATGGACATCTTAAAGGCCGGATACACGCGCGAGTAAGTCCACGTACTTGTTACACTACACTACGTGTCGTCGCAGTTGAGTGGTTTTTTGTAGTTTGCTTCTTCTCACCGCTATTACTTATTACTTAGTATATTAGTTATGATTTTACTTGTATCTTATGTCGCTTAGCTTCTAATATTATTATTTTTAAGTATAATGTACTTACAGTATTCCAGAAAAACCTCTGTGGTTCTTGGTGTACTGTTGTTTCTGTAAACTTTTTGAGTGAAAATAAAGGGGAAAAAAAACTTGTGGCTTGACGAACTTGCTCGCTCGTGTGTCACCGTAGGACCGCGAGCTTTAAAACCACCGACCGCCTCGTAAATTCGTTGGCGAGCCAATCTTACTTGGCTCGTACGTCCATCACCGTCACGAACCACGAGCCCGGCAATGTTTCCATTTAAGGAAATCACTACACGCCACTCGAAAGATTAGGAGATGAATGGAGAATATTTTACAATATTGCTAAATAAAACAACTTATACATATATTTTCATGTTTTGCAGTTTTACTTTTTGATTCTGCAGACATTTTGACATCACAAAATCACATATTTTTCATTAAATACAATAATTGATAGGACTCTTATGACGGCTCATATGCTGAATAAATGGGCTATCTTAGTGTATACCCTTGTAAGTTAAAAAGCCCTTAAAAATACTACCCAACTCGTTTGCCCCTAAATTTGGGGAGAAAGCAAGTAAGTTGGAAAGCCTGACTCGCCGACTAAATACGCCGGTTGGCTTTAATTAAGACCGCAGCCTTTAAAACCTATCGTCGTAAACCGTGCGTCTATCTGGCGGCTTATAATAAATTTTAATCGATAAACTCTAGGCACTACCCTTCTTCTAGTGTTGTAGCTGGTAGCCGTAGCGTTAGCGTAGCGTAATATCGGTTTTATTTCACATCATCAACATCACATTCATTTTCATTCTCAAATAATTCTCATTCTCTAATTCATTATTGTTAATGTACCGATAGATATATTTTAATGCCCAAGAAATAGTTGAAAAAGCCAGTGTCCAAAAAATTAAAATATTCTTTGAACAGTAAAAATATTACTAAATTAATCATTATTTTGTAAGACATTATACAATAATAATTCTAAAGAATAGTGGTTGCTGATGTGATATTCTTGAAATGTCATCGTATATGGCTGGTGTTTTTGATTTAGATTTAGATGTGGATACTGTTACTGTTGGAGATTCGGATGAAGATGATATAATTGAAGTTGACGAGGTATTGATAATGAAATATGTAAAGTTACGAGACACCTCATTATTACTTAACCTAAAACCCTCTGCTGAAACCTTGTTCCATTTTCACTTGATTGTCAAGGATAAAATTCGTCGCAGATGAAAACAATTATTATGTCAAAGCAATTTAATAATTATAGATTTTGTACGTTTTGTAGGACTAAAGCACGATTTTCCTATTTACTGTTATGATTGTAAAAGCTAATGGCTAAATAAAGTCTTTTACCTATCTGGTGGTGGTGGGTAACTATTATATGTGATACTAGCGATCCGCCGTCGCTTTCTTCGGGTACTATTGTTATAATTTTATGTAAAAGTCGTCTAGCATTCAGGGACAACTTTCCAACTGTGAAAGAACTTTCCAAATTCTATTTAGGTACTAGATCCATAGATTATCCCTACAACCTCAAAAACTTAACCTCTATCTATAATGTTAAAAATAAAGATTAGATTTGTCATGAATTTTTTTTTTAGGTTGATTATGAACCTGAGCTACATGTTAATGCTATTCTAGAGTAAGTATTCTTTAAATAATATGATGTATGTTAATGCCTTGTTTATTTTCTTCTTTATATTATTCAATTATATTTTTCAGGACTGAGGGTTCTGAAACTATTCAACTATCTGAGGATAATGTAAACCCTGGTCAATGCAAACGTCTTGGTCCTCAAGATTTTGAATTACGTAAAGTTCTAGGGAAAGGTGGTTATGGAAAAGTATTTCAAGTTCGGAAAATTACTGGCCCTGATGCAGGTGCACACTTTGCTATGAAAGTTCTTAAAAAAGCTTCTATAGTACGCAACCAAAAAGATACTGCTCATACAAAAGCAGAACGAAATATTTTGGAAGCAGTTAAGGTAATTAGAGACTGAAATTTATCTGATAGTATGTTCTTATACCCATTTAATATCATAATACCTATGTTTATTTAATTCTTATTTCAGCATCCTTTTATAGTGGAATTAGTATATGCTTTCCAAACTGGAGGCAAATTATACCTAATTTTAGAATATTTGAGTGGTGGTGAACTATTTATGCACCTTGAACGGGAAGGTATATTTCTAGAAGATACAGCATGGTAAGCTGCCTGTTTATAGCTTATAATTTGATAGTAATAATCTGATTTGAAATGTAATCAAAATAACATTCAATATTTTTAGCTTCTATTTGTCAGAAATAATTTTGGCGTTAGAACACTTACACAGCCTTGGTATTATATATCGGGATCTGAAACCTGAAAATGTACTGCTGGATGCACAAGGTCATGTAAAACTTACAGATTTTGGGTTGTGCAAGGAACATATTCAAGAGGGTATTGTCACACACACTTTCTGTGGCACAATTGAATATATGTAAGTATAAACCCATCCAGCAACAAATTAAAGAAACAATAATTACCTATATACATTTGGTGTATTTGTACCTACTTAAAAAGTAAGAAAAATAATTATTATAAAGCAATTACTGGACCCTGCTTTTGGGATCTAACATCCTTTTAGGTTCTTAGGGATTGTGCTATAATGATCTATCCTATGTCCCCTTAACAGATTATTACTACAGTACAGTGATTATTAATTTATGCTCAATGGGTCTTGTTTGATGTACAGTACCTAAGTATATTGTGTGATTTCAAGCTTTGGGGGTGAGTTTACACCTTGCATAGGTATTGTTTAAACTATACTAAAGATGTACACATGTCACAAAGTGAGTATTCTTCATCAAACTCGTAACTTTTCTCATACAATAAAAGTAAGTAATAATACATTTCTGACATGCACATGAATTTGAAATGTGTGATTGATGACCCCTGCCTTTGGCAGGCCAGCACTTCAAACAATCACATCACAGGCTATCACTGCTTTTAAAAAATTTTAGAGTCCAAAGATTACAAACATGATGTCTTAGCGTCAATTTGCTGAAGTGCAATCCAATATATACTCTTTGGTGCAATCTCTATAGTAAACTTGGTAATAGAGGTCAGAAAACTTAAACTAAATAATATTATCGGCATTCGGTTGGTGGGTCCCCTCTTAACAGCGTTTCGACAAAGGCCTCTAAGGCTTTGCATTTGTTTCTGTCCTTTGCTATACGCAAACATTCTGGGCCTACTACTTTCTTAAAATCATCTTTCAATCGCTTTAACTGTCTTCCTTAATTTCTTCCGACTTCTCTAGGGTACCCTTCAGATAATATTCTGGTCCATTTCTCTTTCTTTTTTCTCTAGATAATAATTGTGTCCCGCTCTGCGCCATTTAAATTTACTGCGTGTTTGAACTTTTTGGAATTTTATCTTTCCTTTAATCCTAAATGCCTATAACTAATTAGTAACAAGTAATTCAGTAGGTTGAAATTTAACAAATATTGAAAAAATGTTTCTTTCTTGTCAACAGCCTAAATCCAGAGTTTCATTATTTTCTCTTCTATGACGAACTCCCATACACCTTAAGCCTTTTTCTGTGACAAAAAGTAGCGAAAGTCATTCTCCAAAGTCTCTTACTGTACCAAAATAAATTTTGTCAAAATCACTCAAGTGGTTTAGTCTGAGTTTCGCATTTATAATATTAGTAGAGATTGTTTGTAAATGTTGGTTGTTAGAAGGAAAGTGATGAATTAAATATAAACTTTAATTTTATAATATTTAGTAGGTATATTTTGGAGTTTTAATTTTGTAATATTATTATAATTTTAGGGCTCCAGAAATCTTAACACGCAGTGGCCATGGGAAAGCTGTAGATTGGTGGAGTCTTGGAGCATTAATGTATGACATGCTGATAGGACAGGTAGGTTTTAGTGTGTAGTTTTTATTTAAAATATAACTATTTAATAATATTGTAATATCAATGTTTTAGTATTAACCTAATATTGACCCCTATCATGAGACTTTGGTGTGTGAACGAAGGTTATTTATTATACAGTAGGTATTTGCCATTGCTGTTGACTTAAAATTACATTTAGAAGTAATGTCTTTCCTGCTGAAAGAACTTCAATAAAAATGTAATATTGGTTAAATAGAAAATATAATTAATAAAAGTGTGATAAAACCCGTGATAGCCAGTTGTGTGGGCCTGGCTTGCCACACACTGCTACCTACAGTGTTCTTAGTTCTCAGAACACACATTTTCTAATCTTTAATTTAATGTGCACATCAGAAATGATTTAAAATCATGATTATTTTTAAATAAATGCTATAATTGCTTTTTAATACATAATATAATCGCCCTGTGATATAATTTAAAAATACATACCAAGCTAATAAAAACGTATGAAAAAAGGGGAGGTTAAAAGAACTCCCTAAACTAACGAGCATGCAGATGGAGATAGATAGATGACGCGAAAGTGGTGTGCTAGGATCCTAGCAAGTGGAAATCTACATTCTCTGCCTAACCCTATGGGAAAGAGGTGTGAAGCTATGTATGTATGATATAATCTGCCCTTATGGCGTATGCGCTCCACCGTATTTTACATCGTACAATTGACTACTGCGCGGCCACTTGCGTACAACTTCAAAGAGGCACAGATATATCGTCAGTAGGTAAATTTATTTTGATAAGCAACATTTTAACCCAAAAGTTTATTGATATTTCAGCCACCATTTACTGGAGATAATCGTACAAAAACAATAGAGAAAATATTAAAAGGTAAACTAATGCTTCCTGCCTACCTCACACAAGACGCACGTGATTTGATACGGCGTTTAATGAAACGCTCAGAAACGCAACGTCTTGGAGCGCAGGGCGCAACAGCCGTCCGGGGACATGCATTTTTCAAGCATGTCCATTGGGATGACGTTTTTGCACGAAGATTGGAACCACCCATAAAACCTAGACTGGTAAGACATCCCACAAAAAAATTTACGTAGGTGTGTAACAGAACTTTATAGATGACCCATCTAACCATTGTATTTATTTAGGTACTGTTTTACCTATAATTATGTAAATAGATGCAATGTAATTTGACATGGTAAAAAAATAATCTATGTGCAGCTTATCCATAGGGTGTTTAGTATGACATGTATGTATAGGTAGGTAAAATAATTGTTTAAAACCTCAGAAACCTGCATTCGATTTGAAACTCGTGACTAAAATTGGTTTTAACTGGGTACCACAACTGATTCGAACCTTCCTAAATTACTTGCCAAGCTATTTGACGAAAAGCGCAAAATGGTTCAAGCGTAAAGCTCGGTCTCCACCGCAAGCGCAAACTTACATTAATCCAGTTCCAGTTCCTCAGCAATTGACCTTTTAATTAACTAGATCTACATAACCTAAAAATATTTTTCTACCATGTCCTGATGTCCTGGATTTAGCATTAAAGCCTTAAGAATGATGGTCACTAGACTAGTAAAAAAATATTTTTAGGTTATGTAGATATCATCATCATATCAGCATACAGAGGTCCACTGCTGAACAAAGGCGTCCCCCATAGACTTCCACAAGGACCGGTTATATGCCACCTGCATCCAACGACTTCCAGCGACCTTTATCAGGTCATCCGTCCATCTCGTTGGAGGCCTACCGTCCGTACGCTGCGCTTTTCGGTGCGTGGTCTCCACTCGAGAACCTTTCTGCACCAGTGGCCATCAGTTCTACGAGCTATGTGCCCCGCCCACTGCCTTCAGTTTGCTTATCCTTTGAGCTATGTCGGCAACTTTGGTTTTTATACGGATCTCCTCATTTCTGATTCGATCGCGTAAAGACGCGCGAATTCTCTACGCGATATGTATATATACTCTTGAGTCATAAAAAGGCTAATTACTGGGGAACTGGAACTGGATTAATGTACTCCTCCGTAGAAGTGTAAAAACATCTCTCTTGTAGACATTAGTGTAGTATTTACGGAGACATTAGCTAAGGTAAGGGGCCGAAACAGAAAAATTTCAATCGGTTATGTTTTTTCAATTAGAGAGTTTAGTTTAAAAATAAAGCGGTACAAACGTTTCAACTTCGGCGCAAATTATTTGTACTTAGTAAAGAAATCTGATAGTCTTGTGGTTTTAATCATTGGAGCTGTTGAAAAAATTTCAGCTCAGCCACCTATCTGCTTTAATATATCTGAAGGTATTGGATATTTTCGTAAAATGAACGGCACGCACGTATTTTGAAGAGTACGTTTATCCTGTAGCAACACATTTTCAGCACACTGTGTACTTTTCGTGTTATGGAAGGGCCGAGTCGAAAACGTCAGGCTGGCCCGGCCACCAAGGAGTACATTCGATTGATATGCATTTCATGCTCTAAAGCTTGGGGGCCGGGCCAGCCTGATGGACATGAATGATGTATCGATGTCACTGGTAATAGCAATGTACTATGTAATAGGAATAATAGGGACTTATTGCTTCTCGTAACTAACAATTACAATAAAATAGCGTTTACATTTCAGACAAGTGAAGATGACGTGTCGCAGTTTGATACCAGATTTACTCTTCAAACACCAATAGATTCACCTGATGAGTCTACTCTTAGTGAAAGTGCCAACCTAATGTTTCAGGTAACTATTATTACCTCTAAGTAGGTACTTGTTATATGAGATCCCGAAGTCCCTTCCACAGTGTGCTAGAGACGGCCGTGTGTTTTTAGTCGGTAAGAGTCCGACATAACTCTCTGACTTTCCTTTCTGGGGAGCCGGAGGGTATCCATGAGGATTTTCACACGAAAAAAAACGTACTTGTTATATTTTTTCAGTGTTTAAACAATTTTGTGTTATCAGATATTTAGAGTAGAGACAAACTAGTGTCGTGTGTAATATTCTAAACTGTAAAATAACGAATAGCTATACACAGACACACAAAATACCTACCCCCGCCCCTCTCGACGTCGGATACCACAGGCCCCCTGCATTTCACAGTAGGCGTTTGCCGACAGCTTTAGCTCACATTACGCACACATCTGGGTGCTGCCGATACTGCAGTTTTTATGAATCTACGGAATGTACCTACCTACATTATTTAAAGTTATGTGATACATTATTATGTTATCGTTCTCCGTAGCATGCCTCAAATAAAATAATTTAACACTTAACAGGGTTTCACTTACGTGGCGCCATCTGTAATGGACGAAATTCATAAACCACGTGTAATTACTGCACGTTCACCACGACGTCCAAGATCACAACACCATCACTTCGCGGTGCCTCCAGCCTCTACAGCGCACACACACTCGCACGCTCAACAACATGAAGATCTCATGGATGTTCAAGGTTTACCTATATAGTAAGTACCTACCCTTAGAAATAATTTAAAATAGATAAGTGTTGTGTTAATTTAACTACTGGTCTGTATTAATGAAAAATGCGGGTTTATCGTTCTTGATAACTTAAAATAGAAAAAAGAAATCACAATTGTTTGATTGATACGATAGTACTAACAATAATATTGTTATTACTAGAATACAAGAAAAGCAAGGCAAGTATTGCTGTACAAGAAAGGCTTTTGTTTTAATTGAATTCAGAAATAGTATGAACAAATACGTATGTAAGTACATTAAAAAACTTTCGGCATCTCAATAGCCTGTTCCAAATTAAAAAATGAAGTTTTTTTTGCTGTTTTTTCAGTGTGTTAATTCATTTTACTATGTTAAAATTAATAAACTTATTATTGTTAAAATTAATAAAGGAATTGTTTTACATATTGTGAAAGTGCCCTAGTTCAATTATGAGTACCCCCACGAAACCCGCCAAAACTAACGTTAGTTAATAAACATAGAAAATTAATTAATACATAGGTTTAACTACAGAGGATATAATTTTAGTATAACGTTATAATTTCTTTTTATTTTATGTCTGATTTTGGTGTTACTTCTTGATATTTTGTCGCCAATTTTCTGTTTGAAATGATACACAAGTCAAGTGTTTCTGTTTACTTTTATAATCTGTACAATATCTTTCTTTCTATTGTAATTTATAATAATCAAAACGAACTTCCTACTAAATGCTTATGAGAATTGGAATGCAATAATAATAATAATGTATAACTATATTATATCGTAATAAAGGTTTTTAAGTTATAGGAATGATTGTTATTTGAAACTGGAATAAAAAGGGAAATACAGAGCAGAGTAAGTCTAGGTGATCGAAGCCAGTACTGCGTCGTATTAGTGATATTTACTGATTGTACAGATTATACTATAATATATGCCTTAAATACATTACACAGAGTTGTTGACTATTACAATTATAGAATTGACTGAAAAGCTTTTATTTTCAGGCCTAGAGTAAATTCATATAGTTGACCATTTTATGCTAAGGATAAATTCAACTACAATAGATGCACATGTAATAATATCGGAAAAATGATGGTACTGTTTTATACTACATATTATGATTAATGTACATTTTATACAAGTTACCGTTTAGTCTAATCTTTTGGTAGGAATTAATCACATGTAATAAAATGTTCTAACCCTGATGACAAAATAATAATTTACAATATACCTTGTTACCATGCTTCATGAAATTGATTAAAATGTCATTTTTTATTTTGTAATCTGTAGTTTCTTTTCTTTGCATGTTTAAATACACAAAGAAATTTCAGTTTATAATCTCAAATTAAATCACGGAATGCCAACATACTCTTACATCATAATGTTTCATAATAAAAAAATATACGTTAGGTACTCAAAGTGAAGTGATTTCGTGATATATTTATAAAGTTACCCATAACGAAATCACTGGGTAAAAACTTTTCAAATACAGTATACCGTTGGACATGTTTTGAATATAATTCGATTTCACATGTTTGGCCGTTTTAGTGTGACATGCAATAAGGCAAGTGGGAGACGCCCAACAATAACGAGTGTGACTTCCAGGTTTGATCAAAAATTTTATTTTGTCTTTGTGGCCAAAAATCCGCTTAGCGGCACCATCTGCCGCATGTCTGATGACCTGTGGGCAAAAAACACGACATTGTGGATAGTACAGCAGTTCAAAAGACATCACCACCTAGACCCAGAATGAGATTGCAGATGCACTCACAACTGCAAGTGTTGGATACAGAAAGTTCTCAACCGGGAAGAGTGGAAGACGGAAAGAGAGGCCTTTGCCCCGTCAGTAAGTCAATCATGGTTGAAAATAAAATAAATACCTAATAAAATCTAAGGCTAACATTCAGAGACGATGCTCAGTGTAAAGTAAGGCTTCCGTATGTCAAATTAGTATTACAATTTGACATACGCAATAACTTATTGAAATCTAAATATTGCTCCAATAACCAAGTGACAGCCCTACGAATATAGGTATAAGAATTTTGAGCTGATATTAAGCTCTCATTCAGCTCAGTTATTTATTATTGTGCATACGGGACAAATAAAGAAACATATTTTTTTTAGTTATTAATATTATCTTATATTGAAAGAATTAAAAAACCTTTTTTTTCTTATATGATATTTTATAAATATTAATCTTAAAAAAAAAGATATTAAATAGTTTTATAGCGCCAATGGTTCAACTCTGGTGAATACAATGTAGATAAATAGAGGGTAGATATCAGAGAATTTGCATTATTTTACAAATTCTTTATTTAAATAAGCATAATATCGAGTTCGACTCACATGTAATGTTTTCACTTGACTGGTATGGTACAGGAAATATAAATTACGGCCATGTTGCAGTTAGCTCGTGCCAACTTCAAGCTGGACAATAAGTTTGACGAGAACTGTACTTAGGTACAATAGCAAACAGTTTTTTACAGGTTCAAGTAATTTAGATTTCCTTCAAGCCGGACAATAAGTTTGGCGAAAACTGTACAGTATTTTCTTTGCATAATTGCACATAAAGAATATGCAGTATGTACAGTCAACAATTTATAAAGTGTAACATTCAATTAAGGGTGTTATAAGTTTATAACTGATAATTGTTTTATATTTTGTCATAACATAATACTAGGAATGTTGTTTGAAGTAAATGGTTCAGATTATATATAATTCACTTGCTTCCCGCCAACGGCTTTGCCTGCGTGGTCTAGGTATTTCTTATAAATTATGCATATGTTACTTGGTAAAGATATAGCATTTTATTGGTGAAATAATTTTTCAAATTGGTCCAGTAGTTTTGGAGCCTATTCAATGTAAACAAACAATCAAATCTTTCCTCTTTATAATATTAGTATAGAGTTATCACTAATATATAAATGATGTATTGATTGATTTAATAATCATTGTAATATGTTTTGTGCATCATATAAATAAATTCAAACCATAAAATAACATACATTCAATAATTACCGGGCCAAATATAATAGTATCACACTATAAGTATAAAGAACTATTAACAAAAAATCAACAATTTATTACAAGGGGAATTAAGGAAGCACTTCCCACAATTAATTCTCATGTCACTAAGCAATTACTACGATTGTCTAAGCAACAACTGAGGACAATCACCGCAGCCCTCACAGGTCATGGGTTTTTCAATGAACATCTGCATGTTTTAGGTGTCACTGACAGCCCTGCATGCAGAGCCTGCCTGGGTGAGGACGAAACAGCGGCCCACGTGCTTTTGCACTGTACTGAGGTCGCCACATACAGGGCTAAGTACTTCGGAAACAAAAGTACCCTCCGAGAGATCATCAGCAACACCAGAAATGTGCTGGCGTTCCTTGAGGAGTTAGGGTGGTTTGAGTAAACATTAAATATCCCCACCCGTACGCAAAATACGCGCATTGACGTGGAGTTGCGGAAAACAGCCCGCTATACCATACCATACCATACAAAGGGAATAAAATAGAAAAAATAACAAAAATACTTAGTTCCCATTTGCTACACATCAACACCTTAGATAATACTTTAGTGCAACTTTTCTAGCATAAATCATACTATTAATTTCATTTCCATACAACTCTCACAAATAAAATAAATATGACTTTCATTAACTTCTGAAACTATAGCAAACTGTGCATCACTATCACATGTTGAATTATGAGTATCCATGGAACTGGAAATGATGTTTTTTATTTCTGATAAGGATTTCTGCGTTTTAATTGAGCTTTTGCAATTTGGGCAGTTCAGCTGACCATTACTAATCTGAAAATTTGTCTTCTGGCACACTGGGCATATGATATTGTTATCTTCTTCAACTGACGACCAATCAACATTTTCCAATTGACATTTTTCATATTCCTTGATGTACCTATAACAATAAACATTATTGTTTTAAATGAAACTGCTGTTGAAAAACAACTGTTTTATAAAGAAGTCATATTCTTAGTATATGTAACAAAAGAAATATGATATGCTACTATGATCATTATGAACAAGTGCAGCCTACCTCTACCTCATTGTGCTACTGTGTGTGTGTGTGAGGTCTTTGCCTAAAAGGTTGTCAATAGCTGTGCTAGAGTTGCTTGAGTAATCAACTTTCATTACACCCTGAATTTACGATCATATATAAATTTAAGAACAACAAAAACATACCATTCTAATTCCTCTTGTAAAAGTTCCTTTTTGAGTTCTTCTATTACTTCATATTCTTCATCATGGATAATCTCATCACAAAAATTAAACATGTTTTTGTAAACATCTGTTAAAGTACTACATAAATCTATTTCTAATAATGGACCTCGAAGTTTATCCAGCAACATACCACGGCAATTTTGGATTTTATTTTTGTAACTCTGGAAAAGTAGACAAGATTCATTATAATCTTGTTGGTAAATTGTAGATTAGGAATATCTCTAGATATTCAAAAAAATGCATCCTGTTAGAAAGTTGATAGGTATGGCTAACGATGGTGAGGGCATGATCTGGTGCTCATGCTCTGTTATACCTCAACACTGGCTGGAAGACATTAGTCGTTATACTTCGTAAAATTTTAAAAACATACCTTTCTCATCTTTTCTTTCAACTCCATAGGAGATTGTTTGGGCCTGCAGCCTAAATTTTTGAATTTAGGAGACGAAGTCATTTCTGACTTTGTTCTATGAATCAATTTACAAGAAAATAAACCGCGGTAAATGTTATATTTAAAACAATGTTCACCTAGAAAAATGTAACTTAACTGTAACATGTAAAATTTATATTATGATAACTATCAAGAAAAGTTATAAGTACAGCTAAGTTAAATAGAAAATAAATAAAGTGAGATAAAAAATTGGCGCAATTTACTAATTACTTGTATGGTGTCAATTGGTGTCACTTTACCAAATAATGTCATGTCAGTCAGTGTCAGTCATCAGTGTTACGTCACTGTCACAATTATCTATAGCGCCTTATTCACGGTCCATCTCGGCTGTACGTGCCGGCTTCCGGCTGTACGTAAAGCTTGACGTACGTCGAAACTATTCTCGGTCGGACAATGAATAAGGCGCTTAAGGTAGTTTCTGTGTGTGTGTGCCCGTAGACTAATGCCGCACAGTGGTCCAGTTTCGCAATTTAACATTTGATCAAAATTGACACTCGGACGTGGACATTCGATCAAATTTTATTCGGCAGGTATTCACATAAATAACAACAAATGTTCTACGACTTTTCATAGAAAGTGATTTTTGTAGATTAAAAAAATATCATAGAAAAAAAATGTATGGAAAAACCTATACTATTTTTTTTCTCGCAAGTTTTAAAGAGTGATGCAGTCTATATATAATAAGTACAGTTCGCGCCAAACTTATTGTAGAAAGAAAAATATTAGATTTAATAAATAAAGATGAAAGCTCAAGTCGTAATCTGTCGTTTTAAATTATTCTAATCTAATATTTTTCTTTCTCCGATTTTTTTGTATTATTAAGCATTTTCCATGCTAAGATTACCAGTTATTTTATTTTATTGCAAGAAGCTATTCTATTTAACAAAATTGTAAAATTATCCTCAGTCATATGAAGTGGCGTCTGGTGATTTCTTAAAAAGGGACCTGACAATACTGCCAGGCTCGCGGCTCGCGGCGGTCACAGACGTCGAGCCGAGCATAGATTTAAGGAGCCGAGTAATCCGGCGAATTTACTCGGTGGTTTTAAAGGTTTTGCATTGGCAGACGTGCGAGCAAGTTTGTCGAGCCACAAGTATGCGGACTTACTCGCCCGTATATTCGGTCTTTAAGAGTAAAAACTTTGTCTAAAAAAGAAATCCTTATCGGGGGTATTGCAAGCCGCTGCGAGGCGAACCATCAAATATTTTCTAGTATTTATTCGCTTATTCCTCATGAGTAAATGGTCAAACAGTAAAATAATGTCCTCTATTACTAGACGCCTACAAGGAAAACAGTGTACTATGGAATCCTCAGGACAAAGTTGATATACAAAACAAGTGAGAGACATTTTGTCGGTTCGTCCGACATCGTGGAGTTACAAAACATTACAGTCATTACGATGACAGTGATGTGGACTTCTCGTACACACTAGAACCTCGTTACTGTATCTGCTTGGTTACATACGCTCGGGCAAACCATTCGGGCGACGCGACGACATGAGCCTAAAGCCTAAACTGTAACACACGTACGCTCTAGAACCTCGTTACTGTATCCAGCAAGTTACGGTTTTACGGTACGGCTCGCTAATGAGTACTCGACTCGGCTTAATTAGTCTGTAGACCGGCCTCTAGGCTTTCAGAATTGCTACTCTAAAATAATAATGCAATGAATTTAAGGGAAACTTAAATTAAAAATCGATCAATTAACTAGCAACATTAGCTGTCAGATGGAAAAAACAATGTGTGTGATAAGTAAAAATATGGATAAGTCCAAAAGTTGATAGACCAATAATCAAACGTAATAAAATAAGCCTCAAGTGTTAATTTAATATTTTGGCACACATCTGTAATCAGACTCAAAATGAACGATGTTGAAAAACAACAGCTCCGACCAGAAAAGGAGACTATTCATTCGGGACACTTCATGGTGTCACATTTTGAAGCTGAAGCCCAGGACGACTTTGATGATTTGGTTACAGTACCTGATGAAGAGCAAAACGTCCAAAAAGTCACAACCGTGGCCACATATACGGTACCCGGGGCCATGAAACCCTACACTCCTGACAAAGAGGAAAGTAAACAGCACCAACAACTTTCTATAGAAATATCTCTTACAAAGTTATTCAAATGTATGACTTTGGCCTATAGGTGAGTTTCCACAAATTTTTGCACAAAATATATGACAACTACGACATATTGTAGCTGTTAATTGGCATTGATATTTTCCTGGTAAAACTTATTTAGTTATAGTTAGTTGAACAATTACTATTCTTGTTGCAGTTTTTGCATTGCAATTATCAAATTCAAAACAATATGTTTTTCTTTTGCTCAAGTAGTACATAGACATATATATAAGTTATATTTTGTATTGAATGATTATGTGTACCCTTAGGAAAGGAATATATCATAATTTTTATATATATTTAAATCAATAGAATATTATCAATATTTATATACCTAATCAATGGTTTGGGGTAACCCCTGTGAATATAAACTGTCATCATTAATTTTATTATTTGGACTGCCAAATTACCACGCAAATAAACTATGGTACTGACCAGGGGTGGTTTACATGATTAATCATGTATTTTATTCATTATTCATATTTACAGATTAGGCAATCTCATTTTATAAACAGGTCAATGTTGATACCTTTGTATACAATGAGGTTGTCTAATCTGTAATTTAGAATATAATATTATATTCTGAATTTGTAATAAATAAAGCAAATTATTTTTTGTGAGGGCTATGTTAAATGATCCTCACCTGACCTTAAAATCTTTAATCAACAATGTCCTTTGCCATCAGATTCATATTTCAAAAGTTAATAAAGAGTTAAGGTATTCTTATTGAGATAAATATAAACTATATATTAAATATATTTTTCTAATAATATCAAACATCTTATCAGTAAAGCATCAAATGTTCTCTAAAAATAAGGAAGCAGTATGTTTCCATTGGGTTTAGCACACAAAGATAAGGGGAGGTCATCATAGCGAGTACAAAAGACACAGGTCATTTGCTGAGATAAGTCAGTCTATGAATACTTACTTAGCTATATGTTACTTTTCATTTTATTAAAACTTGTTATATTCTTAGCTATGCATGTGTTATGATTCAGTCTTTGAAATTAGTAAAGACAAACCAAATAAATTCAAGGATTATAGTATAGTACAATTTACTAACATGCAGTTATTATAAACAACTGCAAGTTAGTAAAATATTAGTAAGTTATTAATTCGTAATATTATTTAATTTTAACATTGTTTGTCCTATTAACAGTTTATCCTTTCTCTTGGTAAAGGGTGGTGTGTTATTCTTAAGGTCCATGTCCTAATTGGCTGAAACAGGCTATATTAATTTTATTGAAATGACGACATCTGTGGTCTAGTGGTTCAAGTACCGGACTGCTGATCACGAGGTCGTGGGTTTGATTCCCACAGGACACAAATATTTATGTGTTGAATATAAATGTTTGTGTATGTCTGGGTGTTTTATATGTATTATAAGTATGTATTTACAAAAAAAAAGTATATAAGTATCATATCCATTGTCTAGTACCCATAGTACAAGCTCTGCTTAGTTTGGGACTAGATGGTGCTGTGAAATAATGTCCCAGGATATTTATAAAAAAAAAAAAATGCAAGTGAATCCCAAAGACATTGCCATGTCCAAACTTCAATAGAACACTTTAATTCCATTTGAAACTTTCCAGTTTCCTAGACAACTCTTTTATAATTTTCAATTGATGTGATTACAAACAAATAGCATGTTTTATTTTTATTTATTTAGAAGATACGTTGAAATTGAATTTTTAGTTTACTTAATTAATTGCTAAGAATGTTGCATTGAGTAACTGTAAAATTCTGTGTCCAGTGCCTAAAAATCATAAATCAGTATTTTCTTAGCTAATGTATCAAGCACTTTTTATTATAATAGGTTTGTAAACCAAACATTTACAATTGGAACATGGTTTTAACAAGTAACAAGTAAATTTTTAATAATAAATTATGTTAACCATGACATTTGTTATGTATATTATATACATATATATGCTTTATACCTATATTGGTTGAAAGGCTATCTAAGTGTACAAGACATTGTCAGGATATTCACCTTTGTTTTCCATCTGTTGCATTATATATATATATATATATATATATATATATACATATATATCTATGCATATAACTTGTTAGTATCAAGTTCCTATTTTATTGAGGTGCAAACATAAACAAAGGACTTTGACACATGCTGACCAGTTAAAATACTGGTTTTTGTAGTAACTGTTTGTTAAAACCCTTTAACAGTTACTGCTGCACTCAATAAATTTAAATAATATAAGCAAATTAATTGCCTAATTACCCAAGTGATCCAAGATCAACTGCTATGATTGAGGTCCTGGGTTCTATTTCCAGGGTGAGCCAAGAGTTATTGGGTTTTTCTATAAAATTCTTAGTAGCAGCTCGAGTTTAACGGCAATAGGTTAGCCCTCTATAACATGGGTCCTAAACATACCGGCGAACTGTGGGTGTATAGTAGTACCCCTCTACCTAACCCTTTCGGGACACAGGTGTTGTATGTATATATGTTATGTATATCTAATTGATTGATATGGGGTAATAATCGAAAATCAGCTAATAAAATCTGCATAGTAAATTGTTTAAATGCACTCCTGCCCATTGTACATGTCATGCCATAACCAAATTACATGGAGTATCATAAAATAATGTTGTTTTATAGTGATGGCAACAAAATTATTATGTAGGGAGTTGGGTTTGTAAAATTTTCATAATTATTTAACCAAAACTGTAAATATATTTTTTTAATTGAAACATAGTGGTCAAATAAGCATGCCCAAATATTCTTACCAGCAACTGCTATTATTGCTATAGACCTAAAATTTGGCACATGTAGGTATTTGCAAGTCATTTGTCCATACATTTTATAACTTATATTTCAGTTAATTAAAGTAGAGTATTCATTAACATTATTTATATTAGACACTGGGTTCAAACTCGGTCACTCGGACCATCACGCAAGGCAAGCAGGGATCGATCCCAGATTCTATCGCACGGCCATAACAATTGGGCAAGGGAACGCAAATGCGGTTTTTTGTTGGTAGGACTTACTCTGCTGGCTCACCAGGTGTCAGACTATCCATGAGGATTTTTCGTAAAAAGGTTGCAAGTGCAAGGTGTTTATTTTGCTGTTATTCAAATACTGATTATTATAGATTTTTTGAACTGCAGTAGGGAGGCCGAAATAACAACAGACTAACATGTATAAAATTGATCTACCAATTAGGCTACAAGTGAAGTTTCTACTGGTGTTCTAAAAGCTGATATTTTTATATCAATCTTGTTATTACTTACACAAATTGCTTTTCTAATTTACCTTCTGACTTATATTTGTACAAGTAGAAACCATAGATAAGATAGGCTATGTTTCTTATCAAACTGTTATTTGCAATAAGCTTAAGATCATGTATTGATAGCAATGCTGATAACCAGCTTACCACTTCATTGTCTGACAATTTATTTCTACTGTGCTGCACAGTTTTACAATAGTGTCTGTACTTTTGAAAAATATTACTTTTTATTTTTTGTAATAATGGGTATTTTAAATGCGTTCAAAGTAAAAATGCTTCTAATTAGTTCAAGGACCTTTATAGTTAACATTTTTATGATAGTGTATTTATGTAGCATTAGTTTGTGACTAGGTGTAAGGATTAGCATGGTGAGTTAAATTATTTATCTAAACATTATTTTATGTAATATTATATTTCTCAGACAAAAACTAACTTCACCAAAATGGAATCGTTTCAAAGGTATAAAACTTCGGTGGAAGGACAAGATTCGATTGAACAACGTCATATGGCGGTGCTGGCATATGCAGTGTAAGTGTTCCATGGCTATTTTATTTATCAAATATTTTTAGCAAGTGATGCCCGAAAATATTTTTTTATTGTCCGTTGATCCTTTTTAGTATCTTCTCTTCTCCATCAGTTTTTTACATAGCTACCTATGTCTGGTAAATAGGTTCACGATTCTAAACTTCTAAAGGCTTAAGGATGCAGTCGCAAAATCGCCGATCGCCGATGCTAAAAGTAGCATGTCTGCTATAACCCTATTGTAGACTTATAAAAGAATTGGTTTAGTTTTAACTAATGATAAAATCTTGAATCTGTTTGCAACTTGTATTAAAAACTTGACAAGATTTAAAATAGATCAATTGCCAATGTAATTCGAAAAGTTGAAAATAATGACTCTTTTTGTGGCAGTAAGTAGGTAGGTACCGATTTTCGTTTAAATATGTAACGTAATTACTATTATGAACAAATACTTAGGTTGAAGAATTAACTAATTCATTGTTCTTGGGTATGGGAGAGCCAGAGGATCCTTACCTATAGCAAGTGAAAGAAATGTGATTAATAAAAAAAGTGGGCTCGTACAAGGCTGGGAGCCCTGAGGCCGTGGGCCTGTGCTCCGAAAGACTGAACTCGCTACACTAGAGAACATGGAATGATAGGAAGATCGTGGTGTGTGCGGCGTTAATGAGTGAGCCTACGTCCAGCAGTGAACCAAAAATATCGACTGAGGACGATAAAAAGAAATTTACATTTATCAATTTTGTCGAATGTATTTACTTAAAAAAAATCCATTGATCGATATAGGTACCTAGCTATTTTTGTATTACTTATATTTCCGCAACAGAAAAACAGGCCTTGAGCAATCATGCAATAGACGCGTGTTGAAAGCAATATTTTGATAGTGATACGCTGATATGAAATTGGTTATAGGCGCGCAAGTCTAGTACAAATTGTCTGGGTCATTAAACACCTGTAAATTTAGTTGAGAATACACTGAATACACTGGAACATCTACATAGGTATAAGATACACGAGATAACGGTGACCCCAAAGTGGACATTTAAAGACAAGGTTGATTTATATTTGATTACAACTACCATGCGGTGACATTGGTACCTAATGTATTTTAGGTAGATTAATTTAAATACAATAATTATTTGGTTGTGCTGTTTAAGTCAGTCATTCTCTTGAAGGCCAGTTGATGTATTGTAATTATATGTTAACATTGTCCAAGTCTAAATCCTTATAATTTTAATTTGAAATGGTATCAATGGATGTTGGTGATGATGGTGGCGTACCTATAGCTTCAATTTATATTAATTCATGTAAATTACTTCTGTAGTACATCCATATTTTAATTATTTATAATGGAAAGCCACGCCTCCGTTTTAAATTATAAAAGGCGTGTCATGTAGTACTACAAAGAGGATGTGGCCAGACAGTTATCACACTCGTATCTAGTTGAGTAATAAATTATGATATGGAAAGCTTTTCAGTTGTACCCATGCGAGGCCAACCTGACACCTCTGTGATTAAAAATATATTGATAATGTAAAATATGTAGGCCAAATGAGTTATCCTAAATCTTTTTCATGAATATTGAGTCTTAAACAGTGCCTGTCTAGCTATTTATGAAACTTGAAAGGTAGTGTGATGTAATCTATAATAATGTTAATACAGCGATATCGTCTATTGACACGTTGAATGCCGAGGATGATGGTGATAATAGTTATGTTTCCATGCAGATTATTTTAGTTTTTATATTAAATAAATTTTTTTCATTGCATGAATTATGTTTGCAGTTATAAAGAAACAGAACACTCTGGTATGCCAGTTTGCATCACCATTAGATGTTGACACACACGTAAAACCAGAGGTAACGAACATATTCCTATTAGACATTCCATTTTACAAAACTTCATTATTATTAATACCTTAATAAAATGTTAATACGATATTTTCAGGCAACAATATTAGAAGGAAAATATTGGAAACGCAGGGCAGAAGCGGTTATAGCAGAATATAAAAAATGGCGCAAGTTTCATATTATGCGACTCCTTGGAAAGGGAGACACATCAGTTCAGGACGCGGTACGACAAATTTGATTACTTAATTTTTTACCGCAATATAGGTACTTACTTACTTAGTTATAAAGTTGTATTTTTTTAGATATCGGACATGGACACGGTAGAATCGTTCTCGCAGTGCAGCGACCTAGCTGGCAACATGCTTACCGACGAGGACTATCTGAACTTCATGACTGACACACTCTTCTCCACCATCAGCAACCATCAACCCTTTGCCTTCCCCGATTGTAGGGAAATAGGTAAGTTCATCCAACGAAACGAAGTGACGATGCAAGGGCATTTGATTTGAAGGTCGACAGCGCTTTTTGGGCTGTCTGTGGCTACAGTAGATTAAAATTGCATTATTAGGGGTTCGCGGCATTTTGGTCATTTCGTAAAAGTGTCAGACTGGCCATGGAGCTTGAATGAATTGTTCATGGAACTGTTTGTTAGCCGCAATGTAGCCACATTGAATTTATGTTTAATTTCCAGCCCGCGGTGCAAGCTTAGCAGATTTCATTCAACCAAGTTTAGGCCCTTTGCAACCCAATCTGGATGATTTTATGGACACATTGGAACCGTTACAAGGTAGATTTTATGTTATTTCGAATAAACCTTTTTGTGTTTTTATTACATAAAGCAAAGTTATGGTGTATGGCTTACTCACCTGTAGGGAACATTTCAGAACTGTTGACACCTAGGTTATTACCGCCAGTGCCAGAGGAATCGACGTTACCGTCCGAAGAATCGATGTATCGAGGGAGTATATCAGTGGACTCGTACACGTCACAGGGTTATATGAACAGCAGCCAAGGCAGCACTACCGTCACAATCCCTACCAGTCAGATGTCTTTACACGGTATACTATAAATAGTTTTGGCATTTCACTATAATGCATTCGGACTATTTAATTTTTAATCTTTATACATATTAGTACCATTCACTATCTTGAAATACAAAAAAATTATACACAATTTCAAACCAAATAAAGTACTATCTATTTTAATTCCCTTTTCTAGGCACAAGCAACAATACTCAAATGTTATCGATTGCTGATCAAACAATTAAGAATGAGCAACAAATGGGTCTGTATGATAATAGCAGATTGTTCACCCAATCCGATCTACAAAACAATATGATAAATGCTCAAGAAATGCTTCCTCAATACCAACCCATCACTTATGAACAGCAAAATACATCACAGTCCGATCAACAAATGCATACAAATGTTTACGTTGGGAAAACATCGAGGTTACAATATGTTAATGCTCCAAAAATTGTGACGCAATCTGAACCTTGCTATAATAAATATAACACAGGTCAGTAGTGGTTCTCTTTGGTATTCATCATTATCTTGCGTTTACGCAATAATGCTGTAAGTTGCTGTTTACAGGTGTTCCGCCATCACAAACTGCACCAGAAACAGTATCACTATTGCAACAACCTCTACACAATTCTAAATACGCGTCTACTATAGTAATACAAGGTCGGGGCGGGTACAGTCGGGAGAAGCAGAGGCAGCGGGTCAGTCATTACTCGGGTCAAGTCCAAAACAATCAGTATCAGAGCTATGAGAGTCCGGGCTACGAGTCACGTTCGGTGACTGCGCGGCAGACGTCGCCGCAGATGCAGTATTTGCAGCCGAGCCCCACGGACTCGTATAAGGCGAAACCCGTATCGTCTACCGTTAACCCTCGCTCGTTTAAAATGCCTTCCCCACCTCTGGTGCCCGTCACAACGACACAGGTGAGTTCAAGAAGTAGTTATTTTTGTGATGGGTCTCTGTTGTGTACAAGTTTGGGTACCAGAACTTAGTGTTGTCGGTGTGTGAACAGATGTCGAGCCTGGCGGGTTCGAGTCCAGGTGTGGTGTCGCGAATTAACAAGGAGCAGTTCCGCTCGCACAGCTTGCCGCTGGGCTCGCAGCTGAACGCTGACTGGACAGTGAGTGCGCCCGCGCAGGCGCCGCCCGCCGCGCACCCCGCGCACCCCGCGCACCCCGCGCACCCCGCGCCTGCAGTAGACGCCTCCGTCACTAAGCACACCGCGAGGGTATGAACTTTTGGTAGTACATTAATCTGCCAGTACCATCCAGACTGCTCTAACATTTAGTTCTTAATACGGTTCCCGGAGTATTCTGCATTTATATATCCACTGCTTCTCCAAAAAGGTTCGAGCATTAAGCTTATCAATTTATAATTGCTGACGTCTTGAGTGAGATGACAATTTGTTTTATGATTTTCCCTGGGCATACTACAAGTTTACCTTTATATTGACCAACAGATGTCTGTGGAAGTGAAGAGTGTTTTAATCGCTCGTATCCTCGCGCAATGAAATCTCGGCAAACGCTAGAACTAAACGGTGAGTAAGGGTGTACGTGTAACGTACAAAAGTTGACAATTTGCAGGCTCGCGAGTCAAACCCGGGTGGCATTCGCATTCGGTCGCGTTCGACGTCGAGCGGCGCGGCTGAGGCCGGGCCGGGCGGCGCCGGCAGCGGCGCGGGGGCCGCCGGGGCGGGGGGCGGCGGGGCGGGGGCCACCGCCCGCCGCCCGCCTCCGCTCAACAGCGTCGCCTCCGAGCCCACGCTGCCGCAAGCTAGCGTTATGCTCGCGCAGCTTCTCTCAGCGCAACACTGTCAGTCGTTTTGATACTTTATTTTATTACATCACTCGCTCGCACGCTTTTTACAAGTTGGATACAGACCGGATCAAAACCTAACGCATGATTTTGTTGGTTCTGTGCACTCGTCTGAGTCATTATAAGTTTATTTATTATCCAAGTAACTCCGGTCTGTATGCAGCTTCAAGGTCTTTGTTATGACCTGTGACATACGCTGACTATGGCATGTTTACTATTGCAGCCCAAAGTTTGTATAAACTGAACAGTGGAGAGGAGGCTGGTTCGGACCCCACTAAGTCGCCAATACGGAGAGCACAGCCGTCGCCTATCGGCAGCGATGTCATGTCGCCGCATCATGTAAGCATTAAGTAGTACAGAACTGATCAGCCGCTTCAATGATCATAGCATTAAATAAAATAAAACTATGAAAAATGTTGTTTTCACCCTCTAACTCGAAGTTCGGTTGTGGTGGATGGTATATTGGATGGATTTATTTATTTGTATAGTGGTATTGGATGTATTTGGGGGTCGAAAGTGGCAGAACTGCCGGTGGTATGCGTTATTTTGTATATTTTAATTGAGTAGGGTAGGTATGGGTAGGGTGGTATGTTGGTATAATTACACAAGTGTGGTGGTTGCAGTCGCTGTCGCCGCCGACGTCCCCGTCGGGCGCGGGGGCCGGCCCCGGGGCGGGGGCGGGGGCGGGGTCCCCGCGCGCCGGCAGCCCGCGGGAGCCGCGCCGCACCCACCTGCACGCGGAGCAGAAGCGCCGCTACAATATCAAGAACGGCTTCGACACGCTGCAGGCGCTCATTCCACACCTGAACGCTAATCCCGCCGCTAAGGTACACACTACAAATACTAGACATCTCGCCATAAGAACAATAATTCCAATCTAACACTGTGAAATCTTGAAGGCTATCCAGAGGTGGTAAAAAAAACCCTAAGGGCCTGTTTCACCACGATTAGATAGCCGCTAACCAACGGATAGATTAACAATCAGATATAACAAAATTCGTATGAAATTATCTGCCAAGTAATTTAACAGGAACTTACTGGGAGGTGGTGAAACAGGCCCTAAATATCTATCAAAATTTATAAAAGACTAGTACTGTCACGCTAGCCTTTCTGGAACTGGGACTTGCTGTAAAAATTGAGGAATAATAGAGTTTTTATCTTTATATCTGCTTCTATATTTTATTTTAGATAAGTAAAGCTGCCATGCTGCAAAAAGGTGCCGAGTACATCAAGCAACTGAAAGCTGAGAGAAATCAAATTAAAGAGGAGATGGAGAGCTTGCGACAGCAAATAGAATGTTTAAACAATTCTATCACGTACGTATACATACAGATGTTTTTGAATAATATGAGTATATTTTCTAGATAAATACCTGTGTCTCATGGATAATGCCGTTGCGTACGGTCTATTGATGACGGATTGACTATTTTATTAGTCAACTTTTGTACAATAAATTGGTAATGCTTTTTAGTATAATAAGAAAACTGTTGAAATTGGTAATAGGGAATAATTTTTTTTTATCTTTGTTGTTATGGAAGCAATAGGCATGATGACTGATTCTGAAAAAGTACTCCACGATGTTCTTACACATCTACTTTATACAAAATAACTCATATATTTTGAAAAATATATGATTTTGAAGGTAAAATAGCCTTATAAAAAACACAATTTAAATTCCGCGCTAAAACGCTAGAATAGCAATGGCGTCGTCTATGACGTCGATCTTCTGTAAACACTTGACAAGTGACAGTTGAGGTTAAAAGTTTGTTCTGATCATATTTTGATAATATTTTGTGCAATAATCATGAATCCTAATGTGTATCGATGGTGTGCGGTTCCTCAATGTCATAATACAACAATAAAAACGCCGAACAAGTTATTTATTAACGTTCCAATGCAAAAAAAAGTTCGGAATACGTGGTTAAATCTCGCAAGGCGAGACCCGGCAGCTGTATCCAATAATTCAGTAATTTGTTTCTGCGAAGACCATTTTGATGTAAGTAATATATTTATTTACTTTATAGAAATGAAGTAGCTGAGCTCGAAAATAAAATTAAAAGATAAATTATTGTCAATATCGTGCTATTGTAAATTATTGTCAGTGACATGTTCATTGATGTTAGGCTAGATTATAAATAATATACCTACCTATATCAAATCTTTGATATCTCTGTCTATATTTAGATACCAATCACGCCTGTATTCGCCAAAGGGTTATGCAGAGGTTTACTAATGTACTTAAAACCCACATTTTGCCGGTATATTTGGTCCCATGTAATGGAATTCATTGAATTTGTATTTTTTTTCT
This sequence comes from Acronicta psi, assembly GCA_946251955.1. Classification (NCBI taxonomy): domain Eukaryota; kingdom Metazoa; phylum Arthropoda; class Insecta; order Lepidoptera; family Noctuidae; genus Acronicta; species Acronicta psi. The sequence goes on along the minus strand of OX276472.1, from coordinate 8,698,366 downwards.
ACGAAGCTAAACTGACGTTACTTACTGACTGACATTGACGTCCGCATTTATTTATTTATTAAACTTGATGCACTGTAGTCATTTTCTGCCAGACAACCTTAGGGTGATGTAGAAATAATAAAAGTAATAAAAGTAGATGTGCATTAGGCCCTAAAAAAAGTACTCGATACTCTGAAGTATCGCTACTTTTGTTAACATAATTTTATGAGTACGCTAATTTTTATTTGACACTATTTATGAGTATAGTATCGATATTTTCGATTCGATATCGTGTCCCTATTTATACGACAGACAGAAAACAAAATGAATTGCTCAAAGGCCAAGGAGCCATGACAAAGAATTTACAAAAAAAAACAAAAACAAAATGAAGATGATATTTGTTTTGAGAAGATTGACGTCACTCGCTTCTGATTGGTGTTCGATCTATCATGGCGGATTGATATGTCTTGCATTTTTATTTTTGCTAAAATAAATATAATCTCACTTATAATCTAAAAACAAGTGTTTATATATGAATCAGTCTGTCATATAAAATTACGTGAAATCGTAATTTCGGTCATTCTTAGTTGTTGTCATCATGCCTATTATTTATAGGATTATTTTGAAAATGTATCATAATTTAATAGTAAATTTAATTATCACAAATAGCTGTTAAATTATTATTGTTAAATAGTAAATTCCCTCAAAAATTTCCAAAACGCAACGTTAAAACGTGACGTCAATTTACACTCGGACGTCTCCTGTCAACAATTTTTTTTTGCTTGTATGGTCTCTAGAGTAGTAGTGGTGGGCGATTAAGAATTATTGTGATGTGATAGCGATACAAAGGGTGCGATACATTCGATACGGTTTCGAGCGATATATCGAGACTATACAACAGACTTCTTTTTTGGGCACTACTAGGGCAGGGTTATTCAATGTAATTTGACATCTCAGGATAAGCGCCCCAAAATGGACAATGGCCGCATTTACGTCGCCCGAAATTGATAGTCATCATCATCTTTCTGCCCTTGTCCCAATTTATTTTTGTCCGAAAATTATAGTGATTGTAATATATTTTTTTAGCTTAACGGTTTATAATTTGAATATTTTTTTATGGCAATGTAATAACAATTAGAAACGATTAAAACAAACAAAAAAAACGTACATATTCCCTATTGGTTGCGTTTGGCAGTTTTGTTGGTTGGGTCGTATCGGAGTGGTGATGTGATGTGGTATGTTGCAGCAACTGCCACTCGCTGCTGCCGGCCACGGGCGCGCCCGTGTCCCGCGCGCGCTCGGGCCGCCTGCGCGAGATGTTCGCGCGGCACGTGGCCAACCGCACCATGCACAACTGGAAGTATTGGCTCGTATCCTTTTGCAATTACCGACACGCTGAGCACGGCACACAATTATGTGTTTACACACGAGAACTGGTTACATCCAGTTCTAACACAAGTAACACAGGCCAAGGCCCCGGTCATTCATTTTTATACTCTCTAAAAGGGCCCCAAACTCTTAGTTACAAATGAAGGCCGTCTTAATTTAACTGAATTAATTAATAATTGTATAATTGGTTTCTCCTTTCGCTCTTCGGCGGGGTGCCAGCTTAGATTCACCTCGATGGACTCGCCTAATAAAAAACGTGTTCTAATATTTTTTGTAAAGAAATCACCTTTATAAAGTAACTAGCTTTCCGCCGGCGACTTCGCTCACGTTGTCTCTTTTTTTTAACATAGGCTATAAATTGTAGCCTTTGTTACTTGGTAAAGATGCAGCTTTCTATCGGCAATATATAATTGATTCACTGCATTTTCTAGTAGTTCGTGGGGTTAATTTTAATTTTGATACGGTGCAAAATTTGTCCTGATATCATTTATATTACGACAATGCACGAGGACCCGAGCCGCGATTATCGTATCAATAGATATAATATCACGATAATTGTTTACCGTCTGGCTTTTGCCTTATTAAGTCCTATCTCGAAACTCCATCAGTGAAATTCTCCATAATATTTTTATGAGTCGCTGAAAATGTTATGACGGCTTATACTTCAGTTAGTTTTTTTTTTTTTAAATGTCTCGCTTAGATAATGCTAAATGTACAATAGCTTTCCTTCCATTTCGTTTTTCCTTCCTTTTACCTTCTTCACCGTGAGAGGCGAGGCGCTTGTCACGCTTGTCTCTAAGCAGTCTCGTGAGCGCTTTTAATCGATGACGTTGGTAATCTATGTTATCACTTGTTTTGCCGTGACCAATCGTTTATTTTTACAAGGTTGTCGAAATATAACTGCGTCAGAGATAAAAATAGCGATTACGTTATAAAGGTCTCTTAAAAATAGCGATTACGTTTTAAAGCTCATAGCCACACCTGTGACACTCCAAACAAACTTTCCGATACCGCTGCACACTACAATACCTAATGTCAAAACTTGTCAAAAATTACGATTGTACACGTGCAAATGTGTGCGTGAAGGTTACGCACCTTCACGCGGTTGGCGGCGCGTGAACTTGTAGAACGGCGATGCACCTCGCCGCCGCCGTTACAATACTTAATCTAATTTGAAATAAATCAGTATGTTAATCTAATTTATTTATTCTTACTTATTAGTTCTTATTACTTATTACAAACAGACACTCTCGCATTTATAATATTAAATTTATAAATGCGAAAGTGTCTGTTAGTCTGTCTCGCTTTCACGCCAAAACTACTGAACCGATTTAAATGAAATTTGGTACAGAGATAGTCTAGAGCCTAAAAAAAGGCTGAAAGGGGTTGAAATAGGGGATGAAAGTTATAAGAAAAACCCAGACCACGCGGGCGAAGCCGGTGGCGGAAAGTTATCCCATATAAATATATAGGATTACAGTTACATTTGCTGTAAATAAATAAGTGTACCTGTATATCTTACAGCTGGAACAAGAATTTTATTTTCGGTTCCAAGGACCAAAATTCTATTTTTTTTTGCTTTTGGCCGGAAGGACCATTTTTTTTCTGGTTCAAAGGACCAAAACTCTAAAACTAATTTTATTTTCTGCTTTCTTGCTTTCGGCTCGAAGGACCAAAAATGTTCTTTCCGTTTCAAAGGACCAAATTTAAAAAATAAATTTGTTTTCGGCCCTAGGGCCAAAATTGTAAAATTATTCTTTATTCATTTTTCTTACCGGTTCAAAGGACCAAAAACTTTAAAAAAATAATTTTATTTTCGGCTCGAAGGACCAAAATTGTAAAATTATTCTTGCTTTCGGTTCGAAGGACCAGAATTCTAAAAAATATTTAATTTCGGCTCCAAGTACCAAAATTCAAATTTTTTTTTGCTTTCGGCTAGAAGGACCATTTTTTCTTTCTGGTTCAAAGGACCAAAATTCTTTCAGTTTTTGCTTTCGGCTCGAAATACCACTATTGTTGAAACAAGAAGCCACCATTTAGAAAAATCGTGTTTGGGAGTTTACGCATCCATACTTGATCAACTCACGCTGAAAGGCGCTTAGTCTAAGCGTACTTGATGACGTTCAAAAGCCTTGAGCGGCGTCAGCCATTGTATCTTTTCAAGATGATGAAGTATGGATATCTGAAATGTTCACTTCATTAATTTGGAAACGAAGTCTCACGATGATAAGTCTGATATCTATCAAAAAATAAATAATTTCCTTATCGAGCGAGTACAGTTCAGCGTGGTGAGCGCGGCGCTGGTGGAGTCGTTCAGCGCCTGCGTGTCCTGCAGCAGCGCGGCCGACCTGGTGCGCACCACGCTGCTGTGGGCCGAGCAGCACTGCTCGCTCGTCGAGATGAGGCCAGGTAAGTCCCCGCTGCCTGACTTCTGAGCTGACATGATTTTCCCGTACACCCAGAAATTAAAGAAATTGATCAAATGCAATCACTTCAGATTATTGCTGCGTCCACTGAATGAATCTTTGTATTATTTTATTTGACAGCGGTGTTGAACTCTCTGCGCGTGCTGTGTACGACGACAGACATCCTGACGAGTCCGGAGCGGCTGCCCGAAGAGGCGCGCGCCGCCGTGGCCGCCAGCGCCGGCGTCAAGACCGAGCCTACGTAACGCGCCGGTGCCAGCCTCGCCCCCGCCCCGCCCCGCTGCGCTACGATGCGCTCCGCCCCGCCCGTCCCTCCCCGCTCCTCCCGCCGCGCTCCTCTCGCCCCACACACTAGTTCAATGCACGCACGGACATAGCGGCGCAGGCGATGGCCGCCCCACTGTCTCCCGACCAACAGATAGTTTGATCTCGGCAATTTTAGTCTGGGAGACTTCGACGTCGTATTTGCGGCAACAAGTACCCGCAAATCACACAGGGACACACCCGCGCAGGCTCGAACGTTAAAACGTGAGGTTAAGTTGAACCTTGATTTTTAAACAGTGTGTGTTAAAAAAAGAATGTTGTATATTCGACCAAAAATTATCTATGAAACAATATAAAAAGAAAACAAATTTAGTAAAAGACCATTGTGGTTGGTCGTCTTATTCAATAAATAATCGTATTTTGATTCACGTTTGGGTACACTAAATCTGCCACACATTTTGTATACTAAAATACCTCATAGAATGTTATTTTTCAATTCAGCCGTAATAGGTTTGGTTCATGGGATTGATTATAATGTATAATTTTCATATTTATAGCCTAGAAAAACTTCGTAACTGTTGAGTAGCAGATAATTTCTATCGGTGTCATGTAAAATATAAAATAGAATAATGTCAGAAGCTGAATGTTCTATGAAAGTAAAAACACTGCTGTATGCAACTTGCCTCAAAAACTTTTTAATTTGGTGTAATGTGCTATAAATTGTTATTTAAGAAAATTATTTTTCACTTTAAAAATTTTAACACGCATTTAAGTGTATCGTTTTATTTTGGATTTGAAGACTTATTCCATTCGATTTTGTCAAATTTATTTGTGAAGCATCATAGGGTAAAATCAAAATGTAAGAAAACGTTGTGTGATATAGACCACAACCTGTATATTTCTATATTTTTAGTATACAGAGAACTACCTTCATGTGCAAGGTGTAATGTAATCAGCAACTTTATGTATTTGTGTAGGCTAATGAATGAAGTGTCCTAATCTAGTGCCTTGTATGTGGTAAATATTATTAACGTCATTGTTAACAAAGCCCTCAGGCGACTCTCGAGGTTATACGAAGAGGATAAAATATTGCACATGGCTACAAATGACCAAGATTACCAGAGTAGCGACTTAGACGAGAGACCCTTACAGTTGTAATGTAATTTGTTGGCAGTTTATTTAAACGCACCCAGTTTTTTTTGTCGATGAGGACATTTGGTCCCATACGATTGTATACAACACAACCTAGTATTTTTTTTTTTCTAAAAGTTTAAAGGTTCTAAAAGTCGACTATCATTTTGTCGAATCTGCGAACATCTTAGGTTCCCTCGCCACACTATTACGGTGAGATACTTATTGAAAGGTTATTTTTTACCAAAGATATAGCAGCACGCATTATTTATCGAGTGCGCCCGTTCTGTCCGATAACACGTGAATACCAATGTAGTTCTTAAGAAAAAATGAATTTATTGTATTTGTCGAGATTTAATTTAGAATTGTCTAAGTGTATTTACGTAAGTACTTTAAGTAAATATTTTTATATTGTGTGATAACACAAATGTTTTTATATACTATATATAAATCGGTGCCAACGTAAATATTGTTGTAATTTGTTATGTAGTGATATAATTTTATGAAGTATCGTTGACTCTGGCAGCATGTTGTCGTTTATACTTTATAAGCGTGGATGCGCGTGCGCCGCGCTCGTGAGCTTTAAATGAGGTTAAGTGCAATTGTTGTTCTATTGGAAATACAATCTGGAAAGAAACTGTTGGCTGTTTTAATTATTTATTTGGAACAAATTATGTATAATTGTATTATAAATAATTATTATATTAGTGACGATTGTTTACAAACCTTGATTTGAGTCGTCTAATTCTCCTCTTGCTCAAGACGTTTTGTTAGTCACATTCTATTAATACTTGAGATAAATTCCTCCAGTGCCATTAATGGTTCAGTGGCTTGATTTTTATTAATAAAGCTACTTACTATTTATTTGATAAACATGTTTACTAAGAATGCGATCGATTTATATATTGCAGTAGGTATATATTATTAGACTAAATATTTATATTAATTATACTGTTTTAGACTTCTTGTGTGGGAAGTAATGACACGAATTCAAAATAATTTAAATGATCCTAACAACTCAAGGAACTTTAATCACACAGAAACTGAATGATCAAGTTATATCCACGTCCTTATAGTTTCAGAGCAGTACATGAAACTGTAAAAAATCTATGCTTGGTTAGGTATCAGGTAGGTATTGTAGTACCTAAAGCTAAGTGCTGTCCTAATGTATTATTGGTGTAGGTAATTCAGTGATACCTACTAAACTAAAACGGTATTTGATGGGCAGTCATAAAAAGACATGGAATTGGGACCTTATTCCAAAACGATTGAATTATAAGACCTGACATTTTAAAATACTTATAACTTACTTTTTCATTCTAAATGAAGTGAAGCACTAGATATGCTATACCAACTTTAGCGTTCTCGTAGGTATAAACTTTTTTGTAATAAGGGGTAGTCATTTCGGTAAATGCTGTCATAAAGACGGTTAAGACGCAAAACTACGACGTACATTAAATTATTGCACCCAAACAATACGCTGTTGCAAAAACGTAACGTAGCATAGTGCGTCTCAGCCTTGGAGCGAGGGAAATGTCAAAGTTAATGGTAGTGACGGGTGAAGACGGACAGCTAGTTGTGTCGCTGGGCGGCGGCGAACATGCGCGCCAAGCGCGAGGCGGGCTGCGCCAGCACGGCGGCCGGCGGGCCCTGCTCCGCCACGCCGCCGCCCTCCAGCACCACGGCGCGCTCGTACCCGCGCACTGACGAGATGCGGTGCTGCAACGTATATTGATTCGACTTTATAAGGGGGACACAAGGTCGTGAAACTTGGAAATAGTCGTTCCGGAGGTCAAGAGTCATTTCGGGTCCCCGAGGTTTGACTGAAAATTATACCATAAGTACCTATGTAGTTATCTTTTTTTTAGATAATTTCCAATTCATAATTCATTTATTCCTAAGAAATAAAAAAATTAAGACAGCAATAGATACATTATTATTAATAATGATTATTCTACATTTCCTAAGAAATTATAAAAAAATTGCACGAACGAAACAAAGTTAGCACGGCGGAGGATTCCATAAAAAAAGTTGCGATTATTATACATAAGCCTACCGCGACGGTGACGATGGTGGTGTGCGGCGCGACGGCGGCGAGCGCGGCCAGCAGCGCGCGCTCGGCGGAGTGGTCGAGCGCGGCGGCGGGCTCGTCCAGCAGCAGCGCGCCCGCCGGCGCCGCGTGCAGCGCCGCGCGCGCCGCCGCCGCGCGCCCCGCCCGCCCCGCGCTCCACCCGCCCCACCCCGACCGGCTGCACACGCTGCACTCTGCAACAGACACATTAACCCTCATTAGACAACATTGCGCAATTCAAAATATTAGTAGGTAGGTACTTAAATTGGACATGTAGCTAGGATCATTCTGAGGTTATAAAGAGAAAAAGGATGTACGACAACGGATTATCAAAATAAAAGTTCCACAGAGTAGCTTCCTAATTTAATGGTAAATTGTTTATTATATACGTTCTCAGGTAGGTTCTCATCCTTACCTAATCCAGCGGGCTGAGCAGACACATAATCGAAAAGTCCGACCGCTCGCAAACTATGCCATATCTCTTCATCAGTATGGACGGCCAGAGGGTCGAGGTTCTCTCTGAGCGTGCCGGAGAACATGACGGGGTCCTGCGGTACGAGCACGACGCGGTGCCGTAGCGCGCGCAGTGGCACGCGTGTTATATCTTCGCCGTCGATCAGCACGCGTCCGCTGCTGATCGTGGTTGCGCCGGCGCAGGTCATCAGCAATGTAGATTTGCCACTGCCACTTCGCCCACAAATAGCTACCTAGTTTTATTAAACGCAGGTTTAAATATTTATATTTATGCCAATCATATTACTTAATTGTAAACCTATGAGTAGGTTACCTACATACTTGATTTTCTAACCCGATAAACATACATAAACACACTTGTATTACCCGAAGTGGTAGGCACAGGTTTACCTACTAATTAATGTACCCAGGGCCGGATTTAGAGGTGTGGAGGCCTCGGGGCAAAAAAGGAGGAGAGCCGTCCCCTTGGCCCAAAATTATTATCCAAATAAAATGGAAAAAAAAACAGTCGAGTTTTTCAAAAAATAATCATAATCATGTCTGTACAAAGGTAGAGGTAAAAGTAGAACAGCGAAAAAACATATTATATCAAAGGAAAAGTTGTTTACGAGTGTTTACTAGTCTGAATTCAAAGGATTTTTTTCGAAGTCTCTATTGTGGGGGCCCCTCTTTTGTGGAGGCCCCGGGACAGTAGCCCCTGTTGCCCTCCCTTAAATCCGGCCCTGAATGTACCTACACGGTACACCCACAGTTCGGGGACGAGCCTATTCAAAATTTCAAATTAACCGGGCACAAATCCAAACTTCGTTCTGCTACCGAGAATGTCATACCCTCCTCACAGCCTAAACAAGGCAGTTTTAACCTGATTAGTCGATGTCAAAATATTTTATTTCAAATGGATGGTATAAATGTTTACGGTGCCAAAAGAATTAAATGGAGAATACTTTACCTTTTCACCGGGGGATATAGAAAGGTTGATATTTTTCAGTATCGGGGTCGAGCCAGGTTCATGTTGAATGCTGACATTTTCGAATTCAATTTTTCCGTTTCTCTGCCATCCTGTAGGTATCGGACCTAAAAATAAGGCAAAAGAAGATATTTTAAATGGCACTTTTATCAGTCTATATCTAATTATCTATACTAATATTATAAAGAGGATTTGTATTTTTGTATGTAACGAATAAACTCAAAAAGTATTGGACCGATTTGAAAATCTCTTTCCATGTTAGATAGCCCATTTATCGGGGAAGGCTGTAGGCTATATATCATCACGCTACGACTAAAAGGAGCGGAGTAGTAATGAAAAATGTTGCAAAAACGGGGGAAAAAATTATAAGACCACGCGGGCGAAGCCGCTGCCGCTGGCGGGAAGTTAGTATTATATATTGTTGGTAGGTATAGTATAGGTATTAATTGCTTAGCAGAATGTATATATTTGACTTGACTTAAAGCCCAGCGTTGCATGCTTACAGTCGTCCCTATAGTCCTCCTGTGGTACATTGGTGTCGTCGTGCACGCGTTCTAGCGCGGCCAGTTGCAGATGCAGGTCGGCACGGCACTTGGCCAGGTGCGCCAAGTAGGCGGGCAGCAGCAGGGCGTAGGCACCCGCCAGCCCCGCCACCGCACCGCCGCCCCCGCTCTGCAGGCACACCGCCAGCACCACACACACACACCCTGCACCCACCAGGTCCTGAAGCAAACAAATATTGCCCATCAAATTATTCAGCTTCAGGCAAAGCTACTATTTACCTAATAATAATTGATATAAACGAACGAGTTAAAAATTAATGTAAAAAATAACACCGATTAGAAATGAAAATACCCTTGATAGTATTTTCATTCTACGCAATACTTACTAGAGTAAGTCCAAGCCATCGGTTGGCTGCATTTAGCAGCAGCAATGTATTGTGATTGGTGTCGAGGCTGCGTAGATAAGCGGCGCGCATGCGCGGTTGCAGGCGGCCTGCGCGGATTGTGCTGCCACCGGCACAGGTCTGCGCGCACAGAGAAACCACGACCGCTGCGCTGCGCGCTTCTGCACTCTGCAGCTCCCTGTAAATTGTGCAAATGTCATAATTATTGGGCAATCCGAGCCTTCCAATGCGTCCATCATCACATAACAAATATCATTCACTTGTTCGCAAAAGAAAACGAACATAATATGACCACATATATATGACAAATTAACAAAAAGTTGTACGTACTTATAGGTATTTAACTATTTAGATACATATGGGTACTCGCCTTGGCTTAGAAACAACTTAGAATTTCATTTATAATTATTTTAGTTAGTTTCGTTTCGTAGACCGTACTACGCGTGAGCCTACACAGTCGTAGAGGGTCTGCGTAGTCACGCGCGTAGCACGGGCTACGGCATGTCCATCTACGATTGCGTAGCCTACGCAGTCCCTCTACGACGTAGTAACGCTAGGACCCGTGTTGCGAACGGGTTATTCCCAGTTGTCACCAGCGTCTTCGTCACCACTGGTGACAAATGGGAAAAAAAATCCCATTTGTCACCAGTGGTGACGTCCCCAGTGGTGACAAATGGGAATGGCCACTCTTTTTGTTCCCAGTTGCCACCAGTGGTGACAGATGGGAAAAATAAATAGATACGTCCCCAGTAAGGCTAGAGCTGAATATATAGTGATGTGAATTCAATTTTTTTACACGAATTATTTTAATTAGATGATATATTCTATTATAAAATGTACATTAAAACGAGAGAAATAAAACTTTTACACGTCACTTGGAAGACATAATTATATTTTTATAAATCACAATAATTATAGTAATCGAAATTAAAACTGCATAAGTACAGTTTTTAGTACTACAACTATTACAGATCATATAATTATTTTACGTAAAACGATTTTCTTAGGTTTTCTATCACAGTTTCAACACATGGAATGATGTCTATTTATGTAAATTTGTAATAAAATAGCACTTAATGAATACTTAATTACAACACATTTACAATAATTTTCGCACTCCCATCCTGCCGATCAACCCCCCCTCCACTATGCTGTTGTCGGTTCGTAGATCAGTGACGTCACACTGATCAGTAAGTTCTTCTCATACAAAAACTGGTAAAGTATGAGAAGAACTTTTGATTTTTTTAAATATAATTACGTTTTCCAAGTGACGTGTAAAAGTTTTATTTCTCTCGTTTTAATGTACATTTTATAATAGAATATATCATCTAATTAAAATAATTCGTGTAAAAAAATTGAATTCACATCACTATATATTCAGCTCTAGCCCCGCCTTACTGGGGACGTATCTATTTATTTTTCCCATCTGTCACCACTGGTGGCAACTGGGAACAAAAAGAGTGGCCATTCCCATTTGTCACCACTGGGGACGTCACCACTGGTGACAAATGGGAATTTTTTTCCCATTTGTCACCAGTGGTGACGAAGACGGTGGTGACAACTGGGAATAACTCTTGCGAACCGCTATTATATTTTCAAATCAAACACACATACTAATTGTGACGTAGATAGAATTCTTTACACATTTTTGTACCTAGTACTAACGAAAGTCAACTATATGTATATACCTACTGTAAAAATATTTAAGTAATTTTATGCGGTAACGTCCAATAAAAGTAAAGATTCTTCTTAATAATGGAAACATACCTACCTTCTTTGAAATCACAAACACTGTTTGACTACACAGAATATTTCAAAGAAATCATAATTGCAGAAACCGGTAGGAGTGTAACTGATAACGGGAGCTTAGTAAACTAAAGTTAAAGGGTTGACACATTTGTATCCATAGTAGGTTGTTTATCGGTGTATCGTTATGTATGGTCATTGTTTAATGGGTAAGTAAGTGTATTTGACCAACGCCTTTTTAACACGATGGTCAGACATCAATCCAAATCGCGAAGTAAATAATAATGATTTAAAAAAAAAGATAAATTATAAGAAATTGGTTTACAGCGAACATAATTGTGTATGTGGGAACGTATATGAACAAGTACACAGATGAATATGAAATCTCCATTTTCGAAGTCAGTTAAAATCCATTGATTATTCTTTCTACCTAATATTTACTTACTGCCAATGTACCTAGCGTTACACAGATAGACCGACTGCAGCGTCAGGTAGAAGAGCAGCGCTGGTATCGACCCCAGCAGACTCCACGGCGCAATGACCGCGTTCAGGAACACTGCCGCAGCACATAATAATGCTAGTTGCGCCCATCGGCTGATTGCTGTTGGTAGTTTCTGCAAGTTTTTTTAAGTTAGTCCCATTAGTACCTATTTGTCCTACCTATATGCAAAACATAAAAAAATAATTGACAACACAATGAAACGCGATCGTATTATTCGTAAATGTAATGTGACATGTTTTAACATTTCTGGTCATCCTTGAAGTCAACGCTTCCATGTCCTATTTCATTTTCCACTTGCTGTATTACTTACTTTGTCAATGACCTGGATATCAGCGGAGAACCGATGCAATGTGGCGCCAAGCGGCGCGGCGCGCAGGTGGGGCAGCGGCGCACGCAGCGTGGCATGCAGCAGGCGCTCGTGAAGCGTTCGCCGCGCCCGCGCTGCTGCGCCTGCGCACGCCGCCTGCGCCGCGCCCGCCGCCAGCGCGCCCGCCCCGCTCCAAATAGCATACGTGTGAACGCCACTCCATGTCTGCGTCAGGGGATTCGATTTTTTGGCAACAAATATAATTTAAGGAACAACTTTCTCAGGTAAAACCAAATGTTGTCCCGGATTGGTCGGACGCCATAGATCTAGCATATCATCAAGCCTGTATTCTCTGAAGGATATAACTGAAGTGTATAGCTGTACATCCACACTTCGCCGGTATGATATATACCGTTTACCGGCTGTGGGTGTAGCCTGATAATTAATCTGATGATCATTCGGATTCGTTGGGAAGGGCCGCTAATGCACATTTATTTTATTCTAGACACATTTACTTGGGAATAATACATTCGTATATTACCTGTTCCTTAGTGAGCCCGGTCTGGGAGCTCTGTGTCTGTGTCGTGGCGTAGGTGAGCCAGTAGTCCGCGGCCAACGCTAGCGCCTGCGCCGCCGCCGCGGCCGCCCAGTACGCACCGACCCACCACCTGCACGCTCGCGCGTACTCCCACCATATGGCGCTCTAACATTCGATGCGAAGCATAATAATTAACAAAATAATATATAAATACTAAAAGCTGATTTCCTGGTCACGCTGGTCCCCGTAAATAATTTAAACCTAGATCCAGCGACCTTCCCCCAGTTACGCCCAAAGCCGAAGTGCAACTTCCGTTAAGGGCTACCCTTCGTTCCTGTAGCATGTTTGCCCCTAACGGGAGGCATTCATCTGCCTCGGGTACCTCGTCATAACTGTGCTTCTTAAAGGTCCAGTCAGCGTGACAGGAAAACTAAATCTAATCTAATAAATTATCAGTATAAATGACGCTATACTGTATTATCATTGGCAAAGCTTCCAAGTGATAATTCCAACACAAATATATATATATATATACCTAAATAACTGTCGCACCTTGGTACTTGGTAAGTTAACTGGTTAATCTTTCTAAGGTTTACGACGACATGAACACTACGTGATAAGTATAGAATTATTTTGTTAATTATTATATTCGTTTTAGGATAAAAATTAAGCCACTGCTAAATTTATACGAATATAATAATTATTATTGATGGCAGAGTGGTACAAATTGATGTTCATGCACATGTATTAGTAGGTACTTAAGGTATGAAAAGGAAGTTCTCAGTGTAATTAGTAATACTTCGCCATTGTCAGATCAAACGGTATGACAAAATTTACTTATATATATCTGACTAAATAACTAACCTCATTAACTTCCTCAGATTTCTCTGATATCCTGGAATCTCTCTCAGACACGATGGTGTTGTTGGTTTCGATGCCATTGGAGGTCAGAGAACTGTACGGTGTAGTATCCACCATTGACTCGTCAATGACATCTAAAGTGTGTAAATTATTTAAGTAAGTTAAGCTGAAATTGAACTAAGACATGTTTTATGAAGGCTTCAAAGAAAACAAACCGTTATTCTGGTTTTCTTCAACAGTGGCTTCAGAATCTGTGCTTATTAGCCTTCGTAAAGTCTTTGGCGTCCATCTGTTAACAATACATTTCATTACATAATTTTGTTAAGTTCCAGAAAGCGCGGAAAACATGAAACCACCAAAGGAACCTGTTTAGTGTACGGGGTGCCCTTGGTCGTAGGAGGCGGCGGAGGAAGCTGGCCTCACGCTGTAGCGCAGCGTTCGACTCATTTGCACTGACAGCGCGCCGCACATCCGGACGCCATCTGCAAAAACAACAGTTTATTTCCCTTACAGTGACGCACTGTGTGTTTATTAATACCTTTATAACTACTTTAAATTTCTCAAAGCGACGCTGGGCTCGGTTAAGTTGGGCACATTGAGGGCAAACTGTATCGTTAGGAACTTACTTGGATTTGTACATCGACGGTGGCGGAGACGACAACTGCCGGGATAAAGCCGCTCGCTGTGGGGACCAGCGACGTCGCCAGCTGCCGCCCGCGCACGTCGGCACCTCCGACAGCAGGTGGGCGCCCGTCGCTTCGCTAATGTCCACCTATGTATTATAATGCGGATTAAAAATAGTTATATAGGCGCCCAATACATTTGCAATTTGTTTTCAAACGTAGATGCTATAGCATAAAGACCAGATTGTACCTATTATTTTAAGTGCAGCAGGTACTAGTAGCAGGTACCTACAAATAGTAAAATCAATCACGCTTTTTATTATTGCCTAGTTACTTATATAATATTTGAGGCTTCTTTTTGAAAATTGTTGTCATGGTAATCTATTAATAACTGGAAGAATTTTCCCTGACCTCTGTTTCCAGATACGAGACGCACCCGCCCTAACACTTCATTAATTAGATGATTTCATGAGCATTGTTCCACAAATTGTGTTTATTGTCTTGTATTGCCGCGAATAGCCAACATCAATTGGTTTAAATTTTGGCTACCCATTAAAGTCGTTAGACTCTAGTATGTGGAATTAAAAATTAGTCGGTAGAAGACTGTTTGGTTAGTTTAGATAAAATTGTGAGTTGTATTTAAGTACCACAGAATATAATATTATACTATTATAAACCAGTAGGTTTACCGTGGTCTCGTCAGAATTGCACCTCTGGAACCTGGCCCGGCTAAGCGCGCGCACAAGCCGGGAGCGCTCCCTGGCCGTGCCGCCGGGCGGGCCTGCGCCGGCGCGGGCAGCGGCGGCGCGCGCCTCGCCAGCCAGCCGCGCCCAGCGGGCCAGCGGGCCTTCACAAGCCGCACCGCGCCCAACTCCAGATACACGACCTTCTTCCATTGCTATTACCTAAAGGGCCATCAATAACAACAAGTCACGCAAGTTCCAAGATAGGCAATATTGAATAGCATTATTTTTATTTGATTTTTTATTTTACAAATTTCGAAAACTTACATAATAAACTACAGTAAAATATGGCCAATTACAAGTTTTCACTAAAAATATTATCAAGTAACAAGGTAATAATGTGAAGCAGACGTAGGCAAACCGACGAGGGTACTGTGGTACAGTTAAGATTGTACCTATCTGATGTACAATTTTCTCGCTATAATTATTAGTATTTACATTGATGACAATCGTTAGTGGTAGTCGGAAGTCAAAAAAGCCTGACAACCAGTCTATCCTTCGAATATCGGTATTGCCCAATTTCTGGGCAATATTCGAAGAAATTGGAATTATTTTAGTAGTTATTAATTGTTATTTAGATACCTACCAAATCAGCATAGTGTAAAAGTTCGAGCCGGTTAGTAGCAACGACGACGGTGCGTCCAGCGCGCGCGGCTGGCACCAGCGCACGAGCAACCAAATGTCGTGCGAGTGGCGCGTCGAGCGCGGCCAGCGGCTCATCCAGCACCAGCAGCTGCGCGTCCGAGTACAGCGCGCGCGCCACGCACACGCGAATGCGCTGCCCGCCCGACAGGGGCGCGCCGTGGCTGCCCAGCCGCGTCGCGTCACTCTCTGTTTGGAAATAAACTGATTACTGCTATACACATACCACACGTCACGTCCAAAACAAATGTATGCATACGTATCTATATACGCATAATAATAAGCATCATTGTTCGATCGTTCCAGATTAATGATTTCATTTGTAACTGTATACACGTGCCTTGATTCATTTGCCCGCAGTTTCATTATGATTTACATTGCTTTGTGTAAGGAATATGGCTGCTTCAGCTGCCTGATAATTTGATGACAAACATGAAGAATCTGTTCAAATCAATTCTACTTTCATGCCTGGTAAAAGCTGCAAGTCGGGCCTTAATCCGGTTGCCCGCAAGACGCGCCCATATTTTCTTTGGCACCATGTGCTGTCCATGACGATGTTATTACGTACGGACCCTTCCTGTAACCATGGTGGTTGTCCTGCGTACCATGTAGAGTAGTTCCTGGAACGTGGGAAATAATTAACCACATGACACTTTAAGCTCATAGAAACTAAAGAACTCCATAAAAGCTACGCCAGGTATAGTTACTGACCATTACTCAGAACAAGTCTCCAGCTATGTACGAGTATGTTACACATACTAAGTATGGTACAATGTTACACATACTAAGTATGGACAACGAAATACTACTAACATTAACAATACACAATACTAACATTTTACCCCAATAGCATGAAGAGAAGAGGTCATCTTCCCCCTTTATGTACATCAGTCCCTAGCTCTGCCAGCCTCTCGAGAAGGTAAGGTATCATGCTACTTTTTTTAAAACAATACGCGTTATTTGACCAATTTAGACGGTTTGATTGGCCAATTTAGCTATGAGATACCATTACCGTTTAATTAAGGTAATTCGTTATAAATTGTCATGGTACCGCGCTGTTCTCGTTTTCAAGTAGGAGCATTCCATCGTCCCCGTCCCTGGTCCCATGGGTGTTATTGGATGAGTACCACGACCCGAGTATACTAGCAGCTTACTACTACAGTGTCCAGTGATATAGCGTACGATTTGATAAGTAACTAATATTTAATTTTAAGGTGAAGGTTTTCACTTTGCACAATATTTAATTTCATTAAATAATAAATCCATTAATACAAAATACAAATACAGAGTGTACTACTTATATGTGCACCTTCAGTTCGCCGAAATGTTTAAGTCCCATGTATTACAGGGCGAGCCTTTTCCCATTAACCGGCCATATATTCAAACTCCCACCTGCTACATGGTAATTTCCTAGAAAACCCTGTTCAACATGGTAATCAAAATTAGAACTTCCATCTTATGACCATTAGACTAATGAGGGAGTTCAATGGCTGAAGCGCAACTCCTGTTGTATTCATTTTACAGCTGCGATATTATAAAACTAGGTAGGTAACACTTACTTGCTATGAACGACGTCACCCCTGACCAAGTACATCTCCCCGAGGATGGCAGACAACAATGAAGACTTGCCAGATCCAGTAGAGCCAACCACCATAATTAGTTTCCCTAAGAAAAAAAAACCCATTAAATAATAAGAATGGTTAAATAGACTTTTATTATTAGACTTATATTATTATTTTAAATCTAAGTATAGACAAAATACATAAATACCAAATGAGGATAGTCTCACCTGCCGGAATATCGAGAGTATCTATTTCTAACAATGTGTCACTCCCCTTGCCCCAAGTAAAGACAGCGTTCCTTATCGTAACTACATAGTCAGATCTACAGGATGGAATATTCGTTACTTCGTCATCAGAAAACTGATCAACACATTCAGCGTCTGATTCGTCTTTATTTATTACATAGTTATCGTCAACTTCAGTCTTATCATTAAACATTTTTTGATTTTTATCTTCTTTGGCTTGCTTTTGATCCTCATAATTATTGTATTCTCTTACATTGTTCGATTCATGAAGTTCCAAAAAATCTTGAATTCTGTTGGTACTGACCTAGATATCAAAAATATAAAATGTTATAGGCTAGCTGGTGCTAACAAGTTGTACATTAATTTTACATAAATTAATGACGTCGTGTGTTCCTTACCTTCGCTTGTATCACCATGAGCACTGTTACTGGCAGTATGAGAATCGGAACAGTAAGTTGATTAAAAAACGCTAATCCAGCGAATACATTAGTTGCAGTTAAATGACTGTTGTTGTTTAAAAAGTAGTATACAGTAAAAGTGATTACTGTTATTATAATGGTAGATATTTGTGTGGTGAAAGCTGGAATTATACGATTTTACATTAAATAAGTAAGTTAAACATTTAATGAACAGAAGGAATGACAAACACACTTGCTTACTGAGGAAACTCCAGTACACCGAGTCTTTATTTAGAAGTTTTAATTCCACTTCCCTTAAATGTAAAATTTTCTCTTTAAACAAGTCTTCCCAGACGTAAAGCTTGATAACATCCATGCCATGCAATATTTCCGTCATTTTTGATATTCTGTGATCGGTACATTTTGCGATGTCTTTGGAATTGTCCGATAATTTCTTTCCGATGTAAAATTGCAATGGCGTTATTACTAAAACACTTGAAGCGGTCCCTATTATAGCACTTACTCCCAGTTTCGTGTATAATAAATACAATATAACGACTACCTGTAATATAAAAACTTTTTTTAAGTACCCTCATTCAAATAACCCACTACCTATTAACCAGGATACCCATAAAACTAGAAATATAAGGTCACCTTTAAAGGTATGGCCCAGATGTAGTGACAGATCCAGACGCAAGACATGATGTTATAGGTGTCCTGTGAGACTAGATTAGTGATGAGACCACTTCGCGTGGTGCTATTGTCCTCGGTGTCATGAAGCAGTCGGGAGTCCTCTTCATCGTCGGACTCAGTGGACGACCACGGGGCGAGTCTCATACACTTATCGTACACAATGCTCTGTCAATAAAAAACTGCATAAAATGCAACTATTACATATTACGTAGGCTCTTCATTTAATATATTACAGCAACAAAAATGATATTAACACAAGCTTATCATAGGTAAATAATCAACGAACTTGTAAAGCCGTCTTCAGTCTTGTTCCCTCGACCGTCACTAAATGTGTCGAATTCTGAGACAAGAATGCTTGGCTAATAAGTGCCATCGTAATTATAAGCAGCATTACGTATCCGTTGTTAAAAAATTCTTCTAGAGTTACTTGTGAGCTAAAGTCATACAGTTTATTGGGACCTTCTATATATTGAATTATTACGGCCAATCCCAAGGGAGGCACTACACCAATTAAGTCGCCAAACAATTTTAATATTCCAGCAATATAAAAGTTTGGCCATACTTTACGAATATAACATGACCACAAACTGGGACTTCCTTCGTGTGTTTTGGAACTCTAAAATAATAAAATAATCATTATTCCAAGACAACAATTCTAACATAGTTTTTATAAACTGATATGGTGGTAAGGGATACATACGTCTAGATCTTGATATAATTTTACAAATTCTTTATAATATTTTATGGATCGTTCATCGTCGGGGAGTTCTCCCAGGTAGTCAGGTTCCAATGGTGATTTGTATCCTTTTTGCATTAGTGAATTAAGCCAAAAGAACGTTATTTTTGAATAGAAGTGAGTGTCGTTATATTTGTAGCAAATATTGGGCATATTGGACTTCAGATCATTTCTATAACGTTTCGTAACCTGAAAATTCAATAGGATTAGGGCGTGTTCTACAGGTATTTTCCCCCTAATGGTTCAATTAAAATAATAAATAAGCTGATAGGTACTAAAAATTCATTATTTCTTTTCAAGATTGTTTTATTTTTACTATTTTCTATAATGTTATTAGGTACGTACCTATCATAAATAATTTACAAAATGTATATAGATCAGATGGATAATTTAGAGAGACACACATTGTAAGTATAGATTGCATATTTTATACAACGTAGGTCCTAAGGGGGATGTTTATGAGTAATATTTAAGTAGTAATGGAACCATCTGAGAGTGGCGCCAGACGCATTGTACAAGTCGTATCCTACGATATGCTCCTTGCTCGGCGGCTGGCGCCGTTGGACCTGCCTGACTCATGCGCTACTTACCCACTTAAACTAAATAAAATATATCCACTTCTTAACATACTCTATCCTAGTGTTTATTAATTATATAAGTAGAAAGTGGCACCGTGCCACGTAACGGTGCCGCTTCTCGGAGATAATGGTATGCTACCAACACGCACATCATCTTTTTACGCAAGTATCACCAGCATGCATATTACTTGGGTATCTATCATTGAAGGCAAGGTGGAATGGAAGTTTTTATTATCTAATGTTACTTTATAGAATAAAGACTAATAAAAATACATTCGTCCACCAAAATCCTAAATAAACACAGCGCAAATAAAATATTCTGAATATGGCTCGTCGTCATCATATCCACGTTAAAACTTGATACCATTTTACATGAACTATGATAAAAATATTTCTACGATTGAGACTTTAAAACCGCGATGTGACTGTATACTAATTTGAATAAGATGGAGGACATCTATTTTGGTAAAAATATCTAGGTATACAACATCAATAACTTGGTACATAACAACACCTAGTACTTAATAGGGACACATTATAGATATCACATTTTGGTACAGTTAGGTACATAATTATGATATTCTTTATTCATGTTTTTTTGAAAAGGTGTTTACATTGAACCGACCGCGTTTCGATGGATTGGATGCAGAGCGTTGACCCCGAAATCAGCTGATAATATTTTTACAAATCGAATTGTAAAGCAGTGATATCCTACTAGGGGTATGACCACAGGACTGCCGAGTCTAGGTCACGAGTTTGAATTAAATGTAGTCGTATAATAGTGTTTAATCAAGCGGTGAGCTAGATATGGATAATATGTCACCTAGCAGAGCTGTCTAAAATCCGATAAAAGTAGTACAAGGTGTTAAAGTACTATAAAAATTATGTATATAATAATATATATAAAACCTATCCTTAACATGTGTAAGTGTGTGTAAAAGGAGAGAAAGAGATATGCAATATGCATACATATCTCTAAATACCACTGTCGTGCACTCAACGATGAATCACGAATTCTCAGAAACTATAAGGTCTCATCGTCTCAAAGCTTGAATTTTGACCGCTTAGTTATCTATAATATACCATAGGCATACCGCTAAGAAAGGTTTTGGGGAATTCCCACGGGATTCGGAACAAAGAGATCAACGCGGGGCATAGCTAATATTTTCGAGTCAATCACCAAGAAGGCACTGACTAAGACATAATTTAGAAAGTGTACCTTATCATCCATCACACGCTACTCTTCAACTCGGGCTATAAAGTGTTTATTTAAGGGTTGTTAGACTTATAGCCATTATATAGGCTAAGTCAATAAACGCAAGCACTAAGAGGATTTCGACGATCAGTTTACTTAACTTTATGCAATAATCAGCATGTAGGCTATCAACGATACATATATGACTATATGACTGATATATTCATATATGTATCGTTGACGATGAACATGAACGATATGACTACATATATACTGACTGCATGTACTTAATGTTATATATAATAGTGTAAGTACTTGTGTGTTTAGTGGGTAAGAGTCATTATACAATCTGCAATCTCAACGTCCATATGAATACCTAGATAGATACATTGTTCGGTTTAGTGTCTAAATGCCTCGTTTATCAGCCCTACTAGATAGATGCGATGAGACAGTATGAATCCCACGTGTTTTTCCATTTGATGCTATTCGGCCAGTCAAAGTAAGCACAATCTGGGTCAGTTCACCTCGAGTCGGAGGTACCTACCAGATCGAAAGTAGCGTCTATACGATCGTAAATGAATCAATAACCTTTGAAAATAACAACAACAATGCTAATTGTAAAGGATAGATTACCTCGTCATAAAAACACACGCAGTCAACTATAGATATCAGTAATGTCATCAGTAACGAAACGCCTTGCACGTATACTTCTACGTGAGTAGATGAAGCCCCCATGGAAAAGTGTTGCCACAGGATTGTCCCTGTAGAGATGGTTGCGAGCATCCAGTATATGGCGAGGTAGAGGATGGGTGCTGCAGAGCGTCGGGTCCACAACGCGACGTGGAAGGCCGCGGCGGCCAGCCAGGACCAAGGAGCCATCAGCGCGGCCACCAGGCGCACAGTGTCCGCTGGTCGAAGCAACGCCGCAGCGGCATCACAACACCAAGCCACTCCCAATATAAGACTTGCTATTCCTCTTAAATTCTGTCCACGCCAACGTTTCGAGTGCCTGTGATGTATTTATTTAATGTTAGTAAGTAGTTATCTTACTGATTTCCATTTTATTTCAAGTAATCTATACTTTTCTTCTAATAATTCAGGTTTTTTGGGAAATAAATCAATGTAGCCAACTAAATAGATCATACTTTATCCTACATGTAGCTTTTAAAATCGCTAGGCTCAGTTTTTCTTGGTCCTAAGCCGCTAGGATTAAAATAACGAAAAGCACGGATATTTCAGATAAAATCGTAATTTATAATTTTATAAATGCCTAATGAAGTGTTGTTTAGGTATATTACTGAATGCATAGTGTAGGCTTATCTGATACATAATAATCTGCACTCTGCATAGACATAGTCAAAGGGGAAGCAGATTATTTTTGTTATCCAGGATTAACGAAAAGGATTTAGTTTTATCTGCAGCTGTATAGAATAAATATATTGTTATAGTACAGTTCGCGCCAAACTTTTTGTCCAGCTTGAAGTTGGCACGAGCTAGCTTTAACCCGGCGTTAAAAATCGAAGAAAGAAAAATATTGTATTAAATTTAAAATGACAGCCTACGACTTGAGCTTCCGTTTTTATTTATTACAATCTAAGTAATAATATTATTTCTCCGATTTTTACGGCTGAGTTAAAGTTAGCTAGTGCTAACTTCAAGCCGGACAATAAATTTGGCGCGAACTGTACCTAGGTAGGAGGTACTTACCTGTAGTGTTTGTGTATAGGTGCGCAACAACACATGAGTGCTGCGGTGATGGATGCGCAGTACAGGTTGAGGGAGTGAAGCGCGGCTGCCAGCGCGCGCATCTCGCACGCAGAATCGGCGCGCGCGCATATTGTCTCCATGTCAAATATCTTGACAATATCACGCACAGCAATTCACTGACCACTACTATACCATTTCAACTTGCGTGTAGGGGTTCTAAAGAAACACTAATAAAAATTAAAGCTCTGTCCAGCAACGTTTTAATATGAAGGTACTACTCGTACCAATTAATTATCAACATAAAACAGAACGCGCTACAAATTTCCATGAAATTAAATATTATATGCCAACAAACCTAGGTAGGTACGTAGGTAATGTACTTATACATAGTTCACTCAGGTACCTTACCTCATATACCTCAGGTCCTCAGGCACATAAGCGATCTATTTTGTCACTTCATCCATGATTATACTAATTAATGTAGGTACCTACATTTCCTATTATGATTTATTTGCTGTAAATTATATTGGTAAATATGTTTTTCAAGTGGATTATCATTTTTTGGGGAAATTTACTCGCACCTTGATGTACTCATTGCACAAGTTTGTGCTGAGTGAAAATATAATATGATCATCAGTCATTACAAGTAGGTGCTATACTATATGTACCTACTCATTATGTTATTGTATACACATACAGTGTTAGTATTAGATATCACCACGCTTGTTTTCTAAATAAAAAATACACTATAGTTGTAAGTACATATTCAGGCGGATAGATTGTTTTCATTAGGGTAGTAAATAACTACGAAGGTAGGTGGAGGCAAATATTGGTACAAGTTAGAATCCTAAAATTCTGTCAACCGGAATATGGGAAATCAGTTTTGCTCAATAAATAGCTTGCGGAGGTGTACTGATACTGCTATTCAGAGAGCGATAAATACTGGTATTTAGCTCCGTCTTCTCAGACTGGCAGCTGACTCCAACATAGTAAAGGCAGAGATGATATACCTAGTTACAAAACAAAAGATTGAACCGTACAAGCACTTAACATAGCTGAAGATAACGCTCAGTTTCTAATCTGTCTCAAATTATCCACAAGGAGCACATAGGCTTAGGCCGGCCGTTTAGTTTACAAGTGTGGCCAGGAATGTTTGATGATGTACTATCCGATTTATAATATTGATAGGTAAGATGATTATTTTGTAAATGGGCTACGTCACAGAATCGTCATTCACTTCGTCCCAGAATTCACAATAGAACTCACCTCCAAAATAATTTAAATTCCAGGGTTCCACCACAGAACAATCACTGATCACTATCCAAATGTCACTAGATTCAGAATGTTACGTTCATCCGCTTTCCATTATACTGGAAATTATTGTGTTCAGTTTATGGTATTATAGCGGTTGTTATTATTCGATCAGTTTGTGTGAATTTGCATCGCGTTCCGAGCGTGGCACGAGCGCGCGCGTGATAACAGCCGGTTACTACTGTCGCGACTGGCCGTCACTGGGACTGGTGTGTCGACCGAGCCTCGCTGGAGTGGCACTGAAACGAGGCGAACACCCGGAGCCGCCACAGGCGCCGCCGCCGGAGGCCGACGCGTCGCGCACTGTCATGGCCTCGCGCGACTATGTACTGCCATCTGCAAGTTCTGCAGCAACCGCGAAGCGTGCATCCAACACTAGATACAATCAGTACTACTCTCCCACACACCTGTATTTGCAAATACTAATCTTAGATCAGATATGTTATATGATGCATAATTAATTAATTATTTTTGCAGAGATAATAACTATTGAGTATGTCAATTTTATTGTCAATACAAATATACCTATTCAAATTAAATAATTCTGGTATAACTTATTGGCACTTGTCTTGCTTGATGCTGCACACTTTTATTTTGTGTTAAAACTACCCACAAGTTCAACGAACTATTTATTGTAAAATATTAATCGAGGTAGGCCGAAAAAACTGATTTAAAACGTATGATGGTACGATGTAAGTTTCCATTTCGTTAATTTTGTGTGCGAATTAAAATGCAGAACATGCTGCGCCAACCCCCAAAAAAATCGGGACCAGGGTAGGGGGAGAATGATGATTTCAATGGGTCAAACATATACAAAAGTTGACAGTTGATATACATATATGGCTCATTTACAGGCAACGGCATTCGAATGGGAGTGGTTCGCATAAACGAGGCGGTGCGGTGGCAATGGCAGTGTGATGCGCGTGCGCAGCACGCAGCACACACTACTAGTACACTTGCGCGAGCGCCTGTTATTCTCCCCACTGACCTTATTCTCATTCCACGGCTTTTCGCTCGCTCTCACGCTACCATGGCCCAGCTTTACTTGCATAGCGATCATCAATTCCTTTTTATTTATCACCTAATATCTATAGAGTTAACAATAAACCATACATAATCTGTGGATAAGTAAAATAAACATGTGTAAATTATATAGATATATTTAATGAAGTTCTTAGTGATAAAGTTAACATAGGTACAAGTAGTACGTACTAACACTTGTTTAGTTTTGATTAACGCACCATTGCCAACCATTATTATAACTGTGTAGGCATACTGAGTATGTAGCCTAGGAATGTATACTTACTTGCATACATAATATACATCATACTACTTATTTTTACATTAGATATATAACGTTTAAGAAGTTAATGAATGTAGGTAGAGGTAGTTCATAAGTAAATTCATTATTCAAAAATCTAAATCCCATCCGGAAGTTTCGTCTGGTGGCAGTTTGTCCTTTGGGTATTTCTCAAAGTTGGCGAGGTCTAAGTCGTTTGCCACAGGTTGCACCAGAGGAGCTTTCAGTCGCCTTTCTATCAGCCCTTCCCAATCAAAACCTAAGAACCACCTGGAAAATGCAGAGGTTAAGAGTTAGTAATATGCTCTTATCCTATCCTATCTTCCAAAAATAAGCTGAATAATGATTTTATTGGTATAGTAGGTAGATCCTAGTATTTTTTTATATTGATTGACCCCACCCAAACTGTATGTTTTTCATATAAGTTCTGAACTTTATCTTAAGGTTACTTATTGGTATAGTAGGATCTAGCTACTATACCATTATAATCAATACTTTTTTATATTGGCATAGTTATATATAATGTATTTTTAAATGAATTAAACAAATCACAATGTTATAAAATTAACATGACAATAAGAATCAACCTTTGGAGCCACGCTATTTAGCAGGAACTCATCGATTGTATCTCTGTTTTGTTCCGTCATAAGGTGTCTATGATACGCAAAGCGAATTTAAATTTGATTTTTGTACTAAATACGACTCGTTTTATCCGTTGAATGACGTAACAGTATAATATGTAACCTTCAACGTACTTATGACTTTTGATGTCAGCTATTCCGTTTTTGAGGTATCCAAGTCGTTCGGCGGGTACCGCACGGCATAGCTTCCGTATCAGCATTTGTGCGGACTTGGCAACCCGCGGGTGAAACGCTACCGCGTCTATTCCACGCAGGATCAACGTGTAGGTCTTCATGTGGTCTCCGCCTGGAGCACGGAACGGTGGCTTTCCTACTAAAAGTTCGTGGATCAGCACCCCTAATGCCCAACAGTCCACGGCACGGTCGTGACCCTGAATTACATACAAGGGTGTTATGAGGGATAAGTTACATTAAAAGGCACTTAACATTTAGAAAAAGACCCACCTTATTTAGTACTATTTCTGGAGCGACGTATTCAGGTGTGCCAGCAAATGTCCATGTTTTGCTATTTGGTGAAATTCGTTTAGCAAATCCAAAGTCAACCTAAAATATAAAAAAAAACATGATGTAGATTTGGCCGTCTGTGAGAAATGTAATTTGTTACCTACGTCATAGATAAAATATTATACCAATTTTATGTATCCTTGTTTGTCGAGCATTAAATTTTCAGGTTTCAGATCTCTGTAGATAATATCTTTAGAGTGTAGGTATTGGAACGCTTCGATAACGCACGCCATCATGAAACGTGACACGTTTTCAGGAAAGTAGCGCTGCTTCTGCAGAATTGTCCATACGTCGCCACCCAACACGGGCTCCATCAGAAAATAAATATATTTATTGTCCTTAAATGTGCGATATAATCTAAAATAAATAATATAATAAGCTTTGAATATAAGAGACTATATTAGATTTACTTATTAATTTATTTTTCATCCCCCTATCTCGGAAAGAGTATTTTTACTCTTCGATATCTGAGTGCAAAAGTCGTTTTTATCCTCTAGAGAGACAAAGTAAATTGAATTTAGAACATCGTGCCTTTACGCCCATGGCGCCGAATTTATCATACAACTTGTTTTTAATTTGTTAAAAACTAGACTTGGAACCTTCCCTAGGTTCCGAGTCTGAGGTTTTAACAAAACAGGTTTTTTGAGGGTTTAAGATATCGCTCGAAATATCGATACATTAAAAAAAAAAAAATTTTTGAATTCCTCGCTCCGCTCGTGATTCAATTTTAGAATCCTTCGCTTGCTCGGTCATCAAAATTGAGCACGCGGTTAAAAAGCAACTTTGCACTCTTGTATAACAAATAACTATTATTAACTTTATAATTTGTACATGATGGAAAGCCCGGTTGCCTCATAAACCGGTAACGAAACCTCTAATATGTGAAGTAATAAATTAGTCCTGTCCTGTCATGGCATGGCATACTAATAAAAAGCAATCGATCGAAAATCTAATCCAGGGATTTCGAGTTTTCGACTCCACTCTCCGCAGGGCACAGCGCTTGCGAACGCTAGACCACGCTAACATTTATTGATGTACATAAATACTAAGTAGCTAGTTAAATATAACTGCAATATTTGCATATAAGTATATGTAATTGTTTACCAGTATACTGTACATATAGTGTTCTGTGTAGGTTAGGTAAGGCAAGCTAAAATCTACCGTAATTTACCTGCAAATGAATGAATTTTTACAAGACATCATGATATGTTTTTCATTGTATGCATGTTCCTGTTGCTGTTGCTGTACCATGTCTATTTTCTTGAGGCACTTGAGGGCAAATGTGAGTGACTTATCACGTTTGTACTGCACTAGCTCGACGCGACCGAACCCTCCTACGCCCATGGTGCCCACTATCTCCAAGTCTTTCAGTTCCACATATTCAAATTCTGAAAAACATAAGTAGGTAGGTTCAACGGCCGCTGATTAAAATAATCCTTTTTAAACACTGATTAAAAATGTCACAAAATAGTAGAAAAATCTGGGTCATTAGATAAATCACTGTAATCCGCCTTATGACTTATTGATGACTTATCATCATCGTAAACTTCGTGGAATAGAATTTATAAGTAACCAAATGGCAATATGGACGGACGGACCGCGGGCGGTTTTTGCTTACCACTTTTGACTTGTGACGTTTTCTTTTGTTGAGATGGCCGCGGAACTGCATGGCGAACATTTCTTAATTCTTCTAGATTGCCGAGCAAGTCCGTGAATGGTCTAGGAAAAAGTTGAGGTACTCATTAATCCCAACAAAGACATAAATTGTGAAAAAGTCAAGTTCTTTAGAAGGTACAACATTCCTCATTTGTTTCAAAAGAAAATTTGTGATTCTTGTTATTATTTATAAGACACCCGCAACCTTCAGGAGGAGGGCCGTATGCTTGGTTGCCACAGTTAGTGTTATAAAAAACACAAAGTCATTCGCAGATAATTGAATAAAACTAACTCTACCTAAATAGGTCTAAAAGTCTGTCGTCACATAGGTATCATCATCATATCAGCTAAAAGAGGTCTACTGCTGAACAAAGGCCTCATAAGTCACATAGGTATACACATTCCTAAGTATTATAATCTTACCCTCGCTCCAGTGTAAGACATTCCACACCGGGGGGCTGCGCTGTGACGGTGGCCAGCCTGCGGTCTTCGTGTAGAAGTGCCTGCTCACCGAAATACTCCCCGCGGCGAAGCACGCCGACGCGCTGCTCACCACCGTCGCCCTCTCGTTTCGTCACCACGACCGTGCCACCTCGAATGATGTAGAACTTGTCCCCTCGGTCGCCCTGTCGCACTACGGGCGTGCCCGCCGAAAAGAATTCCTGGAATATTCAGTCACAAAAACAAATTCTTCTTTGCTTACACTTATCTATTTGTAGATTTTGTAGACTATAGTATATTGTACCCTTTTTAGAAAATCGGAGATTTTGGCCAGTTCTATGGGATGAATGCCTTGCAAGAGCGGCACTGAAGCCAGAAAACGTAGATTATCTTCTTGTTCTTGGCGGCCACTGCGCACCATGATCTTTTGGAAAACTCGTCGCTCCAACATCCACACCTTTGCTTCTGTTATACCTAAGTTTAAATAAATAATTTAGGTAAAAATAGGTACCATAATTTTCTTTATGAAGTCTGTTATTTAATTATATCAAATTAAAACTTACATCGTATCGAGGCAAAACGTTTGGCTTTATACAATATAGCTAGTTCACCAAAAGCCTCTCCTTGTCCAAAGGTTTTTACAACCTGTCCACCTTTGAGAACTTCAAATTGTCCATATGCTGACACAAACAGATGACTTCCGCTTTCTCCTTCCCTGATAATTAGGCTTCCTGTCGGAAACTCTTGAGGACTCATTGCTTCTACGACCGCTGTTAGTCGTTCATCATCCATTAAATTTTTTAAGAAGTCATTTGCCATAACTGCCTTGCTTATTTGTTCAGCGGACCTGGTAAACAGCAATGAAGTAATAATACATAGTTCACAGTACAGGGTACAGTGTTCACAACCTACATAAGTAACTAGGGATTACGATACGTAGGTAGGTAGTATAACTGTATTGATGATTAAGATGACATGACTGCGTGTATAATGAGTACATGACAATGAAAAGTCAGGTGTGTGCCTTGGATTAGAAGTCAAAACTTGAAAGTAAACTGAAAGCATGCACGCCCTGCTTTTAATCACAATCCCAAAACTCTAGGATACTAATTTGTATTGTATAAGTATTGCAACGTCCATCTTTCATAATGGAAGTGAAGCACCTCACTCATTTTCCTGACACTTACCCCTTATCCTTTTCATATTTGTCGTACTGTAAATCAGAAAGTGATCGCGTATTGTCATGAGGTACGTGGGGGGCGATCACTCCTCGTTTTCGGCGCACGCGCTTGTCGGGGTCAGCCTGTACTATCTCCGAAATAGTTTTACGACCAGCACTGCTCTTACGGTCATCATAATAGTTATCAATGTCAGAAACTTTACTATATCTCATCTTGCTGCTCCGAGTGCTTATGTAACTGGTCTTTTTGTCAACCTCCATAGGAACATTATTGTCGATACTAATACTACTACTATTGTATCTTGTGTACACCGACACATCTCCATTTCCATTTGTTAGTTCCCCGTTACTATCGCTGTGAAAAGAGTCCGTGACACTGTCCGGTATTATCTGAAATGAAGAGATAACAAAATCAGATCAAATAAGTATTATATTTTTATTGGAATTGAAGTCATTATGATGAATATTGATAAATGACGACAATTGCGGTTATCAAGAACGTATGTTGTGTTTCATTTGTAAACAAAATCGTAAGGCTGAATATGTATCTGCTGTAGTATAAAGTATCTTGGTCTAGTAGTCGCAAACGCGACTGCTATACTCCTAGGTACTGCGCACAATTCCCGGATCGAGCAGTGTTATTGGGTTTTTCTGTGAAATTCCACCAAAAGTATACCTCTGCCACCCTCTGCCTAACACTGAACACAGGCATGATGGTATGTTATATTTAGTAGGGGTATGACCCCTGATGTATATCATAGTCGTGGTGAATGTAGGTACCTGATCCCATAGCCATGATATACGTCTGATCCCATAGCCATGATATACGTATAGGGGAAAGGCATACCTCGCCCCAGGTGGCGGACATCCATGAGGATTTTCCGAATATAAAAAAGGTTGGTCGTATGACCTTTATTTTGACTACAGTTAGTTTCCTTGCGTGTCTGGGTTTCTAGTTTCTATCTATAAATTAACGTAAAAAGAATATACCTAAGTATATTTCATATTGCGAAGGAATTTATATAGTATTTTGGTACCTACATAGGCCGTTTGAGTTTTAAATATCACATACACCTATTTTTTTATCTTGCATATCCTGATACCTACCTATTATTAGACTCTATAACCGAAAATCAGTGTAAAATTAATCCCCTATTATTTTTTAATGATAGCTATCTACAGTGATTCGAATTACTTATCACAATTATGTTTATCTGATTTATTAGATTGATTTTTGGGTAGGTACCTAATCGAGATGGCATTCAGATAGCCAATACAAAAGTATTTTTAGGGTTCCTTTAGTTTGGGGCAACATGACGAACGATAATTTACAAGGCACAGCAACTAAGGTTAAGGTTTGTTTTTTTGTATCTTCTTCCGCAGCCTGCAAAACCTTTGAGATTCAGTTAGTGATCTGTCGAATCAAACAATTAGGCAATATTTATTTGAAACTTCAATATGTTACGTTATCTATGCTATTTTCAGTTTATCTTGGTAGGAACTTTTCTATTTTTTATGACAAATGTAATCTTGGTCTCTCGGCGTATTTTTTTCTACTGAAATAGGCAGAGACGATGTAAACAAGTACCTAAGGTTTTGTATTTAGCTGCTATGTTTTTATTTCTTCTGTTCTTCAGAAAATGGAAATCTTCACATACACAGACAGCAGACCAGAAATGAATGGATACGAGGAAAGACGTTAGATCCATTGAGAGGCAGCAAGAGCGCAGGCAGGCAGCATAAGAAGGTAGCCTAAGCTGCATCGCTATGACATCCATTTAACAGCCTCAATAAGTACCTATATTAAGTATGCGAAGCTTTCCGCGTGTTGAAACAATTGTTTTTTTTATTGTGTCTGCTAATGTCCTTGATGACCATTATTTTCTATAAACACGTGCCCGTGGTACAGACTACTACAATATCAATCAGAAACTATAACTAAATATAAGACTGGATTCATTGTTTTCTTGAAATTCAAATAGGTACCAACCTATCTAAGCGTGATATAAAATTAATAACAAGTTTGCGAGGCGTAATTAACAGTACCTCAAACAGATGTAGTCAGACTGGCTAATAGCAGTAGCGTCTAGTGTTAGACTTTACCAATGTAGGTACTTTACCTACTGTGCTATCGCAAAGAATCATAAATTGGATCGGAACACCATTTTCCTGTTTTCACCTCTGTTCGTCACGATAAGTGAATAAATGTAAAAGGCAAATACTTAGTCCTTTTTCTATTGTTTAACTTACATAGATCGTCTCCCGACGCTCTTGGACATTATTGATGTCGGCAGGAACTGTGCAAAGTTTGAATCTCCCTCGCGAAGCCCACCTGAACGGTGGACACAACACCATTTTCAAATTGTTTTTTTGTTTCAAGAACTTAATTGCATTATTATACACAACACTGCTTTGATACGAGAAGCGAACCACTGAGGAGCGCTCGCGCCGGGGCTAGACTGCTTGAACGACGCAACCGCAGCCCTTATCGCTCTTACCAGATAATCTCACCGTTCCGATTGTTTTAATTATTTCACACTAAAGAATCATTACCTACCATTTGTTATCAGAGAACCTTGCAATCTTATCGACATGAAATGTCTGTCACCCAATCAGTACCATCCAAAAAATAATTTAAATCTGCATTAGGTGGGTACCGATATTTGTTTTACAAATATTTTGGAATTAACAATACAAGAATTCAAGATAAATATTATGATTCATAATAATATATGATAATTTAACAGGAAAATAATAACACATGTTTTTATACTATAATTTATTTATAACGTAAATGAGTACACAATGCCAAAGGCTTTAAAATGATTCACTTCATTCAATATTTTCCATGAGAAAAAAAATATTTACAATTTAAAAGAGAAAATCAGCTTTGCAATATATAAAAAATTGCCACAAAAACTAATATTTGTATTATTAATTTACTTCAGGTATCACAAATCGTATATGAGGGGGGCTCGCTGTGCACTTGGCTTGAAACATCTTGATCAAATCAAATTGAACTAGCATTTTTTATGAAAGACTTGTGCATTAATAAAATGTGCTAAGTATGTATCTATAAAATGTGCCAAACGGAAGACATTTATTAGTTACAAATCTATTGTAGTTTACATTAAACTTCAAAAACATTTTGTCAACATTATACTTACAATACAGGAATTGAGCACGGTATTGTAATAGTATTTCAAATACTGGTCAGCTGCAAGCTGCAACAGTGCGCGGCGTGTGCGCACATTGGCACTGGCCCACAATATGCATCTGTAACGCATACTGAATGCCATTACCTACTACAGGCAATTTTATAAAAACGCCATCCGATTACGCCTAAATTCATACGTATACTATACTATCTTACAACGCATGAGATGCTTACAACGACGTTACTATGAAACTTTGAACGAAAAATATAATATTTTTAACTATCATGGTCCTGGCAAGTAATTATTTATTTGCCTATAAATGTCCACGAGCCATATAGGTACTAGGCAAGTCTACAAATTAATTTCACAATCAGTATGCGTTACATCATCTTAACTATGTACGGGTTAATCGAAACTTTTAAAATCATAGACGTGATGTGTGACGATATCGATATCGTACATTACAATAGGTGACATGAACGTCTACGACTTTAAAGTTGGACGCACAGTAGCAAACATTAACCTCGCAAATATTTAAATAGTCTACAACACCAACTGAACAGATTTGACGAGTGCAATTGACGAACAAGTGATACTTATTAACTCTGGCTACTTTAACAATATAAACCCGAGGGTACAAGTTATACGCACAACATGTGACGGAGAGCCGCCAGTAACACTATTTACAGTCGACAGTCGACAGACGGCCGCGCCCGCTGTGCCTACACACACACGCACGCACACAGACGTACGACCGGGGGCGCCGGGGCGCGGCCGATGCCGTGTTACAACGATAGCTGTCTTCAGTGCCGCTAATAGCTAACACCACTACTGATATGATTTATTATTATGCACAATATAACAATTCGCTTTAGATCTAATGAATACAGTACCGAAGCCGTCGATCGTATGAGTTGTGCACAGCATTAAAAAAAAGTAGTATGAAACTAATTTAACATCTCATAAAAACTGAGAAACAAATCGCGTTACAAAATACATATCCTTAATTTTATGATTATAATATTATAATACATTGTTCTTGATGTTTTTTTTTTTTTTCAATCTTATTGTAGCACACTAACCATTTTGTCAGATATGTAATTTAAATTCTGATTTTTCTCCAAGTAACAACAATTTGGCTTACATTATGTAACTTTATACAAAACTTAGGTATTTTGCTTTTGTGATTTATTAAATTATCATTAAAATCATACATATAAAAGACTTAAAATAACATAATCAAAAATTATGTTTTAGAATGATAAGTAAACAAGACGTGTTTTGATTATGACTTGATTCGAATATGAATTGTAACTTTGTAATTAACAACTATTCCAAAACAGGTCCTGTTAACTTGTTTTAAAATTTGATGATTTAAAATACAAAACTCACATATATTTGTGACTTCAATCGATACAAAATCCTAATTCTAAACAATAAAATCATCAAATAGAATCACATGTACTTTTTTCTGTACTCAGATACAAAATCTTGCATTAATAAATCAGACAATTCCTACAAATCTAAGAATTACTTAAAATAACGCATTCACGCATGAGTATTCAGCAGTAAAGCACAAAATATTGTTCGAAGCTGCAACGAGACTATAACGTACAATAAAAGTAAATATAACTTATAATAATAAGCCAGTGGCACTAAAAGGTGAGAGTAATATTCAGTAAAAGGAAAATATGACACGAACTGCTTAAAACATCGTACGGAAAAAAATGTAATACAAATCGAGACAAAGATACGAATACGAACTAATTCCGTAAATATCACATGAAACCTTTACGAGTAAGCACCTTTACTATTTTATTACTTTAATAAACGATTGTGCACGAAGACTAGAATTCTGCAAGACAAACAATATTAATGTCATGGAAATGCTACAAACTTGAGTGAGTTATTCTTATTCTGGATAAAAGATGACACAACTGGATGGAAACATCACCTTAACATGTTTAATTAATTAAAGCTATCATCATCAGACGACACCGAGGTGTGACGACACTCGTGTGTCCCGAGCAGCCGGACGCGAGCTGTGCCGCGGTGCCGCTGTGCACTGCGCCGACGCCGGGTGTAGAGTTCAGCGTTGATATGTCTGCAGCGGTAGCGCCGTGCCTGCACCAGTCCTAACGTATTCGGTACATTATCTCTACTTGCTACGTAAAGGTTTGAAAAATAAACGGATCTGGCTAAACGAAGCTGGAATGCGTCAACGTCGACGCAACCTCTCACACAGACACATCTGTAACACAATGTGTACCATAATTCTTAGGAATTTACAACAACATGAAAAAACCCACAATCAACAATGAATAAATCAATTCAGATCTAAATATTTATGAATATAGTCATTGAACTACGTTAAGATTAAACTACTCTAAATGGCAAACATGTAGATATGTCCATAAAAATACCTAGGATTTATGAAAACTTTAAACAAATGAAATTAAAAAATAATGTGTGTTATTTGTTTGTTCAAGTTATCTACACCTATCAAAAGACGACTTACAGATTTCTTAAGTTTTTCACAAATGAAAGACTATTAAATCAATCGAGAAGAGGTTAATGTCATGCAACACGTCTCCGAATACGTATGAATCGATGGGTTTTTGTGCTTTGGTATAAACGTTGAGCGAATTTATAGATGTTACAATACTTTAAATCCTAATGCAAATGTTAGATCTAAAATTTACGACTTCTAAAAGGGTTGGACCCGTATGCGTGTTTGTTCTAAAAAATGAAAGTCCGTACGCCAGACAAAAATATAAAATAGCACTGTAAAAATAAGATATCGTTAAAAGATAATAGTATTATTGATTAAACATAACTACATACAAGGAGAAAATCTCAATGATATGTAAGAACTCGTCGGAGTTCCCTTCTTCTCTTAAACACTACAGCTAAAGCGTTTCGCCTACGTTCTGTAAATCATTAGCTTATTTATAAACTAGCAACCGCTTATTCGATTTAGAACTAACCATGACCACAAGTAAACTCTCTCAGGTCCAGACGATTAGAATCCCTACGAGAAGCAAACTGTACACGGCAATTATTGAGTTCATCTCATATGGCGACACGCGTCTGATAGATACCCGCTCGCCACAATATACTACTGATTGTACGGGAACCGGTCACACCAACAAGGTAAGCTTCAAGCGTAATGTACAAACGAAACGACATGATAATATTAGTACAACTCACTAACGACTCAGTTATATCATTATTCAAACTCACAAATATACGACATTGCTTGCCCTTAGAGTATACACAGTAGAAGTGGTTGTGAGTGTAAACATTGTATAACTGTGACGTTTGTCACGTTTTTAGGGGTAGATTATAACTATGTGACATCATCTGTATAGAATACAAGGTAACTAGAAAAAATATAATACGTACATGTAAAATAACAACCAAATAAATGGCACCATATTAAAATCGCACCAAATCTAACTTGTTAGCCCAAAATAGTTGTTCCTAAATTCCTGTTTCTGTATAATTACGTATAATGTAATGGTGATGTTACTATACTTTGATCCTACACAATATTACATTATTGAACAGACGCAAATCGAACATGAATGGAGAATTAACTTTCTAGTTTACTAGTTACAAGATCGCTGAAAGAATTATGAGGAACAATATCTGAAATTTTGAGTAAAAATATTTTGAACCAGTAAAATACGTTCCCATTTCGTATTCACAATATTTATGATATGCAAGTGCAAAGCTCACTAAATATCGTTATCATTATATAATAATTATATACTTACATATTTTCTATTGTCAATGATACAAGTGTAACATCTACACTAGATAGTACGGTACACTAAATCGTTAGATGAATTTATAAATCTTTGTTATAGTAAAATTATAGTAACTCTTACAAATATCTAAATAGAACAAAAGCACTCACTTTAGCTGCTCGCACTTGTATAGCATTAGGTACACAAATAATTTACATTATAGTTCAACTTAATAAACTATTTCCGTAAGAAATTTTAATGACTTTGGTATTTCATAAGTTGTGTAGGGCGCTGTGCGGCGGGGCAGCGCGGCAGCGGCAGTGCGGCACTCCGGCGGTGCGGCACTCCGGCACTCCGGCAGTGCGGCACTCCAGCAGTGCGGCACTCCGGCACTCCGGCAGTGCGGCACTCCGGCACTCCGGCAGTGCGGCACTCCAGCAGTGCGGCACTCCGGCAGTGCGGCACTCCGGCACTCCGGCAGTGCGGCACTCCGGCAGTGCGGCACTCCGGCAGTGCGGCACTCCGAGCACGCGCCGCTAACGCTTCAACGACTCCACCACGCTCGCTTAATTACTTATTAGTTTTGCTACCCAAGCTTAGATACTTAAACGGTAGTCCGCTAGCGTTTATTGTTGATCCTTAAATTTATAAAATATGTTTGTACGTTTACAAAGAGAGTTCATTGTCATGTTAAGGTGAAGATGACGAAGGTTAATATTCGAGTAAAATCGTTTCATGATCCACTTGGTTTTTAGTAGGGCGCAAATCTGTTATATCCACTTCTGTATACTGCAGTCTGTAAATAAGTTATTTTAATTGTTAGTTATTTTATTATTCATATTCATAACGAAGCCATGTATTGTACCCTAATAATAATAATAATAATCTTCCCGATACCGGTGGGCTACTATTTTTTATATTTTTAAATGTTGTTATATTCTGTTTTTTATAAAAATATTTAAAAATGCAAAGAATATGTACATAAATAAATAGAGGAAATAATAATCTTACCCCGTAACCGGATACAGGTCCGATACCATGGCCTAAATATGGATCCGCGTATTCTCTGCCGTACCTGAAACACATTATTTGGAATTATTGTTATAACGATCTCAAATATTTATGAAACGATTTTGTGAATTAAACTTGTTAGTTTAATTCACAAAATCGTTTCATAAATATTTCTGGTGAATACATGGAAGTTTAATTGCTTTTTGTGGCATGGATTCATCAATATCAATTTCATTGCTTGATTAGTAATTAGGAATTTTATTATAATAAATATTATATCAATATAATTAAATTACTGATTCCTAAGGCGATTATTCATTCTCTAATAAAATGTCATGTAATTACACAAGATACAATAATATTTTAAAAAGTGCGCTGGTACAATATGTAGGCAGAGTGACGCGCATCGATGTTAGTAAATAAGTTGTTAGTTAATCCGTAAAGCTATGTATTTACATGAGCGACATCAAAGTGTTGGAGGTTGACGTAGGTACTGACGTGGCAGCGAGCGGCGCGAGCGCGGGCCCGGGCGCGGCGCTGACGGCGGCGGCGGCGGCGCGGGCGGCGGCGCCGTAGTTGGCCGCCGCGGCCGCCGCCGCCGCGTGCTGCGCCGACGTCAGCGGCGACTTCAGCAGAGGCGCGGCCGCTGCCGCCGCTGCTGCCGCTGCCTGCAAATCGCATTACTTATTATATAATTAAGTCGCCATAACGTCCTTCAAAAATAGACATTGTTTTGTGAACAGAGAGCCCACAAAGGCGCGATCGCGGGCGGTGTATTTATTTTCCGCAGGACATCAGTCTTTTTGGCCGCTTCTCGGGCGTTTATCATAATATCTTACCTATGTGTAGTTCCAGACGATTTTATGCCGTAGTGATGAAATTCCATGTCACACTGTGTAGCCATAAGTAGAAAGCAAAAACGATGCATATAATAGGTACTACATAAAGAAAAAGAGTGTGCACGTTTATACATACATAAAATTGTTTAACATGCAACACTGCCTGCACACGTTTCTATGATGTCTGATGTTATGTTATCTGCACAAACCATCGATTGAGTAATCGATTTTTAGAACGAGATGCAGACGAGTAATGTTAATGTGGCCGATGAACATGAACATGCATTTAAGAAACATTTGACGGCATCGATACAAATGAAATCAAACGTCGAAGTATTCTAAATCTATCTACAGTATCGGTGATTGTTAGTGTACTTTAATAATTGCAATTACATTTGTGGGCTCAATGTTCTACTCGCAGCATGGTATTAGCATCTGATAGATTCAACGTACAGCTTCAACATATGCCTAAAACTAAATCACCCACCACAATACCAACGAACAAGGATAAACTCAACAGAAAGCGAATCGCACGGGCCGACCGCGGCTGCGCGTGTGCCAAGTCCATCTGGTTACCACAAACACAATGTGCACCCTGCATTACGGTGGATTACCAACCAATAGGACCATACGAGTATAATAAAGGAGCAAACAAAATCCCAGCACTCACTCCATGATGGATACCGAACTTAAACTAGCGTGGTGGAACATGAATCAGGAAGCAATAGAGATACAGATACAGTCGCGTAACGAGCGAAACTGAACTCTAAAGGCGTGGGGCGTTTACCTCTGCTGCCGGCTTCGCGGCCTGTAACAACACACGCACTGTCACCACCACGGACCGACATAACTCGACAACTGACCAATGTGTCGACAGACAACACACAATCATTTAATTAATCATACTGATATACAACTAACACTAAAACAAGCGCTATTTACCTGAAGTCTGTAGTTGGAGTCAGCAGTGGCTGCCGCGGCTAAGAACGGGTCGTAATACACACTGCGAAGTAAAATAATATCATACAGAAAAATATTTTATTTACCAAATTGGAACATATCCAATATAACAACGAAATATTTATTAAAACTCATCACTACAGGGGTAAATAATTACTAATCTACTTAGTGCAAAGAACATTTAAATTATTTAAGTGCTATAATTAGTGCAGTGACGACATCGAAGGAACTAAATTAATTAAATTGCCTTCTACTCGTAGTTGACTAATCACAAAATACATTAGGGGTGGAATAAGCACTAAACCTATATTATCTATAAGCTATTAGCAAACAATCCAGTTAGAATACACGTGACTAGTGTTAGTTACACATTTACAATCAACAATTTACGTGATGTGTTGGTGTAGTTAATAATAATTAAACAGAAAATATCTCATACCAAAGTTAGATAAATCGGGGTCTAAGGATTGGGGTATCTGGGAGCGAGGAAGAGACTTGTGTCCTGTGATACATAATCATGTATTATTAATATCGAATAAAAATAATTACTTGAAAACTATTTTGCTCATGTCAAACCAGGCATTTTAAGAGAG
Source organism: Acronicta psi (assembly GCA_946251955.1). Classification (NCBI taxonomy): domain Eukaryota; kingdom Metazoa; phylum Arthropoda; class Insecta; order Lepidoptera; family Noctuidae; genus Acronicta; species Acronicta psi. Next base: position 8,658,336 of record OX276472.1, on the reverse strand, counting down.
GCAGGGCACAGCCATTCATGGCTCATATCTGGAGCTGCCCATCTGGAGAAGTACCTCCACCTTATAGAAAACTACAGCCAAATAACACACTTTATTGTGTGTTGCGTTCCTGCAGTGAGTAAGGTCGCCAGAGCTTTTTCTAAGGTTGCGCTGCACTGGCAGCAAGAGGAATATTCCCTCAAACTGTCGGCGCAGTGAATCCTCCATTAACTTCTAAGAGGTTTTTAGGGTCGGCAACGCGCGAGTGATACCCCTGGTGTTGCAAGGGTCCATAGGCTACGGTAACCTTACGCTTACCATCAGGCGCGCCGTATGCTTGCTATCCACCTTAGTAGTATAAAAAAGGCTTGACCTTTCAAAACAAGGATCGGAAGAAGATATAATGAGGTTTGTCATAAAAACTTAAATAATGGTTAAAACTTAAAAGGAGGATAGTTAAGTGGGCCATTAGGGATTTAGTCGTGCGTAGAAATAAGTTCAAAATGAACCAAGCGAAAGTATATAATATGTCTTCTTATCTCTTTGACAATATAATTAATTATTGTATTCATAAAATGTGGGCAACTTTATTAGGTACCGCAAATGTCGCGAGGAAAATATCCTTATTTAATGAATACCATGTCAGTAGTGCAGTTGGAAATAGAAATATCACTTTGTAACTATCAATACTTTTCAAATATTTCATGAAGTTTGAATTGTTAAGCTGCAATTTTTTTCGAGGCACTCGGAACAAGTCGTATTTGACATATGGCTCGAGGATGGACGGTAGTCTTGCACACAAGTGCGCGGGCGAAAAACGCGAAAGGGAGGAGTAAGGAGGTGCAACTGGTGCGAGAGCGGGCGTGGTAGGTGGGGAGTGAGGGGTGTACTCACGGTGCGTAGGCGTGCAACTGCGAGGCGTAGGCGGCGGCGCGGGGCAACACGGCGTGCGACAGCGCGTGCGGCGAGGGCGCGTGCGGGTGCGGCGCCGGCGCGGCGCGCGGCTCGCGGCGCAGCGCGGCTACATGCAACAACAGCGGGATGGGAGCGGGGGCATGCGTTACCTGCGTCGCTGCGCGGCGCGCGGCGCCAGCACGAGCGGCGGCGCGGGCGCGGCGGCCGGCGCGGCGCCCAGCCACGGCCACGTCACGCCCGACACCCGCAGCCCTGCGCACACACGGCGCACACACCGCTACACTCTCGGCCCCGGCGCCGGCCCCCGGCCCCCGGCCGCGCGACCCCGCCGAGATCGAACTCGACGCGCGCTTTACCGACACACTTGGCTGTCTGCCTCTCATGTCATGGTGTGTGATCACGGCATTTTGTTTGTTGTAATTATTCCGGGCTGATACGAGATTCGGATGCCGACTCGAATACCACGAGACCGGAGTCATCTTATCACATTGTATGACCTCAATTTAATGGACGAGGATAAGAAATTTAAAATAACCAAGTAATCCCATAACATTAAGTGAAGAAGTTCATGCTTGAATGATTGTTATAATAATGTAAACGCTAAAGCATTTTTAGTTTATTGAATTAAATATCATACCAAAATCATAATGAAGGTTCTCACCTTCCGGCCACTGGACACACACTGAAACAAAATAAGTATCCAATTAGTATAATCTTATTGGGTTGAGCAAAGATAATTTTCTAAATCTAAAACAAAAAACATACCTAGAAGACATTCTCTACTACAGAATTGAAATTTGAATATAGTGCATTACGGAAGTTGCATTCATTCCAGCAAACGCCAAGGTATGAACATTCATAATGTGTCTTGTAATAGCTGTACAAAACTGTGTCAAATTATCTAGCAAGCTGTCTAATAATTGGCGGTGTTATCCGTTTATTTATAATATATATATATAAGTAGTAGTAAAGTTCGCCAGGCAATGTGGCGCCGGAGACGGCCTTCTGAAACATTCTCAAATCTTTGTCAATGAGTGAAGTTGTTTGTATAAAATAATGAATCAATTATAATGTGAAGCGTAGTGTGTACGTGCTATCAATGTTAGACTGTCTCCGGCAGCTGACAGTAGACTCATTCTCTAAATAGCATTCACCTAGTAGCATTCAGACAACGGAACTAGCCACATTTAGTAATAATTAAGTAAGTACATTGACATGGACAACACCGATGTTTACAAGTTCAGCTCTCTCACCCAAAGTGGGAACTGATCCATTTCTAGCCAGAATAACTGGGTCGATTAAAAAGAGAAAATCCCAAGATGCATTACATATTATACAAGTGTGATACAATAAGGTAAGTAGTTATGTTATTCATGTGTATTTTTTATTGATTTCGTTTTGTAAGATAGAACGCATTAATGGACTTTATGGACGGCGATTGTTTGTTTACTTACCGTTGGGGACGGTCGGAGGTTTCTTTGTCTGCACTCTGGCTGTCGCATTATTAACCTGATTTGAAGTAAAATCCTTGTGAATATATATTTGGGTCGTATCCAACAATAAACTGCATTGGCTGATTTTTATCAAATATTAAGTTTTTTTTCAAATAGGTAAGTGATTATTTTAATGTAAACTTGCTAAGTATTAACTATACATATAATGTAAAAAAGTAGGTACACTAGGTATCTTTCATTATAAACAGCACAATCATAAGATACATGAGAGTCGAACCCACACGACACAATAAATAAAAAGAAGAACCAAACTATCTTGTTCATTGAATTTCTAATGAAAAATCAGCCAATTTAATATCAGATGTCGCAGTAAGATGACTTCAGTAAGTACTTTTGCAAAAATATAAATTTAACTACTTACCTAATCTATAATAATTAAAATAAAACTGTCAAAATATTAAACTAAATGACGACATCTGATATATCGATATAAAATTAAGGAAACTTGGGATTTGCTTTCAAAATTAATAAGGGATATTTAAGAATATTAAAGAGATCATACTTTCCCACTCTTAATATCATTCACTCACTTCTTGCCATAGGCGCAGACTGACTCGTCTAAAAAACCACTTCTGAGCGCTTCAGTTTAATTTTAAAATGAATAGATAGAATGGAACTAAAATTTGTTTTGCAATCTTACCTCTGCGGCATTGTGACGATACGGTTCGTTCTACATTTCTCTGTGAGACACTCTCTCTTTCGATCGGCATATTAAATGACCGTCTAGAGAGTAAAGGGATAAAATAAATAAGGTTTGTTTGTGGATTAGACGCCGGCATACTTAGTGCTAATATGCGGGACCGCGGCGCGGCACGCTAGCATGACAGTAACTACAGAGCAGACGAGCGCAGGTTGCGGTGGGCGGTGGGCGTAGGAGCGGGATGTTATAAGTTACATAGTGCTACGGATGGTATTCATTGAGTCATGCACACCTCTATCTTTCTGCCCTCAACCACGGTGCCGTGAAGACGCTCTCGTGCTCGCTCCGCATCACCACTATTTGCGAATGTTACAAAACCGAATCCCTGCATGCAAGACAGACAAAACATGCATTAAAAACAGCGTCGCTCAAAAAACAACGTGCAACAAAAATTAACATTTATGCATTGCATATTCTTTTTAAATATACTAGTGAAATATCGAGAAAATATTATCGAGTCGATTACGTTGATACTTTGAGCGTATTCTAGCTGTATGGGTACACATAAGCGTTTGGATCACAGTAATAAATTAATGTAACGTCGCTCGATCTAGTAGTCTGTACTATTATTGGTAGGAGAGTTTGTATCACTGTATACAACGAGTCTTATGGATTGTTTTCGATGCTAATTCATAGACACTACTTTAATCAACATTACAAGTAATTGTGTGAGATGTTAGCTGCGATTTGTTCTATACAGAAACTCACCGATCATGCAGTGGCTAGAATGAACTAATTGGGATCTATGAACAGAACACAAGTATATCGAACTGATCTGATATACCATCACGGAGCAACCACTTTACGAATACCAACCAACGACAGAGTACAAACTGTACATACATGTCAATCTAATTTGATTTTAGTCATAATATAAATACTAACATTGGAATCACACTAATAAATACACCTAAGTATATTAATGTTACAATATAACATTGTGCATGTACTTTACAGTGCCCAAAACTAACACATTAAACATAAGCGATACTTAAATTTATTAGATAAATTATATATGAACTTAGTACATCGAAGTCGGATCGTTTTAATTACATTTATGTGAATCACACAAGTTATTCAAAGTTCACGTACATTGCATTCAGTACGGGTATATACAACTTCGGCCAATATTATTGTATCAATAGTTCGTGCTTAGACAGATGAAACTACTTACTTTTAATAAATAGTGATAACCCATAGATACAAAAAGCAGCTAGCACAGCACACAATACAGTGGAAGAGACGAGTTGTGAAAGTGGCAAACAAGTTGCTGATTGTACGAAACGCTTACACTTATAAAAGCAAATGACAGCTCTATTATTACCATTCTGAGTGCAAATACTTATAACGTAAACATTGAATCTGGGCAGAGAGAAAGAGAAAGAAAAAATAATAATTTACGAAGAGGCGAGGGCCCGTCCAACAGTCGCGTTATTGCGGTACCCGACTGGACTGTAACACAACGCACACAGTGCAACAAGCTCTCAGTATTGTTGACAGACAGATTTGATCCAACGGACGAGGAAGACACAAGTGACATATAGCTCGGGTACATTACTTTCTTATCACAAGAGAAAATCAAAACCGGCTTCATGTGTTTTGGGGTTTTATAAAGTAATTCGAATGTTTTCGATAATGTATTCAATCTACAAAAAACATGTTTCGTCAATTATTATTTTCTAACAAACCTAACTTATTTGTAAACTAAACAGCACTAATAAAATTGACTGTGTCACAGTCAAAACCGGTTCGAATTTTCGAAAATAAAAGCGTAATGTTACCAAAGTTATATGAGATAAGCCAAACTAAGTGATGCACCCTAATGTTACTTCTAGGAAAATAATTCACATCATATAGTAATTGCGTTACATTATTATTATAAGTAAGTTCCACATTGTGTGTCCAGGGTTCAGCAAATATACATGCCCAAAACTAATAAAAATTATATTCCCTTGTTAGGTGAAGCATATGACTGAACGAATTTTGTATTATTTATTATTAACATAGTGGACAGAAAATAGTAAGTACACTGTCAATCTAAGAGACTAAATACATCAGAATGACTGATCATCCAAACTACAACATAGATGCATTAAAAGGTTTGTACATTACAATAAATACATAAATTCAATAAAGATAAATGAGAATATACAACATTATAGAAACTATAGGAGCAGTTTGGACGATTGCAACAACCTCATTAGTGATGAATAATAGAGCTGTCCTGAAAATATGACTTAGGAAATCAGCTGTTATTGTGACGATGCATCATTCTCTAATACTGCATATCCCAATGTGAGGCATTGAAGAAAAAATAACTTGGAGCTATTATTTTAAAATAGTAAAATACTTCTTGACATGAGCGAGCATGGACTACTTAAGGGGCGGTCACCAAACTGACACAAGGAAAGCAGTAAACACGAAAAAGCGTTCAATCCAATCATTATTATAAAAATATTTCGATAATAACTCTTTAAATTTCATGGAAATTATCATTTACAGTAAGTTGTTTTTTGAGTATATTTGAAATGTAAAATTAATGTTGCTATATATCAATATATTGCAGTTGCACTATTGACTCACTTTTATATTGTATCATTTTACAAAGTATAAACTATTTATTTTAAATAAAAAATGATATAAGTAGTTACTGAAATAATACATTAGCAAATCGATAGTGCAACTAAGTAAAATAGTTCAGATTTGTTCAAATCAAAATAATAGACATTATTATTTAATGATAATATACAATGCAATTAGAGATACTGCACCAAACATTAAAACCAATATGCTATGAGAAAGAAGTTTGTTTTAAGACACAATTATGATTATTTTACTAAGCCCATTTGCCTTTTATTTCTGTTAAGCAAGGATAATTAATCAAATCGCATAACTTGAAAAGAAGTAAAACTTTAGAACATATTATTATAAGGAAATATTTGTATAAAATCGGTAGTTACTTTGGTTTGGGCAGCGATTACTAATTAATGTTAGTGAGACCTCTTAGCTACTGGACTTTTGGATAAAATAATTGTCTTTTTAATCCATAAGTTGAAAAATCTAACAAAACAAGTATTACAAGTCAATAGCTATGAAGTGCAAGGTGATATGTAAATAAAAGGAATAATTTATAGTTTCTTTAAACAATAATTATCAAATGGAAATTTGGCCAAATAGTTTTGTTTTACTTGAACGAGGTAATGCTTTGCAACAATGCTTTCTTAAGCTCTTATTAACTTGACCGATAAATTAGTCAGCCTTTGATTAGTGAAATGTACCTAGTTCTTGATTGGTAACAATTTAAATAATAAATAGAATCTCTAAAAGTAATTTGCTCAAAATAGTCTACTGATTCATATTAGGTATTTTGAAATGAAACCTATAATTTCGCTATTTTTTTATTAAAAAATCATAATAGACCGCTACTCAATGCATGATCGAGAATGATAACTAGCTCAAGCTGGCTGGCTTTTCTATAGCTTGTTGTTTGAAAGATTTAGTACAATAGCCTATCTGAGTTCTTGTAACGTTTTTTTTTATAAATTAAAGTTCAAATCGAGTCGAGTGTATATTTCAAGAAGAAAATCCAAATTTTAGGGAGTGTGCTATTATTTCTGTTACACATTATTATATTACATTACCTCTGTAGTTAAAAAGAAACAATTAAAATCACCTCGTTTTAATTATCTAGTCATTATTCCTTTACATTATTTGAAGAACAGAAAAGAAACAGAAAATAACACTATTTTGTTTGACAAATACAAATTTCAAAACAGAAATTAATTTTTCGTTAATTACGTTTAAAGTGTTTGTTTTTGTTTCTATTGTTTGACTTTTTTTAAGTGGCCACATTGAAATCTGTGTATACACTGATTTCAGTGAGCCACTAAATTTTCAGCATATAGCTGAAAACATTTCTTACCTTCGAGCCACGTTCATTGAAGATTATTTCTACATCAAGTATTGTGCCATATTGCTGAAAGATAAAAAGGTTATAATTAAGAGGCCGCCTGTTTAAGTTATAGGTAACAGATAAATTGGTTGTATCATGCGTGCAGAATATTTTTGTGTTAATACGCACCCCAAACATATTTCTAAGATCAGGATCTCTAAATCTGAAGGGTATGTTGGAGACGTGTAACCGTTTCGGCTGCGATGCTTGTGAGACCGGGACGAGGGTCTTTTCTGGTGTGCCAGTGGCGTTCACATTGCCCGCGGCGACGGCGGCGCTGACGGCCGCGGCCGCCGCATGCGCCGCCGCGGCTTGCTGCGCGACCACGGCCGCCGCTTGCTGTGCCACTACCGCTGCCGCTACACTCACTGGCGTATTTTCTTCATTTGATTCGCCTTCGCTTTGCTGAAAATATCAAATAATTTCATGTTAACAATTTTTATTTGACTGAATTACATACATTATTCAGAATAAGAAATATTACGTGCTACCGTAATTAATATTTTCGATTACTTTGGTACAGTTTTGGACCTAGTGTAATGTAGGTGATTGATACAAATAAAGGCTTAGTAAAAAATATAATTAATCAAATACGTTTGATATACGAATTACGTATACCTTAAAAACCTCTACTAAACAAATAATTTCAATCAACACTGGCACATAATTATTATTTAATTCAATTACATGCTGGAAAGCTATCCAGACCAAACGAAATGAGTACAGATACCCTAGAGACCACTCTTTGTTTCATTACGCTCGCTGCTGTAATTGGGAACAAAAACAACAATAAAACTATGTTACAATATTTGTTTTTAGGTAATCAAACGTAAGACTAGTCAGATAGTCAGTCAGTTAGTCAGTTAGACAGTCTGGCGGTCCCGGTTCAATAAATCTCTTCAGTCGTACCATTTTACTGACATTTCCGTCCCGCTTTTTTGCAAATTCATTGGAGGTAATTCGGCGCACTACTTATTTTTAGTTTTTATTTCCATAAAACCGCGACATCATTAAAAATTACATATGGAGTTTGTGACGGTTGAAGCCCTAATAAATAAAAGCGAACACTCAGATTTTCTACAACATCCTTGTTATATGTATATCAAGGACATTTTACAAAAACATTTGACGAGTTCCGAAAATAGAAAGCAACATTTCGATTTGCTCCAAAACAAACCCACGCACTGGAAGCAGTACGCACTTATTCAATTTTAACTCGTTCGAAATATGTTTCTACTTCTTTATGGCGTATTAATTTCATGTCACTTACTGAATTATTATTTTGATTTTCTATTGAATTCTGTGTGTGTGTTTGTGGCGGTGGTTGAGGTGAGAAGTTAGCTGGTGGTAGCGGCGCAGGTGGCGGCGGTCCTTCGCTCTTCACGAGCGGAGGCTGTGGCGGCGCGGTTGGGCCTGCTGCCTCTGCCTTCACTCCGGCGAGCGCGTCGCCGTTGGCGGCGTACTGCGCAGCGGCCGCCGCAGCCGCCGCCGCCGCAGGGAACGGGGTCGCCATACCCGTCCCCACCATATGCTGAAATAAACAAACGAAAACACAATATATTAACTGGATAAGTAGACATGTATATGATAAATAAGGACTCATACACGTGTCAGCATAACGACATTGATCATCAAAGAATTCGAAGTTATTTATCTGAGGGACGCTGTCTAGGTAGCTTATGTACTAATTCTGTCGTAATAAATAAACCCGCTTATAGTTGACGTTTCTGGGCTGCGAATCGAAATATTGACGCGAAGAACTCGTGCCAAAACACGAGCGAGCCGCTCTGCACCAGCTTCTTCTCATACAGTAAATTCACACGATGCAATGCAATGCTACAACCATAGTTTTAGATAGTAAGTTCATTAATATGGTGTATCGTCACTGTGGTCGACATGGCCATGCTGCTCTATCATTCAACAAATGTTGTAGATTTATACTTTCATAAATTGTCGGAAAGTAGTAAAGTAAAGTAAAGAAAGTACATCGATGTAAACAGCCAGTTATTTACTGGCTGTTTACATCGATGTACTTTGCAATGGCAATAAATCTCAACACTCAACAATACAAAATCAACTTACAATATTGTTCGTTGATATGGCTTTTCCAAATAAACCCTCAAACTACCACTATTCAATGGCAAGCAGCGTATTGCTTGAATACTAAGTTAAGATTTTTCTAAAATACATTACGTGGAGAGACTTAATCAAGGTTTAGGGGGCTATAAGGACGGACGTCTGTCAACGTAGGCTGGCCATACCCAAATAAATACTAATAAAAACGGTAATAAAATGCCATTTCTATCGACGTAGTACGTACCTACAACTTGTTTTTAATTGATGCTCTTTTAAAAAACACCCTTACATTTTTCCAGTAGTCATTAAAATTGCGAATTATCATGCTGATAGGTAGATATATTAATTACATCTTGTTTTTATAATGTCAAAATAATCATTTCGATATAATAAAGTTCAGTGATTTGTTCCTGTTTTGCCCCAGGTTTTCGTCTCACATTCCTAAAAATTCCTGTTTTGCCTCACGTTATTTTTTATTCCTGTTTCGGGTCACTTTTTAAAATGCTACTTTAGTAGTCAGAAAAAAAATTAAATTACAGCAATCTTATAAATACATAACGATATCTTAGCCGAGGTTAAAAAATGGAATGAAAGGAGTTCATAAACCTTGAAATTGCGGTACAACTATCTCAGGCTGTCTCAAAAGTAGAACGATAAAACTGTCCTTGGGAAACATACCATAAACGGACTACTTAGTAAAATTATCTTGAATCTATGTTCATACATCAAGCTAAAGGTGGAGGAAGCGGCAGGTAAATATTGGAATTGGATGTATAAATAAAATTGTATAACCATTAGATAATAAAGAGTCTTAATTGCTAAATCTTAATCAGTTACATTAATTATAATGGTTTAAATATAAAATCAGGCCCACTTTCTGTAAAGATCTTTTATTATTATTTTTTTTTGTGTATTCATATCCATCGTATAAGAGGATAGGTTCGTCTCTTTTGAACCGTATAAAATTTTAATTAATTTTAGAAGTGGATGGTAAGCAAATGTTATCTGATTCTTCCATAGTATAAAAAACGCGCTACCCTGAAAGTAATAAATAATGCTCTATTAGGAGAGACATTTTAAAATTAATGTTTGTAACTAACAAAATGGTAATAACATTTTACTTTAGTTAAAATCTCATATATATATAACAATCTAAATTATAATAAAACACTTTGCGATCTCTTACTTAAGACGTCATACTTCCACAAACACTTATTTTATGTGGTAATTGCTCGTCAACATATTATTACTGTAAATGATAATGCAATGACATGATTGGTCAGCTCAGGTTTGAGCTAAAAGGGTTGCGGTTCGCAAATCCTATTCTTTTAATTTAGGTTTATGACTTTACCTGCTTGTCTAGCAGGCACACACTTTTTGTTTTTTTAAGATAATATTGAGTTGAGTTTTAATATTACAAGTTGTGTAGTCATATTTAGTTTTTATAAATGTATGTGATTCTAAATTAAACCAAATAAATATGACCAAAGCTATAAGTAGATAGTTGGTGTTAGTATACTGGGTATAACTAGTAAGTCTAACAACAATACTATGCAAAAATAATATAAACGTTATGCTAAAGTAGTATTGTAAAAATAGGCCCCCGTTGCCTTTAATTAAGTTTCTAGTATTACAAAACATGTTGAGTTCATAAAACATTGATAAAAATAATTTTAGTTAGATTTATTAAAATATGTGTAATGATTTCTATGCTGTCTGTACAAAACATGTTATAAAATACATGAATTACTACTCGAGGCAAATCAAGAACAAAAAGTGGGACAAAACGAGCATAAAATAATATTTAATTAAAAAATATTATTTTCGAGACGAAACAGGAATAAAATCTAGGTCAAAATAGGAATTTTTGTGTGGGACGAAAGTCTGTGGGGCAAAACAGGAACAAATCAGTTCAGTACAAATTCCAACATGGTTGCAAAGCCTGCTGTTAATATTAATACATACGCTCTCTGCCTTTAATTTTATTTTACGCCCCAAAAGCCTGTCGGTAACAAAATTAAATTGCGAATAAAATCTAACAGAGAACGGCCGGAGGGAGACCCGTCCGCGTTGCCGCTGAAAAAATGCGGGGTTCGTCATTAATTATAACGAGCTTTATCCTTTTACAATAACTAATTTATTCGTGTTATTCATGTCATAATTAGAATTCAAATTACAGGTCTAATTTCCTAGACATCCTACATGTAAATGAAATAGTTTATACAAAATTGCAAGTTGTTTAGTATTTTTGTAAGTGAAAACAATTTTACAGTACGTTGTACGAACAACAAGCGCTACGTAGTGGAGCGCCGGATACGAGAAAATTAGGAAGTGGCTATTGAACACAATTGCGTAGACTGCCGGCTTGTTTCGTACTCGTGCTCTGAGACCTCGTCGCGAATCATCATGCTGATATACACTAGGTTGGGCAAATCGTTATAAAAATTATTTTAAATAACTACTTATTCAAAGCATTAAATCAATCAGCCAGATAGAGGAAAGGCAATGAAGTACATAGCGGGACGCCTCGACAGTTCCTCCAGATTACCTTTATTTATAGTAACCCGTTGCTCATGACATACTACAAAAAATCTTTCCTTTTAGCAGCATATTGGGGCATTTCATCAATACTATTATAGAATTTGATACATTTAAGTATAGGAATAGAAATTAAAATGCAAAAGACCGCGTATATATATAAAGTAATTATTATAATATTCCGTTACAAGTTCTACAGCATCAAAATAGTTAATTATCAAATCTGTTACCTACTTGAGAACACTCGAGTAAGCTCAATTGACATATTACGCTCTTAACTTTAGTGTATTAAATTTTATTCATAAAATCATTTCATATATGAAATTATATGTAAACATATCATCACGCCTGTATTTCCCAAAGGGTTAGGCAGAGGTGTACTAATGTACAACCCAACGACACTGCTCGACCCGAAATTCTAACTCAAGACATCTAGCGTAGCAGTCGCGCTTGGGACTTCTAGACCAATGAGGCAGTTACTTATTAAATTTTAAGTAGGTACACACTTAAAAAATAAATATGTTACGGTGTGAAAAATTTTTGTGTTATAATTAGTAAAGTTACGATGAGTACAAAATTGGACTCTGTACACAAAACTCACTATGTACCTAGTTAAAAAGTTCTGAATTTCAGGATTTTTTACTTTTACCGTTTGTCCGTGTCCGAGCCAAGCAGAGTTCAAATCATCTTTCGTGGCCGGCTCTTCTCTTAATTGGGGCAGTAAGTAATACCCATTTTTTTATTAATGTCGCAGTTGGTACTACCAGCTGCAGAGATCCTTCCTCCTTCAAAATAATTTTATTGTGTAAACCCCAGTAAAATGATCAGGAAATCTTCCAAAATATACCATACATGATTCAGTAATTTAGCATAGTGGTGCCTATTAATATCAAACTTTAACGGTTTCGGTTTTGTCTACACCGGCGGCATGAGAGACAATCAGAACTGGCAAGCCAAGCCAGTCAAACTGACAAAGGGTGTTACGATATACGTAATGTAATATTACTTAATTACGCCCCATTGATGAATTGACGATCGGGCGATCGCTTTTATTGATTTTTTACTGCCACCCCTTGTCCAGTTTATAAATTTAATCAAGCTCTTTCTTTTCAGTTTCTATTGCTCCATTGAGCCTATTGTAATATTAATCGAGCCATTTAATGGACACCGATACTTTTTGAAGTAAGTTGTCCATAAACTAGTATTTATTACCAATTAACGGTCTCGTTATATATAATAATAATGGTAGGTGCGAAGGAAAAGTAATAACGTTCGCCATATTTCGGGGATAAGAAATTAATAATGTCCCACTAAAAGTATCTCCGGGCGGGGAGTTATTAAACGATAGTGACGCTTACCCGCCATGAAGTAACATGTGACTGTCAGTTATTTTTAAGACGATACAAACAACGTGGAGCAAATAGTATAGAGAAGAGTCATTGTGCCAAGACACTCGAGACGACATACGCAAGACGAGAGTGAAGTGTCTCAGCTCTTCTGCGAGAGAACGAAGGGCACTTCGTTTTTGAGTTCTAATTTTCCACCCGTGGCACTGCCACTGGTCGCGGCGGACGATGATTTAGTGCATGTGTCAAGTTGCCTTAGCACCCTCTAGATCTTGTTGCTATTTATGGTAACACGACGACACAATAGTCGTGACTCATTCCGTAACAGCGAAAGAGCCACGTATTTATACGACACGCCTGCAATACACAACTAACTTAATACATATTCTAGTCACATGGTCCAACGGCTACAACTTTATTTAAATTATAATTTGTTATTTGAGGCCAAGATGGTAGACTAGCTTTAAGGAGCTGTTTAATTGAATTTAATAAACAGCATAAACATAATTTGCACTTGGGTGGGTAGTTTAGTTGATACTTCAAACAAGACGGACGCAGCTACTCTATTACACTGTGTTGTAAATACTTGGAAGAAGGTAATAAGCGCTACACATGTGGTGAGCCACCTTCCAGTTGTATCCGGCAGTCCTGTAAACAAACCGACTTTTTATAGAGCGCGCCTGCGATCCGTCTCGCACAACCGCCTCCTCACTGCTTAGTCTCGTTTGCCTCGGAAACTGTATAACATGTTTGTAAACGACTAGGCTCAGTTTATGTTATTGTTTCTATATATAACCACCAAATGACTAAAGTAATAAAAATCAAGAGTTAAAGCTATTTCCACTACGAAGACAGTATTACAAACTTTTAAGTTAATTGAAGTTTGAACTCTAACGTGCGCTAATCTCAATGTAAAGAACACAGACCAATGGATTGGCAAATTGTTACAAAGACCCAAAAGTTAGGTATACTTAATCGCTACAAACTCGTTATGTTTGTTTCGGAAAATAAATAGAAAAGACAAAGTTGAGTGTCGCGTTGATTTAAATGCCAATCCTTGAAATGAAGAAGAACAACACTCGTCTAGTAATAAGTAGTCTTCCTAAATCTACTTTTATTCAGAGAGATGTATCATACTCGATATCGACCTGACGGCACCTGCGCTGCCAAAAGTGTAGCATGGAAGGTACAGCTTATTGGTCTTAATCTTTTTAACACATTAGAAACCAATACTAAGAACTACATAAGTAAATATCCTATCCTAATGTTGACAAAATCTAACCAAAAGTTATTAATCGCTGAACCAATGATAACTTACACATCTTTTACTTTTTTAACATTAGCAGGAAATATGTACTTGATATAGGTACAATTGTACAATGTATCATTTTAGTATACTTATTATGTATAAAAAGGTCGCAAACGATACAGATAAGTAATATTTTATACCACTTGAATGTGCAATGAGATGGTTTGAAATAAGTGCATGCATGTATATCAAGTCTTCCTTCTGAATAAATCTGAAATTGAATTCAGAAAGCCAGATGCACCAACCTATATCAATGTTTGCTTATAACTATGTAGCCGTGTATAAACCATGGAAACGTAGTAAGCAATATCCGATTTAATAACCACGAAATCCACCTAATAGTTCCGGCTGATCAACAGTAAAAACAAATGTTAAAAAGCTAACCTTAAAACTAGTTGTTCGAATAGGACGCACTGCGGGCTGATTCACAATTAGGCAATTATACAAGGGGCGATTAAATGTAATTGAACACGATTACACGACACAAGTTACGGGCATCATACGGAGGGACACTTGTACAAAACATGCGTCATCGCGGACAATATACATCTGGATCGCATAATGTGAATTTTAATATTATAAAATTGTTTTTGTTCAATAATTTTGTTATTTCGTAGACACATGATGCCATTTAAAACGTGCCAGTTCAGCGTTCTACGTTTCAAGAATTAGCAATGTGAAATAATGATCAATGAAGTAAATTCGTGCAGCTATTTTTAGAAACCGTTAAATTATGATTTACGATACTTCTGTGTAGGTTAAATATTTCATTGCTTCTCAATGTACGTTCTTGTGTATGCAGTTTTCAGATCGTAAATACAATTTATGTCAACAATTGAAGTATTCCAAATATTCCAATTCCAGTTTTATTTGTATAGGAGCCCAATGGTGTACAGAAATCGAAAAAAGTATTTTTTAAGTAGTGTGTGTGTGTGTGTGTGTGTGTGTGTGTGTGTGTGTGTGTGTGTGTGTGTGTGTGTGTGTGTGTGTGTGTGTGTGTCTGTGGCATCGTAGCTCCTGAACGGATGAACCTATTTGACTAATTTTGATATTAACCTATTAATTACCTTAACCTGTTTTGATTTAGTTTTTTTTATTTGAAAGGTGAATTAGTCGGGAGTGTTCTTAGCTATGTTTGAGAAAAATCGGTCCAAAATGGCCGCCGCCACAAAATAGCGAATTACATATTTTTCACAACTCCCTCAATATGGGTATCAAATGAAAGGGCTTGACTAGTACAATACTATAACACTTCGATGAATTTCACATCCAAGATGGCCGCCACCACAAAATGACATTTCAATTACATTTCGTGTCGGGGGTTTTCTAAATTTTTAATTTAGGTTAGGTTATCGATTTATTAATTTAGGTACAGTCAGCAACGAAAGTCGCTGAACACAATGAAATCTTCAAAATGCTTTAACATCTTTAATATTCAAAATTTACTGACCCTTGAAGGCAGTACAAAGTCTCATAATAGAGGCCAATTATATGCTTTACCTTAGTCAAAATCTAATAAATAGTTTTGGTACTGTGATGTTTTTAAACTTCGGCTGTGTTCAACGACTTTTGTTGCTGACTGTACATGATAAATTATGTTTATATCATGACCTAACATAGTGATAATAGAATGAACTAATAATTCAATCAAATATTGTTTTTTTAATAATAATAATAAATTAAGATTTCTTATTTTTTCTACGTGTATAGTTTATCCTTACTAGTTCTTAGTAATATTACAAAATACGAAATTAACTCTGTCTGTCTGTTTCGCTTGCACGCCAAAACTACCGAACCGATTTAAATGAAATTTAGTACAGAGATAGTCTAGAGCCTGAGAAAAGACATAAGCTTTTTAATGCGAAAATGGGCTGTAAGGGGTTGAAATAGGTGATGGAAGTTATAAGAAATACCCATTCCACGCGGGCGTAGCCGCTGGCGGAAAGCTAGTAAGTAGATCATAAAAGGGTTATGTGAATGTCTTTGGTTTGTGTTGGCTTTGAGGAACGTTGGTTTGAATTAGGAGTAAGTCAATGATCAATTAAAAGTTGAAGTTTAACATACAGTATTAGGAATGATATTCTTCCACATTTTTTTACGTGCGTAACAACGTGCGTATATTATTACATAATAGCTTTTGCCCGCGGCTTCACTTGCGCTAAGTTTGAACCCCCATTACACCCCCACTTTCCCCTCAATTCCAACTTTTCTTTTCATACGAACCTTCCTCGGACTTCATCAAACAAAACAAAAAAGAAATCAGCCAAATCGGTTCAGCTGTTCTCAAATTTTGCGCTTAGCAACACATTTAGTGATTTATTTTGATTTATATAGATTTTCACTACAAAGTACAAACCTAAGCTTAAATTTCACATTATTGATCTTATTTTAACTTCAATCCTGTGCATAATAGCCGCACATATTTCTAGATAGGTTGTTACATTTAACTCTGTATTTGCACTGTGGGGAGTTCAACAAACCTCTATATTTAGCAGATGTAAACTGAATAGCATTAGCCCTTTCTACAACCTCGACGATAAGTATTTACAAATAAAATTATGCGCTTAACTTGCAGCTGCATTAGTTTATCAAAGAAAAGTCTAGCAGTACAAGACTGGTACACACCATAGCTTGATCGATTGAATTGGCAGTGTTAAATTGACTGTACGTAGTTGTAAGATTATTTTTTCTTTGATTAATTATTACATAGATGTGTTATGTTAAAGTCAATAATTGTAGCATTACAGAATTTTACTTTATGTATTATTATGTTGTTAGTTATCTTAATTAACCAAACCAATATTGTTCTTATTAATTCTATCTTAACAACTTATGTCCAAAAGATAATTGACTTCTAACTAAGCAGCACGGTGTTATTTACTCACTTATTTCATTTCATGTGTTTAAACGTCGGTTATAATGAGTAGGTAAATACATATTAGGTTATTCAAACATTAGATAACAAAATTTTTATTATCATAGCAATAACCGGTCTCAAAAACGGATTTCCAGCCGCTCCAATGAAGTGTGTTGGTGTTACTCTCTGCCTCCAAACCTCCCCCCCCTGTCCTACCGCTGCCCGCCTGCTACCCTGTCACCCTCACACTGAACAGATGCTGAGTCTGATCTGAGTAAACACAAACACAGACCCCTTTTAAGCCCAAGGCACGATAAAAATACACAATGAAAATAATGCCTATCCCTTGACGTGCTATTTCAATGAAATGCTTTTTTATTGTTAACTCTTTTTGACTTAAAAACAACTTTATAGTATGATAATCACTACATAGTATAAAACAAAGTCGCTTTCTCTGTTCCTATGTATGCTTAAATCTTTAAAACTATGCAACGGATTTAGATGCGGTTTTTTTTAATAGATAGAGTGTTTGAAGAGGACGGTTTATATGTATAATACATACATATTATAGGAGCCGGGGCGGGTCGCTAGTACAGGATATTCTACGGGCCATTATTTAATTACATACCTATTTTTATTTTACACGTCTGCAGTAAAATGTTGCGATATGATTTTATTGATCATTTAAATATTTAAATTTGTAATAGTTACATAAATGTTAATTCATCATTCAGTAATCTGTATTTCAAATTAAACGATGGTTTATAAATAAATTGTTTATGGCACAAGTAAGGAATCGGCAATTCTCATAATTCGGCATGAGTTATTACTTATTTGCATTATTTTTGTCCCTATGGCAGAATTCTCTGGATAACGTCTGTGCCCCATATTATAACAATTGTTAATTCATTTATATAAAAAAAACGGTGCAGATTGCGACCTTGCTTTGTCTCATAAGCCTTCGGGACGGGCAGATTTCTTTTGACGAATATTATTTTGTATTAATATTCAACAGTTTGCAGTGGCGCTACGTGACCGGGAGAGTATTTACAATGCTTAGCGAAGCGCGCAACCCAACCTCCGCCCAGCCACCCTAATGCCCGCTAGGCCGCTACCTCACAGACATTAAGCATATGAATGAATTATCTTGTCGGTTAGCGATAAAGACCTAAAATTATCTACCAAATTATCATCAATATAATTTTATAAATATAATTAGCTTGACACATAACAAGTAGAACGCTGAATACACAATATTAACATATTAATGTACAAAGTTCTGAATGAGTGGATTTCACACTGATTTGTTCGTAACATCTCATAATGCATGCATTACTGTGTTTACCTTTACCTATTTTTTTAAAACGATTTACATTGTAAACATTTACATTTACATCGACTAATATTGTTTGCATTTAAAAATACATTTTTTAATGCTTGTGGATTATAGAACACATTCCACAAGCAAAAGAGCTACCAACAATTTTGATAAAATAATAGAAGACATCTCTAATAAGGTAAATCAGAAAGTAACATGAGTAGGTACTAAATATTACTGTAATGATAAATATTTTACAACTACGGGTCCCGGGGCAAGACACTAAATGTAGGTAATTTAGTGTATTGCCCCGGGGTCAGAGGCCAGAATTAGATAGGTTCAGAAACTAAAATATTAGTTAGATTTAAACATGAGACCAAGTATGTGATAAAAGGTATTGTTATGTACATCATAATTTGGTAATTACACTTGGTGACTAAAACATGTTTTCAATAATACGTGATACATGGATGCAAGGCCGAGCCGAGGGCGTCAATCCGTAATGTCCCCGCGACAATGGAGATGGCCATTCAGTGCTCGTAAATGGAGGGAATAGCTCTCTTCCGGGCCGGGCGCTGCGGCAGCGACGCCGGCGACGCTTCATGCTCGAAGCCAATATCCGTGTGAAGACCACTCTATTATTTAATTTTCACTACAATACAAAGGAACTCTGCACTTATAAACAAATGCATATGTAATAACCAATTGAATCCAGAAGCGAATTCACAATGGCCAAATTATTTTTGGAACAATTTTTAATCACGGTTTTTTAAACAAAACTATATGAAAATACGTAGAAAACTTGCAAATAAAGATTTTTTAATTGAATCACCATTTCCGATAATACATAAGAAAACCTGTGACTTGGACTTGTTGGTGGCAGTACCCTAGTTGGTGGTGGATTCCCTAATAACCCGATGCCAACGATAAGTAATAAACATTATCCCCAAATGGGATACAGAATCGGTTCACAGTAGATTTCGTGCTCCCTTGCAGACTTAAATTTATTATGGTGTGTTGACCCGGTCAAGGCTAATATGTACATCTTTTCGGTGGACTTTGTAATAGTAGGTACATCACATCTTTATTACCTATGCAATATTTTAGGAGTATCGAAATAGCGGTGCACACATATTAAATCCTACCAGTGAAAGACCAGTGAGAATGTATAAGTAGGTACTAACATGCAAAACAACAAATTCAGTCATTTATTTTTGTACAGAGCAATAAGAATTTATCGATAGAATGGGGTGCAACTGCCTCACAATGGGTAACATCTATAATTCCTATCTCCATTCGTCCCCGCACATGCCCGCTGCCGCTCAGCGAATTACCGGATCAATCTATATTTCATTACATTGAACGGCATTTTATGAACAGATGAATGTGGCAATGTAGAAAATTCTGAATCCTATTACCTACTTCACGTCCTGTTCAATAAAATATAATTTTAACAGTTATGTTGCTTTCTCCCTAGCAATCGTCGTTTAATTTAGGCACATTTTTTATAACAATTTGAGTAGTGATCTAATGACAAGTATTTTTTATCTTAGTCAGTGTAATTAATTGTTTGACTTTTTTATAACCATAATTATGTGAACAATTAAATTGAATATTCCAGTCTTTTAAACATGTAGCCTATTCAACTTATGTAATGATTATGGATTTTGCACGCTCCTAGACATGAATGTTTCGCTGAGCTTTTGAATGTGACAGAAATAAAAATTAATAATGAATCGAAAGCCACAGGATGAACATAACCATGCAGTTAGTAGGCAGTGTACGCACGTCTGTTAGTTACGTATGCAAAGCAGGCACGCGTATGGCAGCTCCCCGCCAATATGAGTTGCTATTCACACATTATTACGATATCGTTACTAGTAGAAATCTATCGGCAAAATAGAATAAATAAATCACGTTGATTTAAAAAGATGCTAAATCCTTGGTCGAGACTGAAGTGTCACGAACGCGGGTTAGATTTTAATTAAAACTTATTTTGGCAATAAATTGATAAGAAATCTCGAGTAATCTCGACATGATATTTGACAGCTTTGTTATTTATTGATGATCAAAGTTTCAATAACAATATAAAAGTCAACCAAAAATGTTGGAATAAGTCTGCTTTTATTAACCTTATAGCGAAACATTTATTTAAAAGATTTAACTTGACCTAAACGCTGCTTTCAGTTTTCGCTTACTTTCAGCTATACAGACCAATAAAATTTTAGAAATCTTTATATTTGAAGTCAACACAAAAAATGTCCGTCCAATATCTATAATTATTATAATATTGAGTCTCTGTATAACTAACCTCCTTGCGGAAGTGCCTCGAGTTACCAATAACCCTATATTTAGAGTTAGAAGAATGTTATGTAACCACATTTGGTTATGGACTTACTATGACTTATTTACCTATAATAACAGAAAACTCACAAGCCAATTAAAGCAACATTTAAAAAATGAACGTATACTATCAAGTAAAAAAAAGCACGGTGACGTTGGTTGCATCACAGGGCGTTCGTTCGGTTCGGCGAGCCAATCTCTTTGAAACTGCACCCGAGGTCTACCCTATTTAACGGACCGCCGATCACGTTAATTAAGCGTTTTCAATACTTATCCCACATTTTTATATGTACACTTACATTATGATTTTATGAAGGTTTTGACAAACATATTGTGTAAGTTTATTTTTAAACTACTGAAGCACGTGCTTCTTATAATACCTCAGCTATAATTTTAATATAAATTACTTTCACATTTTTTTTAGTTTTTTATCCCATAAAAATATAATTTATAGATATGTGTCTTGTTATTAATTTGATTCATGCTCATGAATATATAACTAGGTACATGTAGTACCTATCAAGATAGATACTTCTTCAAATGCTTAACTGAAGAATTTCTCTTGGCGCACGCGAATGGTCACGCCACGCAACATAACATGGAAAGTGGGTATAGATTTTATCAAATAAGGTTGTTGACGATTGACTGTTTGTGCTTATAATAAAACTACGAAAACGGTCCAACGATTTTAAACAATGTTGGCATAAATAAATAAGCCCACTCGCGTTAATATTTAGGCTACGCGTCGCCGTACAAAGAAACAGAATCCTTGACATACATTTTTGATATCCTGGATAGACAATTAGACACTTAGCCACAAATATTTTGTATCATCTACAATAAAGGAGGTCATCGAAATCGGCCCAAATGATGTACCGAAGGTACATTTATTGGAAAAAATACCCTGTATTACGCTGGTTAAAACTCTAGTCGTACTTCTTTTAATGTTGATTGAGGGATGAGAAAAAAACTTTTAATTTGAGAAAAATCACGCCATTTTGCCACACTATTATCTGGGGGGCTAGACAAGTTGCGTTTTGACATTCGAATCGACAAACAAAATGTATGGAAATGACACAAGCTTTCGACAAATCGGGCTGTCACTAATGTCATTTGCATACATTTTGTCTGTCGATTCGAATGTCAAAATGCAACTTGTTTAGCCCCCCTGATTCGTAATGATTCCATAGTAAAAACTGTCAGTGTCAGTTTCGGAATGTCAAACGCACGCCATTATGGCCAATTACGGCAGATTATTATCAGTTTTATAGTGATTTCATGGTAAAGACTATCAACTTCACAGCTGTCATGTAGGTACCTCCGGTACAAATTTGGGCTGGGTACGGGCTTTTGACCTCCTTTGTAGTGAATATCCAACATTGTCTACGTATTACCAAGGAAGGTATTAGAACTATGGATTTGGTTTGACTGTTTATCAACAAAGTCCCTAATGGACATATTGTTTTAAATGAATTATGTAAAGAATTTCGCACAAGGTACGCTCGTCGTCGTTCTATCTGGCTGGTAATCCTGCGTGACAGGACTGACAGGCAATAAGTGGGCCGAGCGCCTGGCGGAGAGACACAACACTATCACTTCACCTACGGGAAATATTGATCTTATTTGAGCTTGATTAACTTTGTCGTTGTCGACGTTGCTAATAATACCCGAACTCTGGCACTGGTCCAGGCGAGGCCTTAATGGTACTTCGATACACGATAATATTCAAAGGTGACACACTATTTGATTCGATTTGATCTAAACTCTTTTACAAAATCAATCGCAATAGCAAATAAAAATATGATTTCAGGACCGACTGATCCTCAAATCATATTTTTCACATTCACTAGACTTAGTGAACGTCATTTAATCAAAGGGCATCCCAGTTGGACTGGATAATTACTTAAAATCTGTGCGTAGGTAGGTAGGTACATGCGGCGAATTTTTTTACAGAAAACACGCAAGTTTAACAAAACTTAGGTCATAACTGTTCTACGCGACCAAGGACTCACGCGGGTAAAAAGCATGTTGTGTGTAAAGGTAAAGAGTACCAAGAGACGTCGGTCGCGCCACCATGAGCAGAAGAACATATTATAATAACCTACTTTTGCTGTGAACTGTACAGTAGAATCATCTAGAAGTTTTAATTGTGCGTATAAAAATAATTTATTAAGGGCCTGTTTCACCAGCTCCTAGTAAGTTCCCGTTAAATTACTAAACAGATAATTTCATACAAATTTTGTTTCATTTTTTAATTTATCATTTTATGCGGCGGTTAGAGGTGATAGCGGTGAATATGTGCATTGGGAACATTCTGTAAAGTGTTGGCTTTAAAATAAAAATAAGCAAAAGGCCTATGCCTTAGGGTACATTTCGCCAACTCCGAGTATAAACGAATTCGGTTCCACTTTTCAATGTATTCTGTAAGGTACTCGGGCATGGTGAAATGGGGAGTATACGTAGTACTTCTGAATTATTCGACTGCAATATTCCAATTTGAATTCCACATACAAGTAAACAGAAATAATATGCATTCAATGCATACTTAATTATACAATGTACTTACTTACATTGGAAACTCGACACACTACTTTAATGTATAAGTAAGTACTTATAAAACCAGATATGAATACACGTACGTTACGCACAATAAGATTCGCCACACAGACAGGTAGGTAGTATTTATAAATAGTAAAAACGATTATAATATATTAAACTGGTTTGCATGCAAAGCGGAAATTTATGCTTAATAATGTCTTGATTTTTATACAGAAATGTTTGGTAGTTGTCAACACATCTTTTTAGGAATACCAAGTACCTTTTGTTATTATAATCTACTAGCTTCCCGCCAGCGGGTTCGCCTGCGTGGTCGTGATAACTTTTTCCCCCCGTTTTTGCAACATTCTTCATTGTTAGTCCGATCCTATTAGTCACAGCGTGATGGTATATAGCCCATAACCTTCCCCGATAAATGGGCCATCTAACACTGAAATAATTTTTCAAATCGGTCCAGTAGTTACGGAGCCTATTCAATTAATACAAACAAACAATCAATCAATTCTTTCCTCTTTATTATAATACTAGCTTCCGCCAGCGGCTTCGCCCGCGTGGTCTTATAATGTTTTCCCCCGTTTTTGCAACATTTTGCATTACTACTCCGCTCCTATTAGTCGTAGCGTGATGATATATAGCCTATGTTACTCGGGGATAATGTAGCTTTCCAAAGGTGAAAGAATTTTTGAAATCGGTCCAGTAGTTTCGGAGCCTATTCATTACAAACAAACAAACAAACAAACAAATCTTTCCTCTTTATAATATTAGTATAGATTAGTATAGATATAGATAAATAATCAACTCGCAATAACTCGCAACAAATAATAATTTTAAGAAAAAAATAATTTAATAGTTGACTACATTCTACATCACGAAAATGTAATATAGTATTAGGTATTATTAAATTATAAAAATATAATTATTTAAAATCAAAAGAAATTGTAAATGATGCATTAGATTAGATGACCAAGGATCATACCTAATTATTAAATATGAACATCATACCACGACGAGAATAACGCAAATTCAAAGTGTAATAATTTGGTACTAAATAACACTAATCGATTATTTCCAGATCAAAGCACGTCTGGTGTCCCGTGTGCCGACTCCTGGCCTATATCAATGTCACGTTGAGATAGAGGATAGAGGCAATTAAATTTATTATTATACAAGCATTTTGATGAGTCTAGGCTATCATGCATGGGTAATACATGATCATGTTAGGAAAGTGCTCAATAAATAACAAGATATTTGCCCCACGCAATGAAGGAATGTTGTTAAAGTTATATTATTCAGATGGTTTTAATAGCAGCTTAAAATCAGTGTTTCAAGTTAATTTATCATCCGCTGAATAATATGCCCCATTTCTACAGCGTCCGTTTAAAGGCATCGTGAAAACTCTCATAAAGAATATAAAAATATAAAGTTTCTAAGAAATCTTTTGTAAAGTTAAGCGCTATAATTACATTAACCTTGATTTTCACCTAATGTCCAATTATGTTTAGGTACAGCTGTAGTAAACATCTTTAAAAAAACATTTATAAAATAATAGAGACGTTTATTTTTTGAATCCGCAGTTACCTTCTTCTATTAAAGCAAAACATGAATTCGCCCATCTACAAATATTATCTAAATGTGTATCATTTAAGCTAGTATTCTAGATTCTAACACTGAGCAATAAAACAAATTAAAATACAACATTTAAATTTTGCTAATTATGATACACCAACTCTTTACTATTTATGTAAAATGTGTTTTTTTTAATAAAAATATCCTTATACATCGATATGAAAAAGGAAACTTAAAACTACACAGACGATAAATAATGAAAGTAAGCAAGGCGTGGCTTGTTTGATTAAATTGGCAGACATGAAATGAGATCAGCTAACTTGTGGTTAGTAAATTATGAACTAGTCATTATTCAGACATGTTAAATGTGAATGCATTCACATGCGTAAGTAGTGCTTAATAATAAACGGTAAATACCAGTAGGGTAGGTGTTCCTGTATCGATGACATTGCCGTTACTCACCTGAAATAAATAAAACCGACTAAGTCACTTCTAAACCGACTAGATACTAAAATTTATTTAATTATAACTAGCTGTTCAGGTAAAAGACGTCGGAACCGATAATACGAATCTATTGGTTTTGTATAATCTTAGGCTGAGATTCAGAGAAGAGACTCAGCATGAACTTACGCTTCCGTATGTCAATTTATAATACAAATTTGACATACGGAAGCCTTACTTTACGCTGAGCATCGTCTCTGAATATTAGTATATGTTCCTTCAATCTTCAAACAACTTAATCTTATCAGAGACCTGGCAATAATAATATGTCTGCTTTTAATACCAACAAGATTAGTATCGCCTGTATTTGATACATTAATAATGTTTGAAACGATCTAAAATATTTTGTTAGAATTTTGTATTATACATATGTAAACTATTGATAACTACTTCTAATGACCGCTTAATTAGATTATATAAATGTGTTTTTTATGTATCAAGGAAATTGTATTGGTTTTAAGATCTTTATTTGCCTCCCTATGCAATGGAATTGCCTAAAATTAAATACATATTAACATGGCAGGCAAGGCGATGACTGGCTCTGTCCTAGATACCTTGATCCTTACTCAGTGAGAATGAGTTGAGATCAGATCAATGCTGATACTAAAGTAAGCAGTAATAAAGTATATTATCCTTCGTGTTAATTAAGATTTCATCTGTCATAACAGTAGTTGTTCTAGATAGTTTTTACATAACATAAAAGTGAGGGTACTTTGGTACGGATTAAAAAAAATAGCTAAAGGTAGAGGACCGTAATGAGTTTTAAAACGATATGAGTTGCCCATGTACCTTTAGCTCTAGATCCTGAGATTCTACATGTCTGGCTCAACTACCTAGTGCAACTGTATACAACGATCATGATCGCATTAAAGATTTGTTATTCAAAAGTATTTTGAGTTGAGAGCAAACGTAAGCGATGCACTTTCGACGTCAGGTATTGCATTGCGTTATCGGGTCCGATGGTCGAGTCAAGGGGCGTCGCGCCGCCGCCGCTCGCCGCCGTCCGCGGAGCGAGCAACGTTGGCACGATCCCAAATATTTTTCATGCGCCTCAATCTACACCGGGATAAGTTGCCCTATTCACCTGAATCGAGTACGAATACACTACATTTAAATCAAAGAATAATTTTATGCCATATCGCCGCTGTAATTTTCCTAGCTACCGTGACGCGTCGAACCTCATGGAATCTTGAGTTTTACGGCTATTTTACTGCTGTCGCCATTTTCATTCTATATCCTATCGCATAGACATTGGCGTAGAGATCAATAGCAAACACCCAATAAGTGGTACTGCTGTGATGATAATAACAGAACACGATAAAAATGTATTGTTTACAGCAAAATGGTTTCGCGTTATTTTCCTTTACGTTTGACTTTAATAACATTAGTAACGGAACGTACCGTTAGGTGTCGCGGAGCTTCTGAACTATGAGCATATCTATCATTAATTAAGTGGTGGTGTACTAAGGCTAATTGATAAAGCGTAACATGTACTTGTAAATCATTCTACTACACAGATTAATGTGTATACTCGTACATCTGTTTAGTAGTGAGCGCGTCACGTCTGGCGGCCCTGCCACTATACGTTTGCAAACATTATTGCACAAATCGTGCCAGATCCATTTACAACATATTTTTCATAAATTACGATGTAAACTAATTTTTAAAGTATCTATAAGTACCTAAAATGTAAATCAGAAAATGTTTATTTTGACTATACTTGTTTACAGCTTGGCTTCTATTTCAGTAAAGATTAAAAACGTTTGATGAAAGTTCACCAGATTTGTTGATAAATAAGAAACGGTAAACGAATTAAGTCCCGATGGACAAACATGAAGGGGTATTTTTAGAGATTAGTACTTGATAATACCTATATGTATATTTGTGATTACATTTAGCACGGCTCACGACCGGCACGAGTACATAGCTAATTACATAAAGTCTAAATAGAACGACTTACACTACACAACAGTACGAAAGTTCACGTATCACGTATCGTATTGTAGAGACCACAAAGGTCGCTCCCAATATTTGGATACGACTGGCAAGTTAGCAAGCATTCATATAAAGAAAATATAATGACGTAGAATGTATTAGAGTTGTGTCACAGACAATGACATGTGAACTTGATTGAGCGCTCCCAATAAAAAATCTATTAACAATAATAATCAAGAATATTAATTATCAATACCCTGATCCGGTACTGTGGAGGACAAGAGCCTCCACAGTATGTACCGACATGAAAAGACTAGAAAAAAAATATCAATGAATAAACATCCACAAACTTATTAATTAGGTATCACAAATCTGTTAGGAACAAAGGTTAAATAACGAATTGCTTATTTATCATTTTAATATGAAACAAATGAAGTTCTCTAATATAGCGGGTTGTATGACAGCGCATTGAACTGATGTCAGTCAGTTATTTTTTATATTCAAATTAGTATAAATTCTCGAAGTTGTTTAGATAAAGCAGAAACTTTTGAAACTTTAGCGAAAGTGATTTCAGTAATATTCTACCCTACGTGCAAAGTTACAGACAGTCGGTTTCTTATATTATATAGATTTATGGAGTGCCTATTTCCTCCGTACCGTCACTCACTTTTTAATATTGCGGTTTGTGACAAAGGCGAACATTTATATACCAGAACTGTGCCTGTTCGGAGTTAGTAAAAGGATGAGAAGAGAAAGAAGAGAGATCAAGGAGTTACTACAACCACACAGTGGTTTTACTAACTCCTTGATTCGTATTACAGATAAATAAGCATCATTATACAATTGTATATGAACACCTTTAAAATGGCAGGCAATTCTTGATCTATGGTACCTAGGTATACGTGGGACACTCAGAAAGTTTTAAGAAACTAAAAAACTACCTTCTATGAAAAAAATATTTTTATTAAATCTTTTCAAAGAACTCTCCACCAGCCTCTATACAAAGTTTCATGCGACTGAACCAATTTTCAAAAAAATTTTTCCAGTCCTCCGCAGAAACCTCTTCCACGGCCTTCTTAAACGCTGCTAGCGCGTCTTCCGGCGATGAAAACTGTATCCCTTTGAGCTGATTTTTAATTTTAGGGAATAAAAAGCAGTCACACGGAGCCAAATCAGGACTGTAAGGAGGGTGTCCCAAGACTCTGACCGGTGTGGAGTCCAGGAAGTCCCTCGTTTTGATCGCAGAGTGCGCGGGCGCGTTGTCGTGGTAAAGGACCCCGCGGAGCCCGGTGTTCGGTCACTTATTGCTCATTGCAGAAAAAACTTTTGACAGGCATTTTGTGCTATACCATTTGACTTTGATGCTGCTTTGGTCTTGAAGTGGAATTGAAATTAGGTACCCCACCCAAAGTGAAGAAACTAGCGATCAATTTTTTTCCTGCGCTCCTCGATCGCTTAACTTTCGTAGGCGTTGGTTCATTTTGAAACAGTTAAACTGTCGACTGACGCTTTGTTTCTGGATCGTATTGATAAATCCAGGATTCGTCACCTGTCAAAAAGTCGTAAACGCGCCGTGACGAGCCTGCATAAAATTTTTGTATCATATCACGGCACCATTCCACACGGAGCTGCTTCTGAGCTTCGGTGAAGTTGTGCGGGAAACTATCCTCCATACGCGAAGGTGCTCGTGCAAAATCTTGTGAACACTTCCTGAACCAATCAGCAGAGTAAGCTGAATCTCTTCGTACGTAATTCGTCTGTTTTCTTGAATTATTTTTTTTACTGCCAAGTGCCAACACACTTTCTTCGGTGACAACCGTCGTAGGACGACCACTCCTTTGTTCATCCGCCAAAGTAAGACGACCGCGTTTGAACTCTCTATACCAGCGGTAGATGGTTGCTTTTGAAGGTCCTTCACTTCATCCATAAAAGCAATTCGAAGTCGATCGAATGACTCATCAGGTTTTAAGCCACATTTGAAATCATAAAAAACCATTGCACGTAAATGTTCTTGAAGCAGATCCATATTTTTATGAGACAAGAAAATTTGAATTGGAAATTTGAAAATCGAACAGTGGTATTTTTACTTTTAAATAATCGACGTTTTCAAAATAATTACAAGTGGCAAGAAAGGCCAAAAACTTTTTGTCGCAAAACTTTCTGAGTGGCCTGGTATTCTCTTTCGTATATTTAGATTTGCAAAATACAATAGATGCCTGTACTCCCCGAAGGATAATGAGGTGTTTTAATGTACATCAGCGGTATTACAATTCCTGTATAAAAATTACTGTAAGTACAACTTAAAATCGTATATTATTATTAGATTATTATCATGACTCGAGCTCAAGAGAACAAAGAGAAATGGGAATATAAAGAGAAAGTGTCGCGTCTTGTTATCTAGAGACACAAACATGTGTACTAGTGTACAATTTACGTTGACCGTGTATTATATTCTCTAGTCAGCTTTCCATTAGACGGTCTATTACACGCACGTCATCGTCAGCAGTGCATCGCACCGATTGAACGATGTTAAGACAGAGGCGGCCATGATTATAAGCGGAATGATAGTTAATCTTGGTGCTTGCAACTATTCACTTACATTAATACCAGTTTGCCTTCAAATGTAGACGCATAGCTTAGATTGCTACTAACGAAAATTTTGTCCGAATGTTATGAAATCTTAAATGTACTTAAAATTTAATATTAATTGGTATAGTTATAAATAAACTGATGCTTTAGTCCTTTTATCCCGAACATCTACGGACCAATAATTTCTGTCTGAAAAAATATTTTCCCCGCGAAAATCACGTCAAACCTCACCCGTTCCATACTAGAAACTAAAAAAAAAACAGATTTTTTTGATCGAGAGCATACATTTGGCCCTCGGATAAATAATTTCCTTTTCGTGTACAACTTCAATGTTAAGTGGATCCTGGAAATTTCCAATAACGACATATGATAATGTTATTAATACGAAGACGCTAAATGAGCAAACAACAACGATAATAAAGATATTTCAGGGACTTTCACCCTTTGGGTTGATTATTTATTATAAACATGTCAGAGTCAAACAAGTTATAACTTTGGTTCTCGAAATGACAATGATAAAGAACAATAAATCGTCTGATGTGATCAAACGTCACCGAATGGAAACAAGACAATAAAATGGTGAAGCTGTCTTGCTGGTTCAACATACGTACTATAGTACGAACATAAATATATGGGTGGATCAAGGTCTCATGAGTGCGGAAACATTGGTAACGCTTCCTTTCACCCGTGCAATTTTGACGGGGGCCTGACTGACTCGGGTCGGTCTGTCGGGTGCAATCGAAGCTCACTATACTAACAAGTACGTTAGTGAACTGGCAGTCCAGGTGTATTGCCATGTATGTACGACCGTATACGTAACCGCCGCGCCTCTATAGACACACTTAATTAAACACATTGAATTCAGACTTAAATACTACCATAGTTCATTGTCTAATGATTGGATATTGGATCCATTTTTGTGCTGTGTAAGTACTGGAAACAAAGAAATCTTACATTATTATAAGTTTGAATAATGTAATACTTCCATTACTACGATTCCAATATATTTTTTTGTACGAGAATGATCAATTATTATTTTTAGATTTTCTAAATGCTATGTAGTCATTTAGAAAATACGTATACAACATAATATATGTATAGCAGAATGTCATTAAAAACTATACCTACGTGTTATCAGCTCAGAGATAAATGTTTGACCCCATTATCTGAGTATAAACAACACGCAACGACTTCCAATCAGTGACCGAAGCTGAAGATACTACAGGAAGAACTAAACAATATTTTTTATTTACAATAAATGACGCTCCAGGTTTGATTCATCTTATTATTTTTAATGTTTTGAGCAACGTGTATTATAACTATGGTTTTGAGGATAACATTGTGTATAACCTTTATAGCCATGGGCGTACCCAGCTTTTGGCCCAGGGGGGGGCAGTTGAGGGATTTCTTAACAACCCCCCCCCCGTCCCTCATCTCCATAAAAGAGGCAGTGGAATTTCAGCAGAATTAAAACAAAATTACTCAAACCCATCGAAAACAATGCTAGCTATACGTAAATATATCAGAGTAAATAAAATGATAAACCGAATAATTTTGTAAATTTGTTGGTACCCATTATATTATGACCCCACGTGGAACGAGCTTAGAGCCAGCAACAAATTTTAAAACTGGAAATCGGATGAATTTTAACCGGTGCGCTTATAGCCGATCATGTTAGCCTAACGATTTTACCAAAATAAATAAATAAAAAATTATTTGCAGATCTACTTTATTATTGGCTAGCATGACTTTGCTACTTTATTATTGGATATAGGGATATCGGTCAGAAAATCACCCAATCACCGGTTCTACATTTTGTTGATGACTCTGATGCATTATAAACCGGTCATGCTGGTTCAACACTCGATTCTTCCGGTATTCATAAAAATGAATGCATAGAGAGTCAACAACAAAATATAGAATCGGAGCTTTTCTTAAAGTTTCTGACTATACGGTATCCTTTAATAAACCGGTCATGCTACGCTAAAGTTTGATGGAGTCAAATAAAATAGTTTTCTTCCTCTACGCTGCAATGGTTATTGACACCTGGAGAGTCAGCATAAAAAATAGAACCGGACGTCGGATGATGACGGATGATGAAATTTATTATTGTGGCCCGGAAAATCTGGGAAGTACCTCCACCTTACAGAAAACTGCAGCCAAATAACACTTTATTATGTGTTGTGTACCTGCAGTGAGTAAGGTCGCCAGAGCTCCTTCTAAGGATGCGCTGCACTGGCATTAAGAGGAATATTCCCTCAAACTGTCGGTGCAGTGAATCCTCCATGAACCTCTAAGAGGTTTTTCGTGTCGGCAACGCGTGAGTGATACCCCTGGGGTTGTAAGCGTTCATAGGCTATGGTAACCGCTTACCATCAGGCGGGCCCATTTTTGCCACCTTAGTGGTATAAAAAAAAGTCTTCAATAAAACTCAGAACCGTCAATCAGATGAATTTCTGACCGGTATTCTTATAAGCCAGTCATGCTAACTCAACGCTTGCTTTATCCGGGATTTATAAATATAAAAAAAATTGCTTAACGTAGCAATGAAAATTGATGACTAGTCAGCAAACGAGAAGTCGAAAACTTAGGCCACCCACCTTGGACAGGTTAGGTTAGAAGGATACTTACAATTAGTTTGTTACTAGACCTCCAGTTATGTCACACAGTAAGAGCGAGCGAAGCGAGCTCGAAAATTTGGCCACCTACCTCGGACAGACTTGGTTAGAAGAGTAACTACAATTAGTTTGTTTACTATTTCCAGGTGTCTCATGTAAAAGCGAGCGTAGCGAGCTCGAAAATTGAGGCCACCCTCCTCGGACAGGATGGGTTAGAAGAGTAAATATATATTATAATACTCTGTCGCAATTCTATTTTTTTTTTTTTTCAGTTTTTGAAGCTTAGTTCAGTTTTCTCAGTAGCATTTATATCTATTTTTAGTTTTGTATTTACATATTATATAATAACGTATAGTATAGTATAGTATGAATATATTTATACTTATATATTTTAATATATATATATACATATATATTTAATCTATTATTAAATATATAAATTATATATCTATGTACATGTGTGCAGTTGTGCACCGTAGTCAACCCCATTTAAAAAGTGCAAGTTCTAGTTTGTCCATCCAAAGGTTGCCTGGAAGAGATTGCAGTTAGCGATAAGGCCGCCCATTGTATGTTTTTTATTTCATTATGTCTTGTCTTGTATATTATTTGGTGTACAATAAAGTTATATATTATTATTATTATTACAACTATTTTGTCTACTACCTCTAAGTGTCTCATGTAGGAGCGAGCGTAGCGAGGTCGAAAATTTAAGCCACCCACCTTGGACAGGTTAGGTTAGTTAGAGTGGTAATTACAATTAGTTTGTTACTACCTCCAGTTGTCTCATGTAAAAGTGAGCTCGTAAATCGAGGAAACCCACTTAGGACAGGCGACGTTAGTGAAGGGGGTGATTACAATTAGTTTCTTACTACCTCCGTGCAGCTAGCGCTGTCTCTTGGAGCCTGGCGCTCCGGGCTATGGTTTTTTTTGGCCGTAGTGTAAATACGCCACTGTAAAGGTTGGATGAGTATCCGAACCGGTATTCTTATAAACCGATCATGCTAGCTTAGCGCTCGATTTTTAGGGAATCAAAAAAATACAATAATAATAATTATGTTGCTCAACTTGGTTAATGACGCCTTGAAAATCGGCATTAGGATATCTTCCCGGGTTTCTGAAGTTTCTGACCGGTATTTGAATAAGCTCGTCACTCTCGATTTTTCCAAAACAAATAAATTATTTGCGCAGCATAATCGGTTTATAAGAATACCGGTCAGATATTCATCCAATCTCTGGTTATTTTTTTTGTAATTTTAGGCATCACTATTATCACGTCGAGCTAGAAAATCTCTTTCAGACATCAATATTGTCAGTTTGTCACGAAGAGCAAGAAATCGAAACTTAAGTTAGCTTAACCGGTTTATAAGTATAGCGATTGGAAACTCCTCTGATCTTTGAAAGATGTGTTGCTCAATAATAATTGCTACCTCAAACAACTGAATTATATTTTACTGGTTATTTTTTTTATTGTTGTTTTAATGAGGTCTTCAGCAACAAATATTGGTCTATTTGTTTCCCTGATTATATAGTATTTTGCTGTTTTTATGCTATCTTTACGTAGAGCTAGCATTGTTGTCAATTTTGTAAGATCGGTTTGAGCAACAAAATCGTTTTTGTAGCAACTAATTGTTGACAAAAAGCAACAAATAGTGAATATTTTTCTATTTTTACAATTTGTCACTGCCGTGTTATTGTAACTTGTGGGGGCAAGTTTGTACCGTCCTACACACAACACGAAAAAGGTTTTTTTTATCTTACTATAACTTTTATCTACGGGGCATCCAAGTTCCAGGGGGGGGCAGCTGCCCCCCCCCTGCCCCCCCCTGGGTACGCCCATGTTATAGCAATTCGATTTTTATGTAGACACAGGAATACGGGGTCATTTGGCAATAAGTGAGTACCAGGGCATATAAACACCAAATTGGAGCAACATGTACTTTAATCAATCTTATGTATTGGCCTTATATTAGGTGGAAAGGAACGTAATATGGATCAGTCTATCAGTCTACAGAATATCAATTCACGTTACAAGTAATACACACATTATCATGTATAGTGTATGTATACCTAATAGTATACCTAATACCTATACAAGGTGGAAGGGACATCGACGCACAAACGTCGTGACAAGGTTTTACTCAAGGTCAAATATAAAATGACCTAGGTCATTCATGTAGAAAATGATCGATTATTACAGATATTCTCATTTTTGAGCGAGCAGTGTATTGCTAAAAACGCGATCATAACGCTCCGCGGTGAATGTTATCGCGCGCGCGATCCGAAATAAATGAAATAATGTCTAATTTGGGTAGATAGAAATAATGAAGTGAAAAAATTAAAAAAATTGTGAAAAGTTAAGGAAAATTTCAACTCAGGGGGTCCAGAATCATATACTGAACTTATGGTATTCGGAATTTCGGATGTGCCCCGAAGTCCCTTCCACCTTCTATGTCGAACCACGCATAGTGTAGCATTTCGTTACGTTGCGTGTGTTGTCGCGTTGTTTTATTACTTACGAAGTTATTTTTGCAGACCACAATTTTCTTTATTTTTTTAAATCCAACTGATTGTATGTTAACAGTCAAAAGCTAGTATATTTAAATAAGTCAATTATATGGTATAAATTCATAGATTCATTACTACAGAACACCCGAGGAAATTCAGAGGATTAAAAAACATCCCGTCGGCAGAACAAAGCTGCGCTGTATACAGCTTAACATTAACAGCGTGTATTAATATTTAACATGATCTACCTGGCAAGCATAAAGCCCTCGATTTAACATCATAACGAACCAACAGACCGACGTCTACATGAATACTACATTTTGTTTAAGTATCACAATAACCTTTTAAAATATTTCTTGGCCCTTTGCAGTTGTTAGTTTGCAAAAAGTTGCAGTTTAAATGCCAATTTGACATTCAAGGGTTTCTTTATTATGACATCGTTAAAAATAACACTACCCTCGATTAAAATTAGAATTATTTCATAATATATATGGGCTATAAACCCTTTATCGTAAAGTATAAAACCCCGCAATAAAAATAGTGGCACATCAAATATTTTAGAAATGTGTACCTATTCTAAATTGACACTGCGAGCTGTAAATCATGTGTAATAGCACTCAAGTCGTAGACGGTCGTCTGATACGACGATATTTAAACGAGATACCTAAGCTCTTGGACCCTGGCCAATGTATCCAAAAAGAATTTTGACAACAGTTTCTAGATATGTGGGTATCAAACCAATAAAGTATGGTGGGTAATCAAGTTAAAGATGTAATAAAGAATTTATGTCGTCTTTACAAAAATAACTAGCAAACCACAAAACGCGCGTAGTGACAAAGTAAGGAATAGAACAAGCGGTTTCACGAACCACAAAAAACATTACGCCGATCCCACAAAATGTTTTATAAGATTGTTCTAAACACGAGGCTCGGTAACTACTACACAAGTTTCCGTTAACTCCTCCCTTGCTAATATTAACTTCCATTTTGTACAATTTTCTGTTTCTAAAACATTTAATAAGTTTGTAGGTAACTTATAAAGTTTAAACAATTCTGCTTTTGCAGTACCTACAATCATTCTTAATCGTTAACTGAAATAAGTTCCTTGTCCGTCCATCACGAATGCCTGTTTTATTATTGGCAGCCTGGTGGAAATTGTCATCATTAACGCATTACTGTCCCTCTGGTCTTCTCTCAAAATGAAAAGGGTTCCAAACTTCCAATACGCTGGCCAGGTGTGGGTTGGATTCAAGCCGTTGATATCTCTCAAGTGTTCAATTTCTCGCGGTGTTTCCTTCACCGTTTAAGCGGGTAAATAATTAATCATATGCAATTGATTACAAGAAGTCAGACATCCCTTAACTTCGCATTCGGGGCCTATGACTTAGCCACAGTAAAAAAATTGGCAGTCCATGGTCATACAATTATCACCTATCACTGTTGCGATTGATTTCAATTCCATTGAGTAATATATGTGAGCATTTCTAGCTCACTTTAGATTACAAAAAAATGTTTATACATATATCACATTTTTTAATTAGAAAATGGTATGTCATAAAAGCTTTGTCGGACTGTTGATTAGTGGCCGTCAACGAATGCTCGCTCGACAAATGAACGCTCGTTGGAGACGCTTGCCATCAAAACTACAAAGAAAGTAGGTGGCACCGGACATTTTGCTCGTCGACATAACACATAACAAAATGTACTTATTTACGAGAAATATTTCTACATTAATCTTTATAGTTATTTACATTACATTTAAATTATTATGATAAATCCCTAGTATTAACGATCGACTAAACCAACGTTACCAAGTACGATAATGTAATTAAGAAACACAATAGAACCTATAGGCTAAAAATAATAGATTGGTAATATCAATTATTATTCAGTTCTGTAACAAACTGATTTAATTTTTCCTTTCCTCCTTACAACTTTCTTTTATGTCTCAAATCAGGTATCGAGAAAACCGAAATGTTGCCACTAAAAGATGGGCACTATTTTCTGTATCTGGAGATGTCCTATTCCTATTTTAGCTAGGATATTCCAATTGCACATGCTTTGATTCTGTTTACAGAGGTGGACCAGCTGGTAGTTAATTTTATCCTTTTTCAAAGTGGATGATAATTATACTATACCCATAGACTGTAATAGTCTATGGGTATAGTATAGTACTACTGCGCATAGCGTTGCCAGGCGTCCGGATAAAGCCGGACAGTGAAACTTTTAAGTTGTGTGTCCGGCTAAATTAGACGGTGTCCGGACCGTGCGGCTTTAAAAAAAATGTTACATTTGTCATGACGTGTTGATTTACGTTCCGTTGATTTAAGATGTGTGTAAGTCAAACTGGTATTATTATTATTATAATAAACTACTCTCTGAAATTACATCAAAACAAAGATGTACGAGCCGTACAAGGTAATTGAACGAAAATACGATACTTCAATCAAAGCCTTCCTGTTTGGAAGGTATTTTACAAGTTATACGAGTATTGCATATTTTACGAAACGGATTTATAATTTAGGTTAGGAACTAAACAGAGAAAAGGCACGGAATGATTCCTTTCTAAAAATAATAAACCTATGTATCGATATTGATCCGTGCTGATAGGCATACCTATCAGTGGCTCTATAGAAGGCTGATTTTAGAGCAATTCATCTGACGGTAAAGACCTTTTTGTTTTTGTGATTTATAAATACGATGCTTACAAAATTTGCAAACTCGCTAAGGCTACAAAAATTCTCGGTAATGTTTATATTATCTGAATTATATATTTGTTCAGCAAACAACAGCGAGGGCAACGAAAAGAAAGCTTCCGCCAGTAAACAAATATGACGGATCTCGGAATGGCTCAATGCTGGCAGGCTGAGCGAACGTTTACCATTACTTACTCGTAAAGTTTTGTCGTGTAGATGGTTTTCCAAAAATCCTTTAGGTAAGTGATAGCCCGAAAATGAACAGACCTTCCAGACAAATAAAATAAATTTTCAGTGTAATCTAAGATTTTGGTCAATCCACAATTTTGGTCTCTACTGGCCGTTCCTAGTATCTACACTGAATTAAAAAAAAATGCCATGTCGGAATAACATCTTAGGAAATGTAATCTATGATTTTATGGTAGGTACGCAATATATGTATGTTGTAACTGCCCACCACAAAATCTCAACTATAAATTCTAACATCACATAAAGCAAGCCATTTAGTACAAACACTGTAAAGCTTTTCAAGACTTGGAAAAGCTGACGGAGTTTTATTTAGGTACACACCAACCAATGTGTGAACAATTTGTTTATATATTTATGAATTTTATAATATTATGTCATTATTGTGTGTTCGTGTGTAACAATCGGTATATTAAAAAATAAAATATACCGAGTCTGAGAGAAAAGTAGTACTCATACATTTTCTTGACGCGGAGAGATTTAAATAGCAGAAACAAACCCGTCATCAGAAGCAAGATGTGGGACGGAAACCTATTTGCCATCGTGGCGAACTAAGTACCTATGCTCACGGTACGTCGGAGGAGCGAGTTTTCGTTTAGTTACACCATATTTGAACAAGTAGGATCCATTGCATGATAAACAACAAGTAAAATAAAAGTATAGAACATACATTACAGTTTAACTGGTTTATATATCTGATTTTATTTATCATTTTAAAATAATATATGTTACAACAAAGTAGTTAAAACTGATTAAAGGTTTCAAAAACAAATGAATAGAATGATTCATTTCAGAAACGTTATTCAATTTAAGATATCTACCTTATCGGTTTTTTTTGACAGTTTGCACAGTGTACGCACCTTTTACTAAAATAATAATTAAGAACTTCATAAACATTATAATTACTTACATAATTGACATTGACAGTAGCAGTAACCTTAACCAGAGTTTAATGCGACTAACCATTAACATTGTGGTTTCTGATTTTCTTCGACAATCGTTGTTGAAGGAGTAGCAAAGAGTACAAAGACGTTGCCTCAAACTTCATTGAATGCGATTATTGCGGTTGGTTAAACATCATACTGAAAGTAAGCAGTAACTACTAATACAATAATTGAAAAGTTTTCGTCCGAAAAGGCGCATTTGAGTAAATTTCCGTCGTCTCGATGGAGTTCCAAACGAGCGAAATAAGTAAGTCATTAACGGATCCAACAAGGGCGACTGTTCCAACATTTAAATTAATTTGTAACTTTCAGGGACCCCGAACCGGATCTGCTATTAGAACCGAATAGGGAGTGTTCAGTAACGGAATTAGGCAAACCTAGGGGTACTTTGTGATTATGAGAAAAAACAAATCTGAAAAAAATTGTAATGGTTGATAACTTTTTAATCTAATAAATTAAGTATTGAGTAACTATCATTTAGACAAGGACATAAGTAATTAATGTTAATAAACGATCGGATAAAATTATAAGTAGGTACCTATTAAGTATTACTGTTTTACCGCGGTTCTCCTGACAGGCAATAAGCAAATGCACAAAAACCGGACTGTGTGACGTCTTCCATCTTCGCATAGCTTTTTTTTAGCTGTCGTAAAGGCGTTTAGAATCAGGGTTTACTAGGAAACCCATTTCTATGATGTTAAGCACGTGGTCATTTATTTGAGTCGTCCACAGACTGTGTTTTGTAATAATAATGTGAAGCGTTGTGCCAGTACAAAGGAGGCTGGCTGCGTTTAGGGACGAGGTTCTGCTTATGCTACCTGCGTGTTGGTTGTTTCAATGTTAACTGGCAGGTAGTCGACCCAACCAGTCGCAGTTAATACGTCCATGAACAGAGGGATGTGAACAAAAGGTCGGTATGCGAATAATTTGTTCTTATTACCATCGCTGGTGGAGTTCGCGTTCACCTTGAGACATGAACGGGTTCCTGTAATCTCCCCTTCCGACGCTAGCGGCTCAAAATATTCAAAAGGGAGCAGCAAGACGTTGCGTTTATTAAATTTAAAATTTTCTAAACCTCAGGTAGAAAACGCAGCTACCTTTCAAGCAATGTAATAACGTGTATTTATGTACCTATCTACCCTTAGCGTTCTGCTACTGTATAATGACGAGTAAAACGTAACACGTTTGTCTAGATAAGTATCTCTCAGCTGGGGTACCTATTTCAGTTACAGTTCTCGCCAATATTTTTGTCAAGTTGAAGTTGGCACGAGCTAACTTCAACCTTCAGGCTGGACAAGAAGTTTAGATTAGCGAGAACTGTACCTAGATAATACAATTTCAAAACGACAGCCTACGACTTGAGTTTACGATTTTATTTATTTTATTAATCAAATAGGTATGTTTCTTTTTTCGATTTTTACTGCCAGGTTGAAGAAGTGCGAACACTGTAACTGAAATAGGTACTTAGGTACCCCAGCTGAGAGATACTTATCTTATGAGAGGTTTTTTTAAAGGTAATAATACATTTCAATTTTCGGAGTGATTCGAACATAGGTATAGAATACCGATTCAAAATTGAATTTTGAAGTAGGTTAGGTTTTATTAATAAAATTTGTTTCACAACAGCAATTCGGTGGCGGAGTAGAGCAGTCAAGAACAGCGATCTAAACATAGATGTGAGTACCTAGTTCATATTTATTTATTTGATATTTTACCAATTTACATCATTGTGATAATAGTAGGCACTAATAAATGTTAACATCTACCTAACTAGGTATGGTGTACCTATGTGAACTATACCTATCATGCATGTTGCCATGCTGAATTGTTCCACAGAGTAGATAGTTCTGAACGGGTTATTGGGGACCAGTCAATTGTAGTCTAAAGATGTACACAGAATACCTACATTATACATACCTACATATATAACACTAGCTTTACGTTTATTTTATTATATTAATTTTATTATCTAGATTACCTACTTAAGTAGGTAGGTCTAGGTTACCTATAAGTTTGTAAAAAGTACCTACACACACGTGTTTAGCATTTAGGTGTGAAATTTCAGAACTGGTCTGAGGATATAGTATCAGATAGATATGTTAGGTGAGGTTAGGTCATTTTTCCATTTAGATTACCCCTAGTAATCTAAATGGAAAAACAATACCTAATTACCTATCTGGCCAAAAGTTAAAATCTGTATGAATTACGGTTGGTTTAAAGGACATACCTAGATATAACTACCTAGGTACTACCTTGGTACTTCTTACTTATTATAAAGGAATAAAGATCTAACAAAATTATAATTAAATATTATAGGCTTCCCTATGTACTAGATAACCTACAGTAAATAAGAAGGTAGTTAGGTATATTATTTCTAAAACTACCCACTAACCTTCCTAATAATTTCGTGGTTATAAATAAATATAGTGCCCGAACTGATGAAACTGGATAAATTCGGTTAGGTTAGGTTTAGTATGAAAATAATCATATCTAGTTAGGTACCTATCTACCTAGTTCGCGTTGCCAAGCGTCCGGATAAAGCCTGTCACCGTCTAATTTAGCCTGTCCGGCCAAATTGACCAAATTGTTTTGATTGGCCAAATTGACCGGCTTTTGTTAGGCTTTTTTTTAAATTGTTACATTTGTCGTGTTAGTTTACGTTCCGTAAACTGTACATAGTTTGTAACACTTACTATGTAATCTGGACTGTGTAATTGTATGTTTTCTCAAATAAAATAAATAAATCGCTGGCGCAAAAAAAGTTAGTGTTATACCTACCTACCTAAAAATTAAGGGTGTCCGGCCTTTTTACCCAAATGTCCGGCTAAACTGGCGGTCTGTCCGGCTTTTCGGTTTTTAGACCTGGCATCCCTAACCATAGTGATGTACCTACCTACAATACCTACTACACAAAAACAAATGATTATACGCTAAATGAATAAATACTTTTTACCTTTACAATACAATACTAGACATGGATCTCGTTTGGACCTAAATGAAAACGTCTCTTTTTATCTTACGTCATTTTAGTGAAGCAGAAAAAGACAACTAACAATGAATCCCAATGAATTCATTCAACTTCAATGTCATAACAATGGATGCAAGATTCAATGATCCATAGGTACTTACTTAGCTGATAAATTAGGGTAAAAATAAATGACATCTAGATACTACATACTAATGCATTGTATCCTGAAAATTTAGAAACGTTTATGAAACTAAGAAGAATTAATAAGAGCAGTTTGATAATAAAACAAAGACTACAACAATAGTCAACAATAATAATTTTGTAGGTAGCAACCAATGATAATGTTCTTTCGCCAGTAGAACCGTAAAGTACAATATATTGTATCAATGTAACGCCATGCGCCATAACATTGTGATCCGCTTCTACTGTCACTCCTAGTTATCTTTATAATGTTCCTGGCCAAAAAACAAAACCACTATCTCCATTCCTGTATAAATACAGTTAATCGATAAAGATATTTTAGAGAATACTCACAGGATAGTACATCCCCTGCGGCGGCAAAAAAAAGGCCCCTGATCCCCACAGCTTGCCGTTTGTATTTACTTTGTGCTGCACAAAAATACACTCCACGTACGCCCTTTGGCCGGGCGTAAACTTCCACAACACTAACTTATAAATTCGAGGTAATCATGAGTATTGAATGGTATAACAATGAATAGTACTAAAATAATCAGGGTTGTTTAACTTTTAGGTTATGTGAGTATAGCGCGGAGGAACGCGCTCTAGCACTGAAAGCGGTTAATGTCGATGTGCAACAACGGACGGGCACGGGCACGCGTGGCTACTCAACGAGTCGCCTCGCCCGCACGAATCACGAATTGCTGTGTGAAAGAAAAGGACAGAAAATCTTGTCGGGTTGATTCGGCATTTAGTGTGCGACAGAATCATGTTGGCGTTATTCTCACAATCTCACGAAATACGGATGATTTTCAACTTTTCGTTCACAAAAACAAAAATAGGGTAGGTAGGTAATTTTAAAGACATTTTTAATTTTATTAAGTAGGTACTTGGATACGTATTATTCGACTTTTTTATGCTGATGATGGATGCTAACCAACGGTAAGGTGGGTTACCTATTTCCCTACTTTATATTTTTCTCAAAGTTGTCCAAAATAAAATATAGTTAAGTACTCCATACTAAGGTCATACCTACCTAAATAACTTCCAACAAATTTAATTAATTACAAATGAAAGAAAAAAAAAATACTTATTTTAATTGTAGTTTCCAAAAGCAAAGGAAATAATATATTGCAATGAATGGAGTGAGAGAGAAAGTGTACGGTAGCGGCCCTCCCTTTGTTGTCTCTGTCGCAGTGCCGAGAACGGTTCGGATCAATGAATCGTTCCCGGACCCCCCGCCCGGACCCGGCGTCATCCCAAGCGGTATGCTCTGCGCGCTCCCTCTCGTGACTCGTCTCATCTCCCGATATTTTGCGAATTACCTTGCCTGGTCTACTGCCTACTCTCCTCCCACGTACAGGATTTTCAAGGATTTATACGATATTGTATTTAGTTTGTTTGTAGGCAAACATAATGTAAGTAGATAGGTTTTAGATTAAGATTGCGAATATTAATTAGTTATTTTCGTTTTCATTAATTAATAATACCTACATAGAAATACCGGAATTATCTACAATCAGAGATCAAATAAAATGAGGCTTAGATTAATAACATCTTAGAGGTATCAAAATTTCGCATTATTTATAGAGGAATTATGTCGGTAGGTCGGTAGCGGTACATAGGTAGTTAATAACATGGTAACCTAATTATGTAATTACTTATTATATTGGAATTAATATTATTTGCAGGAAAGTGTGGAGGCTACACTTACACACTCATTTTGGCGTCACCCGTCGCCGCGTCGGTTCAGTTCAGTC
Organism: Acronicta psi; assembly: GCA_946251955.1. Lineage (NCBI taxonomy): Eukaryota > Metazoa > Arthropoda > Insecta > Lepidoptera > Noctuidae > Acronicta > Acronicta psi. The sequence goes on along the minus strand of OX276472.1, from coordinate 8,614,429 downwards.
TATGATTGATGTCAGAATTATGAGAAACGGAGAAACTTACGCGTAGACTGATGGTCCGGAACGTCAACGATGAATTATTTAAATATTTTAATAACTGAAACATAAGTACCTAAGTATGTCGGTAGTTCGATTTCGGGTGCTTACTAGGCTCTTATTTTTTTATATTAGGCAGGCCTTAGAAATCTAAGGGGCAGGCATAATAATATCGTCGGTTCACATTCACATCGATTCTGTTACCGGCCTAGGGCTTACATAGGTGCCTTGTTACTGTAGGTAGGTACCTTTATTAAAATATAGTAAAAAGGTACTAATTCATACTATCTGCACATGAGTACATAAGTAGCCCTACTCTATGCTATCTGTGCAAGCCAGCTATCTCATACATATAACATAGGGCTTGCATAAATCGTAAATTTTTTCGGTAAGTACATAAATGCTACATTTTACCCGGCAGCTGCAGCTGTACGGACCCCTGCTTATGATGTGTGAGAACTAGAACGGGAATTTTATTTCTTTGTAAATACCAATTTGTAGGGGAGCAATAGGAATAATGCTACATGTGTCGGTCGGTAACACCCTTGGTCCCAAACGCTTGTAATTTACACATCTACCTAATAGTCACACTTATCTACTACAAAAAGCTAATACTTTTTAGCCCACCACATAATACACAGGTAAGTATGTATTTACCTTATTTCAAATTAATAAATAGGTAACCTAAGTAAGTATATTTTACGATATTAAGATTAATTTACTACTACAAGAATATATACAATAACAATATTTAACATATTATGTTCATAATTACACACAACAACAATGTTCATAATTATTATTAAGGTAATTTTCTACATACAACGCCATCTGTTGTCGGATAGGGAATTTCCATGAATGAATGAATGCCGAGTGCCATTGTATTTGTGAGTCGAGCTTAGTCCATTGAGGTTTGTTATCGTAATTTTCATTTTCATTGTCAGTTAAAAAAGTTCACTAGATGTCGTTTCGGTCTGAAGCTAATATAACATCATATCGTAACAACAAAATTATGTAGTTGTACTATAGCACATAATTATGATGTGAAATAAAAATGCGACTGATTCCTAGGTAATACCTGATTACTTTATTAGTGTCTGTCTACTTGCCTGTGATTTCAGACGGTTTCATGGGACAAACGCATTATATTATGGTACTTATTAACTTTCTGAAAAGGTATAGAAAAGTCAATAAAACATAAATTAGCCCATAATTTAGACAATATTTCAAAATATTTAGCGATATAGGAAATGCCAAAAAATATATATAGGTACGTATTCTGAGTTTCAGTGAGACCACTGAAATCAATATGAACCGTTTAAGATTTTACCTATCTAGAAATAGAAAAGACCATTTGGCCATTCTATAAATTTTATAAGTACAACATAGAACTAACATGGCAAGACTAGATAGATGTGCTGGCTACAGCCATATCTTATTTATGGTTAGCTTTCCGCTAGCGGCTTCACACGCGTGGCCATGTATATTTTAGCCAATGTATACAAAAAGTTGACAAATTATATGCTAAAACCTTCTTCGAGAACCACTCTATCCATTGGTGAAAACGGTGCAGTAGTTTTTGCGTTTATCGTGAACAGAGACGTGGCGGATGACTTTGATTTATAATTATGTAGTGATAGTGATGAGTCCAAAGAAGGTAGATTATAAACACGTCCCGCCCCGGTTCCAAAGTTATTTATTTCTAATTTTTGTCCATCTCCCTTGTTTCCTGGGGGGTTAACATGCGTTCCATGATATAATAATAATTAGGCATGCCTTCCTATTATCTCGTCTACTAGACGTAGTTTCGGCACGAGAGCACAAAATATAGGTTCAATGTCACCGAACATTTTCTGTTCCGTGTTCAATGTCTTTAAAAAATCACTTACCACAGTATTTCTGTCATCTTATGGTAAGTTATATACTATTCTAGTCTTGTAGGAGCCTAAGCGAAAGTTACTGAAATTACAGGAGTTGTGTTGTGACGCGTTGTTATAAGTTCGGGAATTCTTAGAATCGGTAAAATTAAAACCAACAACAAAAATACAGTGCAGTTTAACGTTAACATACATAACATACCATCACGCCTGTATTCCCCGAAAGATTAGGCAGAGGTGTAATAATTAACACCAACGATTCGCCAGCATGTTTAAGTCCCGTGTAATAAAGGGCGAGTCTATTGCCATAACAGGCCCCAAATCCAGAATCCGAGCTGCTACTGGGAATTTCACTGAAAAACCCAACAACACAACACTGTGCTCGACCCGGGAATCGACCCCAGGAACTGTAGTGCAGCAGTTGCGCTTAAGACCACTAGACCAACAAGGCAGTATTTTTATGATATTATTACGTCGACCTAGTCGACGACGACAGACAACATCTGTGGTCTAGTGGTTCGAGTACCGCAAGACACAAATATTTATGTGATGAATATAAATGTTTGTGTTTGTCTGGGTGTTTCCTGTGTATTATAAGTATGTATTTACAAAAAAAAGTATACATATAAGTATTATATCCATTGTCTAGTACCCATAGTACAAGCTCTGCTTAGTTTGGGACTAGATAGTGCTGTGTAAAATGTCCCAGGATATTTATTTATTTATATTTATTTATTAATATATTAGTATATTGTCAGTGTTGAGACTAATGTTTTTCAAAGCTGCGAAAATAATTGTATTCCTAGAGGACTTTATAAATAACTGGATAACTAATCCTAAAAAAATGAGAATCGTGACCAACAATGTCATATTTATGTTTTATATTCAGGTACCTAGAACCCCAATACGGGTTTTGTTATCACAACATTCACAGCATTGATCCTGAAAATGCTGCAATTATTAGGCTTACGGCTACGGCTAGGCTACCTATTATTGTTGTTACTTTTATGTGGTTTTAAAAATCACCTCAACGTTTATTTTAATACCTATCGAGTTACATTTATAACTAAGCTTCATTGTGTAGATCATGAAAAATGAAGCTTGAACGTTTTATTTTTAATTTATTTTTGTCATTTACCAAATTCTTACACGAAAGTTATTTTACAGGTGATTCTAATTGAAAATTCCGCCAGAAACTGTTAGCATTAGTGACGGATTATCTCTCTCTTCACCAAACAATCAATTATTAAATGTTTATATCTAGAATAAATAATATTCGCATAAGTAATTAATACATACCCAAATACATCTGTTAATGTTCTCCCATTCTTGGTACCACTCTATTAACAGAAGAAACTTGGTATTCATTATAAAGATAAGTAGTTATATGCGTAATTTTAATTAACTAGATGAAAATATATTTCAGTAATTTAAGTAGTATTTCCATTTTCGAAATGAAAATTATGACGTAAGGAAGTAATTTTAAAATTCGTAATTCAAATAAAAATGCAACATCCGTTTTATTCAAAGTCAAACAGAAGTCCTATTATCGTAAGTGAAAAAGGGAATATTGCAGACGCGAATAAGTTGAGATTGTAAACTTTCTTACAATGAGATCCCTCATCGGGAATACAGAGCAAATAATTTATTCTGTTAGTTTAAGCAGAGGAGTAATTAATTGATTCCACGTTACGTTTTCCGACATTGCATGCTTTTTATATTACATTTAGATACATATTTCATAGTTCATTTACTGTAAGCTCTGAATCCTTATAACCTACCTTCTCAGGTACCTAAGTAACAGTTTCCGACCACATTTTACGTTTTGCGGAGTAAAGCACCTCAATTCTTCAGATTATAGGTTATAGGTATTAGTATTAGCCTACCTAAGTAAACCAGGCTGACCATAATGGCTTTATTAAAGTTCCTCCCTCTCCAAATACCTACTTAAACCATAATAATGCCTATATACCTACCTATATTTTGTCCTCCAATTATCTAAGCACTTAACAGTTAAGTAGGTACTTATATTTGTGAAGAAGCGAGAAATTGTTGGATTCATAAATTAAATAGGTCATTACTACGGTCTCCTCTCTTCAACTGGAAATTTATTTTTATAACTAGGTTTTATCCGCGGCCCCATTTGGGTAATCCAAATATTTTGCTAACCAATTTGGTACTGCTGGTATCGCGGTTGACTGCTTCAGCGGTGATTGACCCGCCGGCTCCCAAAGCACTGTCTTAGGTTTGTTGTACCTAACCTACTAAGTGTGTTTGAAATTTGAATGTAAATATGTAAGATTCCATAAGTAGTCACATTGCATTTATTTCATTGATACGAGTATATTGAATCAGTTCTTTTAAGTTAGACAAAGTAAGTAAGTCTATCTAAGACAAGCTTTATAACTTTCATGTTTATAAATTGCTCATTCTGGATGAGTTCAGTTTCAGAATCCGAACTCTCGGTGAAAAGCAAAGAAAATAGGTATGTGGTCAACAACAATGAATTGGAAACGAGATTCCAAAACTGAGGTCAATAATTATCTCGCTAGTCGCTCGCTAATTAGTGTCAAAAACGATATAAATGTTTACCTTCCGCATAGCATGTGATTTACCTACCTACTTACCTAGGTATATCAATAAATATATTTACAATAAAAAACTGCCTCCATTTAAATGGCCGTAGGTATTTAATACATTATCAATGTAGCAAGCAATAAATATAATTATCATAATTAATAATGACACAGCGTCCCTCTGATTTATGTGCCTATCTTGCAAAATTATACCTAACTTATGTAAGTAACTATCCGATCCACAAAACGTCCACAACAAATTAATTAAGGAAGTTTTGTTGGCAATAAGTGGCAGTCAATTCGTTTCGAAGTTTGTTTATCTTTTAATCAAGGCAAATTAAATTATCTACACATGAGGAAAGTTGTAGGGTAATCTTAGCAACCGCTACGAGAGAAGAATACGTAGGTAAAGTATTTCAATTGGCGTCGAAAACTAAGCTAGTCACATCACCTTTTGTAATTTCAATTTAATTGGTTTCTACTGATGAAATACATTGTAAGTATCTAAATAATTATTTTTAAGCCTATTCACGTAGGTTCAATTTTCCATAAACCTACCTATATGAATGTGAGTGTATATTGGTATAAGTATATATGCCTGCCTATTGATATTAATTATGGTAAACAGATGTTTCCTGGCCACATACCCAATATACCTACCCATCAAATTCATGAGTATGTTTATCAATTAAAAGAGCTCAACATATGGGATTTATGTGCAAATGTGTAGTATGTTGTTGGCGTGATAACCAAATGTTTTTTTTTTAAATTGTTACCAGTCCAGGTTGATGACTAATTGTACTATTACTGGTTCAGCGCTGCTAGCTGAGGACATTCCTAAGTCCCTTACAATACTACCTCATACACGAACTAATCATTCAACTACCTATTACAGTTAATTGCAGTGTGAATTTCCTAGTCCAGAAATAAAATATGTTTAGTAAACTTTCCTTTTACAGCAGTGCCCATATTACGTACAGCGAGCAGACATAGCTGATGTAGGAAATAACGGATTGTGGTTGTTTGTTAGTAATCCATTTCTTTGGCCATCTTACAAGCTCGTGTGTTCCACGGTAACCTTATGAACCTGCGCAGTCATGCTACAACGGTAACTACGGTAAGACGGGTATGTTCCTCCGAATTCAGATATTGAAACATAAACTCGAATAGCAGTCTTTAACTATGTGGTATTCACGCTTAGGTACGCGAATCCTTATACTTATATCCTTATACATTTCACGAATTTCATGTAAAGACATTGATTTATATTTATGTAAATACCAATATTATTTTCTTCGTAAACTTCTCCAAACTTTCCTGTAATATGTGTTTCAGTTTCGCTGTTGTATCTAAGCATTTATAAACAGATTACCTTTCTGTGTTCCTTAGAAACAGTGTCTTTCCATTGTTGTTAAATATTATCAAACAGTCAAGCAGGTGTTTTTTTTATTATTATTAAAGTTTGTAGCTGGTTTGAGTAGGTGTTTTACATCATAGGTACATACCACCACGCCTCACGCCATGTACACCCACATTTCGCAGATATGTTTAGATCCCAGGTAAAGGGAGGCGAGCCTATTGCCATCAATCGGGCACACTCACACCGGGCACAGACTGAACTGCTACTGGGAATTTTACAGAAAAACCCTTGCTCGACCTGGGAATAAAATATCGCAAGACCTCGGGTGTCTTGGCTGTTACCATTATGAATTTATAGCCACTTTTCCTAGGTGTACAATCACGAGCGAAAAAAGCGATTTTCTCCTAAAGTTGTAATTAAAAGTTGCACTAAAATATCCCTTTAGCACTTTTGTTAGTGTATACATCTTTTTGCTCGTGACTGTATACCGTGTATATAAACCCATTATATCTGTATCCTATAAGTAGCAGCGGTCACAGAATCATCAAGGATTCCGTTTGTGCGTGTCCCGGGGTCCGCGCGGCAGCCTACAATATAAACTTTAATGAAGCCTTGCACGTGTAGCAACATCGTCGTAGAAAAAGCCTAAGTTTATCTTTATACTGCTTGTAAGTCGGGGACAAAGTTGCCAAAAATATCATTCTCTATCAATAAAATATGAATAAAAAAATATTGTAGTAACTGGAACGTCGACTTATATTCGTTGCTATGCTACGGCCTCCGCCTACTGGCGGAAAAAAATGTATAAAAGTAATACTTGAAGATTTTATTATATCCACTTGGTCTCACACGATTACTACTAGACGATCGACGTAATCCGCGCGGCATACGTACGTGTTATGTTGCAAGTTCTAGTGTTTATACGGATTAGCAGATATTAACACTGTCTTCTAGGTAATCGTATAAATACTTAGTTTCAAATTCATAATTTGTTTCTTAACAAACATTTCTATAAATCGAACCCAATTATGTTTTGGTCTGACATAAAGGGTTTCGGTTATCTGTAAGTACTTAACGATAAATAGGTACCATTGCAAGATAAAATTTTGAATTTGTGAACTAAGTACCTAATACAGATTATCGGTGCTCGTAAAAATGAACTTCTGACCTACTTTAGAGTTTTGGTAATACTGTAAATAGGTAAACCGTTTAGGAAGTAAAAAGGAGAAAACTTTGTCCAAGTTACATTTTTCAAGAGACAGCAATTACAAACGCCAAAAGTAATTAAAACAGAAAGCCGTTTACGATTGAGAATTCTCTAAGGTAAGCTCCTTGATTAAATTAAAAAGATGATGCTTATTTACCTACATGAAGCTAACCAGCTCTGCCTAATGAAATATTTTTCTTTTTCTATGAATTTATTAAAATTTTAAACATACAAACCTAACTACTTTCTATCATGAATTAATAAGTTTTTATTAGTGTGTATGGCACGGTTCTGTCTTTACCAAATTATGATTTTTTTGGAAAAAGAAACCCGATTTCCACCTGTAAGTTTGTAAATATCTTAATGTTTATTTTAAGTTAATAAAAACAACACTTACAGAAATGTAAAACTTTATTGTACGTTGGGCGTCGGCTGTATTGATTTTGGTAACAGTAGCCCTATAGAATATAGATGTTATCAAAAACAAATCGAATGATTGGCTTATGTCGCATCAACGAGCGGGTGCCTAATGCCTAAGCTTACCGGAAATTGAAACCATGACACTGCACCCGCCCACTCCCTATACACTCACTATACAGCCCTAGTACCTCGCGAGACCTTAATAAAATCCTATAGCCTATCCATACTTATACATTGTATATTGACAAACAAAGTCGTAAGTCAAGGAAATAATGTGCGTACCAATAGGTGTCTATATTGCAGGATACGTGTTTAGCGGATATTGGATATGTATTTCTGTTACGTTTTCGAATGATGAGATGACGGCTAATAGAGATGTATGGAAGAAAAAGACATACAAGTGAATAGGGATAAGGGCAGGAGGATGATGATGATGATGATGATTTCTGTTACGTTTTCATTTATTTTTAGCCTTTTTTGTGACCGGTATTACCATTTTTGTCTTTTTAATGAGTTATTCCCAGTTGTCCCCACCGTCTACGTCTCCACTGGTGACAAATGGGAATGGCCACTCTTCTTGTTCTCAGTTGCCACCAGTGGTGACAGATGAGAAAAATAAATAGATACGTCCCTAGTAAGGCGGGGCTAGAGCTGGGTAGGCATATAGTGATGTGAATCGGTTTTTTACATGAATTATTTTAATTAGATGATATATTCTATTATAAAATGGACATTAAAACGAGAGAAATAAAACTTTTACACGTCACTTGGAAAACATATTATATTTTGATAAATCACAATATTTATAATGATGGAAATTACAATTGCACAGATTAATCAATGCTTTGTTCACAGTAATTTACTTATTCTCTACGAAAAATCTTAATAATTATTCATAATTCGTAATAATTTACTTTTTACTTTTGAATTTTGGGAAAAAATGGGAATATTTTTTCCATTTGTCACCAGTGGAGACGTAGACGGTGGAGACAACTGGGAATAACTCTTTTTAATGTTTGGCCTTGTTGGCTGGTTCTGTAATACAGGATTATAAAGGAAAGTGAAACAAATTAAACTGGGTCCTTTTTAGGGTCATATTTGGAAACATTGACGAAAAGAAAGTGAAGAAGAAAGAGAGTGACCTATTTACTGGGTAATCTAAATAGCAGGGAATTACTGTATTCCCTAAGAAAGTGCGTAGGTATAATTGTATAAACTTTTGTGATATTTGATATTTCTAATAGCAAACCCCACGGCCACCAGTTAAACCAGTAGGCGTAGTGCGTAGGCCTAAAGTAGGGAATCGAATAATAATTTCAAAAATAGAATTGGGTGTTCAGTGCGCGGCGCGCTATCGTACATCGTAGGATTATTTTATTGAATTTAATTTTTCATGCAATCCAAAATGGAATGTCGAAATCAGTGAAAATACTAATTATTACACGAAGTCTCCGAAAATAGCTTTTTTTACTTGAAAAATCAAACCAAGCATCAAAAGTGTACCTAAGCTCTCAAAGCCTTCATAGGCAACTGTTCACTCTCTTTTAAAATACTTGAACTAACTTTTTGTTAGTAGGTAGGTATATATATATAGGTAGATACTTACCTATTTTCCTAATAGCTGAAGCTAAATGTTACCAGTTAAGGCCTTAACCCACGTGAATGACCTTGAGGAAATGGAGCTAATTTGAAAAAGTCGCCATCTCGCTCGAGACGCTCCGTACTGCTTACACACGGATTTGAATAGTTCAAAGATTAGAGTCGCAGAGAGAATAAGTGGTATTATTTGGAATACTGCCTATTATGTTTAAGCATCACTGAGAGTCACGTCATGTGCACGGTATTAAGTGACTAAATCGATACTTTCAATTATTGTGTGTAAGATAAGTATGTTTTCTTATTGGTGACATGACGTAACGTGAAGTACTTCATTTCCGATATTGCCTATATAGAGCTTGCTTTTAGATTTTTAGTTAGTACCGTTTTAGCATTAGTTTAACGCAGTCGGCTTTTATGTTTAATTTAATAATATGTTTTTTATTTTTTTGCCAGTGAAGTGAGTGTGTAGATGATGTGTAGTTCAGAGAACCAAATAAAAGTTTCAGCCACTCACTTTCAAAGTTTATTAACACATAAGTATTACGTATGTTTTACACTAAGTCTTAGCGCACAATTACACAGCCGAATATGCATACAAAATACTGGTTAGGTACGGTTTATAAGTATACAAGTCGCATCCGAGAATTATAACAATAAACACGCTGTAAGCGGCGGGGTACAGCAGACTAAACGGACTAACTCAACTCGCCGAACGCCACCATGTAGCTCAGTATCCTACAATGTGGGTACCGGCGCTGGCACCGCGCCGTTGTATTTCGATGTACCGCCACTGCGGCCGGCCGGACGTTTTGTCACGCGCCTCATTAGTGATGAGCTAACTACTAATACAAAAATCTGTTTGTGCGTAACAGACAATTATTGATATCTGCAAATTATTATATTATATAAAAGCTATTGTGTGTTCATTTACCAATGTCATATTTATTTTATACAAAATAAATTTAGCTGTTCACACAAAATTATTAAAACATTTTGTTATTTATTATATTATAACATTATTATTATATTAATTTAATTACATATTAAATAATATCATTATTTATTGATATATAAACTAATAACAATTAAAAAGGACGATTATCGGGCATAATTTAAAAACGGTACTTTAAATAATTAAACTGTAGGTAGGACACTACACCAGTTTATTTATTACTAGCTTTCCGCCAGCGGCTTCGCCCGCGTGGTCTTATAATTTTTTCCCCGTTTTTGTATCATTTTTCATTACTACTCCGCTCCTATTAGTCATAACGTGATGATAATTATATAGCCTATAGCCTTCCCCGATAAATGGGCTATCTAACACTGAGAGATTTTTTTTTCAAATCGGTCTAGTAGTTTCGAAGCCTATTCAATACAAACAAACAAACAATCAAATCTTATAATATTATTAGTATAGATTAGTTTAAAGTAGTATGCGCGGCAAGGATAAAAAATTTGAAAACCACCGACACGAAATATAATTTGCCATTTTGTGGTGGCGGCCATCTTGGATTTGAAATGTTCTATAGTACATTATATTCTACTAGTTAAGCCCTTTCATTTGATACCCATAATGAGGGAGTTGTGAAAAAATATCTAATTCGCTATTTTGTGGCGGCGGCCATCTTGGACCAATTTTCATCAAACATAGCTAAGAAAACTCCCGACTAATTCACCTTTCAAATAAAAAAACCTACTGCTATTTCAAAATTCGGGAGCTACGATGCCACAGACAGACACACATACACACACACACACACACACACACACAACACCCCGTCGTTTTTGCGTCAGGGATTTTAAAATGAGAACTGTCAGGCATATCATCTTACGGCGAAAATACTATTAGTGTAATAAAAAAAGACAGTATATTCTTGCACGACACAAGTGCCGCGTCGCGTTACTTTTATGTGCATAGAAATATGGTTCAAATTTAAATGACTGTACCGCGCTTCGCCGCGCCGCGTTGCTCAATTCGAGCGGGCCTCGGATGCCGCGTACCCATAGTCACAGTGAGTCTAGGAGGATCGAGTATTTTAAAAGATGGAATAGGTACTACATGGTCTCGTTAAATACCTAGTCCTTTAATCTATTCTAGATATACATTCATCTTTAATATCCATATCATACTAAATTAAAAAATAATGTCCGCCATTTTATATTCAAAAACTTATGCCATTTTCGTAATCAGCATCCCAAGAAACCACGAATTTGATATCAATATTATATTATAATCATAATCATCAGCGCCCTGAAGAATCTTAAAATATCATAAAAAATAAAAAAACAATATCCGCCATTTTAAATTTTAGAATAAAGCTTATTTTCATAATCAGCTCCCTAAAGAACCTTGAATCTGATACCTATATCATAATTCAAAATTTCAAAAATATGTTCGCCGTATTGGATTAAAAAAATAATGCAATTTTTGTAATCCCATTTCCCTAAGGAACATTAGGATTTACCCCCTTTACCCTTATTTACCTTTACAATTAATGCCTATGTGGTTTTTTGAATAACCATACCTAAATAAATCAAAACTCGATAAACATTTACGATAAGTACCTGCGGTAAGTAACTATAAAATTACTTTGACAGGCCATCGGGGCTCGCGATAGCTTAGCGGTTAAAGCGTCTGGTGTACCGAACCAGAAGACGCAGGTTCGAATCCTGAACGCCAGCCGATTTTTTCCTTCATTAAAAATAACTTGTAATCTTAGCATGGAAAATGCTTAAAAAATACAAAAAGATATAAAAAATAACTTTTAAATAAGAATAAGGCGTGTTCGTGAGAGAAGTGGACTGATGAAGAAAATCAAACTATGGTGGTTATTTAAGAGAAATTTAGTAGCACTGGAAGTATTTTATTTCACAATATAATAACGGACTGACAGCACAAAAAACAATACAATCAAATATCAAAAATAAAAACTATCAAAAACAGAACTGTTGCCAGCCAGTCGCCAACAAGGCGAGTGGCGTAGTAATATTTTTATGCCTAAAGTGCGGAGCAATACATATCAGATCTACCACTCTGCAATCTTACTCTTTATGCACTTAAAAAATGAATTTGTTTAGAAAAAAATATTTACAGCCAGCAATATATAAATATTAACTAAACTAAGCATTTCTGTTAATATAAATATTTATCAATAAGTATAAAGCCTTCAAAACTTAAAATGTATTTTAAAATAGTCGCTCAAACACCGACGCGCGGTCCACCCTCGACAACGTCCGGAGACGGACTGCGCGGGTGAAGGAGCAGGGAACGCTCGCATGGATAGACTCAATTTCGAGGAAAATGAATATTTTGACTAGAGAAATGCAAAATAAAAATAATACTTTCAAGTGAAAACATTGATATTTTGAAGACCTATTTTTGTATGAAAAAGCGAAGTAAGTAGCTTCAGCCGTTTAGCAAACAATTTGAAAATTCTGACAAAAATAGGTAGTCTTTGGTGATTTTTTTTCCAAAAAGTGGTTGGCGGAATTAAAATTTTTTTCAAGTGAAAAAATTTATCGAATCCTTATCTATCACATATATTTTTTTTGTACAGATTAAATGAACAGTTATTGAAACAATCTTAATTGAATACCCAAGAATTTGGGCATTTCACTGTTGTTAAGGCCTTAAGCTGAAAAATGACTGTTATAATACAATATTTACGAACAGAGGTCTTAATCGATGCCTGCTATAATGCTATAAAGTATATGAGCTTGTCATATACCTAATTAAAATATGTAACGCTAAGCAACATTTTCGCTCTCGTGGTCTCCTTAATCGATATTACGAAATCGGTCAAGGGCCACTAATGTGATACGGAAACTTGTATAGGGTGAATCGTGTAGATACGCGATAAGAAAATAACGTCATTAGCGTAGCGTATCGAAACCGACGCTACTATAATTATACATATTTAAATGATACAATATAAATAGTTCTTATTTTATTTGACAAAGAGCGCCTTCATCCTCCCTCCTATTAAAAATATCTTACGGTGCCCGACAGGGTCCATAATTGATCCAATGTTTAACATACCTACCAACTAATATACACATTATGGAAGGCAATAAAGTATTGAGTATTGAGTATTGACGCATATGGATTCTATATTATTTTTAAACCTTTTATTATATATGATTTAATAATTATAAAACATATACACATATATAACTTGTGTGACTGTGTAGGTAGGTACCTACTTGAGCAGCGCTTCTCTGGGGTTGTGAACATTTTTTTTCTAAAATAACGAAAATCACTTGTAAGTAGCTTTCATGGTTAAGTAGCTACAATACATACTACACTACAAAAGTAATGTCGGAAAGCGAAACCGTTTTGACTAGATAGATCAATCTTTTCCTTTTATGTCACCTGATTAGCCACCGATATCATTGTTCTACTTCAGTCAGGAGAGACAGGATAATTGTCACTACTCTATGGGAGAACAATGAATTTTCCGGAAAATTCTAACTTTGGTGCGTTACATCTACGCTTACGCTAATATGCATTCATCTATATCTATATCAAACCCAGCAAAGTTAGAATTCTCCGAAAAATTAAGTGTTCAATGGGAGTAGTGACAATTATCCTACAAACAAAGACACACAGGCCTTTGTCTTATAATGAGAGTAATCAGATCAGTACCTATAGTCCTCACTAGACGATAAATACTGTAGGACTATTCCCTATTCTGTGCTGTAGGTACAGTCACGAGCATAAAAATATGTTTAAGCCAAACTAAAAAATTCGAAAGCATTTTTCTCCTAAATTGACGATTACAACTTTGACATAACATCAATATAATTTTATTAATGATTCGAGAATATATTGTTTGTTGTACTTTACAATTTTAATCAATACTTTAAGAGAACATCGTTTTGAATTTTAACAAGAGTACTTATAAATAAGCTCGTGACCTACACTATTATTATTTAAATGTGACTTTTAGTACTAAAGTCACAATTAAATATCGCCGTCGAAAGCAGGACTGTGGCAGGACTGCTATAGAGGTGAATACAGCTTGAATTTGGTTTTTCCTTTTCATGGGACCTAGACATAGCGGCGAGCGACGACGTGATTTTATGATGGTTTGTGTTGGCAATGGTGTCTACTATCTGCGAAATATAAATGTCATAATTTATTATTGTACCTATTCAGGAAACAATAATAAATAGATAACATACACATACCTATGAGGTAAGTATATAAAGTATAGGTATATTGTTGGTACATACTTATTTATATTAGAAAATATCAACTCAGGTTTTTCCTCGTATTTATTAAAAAAGTTTTTCTTTTATTAGACGTGCTTTTCTTTGAACACGTTTTCGGGAAATTACAGTAGAGACGGTATAGCCGAGATAAAAACGTTTTCATAACATAATGCCTCAGATCGATGACATCAAAAATAACGAAACATGCTTAGCGCATGTCGAACTCTGCGATCTCTGTTATAATAAATAAAAACTGCAATTTTTAAATAAGGAACATTTTGCTTGGAGTCAACTGACTGATTTCTTTATTTAACCATTATACCTATTACCAACATAATAACTCAAACCTTTTTAATTGGTCATTAATCAGGAATGGCTTTAGAAAAAACAAATAGTTCACTTACACAAGGTCTTTGTTCTAGCCATATTTAGCAAGCCAAAAAGGAAAATCCTTACGTGGTGGATTTTATTAAACTACGGCTTCGTAAGTAAGTTATTTGTCAATTTCAGTCTACATACTACGAGTATGTAGACTGAATATAAGTTTATTGAAAAACAGTTTACACATAGGTACTTTAAGGTATTTTATTATTTCACCGATGAAACTAGATACTTATAACAATTAAATTACCTATTCTGAAATTATGCATTATGGATTAAGATTAAGTTAGATTGAGTGGGCTTACGCCGATACGGTTAATGTTTTCACGCATGTCTGCGTGTTAATTAATTGGGTTATATCGATTATGTCTAGAAACTACTTATTTGATCCATTCTATTTTTGGTAGTTATTCGGATGGCAATTACCTATAGCAGGTATATGCACGGTTTGTTGTTGTAGCGGGTCCTTATACAGTGTGTATATGTAGAAGTATTTATATAAAAGGTAAAAATATGTAACCAATAACAATCAGCCACTGCAGGCCTTCCAGATATTATACGGCACAAATAAATAAATAAATAATCTGGGATGTGAATTATGGAACTGTATCACCTTATCCGTATCACTGTACAAACCGCTAACCGCCGGATTAAAGAATGGACAGAACTTGTATGCAATTATCTGCCAGGTAATTTAACGAGAACTTACTAGGAGGTGGTAAAACAGGCCGTAACGTATAATATCGCTTTTTAAATTGATCTGATTGTATACTTATTCGTCATCAGCATCAAGTCTGCCTACCAAAAAAAAAGAAAAAGAACTTTGAATTGAGAGTGTCTTATATTGACATTTCAAATACGAGTAGGTGCCATGGGTGAATCAACAACGTTATTAGTCCGAGTCAAATGCCGCGGTAATAATCGCTACTAATTAACACTCAACTAATAATTTCTGCTGTGTAAAATAGTTCTTTATTGGCAGTATCATTATCCTCGCGTATAATTATACCAGTAAATTAAGCTTTCGACTGTCTATATGGGTCTATTATTATTTCTCGCCACATCGTCGCCGTTGGCGCCTAACAAACAAACAGTGCCTCGACCATGAGTTTTTGTCACTAGACTCGCTAGCGACGCGGTAAAATATTTGTATGGAAAACTCTCGCAGCGCCTCTAGCGGTTACGTAAAGAACTAAAACCTGCTATGGGATTACAGCGTTTCGATGCGTAAAAAACCTATCGAAAGTCATTCGATAGAACTCATGGTTGAGGGGCTGAAGACAAAAGGCTTTGGTGAAACTGACAGTTTCCGAGTACCTACCTACTTACAGTCTGGATTACAATTATTTAGATTAACTGGTATAAGTAGACCTATCGGAAAAGACCTCGTTTCCTTTGATCTGCTGATCTGATACGGTAAACACGAGGGATCGCGTGATGATGCGAATGTCTTGTTAAAAGGCATCGCGTTTGGCCCACCGATTGTTTTCTACTAAAAATTAGTTCCAGTAAAATTGAAACTCGATTAATTTCGGATGAATTGCTCGGCGCGGCCCCGTATGTTTTTTTAGATATTTTTATCAAGAATGTTAGGAACGTATTTTTTTTTAATACGAGTAGAAAACAACCAATAGCGATGTATATATGTTATATGTATATAAGTATTTTTAGCATTCGATATTATTTTGTTTTACTTGCTGCACTAAGTAATAAGATATTTAATATATGTACTTATAGGTATTTAAATACGAATTGGAAAATAGGTGGTAAATTTATCATCCGGTCGAAAAAATATTTGTATTTCTAATGACGCTTGTTTTTTGTAGCAAATCGGGCAAGTGTGGCGTAGCGTCCGGTCCGCTACAAGCCTGCCTGCACGGCTACGAGCGTAGAGCATGCTGTTGATTGTAGGCAAATAGTTATCGCGTGCCTCGCACTATTATTCCTGCCTAGACTTTGGATAATCATTCTATAATATCAGTTAAATACCACCCTTGACCCGATAGTGCATTAAAACACATTAAATGAATATTTGCAATTTGTCGTAACAACTCAGTTTATGAAAGCTCGTTTATTAAATATTACATTCCAAGCTACGCGCTGGCGCGTACCTAATATACATAGAATCCAGCCGAGCTTATGATAAAATATATTATTTGATTAGACGCAAGATAAGGTTAAAGAAAGGAGAATAACGTACTATGAGATTATGTTATGCGATCGTGTAATGGGATTATCACTGTAATGTTTGGTCTCTTATAATATCAGTTTGTCGGAGTTTGTACTTTTAATATAAATTAACATAAGTTTTGGATCATCAAGGTCCCTCGAGGGTAAAGGGTCAATCTGGCGCTTCCCCAGGATTATGATTAGTTTACAAGCTTCAGACATAAGTTAAGGAGGATGACTAACCGCCATCGCAGATTTAAGTAACCGCAACGCTCGTTGCCTACAAGATTATTTTGGAACATTTATGTTGAATAATATTGAGTAAGTAGGTATAGTACCTACCTACCGAGCAGTGATAGCCTTGTGATAATGACCATTGGACTGCCAAGTCAAGGTCTCGAGTTCGAATCCACTATCCAAGGCACGCATCTCAGACTTTTCTAAATCAAGTTCGTAATTATCACTCACCTTAACGCTGAAGGAACCTGCATGCCTGAGAGATTTTCTCGACGGCATGTGAAGTCTACCAAGCCGCATTAGGCCAGCGTGGTGGACAATTAGCCTAATCCCTCTCTTACTGAGAGGAGACCCGTGCCCAGCAGTGGGACAGTACCTATATTTGTCGACGATAACAGTACCTACCGGCCATATTGGTGTCTGATCCCATTTTTTACAAATAATGAATTACCTACAATACATTTATTAAGTGACGTTCTATAATTATAGAGGTAATTTATGCTGATACGATTTCATTTATTCCTAGTAACGAAAGCCTTTTGATTGAATTCCATTTTCAATTAAGTCGATATTAAATGTGCTTAATGTAAAGTGAGATTGTAGTAGTCAGCAATACAATACAATGTTGGCGTGATTAATGGTGTGACCAAAGTAGGTTGAATTGAGCAGAGCAATATAAAATGAACATTATGCGCCCGCCACCCCGCGTCGTCTATAAACACCCTTATGAACTTACTCCACTGTATTCGGAAATAATAGCAAGAAAGTTGTAAGGTCTTTTAATAATAACTTTCCCGCATAGCGTGTAAAACTATTTCTATGAGTTAATCGCAATACATTACTTACATAATATTATTTATATTATTACTGATAACGCGATTTTTTGTTGTTATAGATGTGCAGAGTTTATTGTTAGCTATATATAAAGCTAATTATAAAATAAGGAAAGCTAGTTATAGCTTTCCGCCAGCGGCTTCGCCCGCGTGGTCTGTATGGGTATTTCTTATAACTTTCATCCCCTATTTTAACCCCATACAGCCCTTTTTTCTTATTAAAAAGTAGCATACGTCCTTTCTCAAGCCCTAGTCTAGAGCCTCATTTAAATGGGTTGAGTAGTTTTGGCGTGAAAGCGCGACAGACAGACAGACAGAGTTACTTTCACATTTATAATATTAGTAAGGATTGGTACAGTTGGCCCTTAGTGTGATTTTTTTTATTTACAAAATCGTGCTCCGCAATTTGTCGCCTAGGTTAATTGTGATCCACTATTTAGGCATGTTTCACCACCTCTAGGGAGCCGCTAATCGCCGGATAAATTAAAAAAGAAACATACTTTGTATGGAATTACCTGCCAAATAATTTCGGGAACTTATCAGGGGGGGGGGGGGGTGAAACATAGCATCTGTCTACTTTGTTATACTTACATACTTAATTCATATTTGTTTCTATATCACATCTGTTTTTATTAGCAGTATAAAGTGTCACTCACCTCTGAGAAAATGTCAAACGCACTTAATTTCGCCTGTTGCTTCTTGACCGATTTTCCCCGGTAAGTAAGTACTTGGATATTTCTAGTTTTAAGGAACGAGAACAGCTCAAAATACTTATTCATGTTTATAATACCTAATATTATGTTCTCAAAGATAAGCTATATAATATTAGTTATATGTATAATATTTTCAATTTCCTAGTAGGTTATTGTAATTAACGACAATTATTAAGACTGAAATATTAAAAATTAAGCTGCGTATTTTAATCATGGTAACTAACGACGTTATTACGTTTTACGTCACTGGGAAATATCAAGCACAGGTTATGAAGCTAACGCATACATTTTCATAAGTTTATAAAATAACAACATCATAATAACATTTAACATTTTCTTCTTCGCATCTAGTTTTTTATATTACATTTTTTTTAGTAGATGAGAGTATTTATTCGATTTAATTAAAACCAATGGTGGTTTCATTATGTGATTTATTTATTTATTTAATTAACTACAACGGATCCACCAATTACAGTAACTAAAAAAGCCTAAGTTTATTAAAATCTACAAAACAAAGCAAAGTAAATAAAAGAAGGTAAAAACACTTTCATACCTTCCTCTCACAGTACTTCTGACATACCAATATAATCTTCGTCCACTCATCCGCAAACAGATCGCCTGTTGGATTAGAATCCAAGAGATCGTTTAGCGCGGCCAGGGTGCGATGATAAGGGATGGAACACATAAGTAAATAGAACTACAAATACTTAATATAAGGAATGACGACAAA
This sequence comes from Acronicta psi, assembly GCA_946251955.1. Taxonomy (NCBI): domain Eukaryota; kingdom Metazoa; phylum Arthropoda; class Insecta; order Lepidoptera; family Noctuidae; genus Acronicta; species Acronicta psi. The sequence continues at coordinate 8,595,080 of OX276472.1, read as the reverse complement.
GGGACATTTTTATACAGCACCACCTAGGTCCAAACTAGAACAGAGTTTGTACTAAACAATGAATATAATACATACCTACTTTGAAACATTTTTGTAAATAACTAAATACATACTTTTAATAAACAAGAAACACCCAAACAAACACAGTAAGTACCTAAATATAATTTTGTGTCTTATGGGAATCGAACCCACGACCTCGTGATCAGCATTTTGGTACTAGACCACAGACGTCACGAACTAAAGTATAATAGCATAATATACTCATATTGTTAATTTACGTATATCTTTTTTAAAATTTTCAGCGTTCTAGAAGTACTAATTCGACTTGTTATCAAAAGCTTTGAAATTACAAACGGAAGCGCAGCCAACAATTACTTGGTCCGTAACTCCGTGAGGCACTTTCACAAGGTCAAGACGCATGGGTGGTGAGCAAACATCCAGCCTTGCGTTTTGTCGGTCGAACTCATATAATGGGTAAAAAATAAGCTATTCTAATTGAACCTACCGTTAAAATCAGCTTAGCAAGCGCCGCAATTTACGAAGGGCCGAGGGAGTCGTCAACAATGAACTTTTTTGAATAAACAGCTTTTTTTGCTACATCACGTTTTAGTCATTTCAAAATTCAAGCAAAGATCTATTATTAGAATTTATTGATTCGATGACTAATTGTTATCGTGTCGAGGATTTAGGTCGAATAATTTAGTTACGAAAAATCGAAGGATTAGTGAACACTTGAACAGCGTGTTACGTTAACATAGACCAGTTTGAAATTATCACTTTGGTGGTGTAGCTAGCAAGTGGCGCTAAGATCTTGAGGGACGCTATTGAAATAAGTTACTCGGCATCGCTAAATGCTTCCTGTAACTTGAAACGGCGAAGTTTCCTCTTATTGTGGTTTATATTGAAACTTGCCACTAACTTATAACTAAATAGTTCAGTTGCTCTGATCAAGCGTTATTAATATTCGAAGTATAACCTATTACTACCTGTAATATTTATATAATCATCAAGATTACTTACAATAAACACGTCAATTTTAACTCAATAAGTTTTCATAGAATATTACACCTTGTGTACCATTTTATGTAAATAATAATAAATAAATAAATATTAAGCAACTAGTTCGATGATCTTTACAACATTAAAATAGTAACAACAACAATAATAACAATAATAAATGGATTAATAAAACATAAGCTTGAATTGAAAACGAGAGATTTTATTGTAGTGTAAGTACAAGGAAGGCACGAGCCTACTTATGAATATTTAAATGAATCTGAAACATGAAATTGTACGATTTTCACAAACATGCAGAGTCCAAGGATCGCGATTCTCATTACATATTTAACTGTATAAATTATATATATGTACTGAGTAAATCTCACTAATTTCATTTCTTGCTAGCTGTAAGCCTTTTGACTTGATTATAAATTTAATGGACTTAGATATTCTCTAGGCTAGGCATTTTACTTGCGAGGTATTCTCCGAAAGCTTCGCAAAATAACTTCCTAACAAGATAATGTACCTTCTTAATGTGGCACTGGGTTGACGTGATTATATTTTGTACAACACAGGAGGTTGCTTTAAAGGATAACTTATAATAATATAATAACCCTTTTTTTTATTATTTGTGCGCACTTACGTGCTGGTCGATCGGTTTCTGCACCATAGGCTGTGGGTTCAATCCCCGCACGGAGCGAATATTTGCATGATCATACAAACTGCCTATCCATACATGTAATGAAGTGGAAAATCCTGGGCAAACATTTTATATTAAACTAGCCATCGCCTGCGTATCCCGGTCCCGGATTTAAAAAAATACACACAAACCTTGTCCTGACAATTATAATGAAAACAATAAAAAAAAAACAATTTGGTGCAGTTGTTGGGAAGCTATGCGCGTACAAACATTTCGGCGATTCATATTTATTTAAGTTTAAAGTTAATACATGGATGATAAATTATGAATTATTCATATTCATATTTATTTAAGCTGATTTAATTTTAAAGTTTGATCTCATTGTTTTCGTTTATATTAAGTAGTGGTTGATCTCATTCCGCATGATGTGATCTCCCATAGGTAATTAAAGAAGCACTTGGCATGAAGGTCAATTGTAATATTTTCTTTGTCGGAGATCCTAATAAAATAAAATATCACATATTTAAAAAAAGTAAGAAATATGCATAATGCATTACTCGTACTTTCATAGAAAAATGCAGTTAAAACACATCCTTATAAAACAAAAACATTTCAAGAGTAGCTTGGATGAATGTTTGAAAATCTGCTAATTAATTTTGTGTATCAACTGTTTGAATAATTAATTGTCTAAGGGCACTGAAAACGGACAACCCGGATATCCGGAGGGGATTTCTTCATACCCCAAAAACCACACATTAAGTAGGTATTATAATTTAAATATCCACTTATTACAAACCTTTCAACCCTTGGGTATTTAAAATTTTTACTGTCTTTGCCAGTTAAGCGCGAAAATCGGCGTCGAGTTTTATTCATTCGATATTTTTCTAAGTAGCCGGGAGGCGATTGCTGCAAAAATTCCAAATGTCGTTACTCATTATAGTGGTTTTAAATTTATTATAATCAAAATTTACTAATGGAGGGTCTTATTAACTACTTAAATAACTGCTTTTCAATGCGAGTGAGGAACGCGAGATGCATTTAGTCGCAAGAAAGATTTATTATGGCATTGCAAGTGGCGGCTTAGATAAGCGGCCCATGAGAGCTTGTCGCGAAATTCTGAACTATTTCCGTGCTATCTGTTTCGTGTGCTGCACTCGGCAGCTCGCGCGCACAGTGTACCAATGTATATAGGTAATATAGAAATAACTTATTTACTTTTTCAACTTAAGGCCTTAACATGCTTGAATGACCTTGAGGAAATGGAGTTTAATTAACGTAATCGCCTTTTATTTGGTGGCGTTTAATGGTAAAGATTTTATTTTTGGAGCTTTTGTTTACAATTACATTATAACCTTTACCTTAGAAACCAAGTCGATAATTTCATTCGGTTTTAATACAAAATAACTAATACTCAATACACGTCCAATTTCACGTTTAACTATTAAGTACGCAAAGCAACTTTTCCAAAGTCAAAGTTAATAACTGATGTCCGTCCATCTCAGAGCCTACAAACTACATGTGATATTCTTCAACAATTCAAAACAATTCTCAGAACTGGTAGTTTTCACAAGTGATGGAATGTATGTCATACTGCCTTCGCGTAGCCTGTAGGCGGGCTCGCCAGGCGCGTTTTCCGTCAGACATAGTTCAGTGTACTTAGGAATTCGGTCGCATAGCTCGTGAACTATCAGGCTTCAGCACTTCAGTGGATATTTTAATGTCATCTGTCACTGTAATGTAATGTTGTATTATTGCAATGAACATTGTTTTAGATAGGTACTATTAATTTGTGACTAAATAAATGTGATACGTAGAAAGTTACATTAGCATTAGGATGACACAGGTAGGTGGGATCACATTTACGCAACATTATCCTGTGGGATTAGATGATTGTACAGAAGCTTACTATTCCAGATCTAATATCTATTAGTATTCTAGCTAATTGAGCGTGTTGAAGTTATTTCTCATTTTTGACAGAGTTAATTAATATTCTGTTTTAGTTAAAAAGCGATAGACTGCCTACACGAAACGAATTATGATCAAGAATATTAGCAGAAACACCTGCTTATTCTCCATACCTGTGGTTCTAAATAAGATTAACAATAAGAGGTAGACCGTTCCAAATTTCCCACAAAAATAAGTGGGTAGGTAATACAAAAGGTGGGTGAAGACACTGAAGACAGAATAGATGATGCTTCGCGTTTAAGGCGAAAGATTCATTCATTTGCTATGACAATGACCTATCTGTTTAAATTCTTCGCTTTACAGATAACTTTCTTCCCTTATCTGGTTATACATAACAGTGATTAAACGTCGACAAAGGCAATTAAGATGTGAAATAGATTGTTGAACGGTAATATCTGTATACATTAGCGTAGCGTAGAGTCCGCGGTAAATACCAAACATTTTCCGACTGTTAGGCAATGTTATTTCGCAACGCTAACGGAGGGAGACGTGCCAGTTTTATCTGAACTCGAGACGTGATTATAGTTATTGCCTTGATCGAATTTTAGTTCGGTCCCAACACTTTGTGCGTTGAGGGAAAATAAAGGTGTACTGGCCAAATTTCATTTAGCGTCATCGTCGGTTGGTAATATTTCAGAGAAAATCTACATTTTAAATATATATTTCCATAACTGCATGTTGTTAATTTTTTTAGAACACCTGTGTCTCTTATTCAAGTGTCGTTACTCCGTCAATGAATGCAAAACAGAATAACACAATGCTGATAAGGTACGACCATGGGCCTGCTTTCCGTCGACCTCTCGGTATTTCGACCACATTACACCAACCCCTACCGCCTCCCCTAAAGTGGAACAACAACGCTGCATACTTTTTGCTAAATCAGATTTATTGCTTCCGTTCGTTCGTTGGTTATTGTACTTTGCTGCTGAAAACTTGTTTTAAAAAGAATGATCATTGTAAAACTAAAATTAAAGTGATTGCGAACAACCGCAGTGTTCCCTTACCAGATGTAATCGAAATAAATATTTCCTCACCTCTATTTTTGTTTAAAATAGTGCTGTATATTTAATATTCATGGAATGATTAATGTTTACATAAAATTTAGATTACTACCTACTTACCTATTTTATAATTTGATGATGTTCAACAAATGATGAAAACTATTGGATTGGAGGTCCTATTATAAATATTAATTTATTAATTTCTCACATTTTACTTTTACAAAACAAAATTAAGAGTATACATCTATAAAAAGCTATCAAAATGTTGAAGTTTGTTTTCATTGTCTGTCATTTCACAAATGGGCGGTGCGGTGCACCCGCGGGCGGGCGGCGCGCGGCGGCGGCGGCACGGCGGTGGGCGGGCGGCAGGATGATATTGGACCGGCTGCAGAGTGGTCTTGCTAAAAGCATACTACAACCGTTACAATGCTCTCGTGAGTCGTCTCAGCTTCCCACCATTCATTCACAATAAACGTTCTATACAACGCCACAATGCCGATACGTGGCTACTTCACAAGCCATATGAACTAAGACCAACGCTGTGGCAGAACTAAAAGTTATGGGCGAATGTATACTATAATTTGGCGTCAATCTTTGCCCTATTTAATCTGGTCTAAGCTGAAATTAACACAGGTACTTAATTAGTTGATTTTAATGTGTAAGTCCGATTGTTATGTAAGAACGACACTTCACGAGTGTTTTTATTATTATTATTTATTATTTTTTATTAATAGAAAATCCAAAAAGAAATTACTGAAAATTGTTCTCCCGTTTCTCTATGAAAGTAAATGTATTCATTAATTTGTTTTAAGGCCTTAACAACAGTGAAATGCCCAAATTCTTGGATATTCAATTAAGATTGTTTCAATAACTGTTCATTTAATCTGTACAAAAAAAATATATGTGATAGATAAGGATTCGATAAATTTTTTCACTTGAAAAAAATTGTAATTCCGCCAACCACTTTTTGGAAAAAAAATCACCAAGGACTACCTATTTTTGTCAGAATTTTCAAATTGTTTGCTAAACGGCTGAAGCTACTTACTTCGCTTTTTCATACAAAAATAGGTCTTCAAAATATCAATGTTTTCACTTGAAAGTATTATTTTTATTTTGCATTTTACTAGTCAAAATATTCATTTTCCTCGAAATTGAGTCTATCCATGCGAGCGTTCCCTGCTCCTTCACCCGCGCAGTCCGTCTCCGGACGTTGTCGAGGGTGGACCGCGCGTCGGTGTTTGAGCGACTATTTTAAAATACATTTTAAGTTTTGAAGGCTTTATACTTATTGATAAATATTTATATTAACAGAAATGCTTAGTTTAGTTAATATTTATATATTGCTGGCTGTAAATATTTTTTTCTAAACAAATTCATTTTTTAAGTGCATAAAGAGTAAGATTGCAGAGTGGTAGATCTGATATGTATTGCTCCGCACTTTAGGCATAAAAATATTACTACGCCACTCGCCTTGTTGGCGACTGGCTGGCAACAGTTCTGTTTTTGATAGTTTTTATTTTTGATATTTGATTGTATTGTTTTTTGTGCTGTCAGTCCGTTATTGTGAAATAAAATACTTCCAGTGCTACTAAATTTCTCTTAAATAACCACCATAGTTTGATTTTCTTCATCAGTCCACTTCTCTCACGAACACGCCTTATTCTTATTTAAAAGTAATTTTTTATATCTTTTTGTATTTTTTAAGCATTTTCCATGCTAAGATTACAAGTTATTTTTAATGAAGGAAAAAATCGGCTGGCGTTCAGGATTCGAACCTGCGTCTTCTGGTTCGGTACACCAGACGCTTTAACCGCTAAGCTATCGCGAGCCCCGCTCGCCTGTCAAAGTAATTTTATAGTTACTTACCGCAGGTACTTATCGTAAATGTTTATCGAGTTTTGATTTATTTAGGTATGGTTATTCAAAAAACCACATAGGCATTAATTGTAAAGGTAAATAAGGGTATCAAATCCTAATGTTCCTTAGGGAAATGGGATTACAAAAATTGCATTATTTCTTTAATCCAATACGGCGGACATATTTTTGAAATTTTGAATTATGATATAGGTATCAAATTCAAGGTTCTTTAGGGAGCTGATTATGAAAATAAGCTTTATTCTAAAATTTAAGATTAAAACAATATCCGCCATATTGTTTTTTTATTTTTTATGATATTTTAAGATTCTTCAGGGCGCTGATGATTATGATTATAATATAATATTGATATCAAATTCGTGGTTTCTTGGGATGCTGATTACGAAAATGGCATAAGTTTTTGAATATAAAATGGCTGACATTATTTTTTAATTTAGTATGATATGGATATTAAAGATGAATGTATATACTAGAATAGATTAAAGGACTAGGTATTTAACGAGACCATGTAGTACCTATTCCATCTTTTAAAATACTCGATCCACTGTAGACTCACTGTGACTATGGGTACGCGGCATCCGAGGCCCGCTCGAATTGAGCAACGCGGCGCGGCGAAGCGCGGTACAGTCATTTAAATTTGAACCATATTTCTATGCACATAAAAGTAACGCGACGTGGCACTTGTGTCGTGCAAGAATATACTGTCTTTTTTAATTACACTAATAGTATTTTCGCCGTAAGATGATATGCCTGACAGTTCTCATTTTAAAACCCCTGACGCAAAAACGACGGGGTGTTGTGTGTGTGTGTGTGTGTATATGTGTGTCTGTCTGTGGCATCGTAGCTCCCGAATTTAGAATTAGTAGTAGGTTTTTTTATTTGAAAGGTGAATTAGTCCGGAGTTTTCTTAGCTATGTTTGATGAAAATTGGTCCAAGATGGCCGCCGCCACAAAATAGCGAATTAGATATTTTTTTACAACTCCCTCATTATGGGTATCAAATGAAAGGGCTTAACTAGTAGAATATAATGTACTATAGAACATTTCAAATCCAAGATGGCCGCCACCACAAAATGGCAAATTATATTTCGTGTCGGTGGTTTTAAAATTTTTTATCCTTGCCGCGCATACTACCTTAAACTAATCTATACTAATAATATTATAAGATTTGATTGTTTGTTTGTTTGTATTGAATAGTCTTCGAAACTACTAGACCGATTTGAAAAAAAAATCTTTCAGTGTTAGATAGCCCATTTATCGGGGAAGGCTATAGGCTATATAATTATCATCACGTTATGACTAATAGGAGCGGAGTAGTAATGAAAAATGATACAAAAACGGGGAAAAAATTATAAGACCACGCGGGCGAAGCCGCTGGCGGAAAGCTAGTAATAAATAAACTGGTGTAGTGTCCTACCTACAGTTTAATTATTTAAAGTACCGTTTTTATATTATGCCCGATAATCGTCCTTTTTAATTGTTAGTAGTTTATATATCAATAAATAATGATATTATTTAATATGTAATTAAATTATTATAATAATAATGTTATAATATAATAAATAACAAAAAGTTTTAATAATTTTGTGTGAACAGCTAAATTTATTTTGTATAAAATAAATATGACATTGGTAAATTAACACACAATAGCTTTTATATAATATAATAATTTGCAGATATCAATAATTGTCTGTTACGCACAAACAGATTTTTGTATTAGTAGTTAGCTCATCACTAATGAGGCGCGTGACAAAACGTCCGGCCGGCCGCAGTGGCGGTACATCGAAATACAACGGCGCGGTGCCAGCGCCGGTACCCACATTGTAGGATACTGAGCTACATGGTGGCGTTCGGCGAGTTGAGTTAGTCTGTTTAGTCTGCTGTACCCCGCCGCTTACAGCGTGTTTATTGTTATAATTCTCGGATGCGACTTGTATACTTATAAACCGTACCTAACCAGTATTTTGTATGCATATTCGGCTGTGTAATTGTGCTAAGACTTAGTGTAAAACATACGTAATACTTATGTGTTAATAAACTTTGAAAGTGAGTGGCTGAAACTTTTATTTGGTTCTCTGAACTACACATCATCTACACACTCACTTCACTGGCAAAAAAATAAAAAACATATTATTAAATTAAACATAAAAGCCGACTGCGTTAAACTAATGCTAAAACGGTACTAACTAAAAATCTAAAAGCAAGCTCTATATAGGTAATATCGGAAATGAAGTACTTCACGTTACGTCATGTCACCAATAAGAAAACATACTTATCTTACACACAATAATTGAAAGTATCGATTTAGTCACTTAATACCGTGCACATGACGTGACTCTCAGTGATGCTTAAACATAATAGGCAGTATTCCAAATAATACCACTTATTCTCTCTGCGACTCTAATCTTTGAACTATTCAAATCCGTGTGTAAGCAGTACGGAGCGTCTCGAGCGAGATGGCGACTTTTTCAAATTAGCTCCATTACCTCAAGGTCATTCACGTGGGTTAAGGCCTTAATGATGCAATTAAATACTTACATTTACATCGGAATGATGGCGTGCGACGAGCGTGCATATCGCTAGTGGTTTACTAAATTACTACGACTCACCAACTCGCCTCGATCCACACTCAATGGAAACTGTTCCATGGTGAAAATGTTCGTTTCTCTCCCCGACCGCGAAATACACATCAATCTCAATAAGTGACATTTAGATCGTATTGGGGGCCTAATTCGAAAATAATTGTCCACAAATGGAACGTTAAAATGAAGTCGATTCATAAGAAAAGTGCACCGACGGTAGCACTTGCTTAGAAAGCGATTAGGCTAAATGGTGGTTTAACATGGACGTCTACGAATGGATTACACGCGAATGTTAATTGTTACGTAATTAATTCGGTGATCAATAATTACACTGCGCAGTCATCATAGTTCATTACGTTCGTGTATACACATACGAGTAGGTACCTATCTAAATAACGTAAAAGTATACCACCACCACCAAATAATTATTACACTGTGATAATACTGTTTCGTAGACTAACCTACTAGCCAATATTAATTTATTGAAAATTTTCATTGATTTTTGCTGAATAGTACCTAAAGCTAAATTTTGTTTTGATTAAGTACTTTGTAAAAATATCTAACAATATTTTCCCAAAACAGAAGCAGACGAATTGTACGAATGCTAGTCCCTCAGACCTTTGATAATCTTCGGGTAAAAACTAAAACAAAATAATAAACGAGAAACGGCGAGGGCTGTCGGTGCGACTGCGTCGGCGTTGGGCGGTTGGGCGGACAGCGGCAGCGGCGGGCGCTGCGGCGGGCGGCGGGTACCTAGCGAGCAAGTCGATATGCATCGCTAGGCGAATACAATCCGCCGACATCATTACATCAACAATGCACATGTGATGTGAACACACAGATGCATAGCCCGCTGCTTAATTCGCCCACTGGACAGCACAGCCCTGTGAACTTGCTTGTTTTCGCCGCTACTGCAGTTTGCTAGTGAATTTATATGGCTTGATCTAAGTACACTAGGTAGGTCCCACGAAACACGAACGCTTGTGTTAGCTCCTTTATGTATTTCGGAAGGAACAACTTAGTAAAGTTTGTTCTAATTTTACCTTGAGATTTTGAATAAGTACAATCTTAAAATTTTAGCATAAATTGTTCCTATCTTGCGAAATAGTGTTTTTTTGCTGTCAATTTAATAATAACAGCGAAAAACATTTTTTAAGAATAGGTGAACGAGAATAAGGTGAAATGGGCTCTTAGTAGGTAAGATATACTGAAACGTCAAGCTGAGGCCGATAGTAATCTTTAAAAATCAAAAATGTTGAATTTTTTTATGTACCAAGTACCAACCTATACGTAGTACTTACCTACTTTAACAAATAGGTAAAGTAAGTACTTAGAAGAATGTTGTAGAGTGGAGCGGAATAGAAATGTTGTCGTGGTGTCCCGATTCCGAAATTTTTTAACGAGAGGTCTAGGATTATAATTATTATGGACTTAAGATAAATTAATGTGAATTAGGTACATTCATGCATGCTTAGGTACTTAATTCTGCAAACGAAGCTCAAAATTAAAACATGAAAATGCCCTGCCACACAACGAAAAAATAAATTAAATCGACATTTTGGATTTGTTTGTCATAGTGTATCAATAGTAAATCTACTAGCCCTTTCATTTGATACCTACCCATATTGAGGGAGTTGTGAAATAATAATATGAAATCCGCCATTTCATGGCGGCTGCCATCTTGGACCGATTTTCATAAAACATAACCAAGAACACACAACCCACACACACGTGAAACTTATAACAATAGCTCACAACCAATGTTGTCGAAAGAAAAGTACTCGTATATGTCAATGCCCACATTGCCCAGAACCTACAGGAATGTCAGTCCAATTATAATATCAATGTGTTGTCAGATACCTATTGCTATAATTTTAACTTTTGTTTAAACAAACATCAACAATCCATGTTCACTGTTCTCAGAAATCTATCAAAGTAATACTAAGTATCAAAGGAAATATAATTTATTAATTTGTTTTTCATAATACTTAGTTTCGGGATCAAAATATTAATATAAATTCGTAGAAGACGTTGGTGTTTATCATCAAAGAAAATAATACTGACTGTATTGATTGTTATAGGTAAGTATAGTAGGTATCTTGTTACATAAATGGAGTTATCATCATATAGTTATCACCTTACTGCTTAACAAAGGCTTATCCTATCGGTTGCTTCAATTAGTTTTTTTTGTATGTTTTAATAAACTCAAAAACTACTAGACCGATTTCATAAATTATTTCACCCTTAGAAAGCCAAGTACATCTTTCCAGAATAATATAAGCTATAGATACTTAGTTTACAACACCACGCGGGCGAAGCCGCTGGCGGAAAGTTAGTTTTAATCTATTATTATGTCATTGTAGATCATGTCATCGATTAAGAGCACCGAAGAGCACTAATTTCCAGTCTAATCGCAAGCCGTCATTTTGCATGCAAAATTACACCTTGCGACTAGCTATTCCCTGGCGATCAGACTGAGCTTTATTACTACCGCTCTATGTCCGTTTAATAAAAGGATCAGAGCTTGCATAGCTGCATAAGCTCACTGAACACTTCACAGCACAAACAATTTTCTAAATTGCTTTGCAGTTTGTAACGAGTGCGTGCTGACGCTTGTTTTTCTTTCATTTTCATAGCGCAGCATTGAACCATCAAATATGAATAAAACTCTTCCGTGAATTTATTATAGCTTGCACCACCAAAAATATTTTAACAGAATGCTACTGCACCGTACATCAAAATGTATTGCAATTTTAGTAAGTACCCGTGAAGCCATACGCACCTTGTCTACTGCAAGTGTTGCAAATAAAATGAATTCCTGGAATACGTTAGAAGTGGTATCATTTTCAAATTTATTTTTGTTCGAGAACCCTAGACGACGAACTACCTATTCTGTGACCCTAGGCTAGGTTGAAACTAGCCTAGGCTAGACTTTCTTACTACAAGATTTAATACTTTTATCTTCGAGATTTTATCAGGAATCCCTTATGAACTTTTGAGGATCTGGATATGGTAGTTAACTATGTAATAATACCCACACACCATCAAAGATCTTTCTAGCTTAGGTATCAGCTCCTATTGAGATTGACTCGCATGTACCTGAATTTCAGAACTACTTCCACAAACTAATTACAGGGAAATACCGACACGGTTAGTGACGTGCCGTTCACGCAACTGGACGTATATAATTTAATAGGTATGGAAGCAAATATACGTACATATTGCATACGGGTGTAACTACCATGCTGTCGATCGATTTGCAAGGTAAGTTACACTAGGTCTATTCAGACCTTGGATGGGCGATGATGAGTCCCTAGGTTAATTATTAAATAACGTGTGTACCCTTCGTATAACAGTTATATGATACATAACTATAGCCAGAAGCAGGATATGATAGGTTATAGCAGGATATTGAGGTTATTATTCTTAGATTAGGGTTTCCTATGAGTCTCAGTAGCAGCTAAGCTAACCTACCTAAGCTTGGACCTGTGACCGGGTAAATGCAATAGGCTCGCCTCCTATTACATGGAACCTAAACCTATCGGCGAACTGTGGGTGTACTACCAACATTAGATACCCTTGCTAACCCTTTGGGAAATACAGGGCGTGATGGTATCTTTATGTAGGTAAGAAATGTATAAGGTAGTCAAGGCTCGTTTCCTCATGGAAGAAACCAGTTTTAAATAATAGTAACTATGTACCTTTAATGTTTGTTAGGCGCTGTGAAAAGACCATGATGCAATATATTTAACCCTTCGTACCGTTGAATGAAAGCGGGCTTACTACAACAAATAACAAGCCGGGCGACGCGACTGACGGACGGAGTTACATTTAGTAAGTATGTATGTATCAGCGACACGAAGTTCTCGGCGCATGAGTCAAAACCGTCTAAATAAAACTTGAATGACAACATCACTGCCGAAGAATTTTCTTGTTATAAAGTATTTAAGCATTAATAAAAAACTAATTACTTATGTACCTCCCGCACCATTTTTTAATTTGAATAGACAAAGGCTGACTGTCTCATTGGTACCCTTTGTTTACCACCTTATCTTACAAAGTAGGTAGGTACTTATTGTTTGGTTTAGTTTTTTTAAGTTACAGCGTAATTTCAGTTTTTGTCTAAACCTTTTTATGTTAATGTTTGTTTTCATTGGTGTTTGCGAATGTTAGTATACCCACTTCCTCAATAAGGTAAATATCTACCCATTTACAAATAAAAACATCGTAATATTTTGAAACATAAATAATAAAAACAATTGACATGTACTTACTTAATATTGGAAAGTTAGCCATGCAAATGTTTGTTCCAAAATAAGAAAGTGCGAAGTTTCTTTGCAAATTGATCAAACAAGAAACAACAGAACTTTCCACAAGGGAATAACACTCAACAGGTTGGATAAGTAACGCAATCATGTAGAAACTTTTGGCTTTGTTAATTTTAATTACAAAGCAATGATACATTAGGTATACTCTTGACTAATAGGAACTTACTTAAGTTTCCTGTTTACAATATCTCAGAAGTTCTACATTCCAATAACGCATGAATGTTAGTGATCTACCAGAAAGAATTATTTATCAATTGATACTAACCTTTAGTGGCAGTTTGAAGTAGGTTGTTTGTTTGTTGGTAGTAAGGCTGGTTACTTCGCACGTGTGCCGGGTGACGCGAGGGTGAGGGGCGCGGGGCGGGCGGGGCGTGCGTCGTGGCGCGGCTTCGCGGCGGCACTACCGCGCCCGCCGCCGCCGCCGCCCGCCCAAGCGCCGCCCGCCCCACGCGCCGGCGAATTCCTTGCTGTGATTAATCGTCGAGCCACCTGCGGAGCCTTTTGTATATCGTTAATGTGTTCGGCTTGGTCTCTATAAACAATTTTGAATAACAATGAGTTAGGTATATAGGACATTTCCCATCAAATTCACATTAACAGAGGTTCGGAGTTTTTCCAATATAATTTATATTATTATATTTTGGAATACTTGAATATCTTGAAGTCCGCCTTATGTACCATTTTTGTGCATAGAAGTTTAAATAAATAAATAAATAAATATCTAAACAAATATCGTAACGCGGTTACAGTTTTTTATTCTTCGATGAGTATAAAACATATTGAAAATGGAAATTAAAGTTTCTTACTTGTTGCAAAAGTACCAATAATTTGTTGCTCAGCTTTTAATATATAGGTGAATTTAATCAGAACATTCCACCTTAGTCATGCAAAACAAAATAAAATACTGTCCTCTTAGTTCTTCGGTTGAGTAATGACAGTGGAATGGGGAGGAAGATGCTGATCGAGGGTTTTACTCGTACCTATTACTTATTTATCAGTGCGGTGGAGGAGCGGAGACAATGAATGAGCTCAGGATGAAACGGTGACGGCTTCCTGCCAGGAGCCGTACTTGAAGCGAACAGATTTGGACGGACGTAGCGGCCAGCCCGGACGGCGACCTAATTTATTTTACGTAATGAGATACTATGACGAATGATGTGAGTTACTCAGATAGTTTATTAGTTATTAGTATTACTGGTCCTTTATTCCCTTCGAACAAGAAATGGTTATTGAAAAAAAACCACATCATCATTCAGGCAATTAAGGATCCGAGGCTAACGATACTGGTTAGTGCCAGGGGCGTTCTGCGAAAACGCAGTACTTACAAAGTTGCGGCGATTTGACTTCTTGTCCGCTTAAATGTTATTCGAGTTACTAAGTAATAGGTGCTAGATGCCTAGTGAACTCGTAAGATTTTATTTTTACGACGCTACGATCATATTTAATCCACTACCTACTATGGTCATTGTTTTGTTTCGATCCGGAGCCTAGACATTCGATTTTCGTAGTAGGCTTTTATCACAGCTACTTGGTACACGAATAGAAAGGCGTGAATATAAACAGCCTAATTTAGCTATCATAATAGTAGATAGGTACTCTAAGGTTGTAGTTAATGGATACATTTCTGACCCCTATTTGGCTTCGTCAGGAATACCGCAGGGTTCCCATTTGGGTCCCATATTGTTCAACGTTTTTATCAATGATGTTATACAATGTTTCCATCACTCAAACTTTTATCTTTTCGCAGACGATCTAAAAATAATGAAACCAATCACAAGTAGTGAAGACGCTATGATGTTTCAAGACTATATTGACAGATTTAATAATTGGTGTTTAAACAACAATATGTCTTTAAATACGGCTAAATGCTATTACATACAATTCACCCGTAACAAAACATCTATATTAAACAACTACCACATAGACAGCGTGAAACTAAATAATGTCAGTACAATTCGCGATCTCGGCATTTTAATAGACAGTAAACTTAAATTTGATACACACATACTCAACACCACTTCAAAAGGTTTTAAAATCCTAGGATTCGTGTTGCGTAACTGCAAGGAGTTTAAATATTCCTCTACGAAGATAAGACTTTTTAACACGCTAGTTCGTCCTGCCCTAGAATATAATTCTGTGATATGGAATCCTCATTACGATGTATATAGTAAACGACTAGAGAGTGTTCAAAGAAGATTCCTTTACCATCTTAGTTATAATGACCATCTAGCCAAAAAACTTACTAGTTATAGTGATAGATTAAAACATTACCACATGTGCACACTAGCAAATCGCAGGAAAATTTCCGACTTAGTGTTTCTTCACAAACTTTTCGATGGAACTCATGATTGTGGTGACCTTTTGAATACTTTGCAACTAAATATGGTCTCACTTACCTCGAAAAAATGCATACCAACTATTTCATATTCCTTACTCTAAAACAAATCTTAGATACAACGCTGCTGTGCCTAGAATGTGTAGATGCTATAATGTCTTGGCTATGTCTAGAGATATTGATATTACTTTCTCATTGACCAAGTTCAAAAAAAGTCTCTATGAGGCCCTATGTACTTAATTTTACAAATATTAACTGTATAAAATTTAATTATTAGTCGTTCCAATTCTCAATTACCTCAATTTTTTATTGCTCCGCCAGTTACATAATATTAGCTTAATTGTTTGCTTTGTATAATTTTTGCATGCTGTGGTCCCTCATAATTGAAGGAGTACACTGGCTATATAATGTATGTGACTTATTACCAAAATGTTTTTGTGTATATCCTTTGTCAGAGATCCTTAAGTAATTAAATAAATATAAATAAATAAAATAAATAATTGAATTGAATTGCCAGGGTGTTATGCATGATCAATAATGATGATCATATTAGGTATACCTGCCTATACGAAACTGCGATCAACAAACATTCCATTTATGACCTGACGAACAGTGGAACTGATAACAGCACATTTACGAACGCGCGGGAAATTGAATTCCTATACGAATTTTTAGAAGTGTCAAAATGTTATGCCAATATCTATGATAAATCGTGGGGTGGCACGTGGGCATGTGGCACACTTACTGACTCGATAAAGATGATCGATAAAACGGTATTGATGGAACCCAATCTAGCTTCTTACATGAAACTGTTTAAGAGTTTAAAGTTGTTTTATGAGGGTACTCTATTAAGATAATAGAACCTCTACCATCGTCAATTTTTGTATCGTGTAGAAAATCGTCGCCGTTTTATTTATAGTAAAATATATTATTAAACATAAACTCAATTTCAATGTTCGTTTCAATCTCAGGAATTAAGCCGAATAACCACAATGGAACCCAGGACCTCTCGGTCAGCAGCCGCGCTTACGATCACTAGACTTATGATATTTCAAAATGACAGAATTCTACGTAGCTACATATTATGTTCTGCCTATTTTTTATATTCAAACACCCTAGCGACCCACACCTCATATTAATTTCAGTCAAATATATAAGTATAATATATAAATATAATAAGCTTTTCATAATAGATTCTCATTCAAAAAACTCATTACCAAGTCACCTTCATGTACTTATTCTATGAAAAGAACCTGTATCTATAGGTGTCAGTCGGTGCCTTGTTATGGAAATTACCCTTAGCGCAGACTTCGTCGCAGTTAGGTGAATAAGTCTTCGTAGAATTCGAGTAGAGTAGTTTAGAACGCTAAGTTTAGTAAAGAGGAAAGAAAAGCTGAGGAAAGCCGACCCCTCCACAATTGTTTGGAGGATATAAAAGCTTTTTTGCGGTGGCTTTTGTAGCCTTTGGGTCGTAGATCCCACCAAGTCAGCTTGACAGTGCGTTGCTACCTAGGAGGATCTGGACATACGTTCAGCATTTCCTGAATGTAAAATCGATGTCTTCGGCATCGATTTAAATGATTCCGGCTAAAATTTTTGGGTATATAATAACTAAATTAATCTGATTAAGCGATATCTAGCGCCCGTTATTGAAACTGGCCACTTTTTCAGACTTCGTAAGTAAACAATAGTAAGTCTATGGAGCTAAATGTAATAAAATGAAAATAAAGAAAATGTGTTAATGTTTATTAGCTACTATTAGAAGCCACAATGCTTACAATTATTTTTGGATATAAAAACCTAAATATTTACAATCGGCGAATGATTTCAGGAATAATCGGAAATCAGGTAAAAGTCAACAACATCATAGCAATAGCTTTCAATAAAAAAATCCAAAAATATCCCTTTACTTCCGGGCACAAGTACTGCCTTCACATTGAAAACGATGGTGGATATATTATATACCATAACATAAGATACATAATAAAGCAAAACAATGTCAAGTATTTGCTATCGAAGTATATTACACCGATTTAGTTTGTAATACAAAATGATGTCAAAAAGAATTCGCATTTTAATAATACAATACAAACTTACAACACTAAAATATATTACATTACGCCTCAACATATCAATTTTAATATTTGTAATAAATAATAATTTTCTTTTACACACTATAAAATTAGTAATGGCACTAGTTATTATTCATGTTATAACAAGGCACAAGAGCGAATAAGGGAAGCGGTAGTAACGTCGTATCATTGGCGATTATCTGAGATTACCTCAACGAATCTGTCTGAAATGTACTTTATAATTATATTATTACGATCATTATTTCACTGTGATACAACGTTGAGAGCATGTTTTAGATCTGGGCTGAGAAAATCAATCCGAAATACGTGAGATCACATAACCAGGCCATGACTGAGGTATTACGCCTACGTAATTTATTCCATCAAAACGTATAATTGTGCGCAGTAGACGGATTAAATACAATAAATCCCACTTTTGTTTTATCATTATGGATTCTATTAAATGGCAGTTATCATTTTAGTTAATTTGATCTGATAATATACGGGTTGCAGACCTTTATAAAGCTCACACTTACAAGCTTACAATGCCTCTATGTTCGACGATTATGAGTTATTTCAATACATATAATTATATTACCTATTTTATGTAAATTGCTTTCAAAGTATTACATTTACTACGATTACGCTTACGATATAATGATTATTGGGTTCCCAAATTGACTGGACAGGCTGACAATGACTGCTTTCTTACAGCAAAATGAGATTTCAGCCTCTCAAAAATGTAGTAAACCATATCCTCATTTTGTCAATAGTAAAAAAGATTATTTTGTCAATGAGAACTGTATGAATATTATAAAGCTCTAAACTACAACCTATAGAACGCGGCACGGTCATATAAATGTGATCTGTAAAATCTGTTACCACACAGCACCACGTCCGACTTTACGAAGCTACTCACAAACACATAAGTACATACGACATACATTCACACATAAGTACAAAATGCTTATAACACCCTGAGATTAATTAAACAGACCTGATAAATTGAAGAATTAAATTAAATTAAAATAATATTATATAAAATGAAGGTATAGTAACAGATAACTATATAGTTAGTAGCACTTACTGTTTATAGTATCTATATCTACGACAATGTAGAACTAAATATGATTTTCAAATATATTTGAAACTTCAAACAAGCAGCTTTTCAATGTATTGTGCACATCCTTACGAAGTCAATAAATATGTTATAAAAATCTATAGAAAGGCACTTTTTTAAGGCAGCTCTAAATATTTTACTGTGTATTATTATGAGTCTAAAACCTATGTTGTAATAAAAATTTTATAAAACCAAAAATTTCATTAAATACTGATAACTTGAAGTTTTTATAAATGCGGCATTATTGTTTACTTTGAGATAAAAACTCCACATTAGAATCTCTGGCCACTTATAAGTATGTTTATTTTCCAGCATACGTAGGGTTTTTGAAGGTTGACGTTGCCTGTTTGTAAATAGGATTCTCGCCCTAAGAAACAAAACAAAAACACAATTAAAACAAATGTCAATCAGTGCTTAAAAGAGGAAAAACATTACATTACGGCGGCATAGTGATGTTGTTGAACACATTGAGCACAAAACAAAATAAGTAATGTTCCATTTTGTGCATTATTTTGTAAAACTTTTAATTTTATTAATTGGTCAAACAAATAAAAAAACTATAATAAATATTCTAGGACATTTTACACAGCACCCAAACTAAGCAGAGCTTGTACTATGGGTACTAGACAATGGATATCATACTTACTATATATACTTTTTTGTAAATACATACATATATGACAAAATATATTATCTTACCGTGTCCCACTTGGCCATCATGCGTTCCTTCTCGAAGCGCGCGAACTCCCTGCGGTCATGGATGGTGGTGGCCATCTTCCACAACATCAGCAACGCCAGACCAACCAGTACGATCGCCGCTATCACACCGAGCACGATACCCAGAATAGGCACCTATGAAAAAAATAACTTTGTAATAATAATAATATAATAATAATAATAACCATTTATTTCAGGCAACTATGGCCCATAGATATATACCTTACAAACTAACATATATAGAATATATACAAAAAAGTGTTAGTAGATAGGGCTTAAAACTATGTTAGTAGCACTTCACTTTGCACTTATTGTCTTTGTGCTATCCTGTGGCACTTGTCCGCGGAAGCGACGGAACACCACGTCCTGCGGCCAAAAGTCCTCTTCCATGACGAGAGGCAGAAAGCAGTTCGGTACTCGCACCACGAACGCCTTAAAGTTGACGTTCCGGCGCGACTCCAGTAACTGCACTCTCGGCGTGTACTCCACGATGTCCTCCGCCCTAGTGGTGTAGTGCAGGCGGGAGATATACACCGGGGTGTTCGGCTTGGCGGCTCGCAAACTCATGTTAGGCTCCGTAGGAGCTTTGCCGCAGCGATTCTTACAGCTTCGAATTCGGCGCTTCCTCTTTTGCACCGTCACGAAACCGTCATCGTTATCAGCCTTCTCTGTTGGCTTATATGGACCAGGCTTTATACTAGGAGCGCCCGCGGTGACACTAGCAAAATCTTTTAATAAAGGTTTTGCTGACGCTGCAGGCACTGGCAGCGGGGCGAGGCGAGGGGCTCGAGCGGCGGTGCGCGGAGGAGCCGCGGCAACAGGCACGGAGCTGCGGGGCGTGCGGGAGGGGCACTCCGCAGGCTCAGCAATCAGCGGGTGCGCTGGCGACGAAACTGCTGACGCGGAACTCGATGACGATATGTCGAGTGCAGCTCCTTGAACAGCTTTATTATTTCTTCGAGGCTCTTCTTAGTCCCATCACGCCGGCGGGACACCATCTGGTCGCGCTTGTTCAGCACGTTGTACAGCAACAGCTTGGCGGCAGCTATGTCGTCCTCGCTGAAGTTCGTTGCGCAGATCTGGATAGCGGACACCTCGTCCATCACATCCAGCTTCTGCTGCAAGAATGCCAGCAGCTCATTCGCCACGAGTTCAGTACTCATGGCGACTAATTACGAGCGACAGCTCGCGCCGCGCTAATCGACACGGAATATGTATAATGCGTCCGCACTGAAACGCTGCACAAGCGAGACTATCTAATGAGTAATGCCAACCGTTGAGATAAGTACCTATGTACGTATCTGTATATCTTACAGTCATACTGGTGACGACTATGGTGGGTATTAAATCGCTAACGTAATTTGTACATACCTTCTTAGGACATTCACGGTCCTTCTGTGCCCTTATTACAAGTTGCTGGTTTTCATTGTAAGAGTACACATACACATACAAACAATCTTCGTCGTCGTAAAAACTGCACAAATGTTCGTTTCGAGATTCGTTGGCTGCAACAAACGATAAATGTATAATTATGTAGCTATTTGGCTTGTATGGACTCTGTACATGTTTATCTTATTCAGTCTTAAAATAAGGCGTTAAGGAAAATCCGAGAAATACCATACATTGGATAAACCCAAATAAATGCGACAGTGAAATGATAAGCTTAATGTCAAGAACCTATTGAATTAAATAACTGCTATTTTTCAACAAGAAGCTAATAATAATAATGTGTTTTTAATTCATAAAGCTTGTAAATTGATTCTTATTTATCCACATAAATAATTATAACCATTATTCACCGATCAACTCAATACCATTCACGATTGAAATAAATCATAAGTCTCATGTGGATGTAACTGCAGATATAGTTGGGAATTTTGGTATGATACTATTTGTTGTTTAAACTTACCTTCAATCTTGCCTTCTTCTATTATTGGGAACAGCGTACATTCACCGCAGGTGTCCGTGTCGGGGTTGTACAGTGGGCCACGTTTGTGCACCTCGCACAGGACACAATCCTTGAACTCGCCGCAACGGCCGGGACATGTCTAAAACATCACAACAATAATGTAAAATCTAAGAAAAAATTCTAAGAAACAGTAGCAGATTGTTTTCTGAAGAATTAGGGTCTGACCCCAAAACAATAATGGTATTTAGTTTCGCGATACTTACGGGACACTTCTCGCAGTATTTGCCCGAGTAGTGGCGGTCGTCATCTACATTACACACACATTGACCGCACACGCATTTTCCATTTCCACTGCATATTTCGTTATTTTCTGCAATAGACAAATGTTTAGCATCATATTATAATTAAATTTATCTGTGTATTTATTATATTAAGTTTGTGAAAAATGTTTGATATAGATATATCTGGAGGGGTATGAAATAGTTATTATTATGTATTCTATTTATGTTCGAGGACACCGGCAGGCACCAGGTGGGCGATCGGTCCTCTTGTTGGGAATATTTCACCCAGTTCCTCGTCTTCATCATTATTATAGTGTAACTTACCAGGCGATCGGCAAGGCGTCTGGTCCTTGAGGCACTGGCAGGCGGGGCCGGTGTACTCTGGCGTACAGCTGCACTTGCCACACACACATTCTCCATGTTCGGGCCCAGAGCAGAGGAGACCTTTGTTCATGTCACACGTGAAGTTGTCGCACTCACAGAATGGACCGGAGATCACCTGTAAAATTTATACGAAGTAAGAATCGAATTTACTGTTGGAGGCAACGAGTCTGCACAGTAGTTTTTTTTTTATAATAACTGATGTATTATTATTATTTAATTGACATGATAACATTATTAAGTGACATCTGACTTTTTCCTTGTTAAATATACAAGGAAAAATATTCTGGGGAATAATGTTGGGCGCTTTTCCTTAGTTGAGCGAACTAATGGATGAAATGCTAGATAAATAAATAATTCCTCTCAAACAGGTGGTACCTTGAGCGGGTCCTCCATCTTGTTGCACTCGCAGACGCCGCAGATGCAGGTGCCGCGGTTGGAGCAGAGCGGGCCGGCGCTGGCGTTGGTGGGGCGGCAGCCGCGCTCCTGCTCGGCGCTGACGCCGCCGTGCGCGGAGCACTCGCAGCTCTTGCCGAAGCGGCCCGGCGCGCACACGCACACGCCGCACGCCGACACGCCCTCGCCGCTGCACACCAGCGGACTCGCGTTGTATGCCTGCGACAACACAACACAACACATTACTATAGCATCCGAACGAACTTCCATACACGTCCTGGGATAGAAGGTAAAAGTAAGACTAGAAGAATAGAAACGATCAACAATTAAACCGTGAAAGAAGATTATTGACCATATGACCATAATACCATCAAGCGGCAATCACAATACACCACTAAGGTCGCAGTGACATTATAACCGCAAACAAATTAAAAAAACCGTGAACGAAACTGAGCGACCTATCCTGACAGCACTTTTGGATGATGATGATGATAAAATCAACTGTAAAAAAAATGGACAGCATTCGTTACTCAATAGAGAAGCTAACCCAATTATTTAGTCTAATGTCTTCAATAATTTTATTAAATTAAAGAATGCATTATATTAAACAATGGACTTACAAATGTGCCAGTCCATTCCATTCATTATTATAAACCCAAATCTTAATTAATTACTTACATGGTGTCCCGGCTGCTCACAGGGACAGTCGCAGACCATCTCCAGTTCCACCACAAGGCTGTCAGAGATACCGACGGGGGAGATCTCGAAAGTCTGCTTCCACTTGCTACGGTCCTTTGGACATTCCTTTAGCGTGACTTCAGCTGTGAATTCCACAACATCTCCCACCTAAAAATGAATGATAGCAAAAATTATAAAAACACACAATATAAATATAATATATTTATATTGTATAAATCATTGATGATGTAACTATATATTATATAGTTACATCAACTGATTTATAATAATACAATACCTTTAATCCTTCGCATTTATTTGTCTGTATGAGCTCCTTGCCGCTGAGACAAGATGAGTAATACACTATTTGTACAGCATCACTCGATGAATCTTTCATCTCCACTGTTGACGTAATTTTCTGCAAATAATAGCAAGTAATATATGTAATCTTCATTTTCATATAGTAAACAGATAGAAAGTAACATAGTAACAAGTCTAGCCTAGGCAGTTCAAGGTATTACCAGAAGTGGTTAATATCACAATAAATACATTATTCTTGGAAACTAGACGGAGTTACGATCACAAAGCATTATGGTTTAGAGTGTAGGACATGTCATATGCTTCGACTTTCATTGTTTCAAGTATAATGTGATTCAAGCAGTGCTGACCAATCCATTGATGCAAAATAACATTGTATGTCCTGAGATAAACAGTGGCTAAGTTTTTATATCTATTGTTGCATCGTTTTTTGCACGTGTAAAAACGATTATTATATTCCAGTGGATGTAATTATGGACATACAAATGACGGGTACTAACATTATACTGTTCGCGCACAAGGTCGACGATGTTGTCGGAGTCGTTGCTCAGCACGCCTGTGCTGGAGCCCTCGATGTGCTTGCTCAACTGCTCGTACACGCTGATCTGTTCCGCAGTCACCGCGAATATCACGTTGATAGCGTGCTTCTTCACCTGCGCACCATAAATCTTATCTTACTATCTTATCTTATCTTACTAATATTATAAATGTGAAAGTTTGTGAAGATGGATGGATGGATGGATGTTTGTTACTCTTTCACGCAAAAACTACTGAACGGATCTGGATAAAATTTGGCACAGAGATAGATTATAGTCTAGAATAACACATAGGCTACTTTTTATCCCGGTAAAATCTATGGTTCCCGTGGGATAGCGGGCGAAGCCGCTGGCGGAAAGCTAGTATACGATAAGTATGTTAAATAAATTATTAAAGACCGTGAAGTGTACACTGTAGGTGTTAACATAACCACCCTACAGGAATCACATCGGTAAAGTGATTTGTACTATCACAATTTCCGAATAAACGTTGAGAAAATTTTGAAATTTGCAGTAAAAGCAGAAAGCTACTGTTTTTAACACTGTACAAAATTGCAAAGAAACCACGAAAACATTATGAAGGTGTCATAAATTGTATTGTGTCGTAAATGAAACAATAACAAAGAGTGAATAACCGTTACCTTATGATTAATCTGTGAGATACTGGGGTAATCCTGCAAGGTTGAGTGTGTGTAGGTATTATCCTTCATGTGACATTCGCCGTCGTTAGGTTGGACGATACCACCAAGCTGCGAACAAAATACGACACAATATTATTACAAAATTTGGGGCTGTTTTTAGACTGAATAAGAAAATATAAATACTAGATAGTTTAGTTATTTTTGGTTACTTCATTCCAGGCGTGGATTGATAATGGGTAATATCGTAGAGAAAAATAATATTTGTTCTTTTGTATTAAAGTACCGTTTTATTACCGTAGTAAGAATTATTATCATTCTCTAGTTACTATAAATTAACATACCTTTCCGTCTCCAGCGTAATGGAAGCCAGCGTCCGTAGAGAAGACGAGAAGTCTTCTTGCCTGGTCGCGCCAGCCTATCTGTTGCTTGCACACAACGGCTTGCATGATAGCGTCAAAGCCACCTTCCGGAGCGTCCAAGTTACCTGACACGTCAGCATTTGCTACCGCTTTCTGTGACACAAAGTAGAGGTGTTACGGGCATATTATTTTTCCTTCAACGTCAACAAAAGCATGTTATCTTCCAGCTTATTGCAAATAGGCTCGTATTGATTATCACATATTTTAACTCGTATAACTACGAAAAATGCAAAACTGTGCAAATGGTCGAGTTTGACCAAAACTTGCTATAAATAGAGGATCATAGTTATACTCACTTCGAAGTAGTCTGTATCAGTGCTGAGAGACATTTGATTCTGATACCCATAAGGCGCAGCGCAGCCATCACAAGGCGAGATCAAGCTGAAATTATAATCATATTTTTATTTAAATATGTCATTAAACACTGTCTATACCACTACTAGAAATATGTAAAGAATTTGTTTTCACTTACTTCTTAGGCACTGTAGATACATAAGGCATGACTAGTTTATCTACAAAGGAACCGAAACCGATTCGGAACATGGACGTCATATTCCTCATGGTAGCAGAGAGCAAACTGCCCAGTGTACTGAGCTTTTCTTTGTCATTTTTCATAGACCTGCTAAGGTCCATAAGATAGTACAAGTCGACGGGATAATCCTGGGCCCTAGAGTAAGCAAAGGTCAGCTTCTGCATTTGATCTGCAAAAATACAACAGTTTTAAAAATAAAGTTGACACTACGGATGTCACACATAATCAAATGAATTAATCCTATATTATTACGCTGACATTGAACGCGAGTTGTTTATCATAACTAGTTCCGTTTTGAATGATTACTTAACTTCCCACACAGAATAGCTAAACATGTAACTTACGAAAACACACTACTTACTCATTCTAAGGTTGAGTTTCACCCTCTGTGGCTTCATCTGTACAAGACTTTCGCCAGCACCAGCACCTGCGGCGGCGGACGACCCTGATCCCGAAGCTGAGAAACTGCTGCCCTTCGCACTCACAGATTCGTATGATGATGAGCCGGACATGCCCATTCTGGACTGAGCTGAAAATTAAAAAATGAAATCTATAGATTTTTTATTGCTGATTGAGAACGGAGAAATGATACCACGTGGTGTTTTTATTGTATGTCAAAATGAAGTAATATGTCACCTCTGCTCAGCTCCATATTGTACATAGGGTCGACGGATCGTTGGTTGTCAGGATTGAAGATGTAGGCTTCATTGCATCCCGCAGTGCCCCCTCTCTCCATGGCGGGGTTGAAGCATCGCGGACCATTGAAATCAGATGCGAAGCACCACGCGCAGCTGGCCGTGCGGATGCAGTCGCTGCACGTCGTCTTACTCGAGCAGGGGTTCTGCGCCAGGAGTTGCTCCGCGCGCTGGCCCCAACATACCGCCAACAGGCTCACCCACACACATAGTCGTAAAGCAGTCGATCGTTGGAAGTACATTTTGTTTATACGAATGGATTCGTTTACAGATCAAGTTCTGTAACAAGGAAAAATTTAATATATCAGTAAAACCACTCAAGTACTAATAAAATGAGGTTAGTATAATCGCGGCATAATTCACAGCTTTGAAGTGTGAATATAAATTGTCCACACATAACAAGCATTTCAGTGTGCTCGTGTTCAACTTTCTACTTGCGTGACCCAGTATTAAAGGCCAAAACAACAGGGAAACATGGTCTTAAACGCAATATTATAAAGTTTGCATTTCAGTACATCGTTCGTATCATCCTTATCCATATTATGTCAAGCTGTGCGAGTCTTACATAAACTGCTATTATGGATTAACGCAATATAGGAAGAAAATCCTTTACATAGGTATAACACAATAAAGTCCTCAATTTTTTCTTATTATAAATTTGAGTGCGTTTGGCAGCACCTCACCTGCTGGTAAGTGAGGTAATTACCTCACTCTCCACTCGCTTAGGTAACCTGTTAATTAGGTATGTACCCAGCTTTTGTCTCGAACTATTATACCCAACAGAAAATTTCACTTATCAATCAAAAAGTGTAAATTAAGTGTGTATTCTTTCTTTAGGCTAAATCAGAAAAAATATGGAAGGCAGTCCGACTGGTTCCACCACAGGTACATAACATACAATCAAATAGACTGCTGTTTATTCACAATTCGACAGTATGTTTAGGTCCCATGTAATACAGGGAGAGCTAGAATATTGCCAATAAAAAGGCACAATTTAAATTCCGAGCTCTTAGAGTCCTAGTAGCGTTACTAGGACTTTCATAGTAAATTCGAGTTAATGTAAAAACCCAACAACACTGCTCGACATGGTTATCAAAGTCAACACCGTCAGGAGCGAAGAATATTTGACCTACGTCTATAGATTACTTTGTCAGTATTTATTTACATCGTTAGTTGTTTATCGTACTAAACGAGACATTAGTGTAAGTTCTCAGCACGCAAGCTAAAGCTGGGCAAGGTTTTTGAAAAATAATAGGTCAATGAGACGACTATAAGGATAAGTTTGGCTTCAAACACCGCAACGTTATAAAAACACCATGATGGTATTCAATTATAAATAAAGATTGTGTAAGGTTTAAAAACAATGACGAGAATTCCTGACCGCACTATTAACAATAAAGTATGAATGATTGTAGCGTCGCCGTCATTGGCCAGGTGGAACACAGCGGCCAGCGCTGAGTAACTTTGTGAGATTGGGACATATGGCTATGACCACCTGTGGGCGGGCGCAGCGAGTAAGAAAGGGCGCCGCCCACGCACCGGACTGTATCTAGTCCGCCTCGTCTTTGTGAATATAATTTTACACTGAACGAATTTAATGACAATTCATCTACATTTTCATGCTCAATTTCCGTTTCAGTTTGCCTAAAGTAACAATAGGTCTGTACTTAAATTTAGCTAATGTAAATGTTAATACACATACATAAACGTATACTATATAACGATGCATGCATTAGTATACATGTATATCACAGAGATTTAATAATAGTAAGGGTATAGATAAGGTACCTACAGGTTACGGTGCATACTATCAGTAATAATTAATAAACTATTAACTAACAAATTTTAAGTGTGCAGTTTTTCCGTTGTTGAGGTCTGAGTCGCATTGTATAATTAATTTATTTCTGGAGGAATTCAAATCAGAGATTTATGAAATACATGTTATTTAGGAGAACATTTACATAAAGGAATTTCATTGGTAAATCTTTTAAAACAAACTCGTGAGAGATTTTTTTCGTACCACAAAGACTGACAAGGCAAGATAGATACGAGCAATTATCATACAATTAGGTACTTACTGCACAGTTTATTTGCACTTACAGAGCGTCCACTTGATAAAAAGTTTCATATTATTATTCACAGAATCAACTCACATAGTATTATTAAGATCACAGTAGGAAACTTCTCGTCACTTTAACTCTACTTATATTTACTTAAAATATTTATTTAATTAATATTATTATTATCACATTATACCTATACCTACTTGGAATAAATAACAAACTTTCTCTCTCACTTAAACCAATTTTTCAACCAGATAAATTTTATAAAAATATTTATTTAAAATACAATTACTTTAGTCAGTCTCAGTAATTACTACAATTATAATTTGTAAAATTGTTTAAAAACAGCGCGACGTGCGCCCGCGCCGGATACACGCGTGACTAATTGTTCAGAAAATAACTTCGTCAGCGGGTGATACAGCGTGCGCCGTCACAGTTTCTTCTCGGAATCAATACTCGATATACACTCATCGAAACACGGCAGAGACTGGGTCTGTTGTAGGTACCTACTCACTGTCACCTTCTCAAGCAAGATGTTGTCTTGCTTGAGATAAGGACCTTTTGTGTGTGATTTCACTATTACTTGAGAAATCAGCATTGGGGAGCACCCGGGGATCTATACTTTGTCCTGACTTTTTCCTTGTTTCTTTTTGAAAAACATGTTTTCTATTTAGGGTTAGTAATTCCTATATAAATTACTAGCTTTCCGCCAGCAGCGGCTTAGCCCGCGTGGTCTGCGTAAATTAAAACAAATCTATCCCACGGGATCCATACATTTTACCGGGATAAAAAGTATGCTATAGCCTATGTGCTATTCCAGACTATATCTGAGCCAAATTTCATCCAGTTCCGTTCAGCCGTTCTGGCGTGATTGAATAACAATACATCCATCCAAATTTTCACATTTTTTAAATTTGTGGGATTTATATTTATACCAGGTATTTTAATGAAGGATAATATCGACTGGCGCATGGTGGGCAGCATTTGGACCTGCGTCTTCTGGTTAAATACACTTTTTCTTCTTTTTCTTTTTCAGACGCTATGACCTCTAAGCCACCGCGAGTCCTACCTGGTACCCGCCAAGTCGAAAATTTCCTTCACATTTTAATTTGTATTTTTCTCAATATCCATGAAGAATTGAGTTGAAGTCGGGAGTTCTTAGAATATTACCAGTTTACGACATGTACTGTATGACTTGCTTACCTATCCTGGAAATGTCCGATCGCAAGGGATTTTTGAACACTTTGGTTAAACACAGCGGTTGACTTTGAACTGTGACTTTGTTATCATGTAGTACCTATGAAGTATGGATGAAGATTCTCATACCTACATGCACGACTTATACCTTCCTTTATCGTGCGTGTCTGTCTGCTTGTTGATACTTTCGACACTTTGATATCTCCGCGTAATAAATCGCTCAGTTCCAGGCTGACCAATATGTAGACCTTGGGTTTATTTTATTATTTATTCTTGTGATGTAGACTATGGCCTTATCATAATTATGTCCTTCGCAAATTTTCGAATGATCAAGGTTATGGACGTTTATGTATTTTCCCTATTCTAACGTATGGTACACAGACATGGCCTTTGACTAAGGCTAATATTCAGAGACGATGCTCAGCGTAAAGTAATGCTGTAGGCTTCTATTGCACAGAATTGGAGCCCTAAGACAGTTAACGGACAACGCGGCAAACCACGCAGAAGATGGCGAGACGACCTGGATGCCTTCCTGGACAAATGGACACAAATAGGCCAACAAAGAGATAAGTGGAAGAAATGGGAGGAGGCCTTTGCTTAGGATTGGGACAATACAGGCTAGATACAAAAAAATGCCAAGCTTTTGTTCTGTTTGTGTACATGTATACTACCTATAATTATATTTAGCTAAGAAAGTACTAGTGTTGATAAGAATTTTAACACAACCTCGCAACTCAAGTTGAACACAAACCGGTGTTTCTGTAGGTCGAGTAAATTACGTCATTATTAGCAACTTCGACCGACAAAACGATGATTCAAGTTGTGATAACGTAAGCATTCTTTCGCTTATACAGAAACAGTTGATGGCCATACGAAGATTTTAATCATACTGATACTATACTGGGTATGGCACACGCACGGGTGGGTGAGGTGACTGTTTTGATTGTGAGTTGAGTAGGTACGTACCTAAACTTATAAAAAAACTAATTAAAACTGATAATATGAATAATGGATAAGAATAAACTAAGAACAACAGTGTGCTAAGTATAGATAATGCAATTAAAGACGTAGGATACTTATTTACGTATTATCTCGTACTTAATAAATAAGAGAAGTAGGTAATTATAACAGGATTTCCCTTAACTAGGGAGGTAGGTACATGTGCTTTCCTTGAAATTGAATCTAACAAGAATAACTAAACGGCGTACAAAGTTCCGCACAGCCTTCAGCGGGTTTCCTTATATTGACGATAACGGTTTAGGGGTGTACCCGACGGGTCAACGACCGTTCCTGCTTACTTTGGCGGGCGCGGCGTCTCACTGCCCGCGGCTTTTACCCCACTACATAAAATGCAATGTTTGAAACAGAACGGTATTTTGTATTTCTTTAATTCTAAGCACCTGATGAGTTGAGGAACTTAACCTTTTGGTTCCCTCTTACCATATTGATCCTATTGTAACAATCACCAAATACCTAGCTTGATTTTGTTTTCCTAAAAATAAATAGGTAATAGGTCTCTAGTTTCTGCCTACCCCTGTGGGAAAAATGCGTGAGTGTATGTATGTATAAAATAGATAAAATACACTTAGGTATGTTCAACACATAAATATTAGTGTCCTGTGTCAAACCCATGACATTGTGTTCGTAAATTTATTTTAGGTAATTAAGTTTTTAAATACAAAAATTCAAGTATCACTTCAATAATCATAGTAACAATTTCTGGATGGAAATTTCATGTAAATTGAAAATAAGGGGGAAACGTTTCTTTCAGATGTATTGATGTTTATGAGTATGACAGATAATGAGACATCATGTAATTTATGTATTGTAAGTTCAATTTGATTGTATAGTGATTATTGATGTCAAAATTATAGTCTATAAACAGGTGGCTTTTAAGACCAGATTGGATTTCAATAAAATTGGCATGGAGATATTATGATCCTGGGAAAGTACACAACAGAACCTGTGTTTATTGACTTCAGGCATCTTTTACCGGCCAAAACCAACTGCTCAAAAACTACTCAACCGATTTCAAAAATTATTTTACCATTAGAAAGCTACATCTTTCCTAGGTAACATAGCTGGCGGAAAGTTAGTTAGTTATAATAGAGGTTTGATCAATGCAGTATGAATGCCATATGCAATGATAATGAGTAATTTAAAGTTATTTACAGCATTTGCCATCCATTTTGAAGTGTTCTTCCAGTCTAACATGATTTGGAAAAATATCAGTATTATACATTTGCAACACAAATTAATGGACCAAACTTACAATATTAGAAAAACTATGGAATTCTTGGGTGTCATGACCCTTATGATTAATTAAATTCTGGTCATCAGGCTTCATCTTTGGGCTTACTTCGGAGTTTGGACAACAACTAACAATTGTCATTTATGTGGTAAGCTCTCGGATGCATAAACTAACCATGGCAAGAGCAGTTTATTTACTGATCATTGCAGTTACTACTGCTAGCCTACTACTAAACTACAAGCAACCTTGCACAAACTGCCAGTGTCGTGCCTAGTCCTAAAATATAAATGGGCCCTTACTGCGGGGAAGACCAAAAGGAGATGATCATCAACACATCGCACCAGATGCTAGTTGCTAGTTTCATTGGTTTCACTAGAATTTTGATAGGAAGTAGTTTTGATACTGGCGAATATGTTTAATTACAGTAATAAATCTGAATACATGGTAAGGTCATATTCAGTACACTCCTGTGTGTATACCTAAAATTACATGTACTAATAAGGTAAAAACAAAAGGATAAAACGCATAATTAGGTCGCCCGTGGGTTGATCACTCAGCTGAAGGTTTACATATCGGAAAACATAAATTATTAGTCATTAATCTATGAGGCCATGCAAATAGTACTTACCAGGATTTTACACAATAAAAACTGCTATATTAACAACAACACACGCATTTTATTTCATTTTTCTATAATAAATAATAAAACTAAAACTTAGCACACACAGTTCCCAAAATGTACAAATATGAATGAAATGACCGAATGATCAGACTTTTCATTCATAGGATTACTCATCATTCATTCATTCCGGGTGTTTGCCTGAGGGCATGTTCTGAATCTTGCTATTTTTTAGCTTCAAACATTATCAACTTTTCTTTTTATAATTAAATGAAAGCTAGTATAGTAAAACTCTTACACAATTCCCTTAGAAATTTTTAGTATTTTGTAATTTTAGTAATTTTTTGATACCATTATTCATAGTTGGTTTAATCATTCATTTAAAAGAAAACGTAAAAAATAAATTTAACGTTCGTGAGGATGAACTCTAGTCCAGAACTTTTGAACGCAACGTGGTTCTAAAATCGATTTTTTTTATTAGGTTGGTTGCATGTCAATCGTTCAGCCAATGAAACACTTCTGGCCTTTCTTCTTTCAAAGAGAACATGGCCGACATTTTGATATTGCTGTCATGAAGATTTTTCAGTGAAAAAATTTAACTTTGTAGTTCTTCATGCACGGTTTTATGTTCCCAAATCGTTTTATTTTTTAATTACTTAGAAGGAGTGTAGTGTAAGCTATTTTATTTTTTGAAAATGGCAGCTGATCGTGAGATTGCTGCTGAAGACAGTATCAGAGTGGTTTGCCGATTTCGGCCACTGAATGACTCTGAAGAAAAAGCTGGATCTAAATTTATTGTGAAATTCCCTTCAGGACCCGATGACAATTGCATTTCTATAGGGGTAAGTTTGAATGATTTTCATGGATTGATTGCTTTCCCCTATCATCGCCCTAAATTAGATCATGATGACTAATACATTACGAGTTGTTCACCTGCTACGAAATGGCCTTTCTTTTTCATTCCGCTTCGATGGTTATGATTATGATCGTGTAAATTAAAAGAATCTTGCCAAATATTTCCAGTATACGTTCAAACGTCTTTGTTTTGTAGAAAATCAATACAAATACTTCCTCGACCTTGACCTGAGTTGATATACCAAGATATTTCTACGGATCAATTTTGTTTGATGAGAAAAATACATGTTTTAGTTCTTTTACATTTTACCTTTGGCCTATTTTTGTGTCTGTTACCCACCTATAATATTTTTAAGCTACCCTTCATTATTTGCTAATATATATTTACCAAATTATAGTTAAAAAAATATATGCTGCTCATTTTATTTAAAAGTTTCCATATGTAATCTTTATAAAGCATGGTATTTAAAATAATAAATTATTTTTATACTCCTCTATGTAATATACAAAAGATATAAGTAAAGGTGAATAATATATCTCGATGTTGTTGGCCTTATTGACCCTATATTAAATTACATAATTGATTACTTACTATGGATAGAATCACAGTATTTTTCATAATATACCTGATAGACACTGATTGAGTGATCTGGTAATTAATAAAATCAATACCTACACCCACTCACCTAAAAAAGAAATCTAATTTATATGAATATAAGTATTTCAGTTCTTTTGAATTTTACATGAGGGTATAATTTTTAATTAGATATTTAAGACAACAGTGATTATTAACTGATTATTTAAAATAAGTCATTTAATTAAGATTAATTGATATAATATTTGCATTATTTAATAAGATATTTTCCAAAAAAAATGTTAATTTACAGTATTATTAATGTTTCAATGTACAGTTTAATGCCTGTCTAGGTGATGATGTCAGATAGGTACTTATGTTGACCTGATTCATCTTAGGATGTACACTATAATACAGTGCAAATGTTCCTGCTTTAGACTACACAGGAAATATTTGAAAATGAGTTTCTATAAATAAGCTACTAAAATAAAATAGAATATTATTTTGTTGATTTCATCTAACAAATATTTATAAATTGTATATATTAAAAACAAAAAATATTGAATCTGTTAGACTTAAATTACCAAACTGAAGCGGAATTTAAATAGATGTGCATTCACTTCTAAGGTTAAATAAAAAAAAACAACCCAAATATGGAAGGTTAATATAGACTGTAATAATAATAGTAATACATATCTCCTTTTCTTTAATTTTTAAGTCTGTTGAAAGCAGGTGAAACATTAAAATACTTCAAGTAATTATTATGCACATCAAGCGTGACATTACATAATATCTTAGTAACATGCTTAGAATGTTTGCGCATTGTATGTAAGATCAATTGGCATTCACAAAATCCCAAGAAATGACTAATACTTGAACAAGAGCTGTATACACATTTATCATGTCAGTTAAAATAGGCCAAATTATTAATAAAGTATCACACCAAGTGGCTTGCCTAGTTAGCAAGTGCTTACCAGTCCGATTACCTTTATCTCAAGACCATGTATATTTAGTCTACTTTATCCAAAAATGTACACATCTATATCATTTAGTGGCTACATAGCTATATATAATTCATAATGATAAATATTCTTCACAATGTCTCGCACTGTACACAACAGTTATTTAGAATGAAACTTTCATAATAGTAAGTTTAAATTGCTCATTTAATTACTTCTTCATTACTAACATCATATTGTATTCTGAAATTATAAATTATTGTATTTCTATTCAACATATTAAATTGTATTCAAATATTATTCCAAACTTTTTAGGGTAAAGTATATTTGTTTGACAAAGTATTCAAACCTAATGCAACCCAAGAAAAGGTCTACAATGAAGCTGCCAAGAGTATTGTGTCGGACGTCCTGGCCGGTTATAACGGCACTATTTTTGCTTATGGACAGACCAGTTCTGGAAAAACACATACTATGGAAGGTGTCATCGGTGTGTACCATGAAATTTAAATATATTTGTAATATTAATAATTACACCTGACTATCTTTATTTTATCCATAATTTTTTCTTTCACAGGGGATCCAGGGAAACAGGGTATTATTCCACGGATAGTAAATGATATATTCAACCATATTTATGCCATGGAAGAGAATTTGGAATTTCACATTAAAGTATCATACTTTGAAATTTACATGGATAAGATCAGGGACTTACTAGATGGTCAGTATGAAGTGAAGAGATTTTTTATCTTGTTATTCTGAATATATGTAATACTAATTTGTTTTCTGTCACTTTCAGTTTCTAAAGTGAACCTCAGTGTTCATGAAGACAAAAACCGAGTCCCATTTGTCAAAGGTGCTACAGAGAGATTTGTGTCAAGTCCTGAAGAAGTGTTTGAGGTTATTGAGGAAGGCAAATCTAATCGACACATTGCAGTCACAAGTAAGTATTAACAATATATGAAAATTTAAAGCCACATGTGTTATGTTCATTTATTAACCAACACTTTTTACTTCAGACATGAATGAACATTCATCTAGATCTCATTCCGTCTTCCTTATAAATGTTAAACAAGAGAACCTTGAAAATCAAAAGAAACTTTCGGGAAAATTATATCTGGTGGACTTGGCTGGTTCTGAGAAGGTACTTTTTGAATATAATTATGATAATAATAAATTATGTAGTGTTATTGTTACATAGAATATTATCTTGACCAATCAACCTCATTAGTTTATTCACAACTGTTTATTAGTATAAGTAATTATTTAGTCCTGAACAAATAAAATTTGATTAGACCTAATTGCTAAATAAGGAAAATATCTTTTAACAGGTATCTAAAACTGGTGCTGAAGGTACAGTCCTTGATGAAGCTAAAAATATTAATAAATCGTTATCGGCATTGGGTAATGTAATTTCTGCACTAGCTGACGGAAATAAATCTCATATACCATACAGAGACTCAAAACTGACACGTATCTTACAAGAGTCACTTGGTGGTAACGCCAGAACTACTATCGTTATCTGTTGTTCTCCCGCCTCGTTCAACGAGAGCGAGACGAAGAGTACTCTCGACTTTGGTAAAAGGTATGTCTCAACTATTGCATTATGTGGGTATTTACAATAACCTATATTTAAATTTGCAAAGGCACTAATCAGCACCAATGCTGTGTATACATCACAATGGGTTATCTATGATCATTCAATAACAAATTGACATTGATTCAATTAAAAAATGCATGAATGTGCACATCTGTTAACTACTATGTGACTCAATTATTATTCTATAATATTATATACATTCTGCATTATACTATGTGGTAAATACCTTTATAGAGCAAAAACAGTCAAGAACGTCGTCTGTGTCAACGAGGAGCTCACTGCTGAGGAATGGAAGCGTCGTTATGAGAGAGAGAAGGAGAAGGTGGCTAGGCTGAAGGGCAAGGTCAGGACTTTACCATAATTTAACCAAAGTTCTCTATGATATTGGAGGATTGTTTATTTTATTATCATCATATTTATTAGGTTGAGAAACTGGAGGCAGAGTTGAATCGTTGGCGTTCTGGCGAGACTGTACGAATTGAAGAACAAGTTAACTTGCAAGAAATTGAAGCTGTTACTCCAGTGACATCATTCATTGAAGAAAAACCACCAGCAGCGGTAAGTGATGATTCAATATAGCGAGTATTAGTTTGGGAAGTAACAGATATATTCTGTATCCTGAATAATTTAGTCAGTCTTAGTTGTTTTCGCAGTTAAAATAGGAATTATGTCGCGGTATCAGATAAATGTGCCTTTTGCAGCCTGTGCCTGTTGCCGTGTCTAGCGCAGTCGAAGATGCGGCAATGCAGGGCAAACTCGAAGCCCTGTACCAACAACTGGACGACAAAGACGAGGAGATCAACCAACACTCACAGTTGGTTGAGAAACTCAAGGACCAGATGATGGAACAGGAGGAGCTTATTGCTTGCACAAGGTATACATATACACAATAATATTTTTATGTTTTGTCAATACACAATATCAAGTCAATAATTTATTTCTGGTATGAACATAATATATTTCCTATGTTCCTATACTCTTTTAAAATATCATTAGACGTGACTACGAGGCCCTGCAAGGCGACATGAACCGCATCCAGCAGGAGAACGAAGCCGCTAAGGAGGAAGTGAAGGAAGTGTTGCAAGCCCTCGAGGAACTCGCTGTCAACTACGACCAGAAGTCACAGGAGGTTGACAGCAAGAGCCGGGAGTGCGATCAGCTCTCTGAGGAGTTGCAAACCAAGCAGGTCAGTTGCGAAGCTTGGGAGTTTGCTTTAGCATACATATATAATGTTTCACATCTGGTTGGTTATAATACTATTTTCTTGTCCTCAGAGTGCCTTGGCCAGTGCAACATCAGAGCTCCAACAACTGCGCGACTTATCAGCACATCAACGCAAACGAATTGCCGAACTACTTACCAATCTTCTCAGAGATCTCGCTGAAATCGGTGCTGCCGTTGGAGGCTCCGAGCTTGACTTCAAACTGAATGTGGACACTGTGGGCAAACTTGAGGAAGAGTTTACAGTTGCCCGCCTTCACATAAGCAAGATGAAGAGCGAGGTGAAGAACATCGTGCAACGCTGCCATTCCTTGGAGTCCGCCAACATCGACGCCAACCAGAAGGTTAGTGTGTTTTATGTGATTATTGTTATTTCGAGTGTAAAACTATTAAAAATTATTTGCATTGACAAAATAAAAAATAAAAAAACTACAACTATACATGTTAGATGTAAATAACAATCAAATAATTAACATTCCAACTAACTAATCCTTCCGTCCGACCAGATCGAGGAGTACGAACGCTCGCTGGGAGAGTGCAGACTCCTGATCTCGCAGCACGAAGCGCGTTGCGCGTCGTTGGCCGAGTCTATGCGCGAGGCAGAGAACAAGAAGCGCCAGCTGGAGGAGGCAGCCGATGCTTTACGCGAAGAGTGCGCGCGACTACAGGTATGTATCCAATCATCGTGACAATACACTCGTAACTCTTTATCTCTGGTGTCCGGTTCAATCTAGTACAAGACCAATGCACACATTTCTAGAATTCGCACGCTAAGCGCCAACGGTTTTTGACAGTTATTCTGTATCTAGAGAAGTTTTGGTTGTCGGGTTACAAGTACCATCTGAGTCAGACATTCGTAGAAGCCTAACATTCGTCAGAACCATAATCATGTTCTCATGTATTCCGACTTGATACACTGACGCATTTGATAATGGAAAGGGTCGTACCGCTAAGTATGGAAAGGTAGTAGCATTTCGAAAGAAGGTATGTAAGCTAAGATATTGTGTCGGCGCAGGCTGCAGAGCGCGTGCAGCTGGCGGCGGCGGAGCAGCGCGCGGACTCGCAGGTGCGCAGCGCGCTGGAGGCGCAGCTGGAGCAGCTCCGCACGGCGCACGCCACGCAGCTGGCCGCGCTGCGGGACGAGCTGGCCGCGCTACAGCGGCACCACCAGGACCTCAAGGAGTCAGTATTCCTACACATACCCGCATTTATTTCTAACACGTGTACAGTATTTAATATATTTTGCACTATCTAGTAAAACATAATCATTAAATGTTGCCGAATTCGTGAAGGTCATACTTTATGCATCGTTATCTAATCATTTACAACAGTGATTTGTATTATAGAATCAAACAAATAATAAGTAACAATTATGATCATTGCTGAAGTTTAAGCCTCTGGACATCCTACCCATCAAATTCATTACTTGTTCAAATTTAAGGTGAAATACTTAGTTTAATTTTTCTTTGCAGTACATACCAGGAACTGACGCTGGCGCGCCAGCAACTACAGGACGACTACGAGAAGCTGAAGCGCGAGGAGGCCGACAAATCCGCGAAGCTCAAGGAACTCATGTTAGTGTCTCGTTCGCCGCGACGTACTCTTGATAAAGCCGAAAAAGAAGTTGTTAATCAACAGATGGTACTGAAAGATGAGGGCGACCACTTTAGGGATTACCTCATATCGCCGAAGAGGGAAAAGCTAGGATTTGCATATGGAATGGGCCTAAATATTGAAAAAGCTTCTACTAAAGAGGAAAAGTCGCTCTCGGCAATTCCCAAATCCCCCAGTCCCCGCCACTCCTGTAACATCCACCCCCTCCAACTGCATTTACTTATATCTGTTACCATGATCCTGCTCACCCATCGTTATCCACAAATTGTTGTTTTGGTTTAAGCTTCGTAACTTGTTTTCTGTGGTATCTATGTGGATCTCTGAACACAGGACAATATTTTTTGCAGTGCCTTTTAAATAAAATTATAAGCAATAATTACTAGAAAATCAGATTTGGTTTTAGTTGACATGTTTATTTATTGAGATATGTCGAATGGAACCACCTCGGATTACGAATTAAATGAGTAGATTGCTGAACAAAATGTTGTACCAGTTCAATTTTTTTGTATGTGTGAGAGAGATCCATAAATTGATTGAATGTAATAACAATGACGCTATCATTAAACAACTGGCTCATATCTTGAAGTATAGCAATAGTACAAAATATCTAAATTTATTATAAAATAATTGTAATTTGATGTGAGCCAGTTGTACTTGAATGTTGTTTTGATATTCAAACCGATATGTTTATTTTTTATGCTTGGCTTGAATGACTAATCACAACACTAGTCAACAAAGCATTTAATGCCTAGTCAATCATAGAATTACTTTATGAAGATAATTTTGCTTGTAAGATGACTATATTTGTATGTTGTATTGTGATGTAGTGTAGCATGTTCTATATTGCAGTTCGTATTTATTTAGCATGAAGGTTATCCATTTAGCTAAAGTTATGCAATAACTATAAAATTTTGCGTTGTGATTATCACGGTTGTTAAAGTAAATAAATATACCGCTATCTAATATCGAAAATGAAACGTTACACTTTTTAGTCGTTATCAAGTCATACTGCCTAGCTGCGTTATTTACATTCGAGATATTTGTACAGTTGCAATTTTACCGTTGCGTATTAAGTTTAAGATTTATTTACAAGTTATAAGAACGTATTATGAACCTCTAGTCATTTGTTAGAACAGCTTGAATCGGCGGCTGTATACGTATTTTCGTAACTTTATCATAAATATCGTACATGCTTGCAC
Organism: Acronicta psi; assembly: GCA_946251955.1. Classification (NCBI taxonomy): domain Eukaryota; kingdom Metazoa; phylum Arthropoda; class Insecta; order Lepidoptera; family Noctuidae; genus Acronicta; species Acronicta psi. The sequence goes on along the minus strand of OX276472.1, from coordinate 8,554,511 downwards.
AAATTATAGGCAGCAAATATAAAATAAGCATCTATTGAAAATGATAACCTAAACCGATATTTTTATGTAAATATAGTTGTAAATAATCTTGAGTGTTTGTATAGAGAGTCGGCGAGTAATATTTTTATCAAACTATTTTTTTATAAATACTATTTTTGAATACCGTTATAGCCAACTTCGCATGGATATTAGGTATAATGATTCGTTACAATAGTGTTCGTCTTGCAGTTACGCCATATAAGACTATAATAATGATGTAAATCAGTTATTAGCTACAATGTAGATATTAGATACATATGATAGGTATTTTAAACTATTTGATAGATGGACTGGCGATATGGAACCATTTAGTAATTAATACTGCTATTTTAGGACATTTAGAACCAGACCAATAAGAACCATTACACCATTCCGTTAGCATTTATCACATAGGGTTGAATTGCATTTAGAACATAATTTTTATTTTAATATTGCATGAAACATTGTTCATTCCACACCTAATCGCCACCAATTTAATAATTAATGCATTTTACCGCATTATATTGTTCCTAGTGTCCGTGTCACTTTCCCTAGTCTGTGTGCACTCGAAATGCCGAAGAGTGATTGTCGCCTCCGTGTGTTTAAGATACCGTATGTAGAAACTGCTTACATAAAAGACTACAAGAAGAACGTGAGTTTTACTAACTGTAACTTAAACACAATAGGCGTGTCTTTGGTCTAGCAATTTAATCGATACAATATTTAGAACATTCCCTATTTAATTCACTCTTTTAGATTAAATTGCTTGAAAGAAGCGACAAAACGTAAGTGTGAAACACATGGTTATGATCTATGTAAGTACAATGTAGATGTAGTGCGAGGTCTTGTAGCGCCTTCCGCTTTTTATTTTGAGTTATCATTTTATTCCGCACGTATCCCATTCATATTCATTCTGCCGAGGGTTGGCATTCCAAAACATTCGGCCTAAGTACAAGGAGCGGCGATGTATATGGATGGGTGCGTGCTGGGAGTTAGATAGCTCACATCTGTTCGCAGGTAATAAGGGGTGACCATTTAGTATCATTACGTTCTTTATATTTTTAGTTTACTAACGTTTATATCATGTACAGTCAAAGCGTGGAGCGGCGTGAACAAGCTCGCGCTGATCTTAAAGGATTGGAAGACACTGTGGCCAAGGAGCTGCAAACACTGCATAATCTTCGCAAGTTATTCGTACAGGACTTGCAGGCGAGTACAATCATTATTGAAAAATACATTTTTCAAAAACGTAATGACAGGAATACAAATTATAACGATTACTTATACAATGCAATTAAAACGTTTGTGCAGGCAAGGATAAAGAAATCCAACAATTCTGAAGAGGGTGCTGAGGAAGAAGGCGGTTCATTAGCTCAGAAACAGAAGATTTCTTTCTTAGAGAACAATTTGGAACAGCTGACGAAGGTGCACAAGCAACTTGTGCGCGACAATGCAGACTTGCGTTGCGAAGTGCCCAAGCTTGAGAAGCGTCTGCGAGCTACCATGGAGCGCGTCAAGGCGCTGGAAACAGCACTCAAGGTAAATTAGCAAGGGTGTTAATACAATAAATGTAATTATATAAAAATTGTTCAGTCGCTACTTGAGGAACTGTTTTGATAATCATATTGGGTTTAATATGGTATATCCTCATTGATTTGCAGGAAGCAAAGGACGGCGCTATGCGTGATCGCAAGAGATATCAATTTGAAGTTGACAGAATTAAAGAAGCTGTACGTGCGAAGAATCTCGCCCGGCGAGGTCCACAGGCACAAATCGGTAATTAGAATATTAATGCTTTACAGCATTTTGCTACTCGATTAAGTCAGAAGTATAATATATTATCTTTGTTTTAGCGAAACCCATCCGTGCTGGAGGTGGTCATTTAGTGGGCGGCGGTGCCCCCGGCGTGGTGCGACCTGCACCGGCACAAGACATTAAACGGAAATCTATCATAGTTGGCGCACGAGGTAACAAAACGATTTGTTTCTAAATGTTTTTTCTTATAACATATAAATGTACAATCGATACTAATAATACACACATTGGTTACAGATGAGAGTTGAAGAGATAGCTGTCACGTCATAGAGAATTTAAATGAAACTTCATAGATGTACCTTACAGGGGCGACGAAAATAATTATTTTAAATCATAACCATTATATTACTGTGTTTATGGAAAGCCTAATAATAAGTGAAACAAAAAAATAAGAAAAATATCGGTAGTATTCTCTTAGGCTTAATGTTTTGGGCTACCTAATAATTAACGACTTTAAGTGCACATGGATTTAGAATAGCTTTCTGCGATATAATATATCAGGTTTCATATAAATTCGATATAGTACCAGTTCTAAAGTATTACGGTTTGAGCAGACCGAAGCTTCGATGGTCTTTTGATGTTGCTATTTTTAAATCAGATATAATATTTTTATGAAATGACAAAAAGTATTAATTTAGTTTCTCATTATGGATGCTTAAACTCGATTAAAATGTTCTATGAACTTAGAGATTATTTATCCTCATGAGGAAGAAATGCGGCTTACTGAGACGCGAGCAATCATTCAGTACAAAGACTTACCGAGCCAGTTACCAATTTGTGTGAAATAAATGGAATATTCCTACGTGCTCTCATTTCTTTCTCATATGGATATGAATCAAATCATTTCCAAGATGCAATATCTCGTTATCTTTAAGAATATGCTGTGAATTAATTGCAGACTTGCATATGCTGCCGCACAAATATAATAAAAACTAAAAAACTAAAAAAAATGTATGTTACTGTCGGCGTTGTTATCAATTCCACGTGTGGTGGCAAATGCAGAGCAGTACGCATCTTCAATGTGTAGTTGTAGTTTAAGCTTCTTTAATATATATTTTTATATATTGTGATAAGCGTTGATATGCCGACATGCGAGCATTTATTTAGTTAACGAAACGAAAACCTTTGGTATATGTTCACAAGGTGTCATGGGTGATAACGAGAAGGTCCATAAATATTCAGAAACATAAAGCTTCAGGTATCCGCTCATACCCGGTGAGTTTGCATAGGTTTCACGTGCGTGTGCCTGGACGACTTGCTGCAACAAGCAAGTTCACTGTCACTAGGCACGGTCTGCGCCAGATTGATATGCGATACGATATTAGTGGGTGATTTTTGTTTTCAATTATGAATATGAAAATCTCTTTCAACTAATCACATTTAGGTCCAGTGATTTGTAATAAACTGTAACACAGTACGTTTGATACTGCTTATAAAAACATTATAATAAACACATAGTTTTGCATAAGTAGGTTATCATTCATTGCACCTTTCGCTTAGTCCCTCATTACTGCGCGTCACCTTCACGTTAGCTTGTGAGCTGTGATGTTTTTTTAGCAAATATTTTACTTTTGTATTGCGTCTTTCTTGTAACTGTCTCAGTAGTAATTTTAGTCAATAAGTTACAATATCGGCTCTTATAATATAGTCCGTATCCATTAAGAAAATATATTTTTAATGAGATGTATGGCATACTTCACACTTCGGATTATTATCTATCATCTGTTTGACATGAAAATTAAAATAAAGTAAAATATCGGCATCTTACATAGACCCGGTTTGAATGAGTGGATTGGTTTATAAAGTTCTCTATTTGCTTTAGGATGCATCAGCTTCGCAGTAGATCTGTAACTTATATAAGTACTTATGAATTAATCACTAGGGATCGCAGTCCAGTGAAGGCTTGCTACATTTAGATTCTGAAACAGTGTAGTGTCAATGCCCTGGCTGCGGCCCATGAGGAGTTATGGAACTATATAGCCGATATAATGTCCAGAAAACCAAAGATGAATCACAATTTTTAGATTTATTGTTCGAGATTACTTACCACTTGAAATTTAATGTAAGAAGCCCCCGAATTACTCAATGGTTCCAAAGCTCCTTAGTGTGTTGCAATACATTTATATCGTTTAGATGTAACGTTGTAGTAAATTATTTCACACTTAATTTAGATACATGATTTTTACCATATTTTATTTATTGTATTACGTAAAGCTAAATTATCTCGTTTTTTTTTCACTTTTGAAGTGTAATAAATGCGCTTTTTTTTATATACCTCTACTTACATTATTTTAAAATCATGATCAAATACATATATTTTGCATTCAAAATTAGAGATGTCTACAAAGATGCATTCCACGCGGAAAGCATATTGTATCTTTGTTAATCTTTAAGATGTTGTTTTTTAAAAGTAGTTAAAGAGGCTATCCTCGGTTTCCACTCGCCTGTTGCATATAGCTCTAGCCGGAGGTCGACGCGACTTGGACGCGCCCGACGGTGGGCAACCCCAAACCGACAGGCTTGCCTTTGCACCAAGTGATTTAGTTTGTATTGACATCTTTTGTATCATGTATTTTAATATATGGGAATTTCTCAAAAAGAGATTTCCTTGTTTTTTTATTTATTACATATGAAAATAAAATCATGAATTTATTTGCTAAAGGGTTTTTTATTTTCAATGTCCACAATGCTGCTGTCCCCTACTCTGCATCACTGTGCAGCCCAATTATTACTCATGTTCCCTTTATCTATATTTTCCATTTCCAGTATGACCTGACTTTTATTGTACAAAAAGACTATCAATGCTAGTTCCGGTTATAGTGGAAATGTATAGCTTGACTAGCTTTCCGCCAGCGGTTTCGCCCGCGTGATCTGGGTATTTCTTATAATTTATAGCCCTATGTTCAGGTTAAAATCAGTGTAGTAGTTTTTGAGTTAAATCGAACAAAAACAAACAAGATTTAACAGTACATATTTTATACACTTATTTGCATAATGTTTGAGTCTACTTGGAGCCTGGAGCAACGCTGTGGCAGTGCAGTATGGATGGGCAACGGCGGAGGCCCCACCATAATCCCGCGAAGCCAGCGGTATGCCCACAGACGTAGACAGATCTACGTCTGTCTATTAGATTGTCTATACTATCTACAGAGTGTTTGGCAGAACGTTGAACATACGAAAATGGTGGATAGGTGGGGTCATCTGCTACTTACTCAGACCTAATTTATTTGGCCCTGGCCCACTGGGTATTTTAAAAAAAAATTTTTTTCTTTTTTCTTGTTTCACCACTTTCTTAACTTTAAAGTGTAATTTTTATTAAAAATGGGTAAAACAGGCAATATTTTGTTTTTTATTTTAATCTTTGATGTTGGCAGATTCTTATAAAATTATTGCTTTGTTCAGATGTTAGCTAGAAAAAAAGTTATGAGTCCTCAAACTTACAGAAAGATGTAAAAAATACTTAAATGTTAATTTCAATTTGCAAAAAAAAAAAGACGAAAAATGATTGAGGAGTTCCAATTCTAGCAAAACATCCCTAGTGTGTGAGCTTTCTAATGGTATGTAATTTGCTTTTATAAAAAAAAAACTTTAAGAGTTATTTTATAATTTTATCAAGTAGGAAATTTTTGACGAAACTCTACCTTTACGGAAAGTTAAATGTTTTGCGAAATTTAATACTGCAAAGTTGGTAAAAATTAAATCATCGACGGCTTGCCAGTGGCAGTGGTGCAAATTGACATTCACTATTCCCTTGAGATGGTAACACAAAGCAGGTAGAAATTTTGTTTCACTCTTGCGCAGTCATAGGGTATTTTTGCTCTCTTTCGCTCTCGTGGCACCGTGACGCCTCAGAATGAATTGTTTTCTTTTATTCAGTCGAGACTTAACTGCCTCTGCGATCTCACGTGCCCGTTACGCTTACGTTTGTTTTTGTTCACTTCGTTTTCTTTTATTGTTATCACTAGTTTTATAACCTGTTAGTTAAGTTTTTTGTTATTACTGTTACCTGTTGTTATTGGTAAAGAAATGGCTGCTTTTACCAGTGAGGAATACGCGGACATGTTGTTAGCGTATGGAAGCGCTAATACTAATTCGCGTGAAGCGCGAAGAATTTATCAAGAGCGTTATCCCAACCGCCGATTACCCAGTCATCAGACGTTTGCGAGTACTTACCGACGTTTACGACAAACCGGTAACCTGAACTTACAAGAACCACGAGTGAACGCAGCACGACCCGCTATTACCATTGACGAACAAGTTCTTGCTGAATTTGACGCGGACCCTACCAAAAGCATTAGACAGATAGCTTCAATACTTGGCTTAAGCATATGGAAAGTGTGGTCTGTTCTCCGGCAAGATGGTAGGCATGCTTTTCACTACACTCCGGTGCAAGGTAAGATTAAGCCGTTTATGCACTGCATCTGATACGATTTTGTGGAATGTAGTAAATTATGAGACAGTTCAATTGATCGTTCCATTTAACCTTGATTTTGTCACTTTCTTTATTAGTTTAATTTAGATTTTGAACTCGGAGGAAGAAAAGATTCAGTATTGAAATCGATTCTTAGACGTGTTTTGTTTGTTCTAGGTCTCGATGACAGTGATTTTGGGAGACGTGTGCAATTTTGTCGCCATTTGCTGCATACCGATGTGGACGACGTAAACTTTTTAAAAAGTATTCTGTGGACGGACGAGTCCAAATTTGACAAAGAAGGGATTGTCAATTATCACAATCTTCACCATTGGGCACTTAAAAATCAAAACCCACACGTGAAGAGACATAGGGCCTTCCAGAGGAGATTCAGTGTGAATGTCTGGGCAGGAGTGATTGGCGATAAGCTAATAGGGCCTCATTATTTGCCCGACAACATCAATGCGAACAGCTACTTGGATTTTTTGATAAATGATTTACCACCATTAGTGGAAGAAGTGTTCCAAGTAGACATAAACAGGCCTATTGTCTTTCAACACGATGGTTGCCCAGCTCACTTTAGTCTAATTGTACGTGAGCATTTGGATAATTGTTTCCCAAATTCGTGGATTGGCAGGGGAGAACCAATTCCCTGGCCTCCACGATCGCCCGACCTCACTCCGCTCGATTTTCACGTGTGGGGAAGGGCAAAGGAACTAGTTTACACTACAGAAGTAGAAAGTCGAGAAGATTTGTTAAATCGAATTAATGCTGCTTTCGAAGTTATGCGACAGGAGATGCTGCTGCGCACAACAACTGTAGAAATCAGACGTAGATGCCGCGCCTGTATTGCAAATGAAGGGCGCCAATTTGAACATCTGTGATTTTACTTAAATAAATTATTTAAATTTATTTAATTGTTTTATTAACGCACCTAACTGGTACAGCATAATTTCAATCGATGATTTAATTTTTACCAACTTTGCAGTATTAAATTTCGCAAAACATTTAACTTTCCGTAAAGGTAGAGTTTCGTCAAAAATTTCCTACTTGATAAAATTATAAAATAACTCTTAAAGTTTTTTTTTTATAAAAGCAAATTACATACCATTAGAAAGCTCACACACTAGGGATGTTTTGCTAGAATTGGAACTCCTCAATCATTTTTCGTCTTTTTTTTTTTGCAAATTGAAATTAACATTTAAGTATTTTTTACATCTTTCTGTAAGTTTGAGGACTCATAACTTTTTTTCTAGCTAACATCTGAACAAAGCAATAATTTTATAAGAATCTGCCAACATCAAAGATTAAAATAAAAAACAAAATATTGCCTGTTTTACCCATTTTTAATAAAAATTACACTTTAAAGTTAAGAAAGTGGTGAAACAAGAAAAAAGAAAAAAAATTTTTTTAAAAATACCCAGTGGGCCAGGGCCAAATAAATTAGGTCTGAGTAAGTAGCAGATGACCCCACCTATCCACCATTTTCGTATGTTCAACGTTCTGCCAAACACCCTGTATACTATTATAAAATTGTAAAAAAGTCGTTTCTGTACATTGAAGATATTTAAAAAAAACAATTGGGTTAGAGTATATAAACGATCGCGAACCCAAAAATGTGATTTTTATAATTCTTGTCTGTTTGTCTGTTTGTTAGGGGTTGGCGCTAAACCTACTGAATAGATTTGAATTTTGTGTTAACTGTTGTAAAGCATAATTTCCAACTTAAAACTGATGTAAAGCTTTTTTCAATTATTTGTATAGAACCTCAGATACAGCTTGACCTCTCTGTTGTATGCAAGCCCATAGAAAGAAGAGATCATCATTGTTGGTTTTTGATTTTTGATTTTCTATTTAAAAGTCCATCGTTCAACTAAAAAAATGAGGTATATCTCATTCCACTCGGTTGCGTAGATGCTGAGATAGAGCTTGACCTCTCTGTAGTATGTATTCCTATTGATATAAGGGATCATTATTGTTGGTTCTTTAATTAAGTTGTCATATGCGCAGAAATCGTGATTGTTGATTAGTTATAAACGTTTAAAGTGGTATAGACTTAAATTAAACAATAGTTGTAAAGTTTGGTTAGAATTTCGAGTTAGACTAACTGAAGTTTCAATTTTCCTTTGGAGTGATTTTGAACAACACAGTTTCACAAACAGTATCACCTCAGTACCTCATAGAGTACCCCAGTACCAGTAACAGTTGCTCAAACCGAGCTAAAAACTTTGACGAAGTAATAACTACGCTGAGCGATAGGTTAAGCAGCGGTTTCTGGGGTTAGACTATGGATGGGTGACCATTCTTAAGACATCGAGATCCTCTGTACCTTATATAGCACGTTAAGAAATGGCAATTGATTCGGCATAGTAGACCCCATACGAAAACCTATGAAAATTGTTAATCGTAGTCAGAAGGTCAAAAAACCAGACGATCAATTTAAAGTTAGGATACCTATCGGTTTTAACCAGTCTGAACGCTATTGCTTTGTGTAAGATATTTATATTTAACCACATCTGTTTCGATTGGAACCGGAGCTTAACATATTTTCGGCATAGGCTAGGAGCCTAGGAGGATGATGAAACTGTATAGTGAGCTGCTTTTTATCTTATTCGGGATCGATTTCTTTCAATTTTGTTTCTTCATCCACGGAGAGCGAAGCCGCGGGCAAAAGCTAGTAATAAATAAAAACGAAAGCTCAAGTCGTAATCTGTCTTTTTAAATTATTCTAATCCAATATTTATCTATTCTATTACAAAATTAGCTCGTGCCAACTTCAACCCGGACAATAAGTTTGGCGCGAACTGTACTTATATCGATGCCGGCTCTATCGCTCCGGTACCGGTTAACGGCTGTAAGTCCCTTACCTATTTTTTGTATCGCAGAATTTATGCAGGTATTTGCAATCCAAAAGAATTTTAGGCTAACATTCAAGAGACGATGCTCAGCGTAAAGTAAGGCTTCCGTGTGTAAAATTTGTATTACAATTTGACATACGGAAGCGTAAGTTCATGCTGAGTCTCTTCTCTGAATCTCAGCCTTAGACAATAGATCTCAATGCAATCTATCTCCTTGCTAAATTATGTCTAAATCTATCTTTTTGTATTTTTTAAGCATGTAAAGGAAGATTTCGACTGGCGAGCGGGGCTCGCTGTGGCTTAGTGGTCAAAGCGTCTGGTGTACCGAACCAGTGCCTCGACCATGAGTTTTTCTCACTAGACTTGCTAGCGACGCCGTAAATTATTTGTATGGAAAACCCTCGCAGCGCCTCTAGCGGTTACGTAAGGAACTAAAATCTGCTATGAGATTACAGCGTTTCGATGCGTAAAAAACCTATCGAAAGTCATTCGATAGAACTCATGGTTGAGGGGCAGAAGACGCAGGTTCAAATCCTGCCCGCCAGCCGATTTTTTCCTTCATTAAAAATAATATGTCTAAATCTGTTCAGCGGTTTAGGCGTAAAAAGGTAACAGTTACTTTCGCATATTTTATAATATTTGTAGTTATGGGTTTAGGCGTAATTGGGCCAATTCGTATTTAGTCCAATTCGTGGTTGGTCCATTATAAGTTTTTAGCATAGCTAAGTTATTTTTCCTTCATTTCAATATTTTTTCATATTTACATTACAAAGCATATCGGTCTAGGTTCAGAATGTCAATTTCCCAAAAATTCCAAATCCGGGCACACCAAGGACACGTTGGGTTAGAAGTTTTTAGGTTTCTTTAGACTCTATAGCTATACCACAGAATAGGTAATAGTCCTATACACAGAAATTGAAGCCCCGCCAAGTGTGGCTCCGTCAACCACGTTGGTTTTTTGGGAATGTACATTCCATTTTGGACCAACCGCGCCTAAAGGTTGTACCAGCAAGAAATGTAAAAATATAATTAAACAATTTGTATTGTAGTTTACTGATATACATACATCTAACATTATTATATTTTAAATAACGTATAAAATACTTCTACTACATTAATATGGTGCGTAGCCTAAAATATGTTTTTGTATCTAATGTGACTTGAATGTACAGTCATACTAGAAAATATGATACTTACCTTGTTTACATTAATTTGTTTATATTTAATATCACTATTTGTTCACGTAATGCAATTGAGTGCTTAAGTGTTCTTTATTATATTGGATTTCATAAAAAGTTCGTCTGCAATATGTACACATATTTTAAAGCTGGTTGTGCGGAGACTGCAGAATACAGTTTATTTTTACAGGTATCATTATTTCATATTATGAAATTCTACGTATTACCGTCTACTTAAGACTTATACCACAGAGTAGAACAGAGTATAAGCTTCATACAACTGCTCTGCGGTAGGTACACTACTACAAACATGAGGCGCGTGTGTGCGTGAGCACGCGCGGCGTGTCACGTACGCAGCGAAACCGGTTTAGACTCGCTCGGCGCGTGCTCAACTCAGGGCTAGCCTAGTCGTTCGCGACGCATTGTTTGTATTTGTTCTAAGTAGATAAGTGTTGATTTTGATAAGCAAACGTGCAAACATGGTGTACCTACTGTACAGTGTGTATAAACAATAACAAAAAAAATAAAAACATATAATATTTTTGTTATCCAAAAAACTCGACCACGTAAGTATAATAGCTTGATTATTTAATTTATTGTTTAAATGTGGTAGTTATTTACTTAGATAAATAGATACGTTAAGCAACGAAACAAATTCAATTTCATACCTACTTAAATACTAACTGGTGAAATGTGACGTTCGGAATGTCCGAACGTCACATTTCACCAGTTAGTATTTAGGTAATGGTTTTTTGTGCTAAGTTGCACAGTACAGAATAGGTAGATTTATTAAAGATAGTTTTAATTACTGTACGTGATTTTTTTTTAATAATTAGTGCTAGATGATTGATTATTATGATTTGTAAACGTATGTATTAGGTAGGTATCTATCTAGCTATAAATAATTGCAAGTTGTGAAAATTGGTGGTTGGTGGTAATTCATATTTAAAATGTTTTGTTCATTTTATTTTATGCTCCGGTGCCAACCCTACCAGAATAGGTAAATATTTTTCCCGCTTGTTCAAAGCTTATCCTCTGTTCTACTCTGTGCTTATACTATGTTTTCAAGAATTAACAACAAATAAATATATAAATTATAGTTTATATTTTTACATTATGTACATAATATTATAAAGTAATTTAATTTAATTATGTCGTTCCAGAAGACCGGCTTCTATAGTCATAATTCATAAAACAATATAAAATTACTAGCCTGGTCTAAATAGTCATAAAATAAGCGGATAGACAAAAGTTTTCACCTATAAATACAACACTTTTATGAAGAACAATAACATTTTGTTTTTGGTATCTTAGCACGATATTATAAAAGACAGGTCCAACAAATGTCTAGAATGTACTCATAATTTGTTTGATATTCTTTAAGGAAAGCATATTGATATCATAGTGCATTGTATGATGATATGGAATCGTTCGATTGTTGGCGATCTAGTGTGTGATTAAAGCCGTTTTCTTTTATAGTAGACGATGTTCTGAAAAGAAAAAAATACTAATAATTTTCGGGTAATATTAAAATAGTCATCATCATCAACTTACAGGGACTAGGCTACATTGGGCTAGTATGTGATAGCAGGTGTTTTACACGCCGCCGAAAATCGTACACAGGCAGATATATCTTACAATGATAGTAATCATTCTCCTTATAAGCGTTATAAATTAATTGATTATATATCGTAAATACAGCGTACTTATAAAAAATATGATATTGAAAAGTATTTTGGTTTCGAATTTAAATCAGTTACATGATTAATTACTGCTAAGTATAGTAATCTGCTAATTCTTCATTCATTTATTAAACTTTATGCACTGTTGGTACCTACAAAGGCGGTCTTAATGCCATTAGGCATTTTCTGCCAGACAACCAAATATGTTCTGTATTAATTGAAAAACTGTTTCTACAAACCCAAAGAAAGGTAGTAATGTGATAAGCTGTGCGCGGTTCGTGCAGTCTCTGAGTTCAGGTAAGACGAGCAGTATGTGACGCAGATACGCCTGCAGAGCCACCCGCCGCTGCTCTACCAGATGAGCGTCCTGCAAAGGAGAAACATTTTTATTAGTCGTATAAACTAATAGCGACTCCATGTCCCGTGACAAGATGAGATACCGAAACACAGCGCCGCGCCTGATGGGTTGCTTACCAGTGACAGTAATACATACATACACTTACGGAGGCCATATTATTGATTGTTAATAAAGGCGTTCCTAGATAATATCTCTTAATTTTGGTTACATTCGGATCTACATTCTCAGCGAAAACACGTTTTCAATATTATAGAGGAGACTCACCCGCTTCCGTAACGTTTTCTTCGGTGGAAACTTGTATGTTGCTATATCGGGATGACATTTCTTAAGTTGCATATGTAATTCGTGAAACTTAGCGTATCTATGATAAACATTCCATTCCTCTTGACCTATCTTCAGATAAATCTGAAAAATTACCAATAAGTATTGTAGACAACTCCAGAAAGGTAGACAGCAGAATTTCTTGCTAATACTGTACTGCATGTTTGTCTTACTAGAAACTTATAAGTTTACCTGATAAACATGGTAGGAATGTGTTTTCTTGCCAACTAGAAATGCGCTGGGTATGTGAGCTTTTACATTGGACTCGGGATAATCGAGAACTTCTAGAGCAGATATACTCTCATATTCTTGTAATCGTTGTTGTAAATACGTATTGAATTCCATGAGTTCCGCATGCATCTCGGCCACCTAAAAAAATTGGAAGTGTGGCGTTTGTTATGTCAAAATAACAACTAGGAAGTCTACCCGGTACTCATACTCAAAACAAAAACCGGAACTAGTTCCGCGCAGACTATAAATACATATTTATTATGACCAATTACCTGAACTAGTTTTCTTTCATACTGATCCACTTCCGCGTTATCCCCTGCATCGTTTTTTAAAGCTTTACCAAGTTCTACAGCCGACATATAGTGGCGCAGCTGCTCTTTTAATCGGTCATTCTCCCTATAAACGTAAAACATTGTTTTACTTTAGCATGAAATTTAAACCAGACTAGTGACACAGAATAAATAAATTGATTCTGTGATAACAAATGGCACATGTGATGTGGCAATAGTCAATAGCGTAGTTACTTTAACGTTGATAAAACATTGCGATAGATATTTTCGAACAATCCATTTGCAGAGCTGCCTTTCGGCTACACATTATTATACATTATAATAACATTTAATGACTATGCGCTGGTCATGGTTCGCTGCCTATTTATTTTAGCAAAAGTAACAAACATATTTTTCATTTCATGCAGAAAAATAATAGAAAATGAATAAATCCCTGACAGAAAGAGAAATTCCATCTGATTTTATGTCGCGGTTTTTAATGCGCGAGAAACAAATATTATCATGATCTATAAGTATATGGATAACGAGCTTCCCGCCAGCGGCTTCGCCCGCGTGGTCTTATCATTTTTTCCCCCATTTTTGCAACATTTTTCATTACTACTCCGCTCCTATTAGTCGTAGCGTGATGATATATAGCCAATAGCCTTCCCCGATAAATGGGCTATCTAACATGGAAAGAATTTTTCAAATTGGTCCAGTACTTTTTGAGTTTATTCGTTACATACAAAAATACAAATCTTTCCTCTTTATAATATTAGTATAGATTGATGCAATCATGACAAATGAGAAATTCTTAAGGAAAATGAAAAAAATAGTAATTAGGTATTTAATAAGATGTTGAAGCAAAACTCACTTGCTGAGATCCAAGACAACTTTCTCTAACTTCTTAATTTTTTCCTTGCTTGCAACTTCCATTTGAGTATACTTTGTTTGCAAGATAAAATACTCTTTTTCTTTATTGTCTAAAGCGGAATTTAAAACTTTATCTTCAGGTACACTTTCGTCTTCCGTAAAACAAAGCTCTAAGCATGAAGTGCTTCCGTCTATACTCCCTGCTACCTCTTCACTATCACTTTCAGATATTTTAAGATTATTTATACTGGATTGAGATATATTATCTTTTAAGATGGTATTTACATCAATACTGTTGGTGGATGAGAATATTTCTTTAGCACATTCTGACAGTTTTGAAAGAATTTGTGAAGGACTATCCATAACTTTAACACTGTCTGGAAAGAAATGCCTTAGACTACTTTTGTATTCAGAGCTGGTTGGTTCACTACTTGAAGTAGCATGTGCAACTATTTTTGGATCTGGTGAATTGAGGCAGGTTGCTGGTGCACTGTTCCATGTGGAATTATCTTCTTGTTCTGTGGCTTCTTCAGATTTATTTTGGTTAAGCATCAGATTTTTTTGTTCACTCTTATCAAAAGATATTACTTGGCGTAAAGGCTTCCGTTTCAAATTACTGGATGATTTAACAGGCATTGGCAAAGGTATCACATGTTCTGCTTTATTGGAATGGTTGGCTTGTTGTGAATCATTTAATTCTGGTCTGTCAATTGATAATGCAAACAAGACTGTTGATAAACCTGAAATAATGTATGACATAAATATCGAAACAATATGGTTCACTGTTGTTAAATTGATTAAATATAACAGACTTAGTACAAATATATTTATATCTATAATTGCTAGAAGAAAGCATATTTGTCAGTCTAACTAGATAAAAGAAGAAAAGAAAGAAAGAAAATATTTTACCTGCAGCCATGTCTGGAAGAACTTGAGAAATTTCAGAATCTCTAACCAAAGCACCATCTTCATAATATTCCATTAGCAGACCATGAGATAGCCAGCTTTGAAGATATCTAATATGCACAAGAATGGTAAAATATAGCTTTGTAATTGAAACAGTATAACATTTGTTTAGTATTATTATTCAAATTCAAAATATTTTAAAGTAAATATTTGTTTCTATTTACCTACCTGTCAAGAGATCTCTCATTTAATGCAGCTCTGAGAAATGCTCTGAAATATCCAAGAGGTGTGTTGATATTTGTGAGAATTTTAAATCTTTCCTTTTCATGTTTTGTTAAATGTAAGCAAGTATAACTCCACAGAGAGTTACCTGAAACAAGACAATATATAACCTTCAACCTAAAATTACAGATAAAGCATGACATGATATGGAAAGCAAAACTATATCTGATTACATTAAGTATAATGTATTTTACATAAATAATACATTTCATTATCTTACCAACATTAATGATATTAAAGGTGAAGTTTAAACCTGCTGTAACCAAATTTTGAATTGCAGAATTTAATAAATTTGTCCGAATGCCATGGCTAAGCAATTTCTCCCATTTTTCGCACAGTTGTGCTATTCTGAAATGATTGCCTAGTTAATATTTAATTTTTCAGCTTTGATGAGGGAAATTCATAAATAATTATGTTGGAAAATATGTTTCATTACCGTATATCATCTTCTGTGGCTAATTCTGATTTGCCTCCAAATCGGTTTTGACAGTTTTGTACACAGTTTTGTAGTTCTTGAAGAATAATTTTACCATTTTCTAAACGTTTTTTTATCTCTTCCCTATTGTCTATAGCATTAGCTATTGTATTTAGTATCTTGCTGTTCTGAAATGGTAAAGAAGTCCTTGAATACTTAAAAGTATGTGTTTCAATATGCTTAGCTTATTGCTACTTTGCATACCTATCATCTGTGGTGAGATAAAGCTATCCTTCTAAAACAGTGTGCAAAGCAGTCAAACCAATTCTTATAACAATTTTGCAGGTTTACTCAATTACAGCTATACACAAGTTGGCATTATAAAAAAATATAAATATGCTTGTTTTACACTAATAAACAATACTCTAAATATATATAAGCAGTTGGTGATCAAAGGCATCCAATTGTTAGGTGTGATATTGATTAGGACACAAGAAAACTTCATATCCTTGAGAACATTACTTGGGAACTATCAGGCAGGCAGGCAGTACAGTATTGATATGGATTGACATAGCACGATGAATGATTAAGAGCAATAAACATGAGAATTGTATTACATATATGCCTGGTTACAACTTGAAACCAGATTTTTTGTTTATAGCCTTTGCTTACATCAGGGGGCTACGAATAGTCAGAGGGTCGCCTTAAGGACGGAGCAACATAACATTACCTACTTCGCAAGACAAGAAAATACTAATTTAGAATGTTATAGCATACTCCAAACCAAAATTAAATTACTGTATATTGACCTTAAGGCCTTTGTTCAGCAGTGGACCTCTTTTGGCTGACATGATGATGATGATGATGATGACCATAAGTAATTAAATATTTCTTACCATAGTATTTTGATAGGTAATGATGTTCTGTGACTTCGGCCCAAGTCTGCCCTTAATTGTTCGTTACAGTTGGAATATTCATAGAAATAAAATCAATAACTTAATTGCCGGAATCAAAAACTATGTGCAATGTATATAAAAATCTATTATTTATATTTATTTTGTCTCAGTGTAGGTGTACAATTTGAACTTTTTTTGACAAATGTCAAATATTATTGACAATTATTGACTGTCGAGTGTCAGATTCTGACATGGAACTAATATGTGTCAAACTTCGTTACACTTCATAATGTATACTTACTACTTCCATGGATTCTGAATCTGAAGACTATTATTTATATTTTAAAACTTATTATTTATCTATGGACTAAACTGAACAAGACTGAAATAAGTTATTTTTAATGAAGGAAAAAATCGGCGGGCGGGCAGGATTCGAACCTGCGCCTTCTGGTTCGGTACACCAGACGCTCTGACCACTAAGCCACCGCTCGCCCTGCTCGCCAGTCGAAATCTTCCTCCACATTCTAATTTACGTCTTAAGGTGACGTAGCGACATCTATTGTGAAGAATGCTTCACAACCGACACGACTAACTTTACAGCTAGTTCGATGTCGTATGATACCGCCTTACCTATTAACTATCTTTTTGTATTTTTTAAGCATTTTCCATGCTAAGATTACAAGTTATTTTTAATGAAGGAAAAAATCGGCGGGCGGGCAGGATTCGAACCTGCGCCTTCTGGTTCGGTACACCAGACGCTCTGACCACTAAGCCACCGCTCGCCCTGCTCGCCAGTCGAAATCTTCCTCCACATTCTAATTTACGTCTTAAGGTGACGTAGCGACATCTATTGTGAAGAATGCTTCACAACCGACACGACTAACTTTACAGCTAGTTCGATGTCGTATGATACCGCCTTACCTATTAACTATCTTTTTGTATTTTATAAGCATTTTCCATGCTAAGATTACAAGTTATTTTTAATCACCAATTTTTAGTCACCTTAAGACGTAAATTAGAATGTGGAGGAAGATTTCGACTGGCGAGCAGGGCGAGCGGTGGCTTAGTGGTCAGAGCGTCTAAAGTAGGCGCGAGTGAACTTTAACCCAGCCGTAAAAACCGGAAAGCGAAAAAGATTGGATTAAAATTAATAAAAACGACAGCCTACGACTTGAGCTTTCGTTTTTAATTATTTTGATCCACTCTTTTTCTTTCTCTGATTTTTACAGCCGAGTTAAAGTTCACTCACACCAACGCACCGCAAGCACAGAATAAATAATAAAGTGCTGCAAGTGCGGTAATGGTGCGCGCACCCTTATCAATAGTAGCAATATCACGCGTCGTGTCTAGCGCAGGCACTTTGTTATTTTTATTCTTGAGCAGCCGATGTAGTGTATGACGCAAAGGGCTGCTTTCTAATTTTAGTCATAGAGTAAAATTGAGTTGAGCATAGTCTCTGACTCTCTTTAAAAAACATTTCTAAACAAAATGGCGTTACCAGCAGCGTGAGTGTAAGAAATTGTAATTCGTGCCTGTCGAGTGTCGGGTGTAATTTACAATACAGGAACATTTTCGCTAGCAGAATCCTTAATCTTGTGAACTTATTTAACTTCTGAAATTAGTGATTAGTGATTTTTATTTCAAGATATACCTTACTACGTAAGATCAGTTTACTTAGGAACGAGTACTCAACATGAGTAATTATGAGGATGATCAAAGTGAGGATGGAGAATTAGCGCGTAGCCCTGTCCAAGACGAAATGGATTTCAGGTATTTATTTGAACAATGTACTTTACTTGTCTAAAGGTTAAGTATATTTTGTGATGAATAGAAAAATATATTCGTATAAAAATGCTTCGTTGCGATATGATTTATTGTTGATACGCTTGATTGTAGAAGATATCACACTAACTGTTTTCTCAATGTTAAAATCTTTTTATGTAGGTAGATGCAATCTCTTTATGCATTTTGACAGATAAAACCCATCACAGGGTTTTACCCGTCGCCATGTGTATCAGGAAAATGGTTAGTCAATATTGTAATAGAAAAAAAAGTCTGTTTCTTGGTTCAGATCTCTTATTAAAACTGTTCATGTAGGTACAGACTTTATTGTTAGCCTAATACTTTGTTAGTTATGCATAGGTATTTTATTTGGTTCCACCATTTCAGCTACATCAACAACCTCAGCTTTTATATTTGTTTAGATTTGCAGTTCATAACCATTGGAAGTGTCATCTGGTGACATCAATAAATGTACATCATTAAAACTTTACTGGTATTGTTTTCTATGAGTAGAGTTCAGTTTTAACTGTTACTGTTGTTATATACAGTTTATCGGATGAAGATCGAGACAATGCTGATTCTTTGATAATAAAGCCTCCCCAAGCTGTAATTCGTACTGCACATCGGGACAAAAGAGGTCACAAAAGAGCTGTCAAGGATAGATACAAAGACAATGCTAGGAAAGAAAAAAAACATCTCTACAGGTAAATTCAATCATATTTAAAAATATGTACTTGAGAATGTAACCACTTAAGGGTAGGGTATTATTATTATTTTAAATTAAAATTTGTTTTTGATGTAAGTAAAAGCTAATATTTATTATAAATTGTTACAATTTCTCATTATAATTTCTTAGCATACTAAGAATTTAATTTTGATACACAATTTAATGGAATGTGAACTATTTCAATGGTGAATGTTTTAAAATTTATTGCTTATGGAATGCTGAATGCTGTGTTTAAACTTCACTTTCTTGACAACATAACTTAACATTGTTAAATACATTTTATATATCTAATATTATGTGCTTTAAGGTCTGTCATCCTACTGACATTGGGAATGTTATACATCAATCATAAACCTTTTTCAACAGGGAACGTGATAAGTCTGAAAAATCAAAGCGAGAGATTAATAAAAGTTCTGATCGTGAGGATATGGCCAAAGAGTACTATAGAGAAAAGCAATTTTATAGAGATAAAGAATTATATAGAGAAAATAAAGAATCTTTTAGGGACAAGGAATCCTACAGAGAGAAAGAAACATACCGAGACAAGGAAATGTACAGAGATGGTAAAGATGTGTATAGGGATAATAAAGATATCAGAGAAAAGGAAATGTATCGTGAGAGGGGGGAGATGAGGGAAAAAGAAATGTATAAGGAAAAGGAAGTTTATAGGGAAAAGGATCCATATAGAGAAAGGGAACACTATAGAGAGAGGGAAATGTACAGAGACGCCTCCTTCAGAGAACCTGCAAGGTCCAGAGAACCCTATAGAGAAAAAGACATGGCCTATAAAGAAAAAGAAATGTATAACAAGGAAAAAGAGATGCAAAGAGATGTATATTTGGGCCGTGACAGACAATACAAATATGCAGATCCCGAACGAAAACGTACTGATAATGAAAGAATTGAGTCTAGACTACGATTACTAGCTGAAGAAGGCCATACTAATCATAATAACGAAAAAGAAAACAGGGATAAGACATCTGGAGATAAAGAATTAGAAGACCTAAGAACTAGACTACTAAACAAAAGGATAAGCAAGGAGATGCAATCCCAAGATGGCAAAAAAGGTTCAGATTATTATGAAAAAGAGAGTAAATCATCCTCTCGTCACTCATCTTTAGACAAACATCAAGAACATAGAAAAAATAAAGTCTTGTTTGCAGGTAAGGATATTTTAGGTCTGTATTATATGCAGTTTATTTGTTAATGTACTAATTAAATATATTTGTAATTTATATTTAAATAAAGTGTGGTTTTTAGACAAGGAAAGAGAAAAAAGAAAACATGAATCCCGTACTGAGTTGGAGGCCAGAAGACAGGAGCATCGTCGACGTGGAAAAAAGCGCTCTGTTTCGCCAAACGAGACTACTACAAAGAAAACTAAAACCACTGATTCTCCCAACTATGGAGATTCTGTTGTAACAGTATCCGATTCTAGTGACGTAGAAATGAAAAGTGATTCAGTACACTCAGAGCCTGAAGATGGTAAGTAGCTTTTATTGATGGGTGTATCTTATATATTATAAGTATGTATTTACAAAAAAAAAGTATATAAGTATTTTATCCAATGTCTAGTACCCATAGTACAAGCTTTGCTTAGTTTGTGACTAGATGGTGCTGTGTAAAAATGTCCCAAGATATTTATTATTATTATTTATCACTAAAATGTAGAGGTATGTAATTAATTATTTCATTTAAAAGGATCTTGGGTAAATAAACTAGGTAATATTAATGTTTTGTGTAATACTTAATTGTAATCATCTTATTTCTAATACTTAGGTTTGATTTGATGAGTGTAAGAAATCATGAATCCAGACACGAATTTAAATTTTAATATAATAGCAATATAATTTGGTTTATTTAATATAGGTGAACACACAAACAGTGAAACAGAGGATGATAGTTCAAGTACCGAGTCAGACTCTGCGGCAGAATCTAAATCTGAGGCAGAAGAGGAACATGGGGACAATGAAAAGTCTGATAAGGAGGAAAAAGAAAAAGAGCTTGTCAATGAGAAGACTAGACCACCATCAAAATCAAAGTCACCAAGCCCCAAGTCTAAGCCTGAATCACTACCATCATCTCATGGATCCCACAGGTGCTTAATTTTGGATGTTGCTAGAATACACTACACAAATGCAAATACACACAATATGTGTATGTACAATACTGATACGCTCGAGGTCCTGGGTTTGATTCGCAAATCGAGCAGTGTATGGGATTTTCTATGAAATTCCCACTAGAAGCTTGGAGTTTGGGTTTGTGCCCTAGGACCTAAATATACCGGCGAATTGTGGATGTACAAAAATGTACTGTGGATGTACAAATGTACATTTGTACATCTGAGTTCAGTTTGCTGGGAACACCTCTGTCTAACCCTTAAGGGAATACAGGTCAGATGATACATGCTGATGTTAGGAACTACCCCTTCAGTTTTAAGATATTAAAAACCACTAATTGATTTTTAATTTCAGATCACTGTCCAGATCTAAAAGTAGAAGTAGATCACATTCGTTTTCACCTCCTCCTCCAGGAGAAAATGGAAAGACTATAGAAGAAGAAAAACCTAATGCTGATGATGATGAAGAAACAAGACAAAGAGAAGAAGCTATCAATGCTCTTCCCCCTTACTATCCTGCATTACAGGTAATCATTCTCATTTATATAATCTAATAAGTGAATCATAGAATACACACTAACACTCAAAGAGTCATAAATTGTAATATATCAGGGTTTGCAGTAAGTATACTTACTTCAGGAAGCTCAATTTTTTTGTGATATATTTGATTAGATAATGACCTAAACATTTGTTAAATAAATTATTCAATTGAACCAGATGATTAATATTACAGAATAAGGGATAAAGAATATTATTGTATTCTTCTTTGAACTGCATGCAATTTTAAAATTATTATTTCTCTGATCTTATTAGGCAAAAATATCAATAATGACTTTAGTTTTTTTTATCAAATTTATTTAGGAAGAGAGCCTTATTGTTTACAGGTGACAAAAAGTAACAATTCAATAAATAATTATCATCTAGAATGTTAGAATATTATTATTCTTCTTATTATATGAATAATATTCTTTAATGTAAAATAATAATGATACAATTAATAATGTTTTATAGGGTTGTCGATCTGTTGAGGAGTTTCAATGTCTAAATAGAATAGAGGAGGGCGCATATGGGGTCGTTTACAGAGCACGTGATAAAACAACAGATGAAATTGTTGCTCTTAAACGACTTAAAATGGAAAAGGAGAAGGAAGGATTCCCCATCACCTCTCTGAGAGAGATCAATACATTACTGAAGGTAAGATCACATTCTTAATTACATGTCAAGGTGCTCCTTCACTTGGAGCATTCGCCTGTAATGTAACGTTTCAGATTCGAGCTTTCGATTTTGAGCATTACATTACAGTTTTGCCTCCTGACACGACGAACATTCGCCTGTAATGTACGTTTGGGATTCGATTTTAAGCATTACATTACAAAATGCCTCTCTGACTGACGAGCATTCGCTATTTAAGTAACATATGATTCGATTTTGAGTGCGTCCGTCACATGCTCAAATTTGATGCTACAAGTTGTATCAAAATATTACACGTATCATCAATTGCGCACTGAAATGCTCGGTGATTTTCCCTCACCAACGTCATGCTTGAATCTGTAACATTACAGTTTGCGCAATATAATTCTCGGGTCTCTTCCCTCACTGATGTAATGCTCGACACTGTAACGTTACATTACAGGCGAATGCTCCAAGTGAGAAAGTACTTTTAAGCTCACTTGAGCCATCACAATGCATCACTGCTCTTTTCTCGAAGGTATTTTATTTTAACTTTTTTTTATTATAAATACGTGCTAGTGATTGAGCCGCGAGCTGTGAAGCACTCGATGGCTCCTTTGTTGAATTCATTTTATTAATGCCTTGTATTTTATTCCTACAGGCCCGGCTCCTCTAGTGTGTGCCCCATTGCAAGGGTAACAACTTCAATACACGGGCGGGCCTAAGTACATTAGGATTTTAATAAGAGCATAACACATGCTCCTTTCTTGTTACGTTCTACATCTTCGTTCTCTATTTCGACTAAAGTAATAATTTCCATTAAAAAAATTAGAATACGAACATCGAAGGTTACATTAAGATAATGATGCAAGTTTATATTAAGATAATCAAGATCATCATTCTACAGTTAAATCGAACCAATACCACTATAAGGTAAAGATAGGGAATATTTTAAGTACTGTTGAAGTTAATTATATATTACTCAGAGACGTCAATTTACGTTAAACAATCGTTAGCAGAATGAGGCTTGTATATCTTGGCCTAATTTTTCCGTGTGTATTTGTTGTCCATTGTCTAAGATATACTGGGTATCTATTAACTAATTATTAATTAATTTAATTGACGTCCCTGAGTGCGACAGGTAAAGATGTACTTGTACATAATGGTCAGAGAAGTATAATTTAATGCTCTCTTCTTAAATGCTGTACTGTTGTCGGTACAGTATCTTCACTGTTATCTATTGAGAGCTAATCCTGGCTTCCTTATACGTCGCGACCTTCAGTTTTTCCTTGATTTGTGTGATATAGTTCTGACTCGGCCTAACCCTTCATCTACTTCCATGTATCTGTCCTTTCATGATATTGTGTTAATGAATTCGTCGTTGCGTATAAGGTGGCCGAAAATTTTACCCTTTTTAATATCTATGTAGCAGCTGACTTTTTGTCATTTATATTTGCAGAACTTTTTTGTTTGTCAGTCTAGAAATAATGCAAAGACGAAAATGTTTTACAAAGAATAAATGTCAAATCCTTGTCTTAGGTGTTGGGAAAACTTTCAGAGGACTGTGACTGTTTCCTATGTTTGAATGTAATTAAAACTAAATGAGACGGAACAGCTTGTATCCAACACAATTCACAGCTACTTCAACATTTACTACAAATTTATTTATTACATAAAGGGTAACAAAATCCGTGAAAGTTTTTTTAACAACTGAAAACCGTAGGCATAGTTGAGGCATAGAAAAGAACAAAATATCGTCAATATGTACAATACATGTGATGTAAAATTCAGCTATAGAAGTTGATGCGATGGTCTGGCTATGTATACATTTATATTGTATACTGTATAATATAAATTGTTTTTTGAAGTCCAATTTCCACTTATGGCAAAAAGCATGGCAATACTTGATGTAAATGAGTGTTGGGTAATACCTATATTTCATGTTGTTCAGATCAAAGCAAGTCAGTCATGATTTCCAAAACCTATATGAGTTTAATTATCTAAATGAAATATAAAATGTTTCCAACACAACATTTGATTTATTATCGGATTAGGGAATTTCGTGATAACCATTGTTATAAGACGTTTGTCAAATATGTGTAGATGTAACAATTTTACACATTTCTTTAGTAATGTGTGAAACTGTGCATAACTTTAAAGTGTACATAGTACATACGTGTCCGACAAAGTTCTACAGGACTGTCAGCAGTGAGCAGACGCTTTGGTGACAAAATTCTCAATACTAATATTTACCTTGTAATACTAATTGAACATCTAAAACTTTCTTAGTATAGCCAAGATAATGCTTTATTACAAAACCAATGGTTTGGCTTCAACTAGAAACTCACTGCGAAGAAAGCAAAAGAATAATATCTTAGCGGCTTCTGCCTAGCTTAGCCACATAAGCAAATATATGTATTGTGTCATGTACATATGCAACCGTACAGTAGCAACTAAGGGTACCGTTTTCGCCAATATTTTAGTCCGGGCTGGTGCGAGCCAACCCTGCCGTAAAAAATGGTGAGAGAAAAATATTGTATTAAAATAATTTAAAAAAAAAGCTGAAGTCGGCTGTCGCTTTATTCATTTTAATCCAACCTTTTTTCTCCCATTTTTACGGCCGACGAAATTGGCGAGGACTGTAAGTTATATTAATTTTATTGCTATCTTCTAAGGAGCAGGTCCTTGCGTGCCGCTAGTTTTTGCCGAGGCAGCCCGGCCGCACATTATCTTTATGTATCTGTCTTGGAAAACTGTACTAGATACCGCAAACTTCCAGAATTTGGTCGCCATCAGTTGGGACTTTCTGTCAATGAGGTTAGATTCATGTTACTAGGAATTATTTTACTCGTAAACATAAAATTATTTTCCCCACGCAGCCTACCTAAGGCTTTCATGTAGGGATATCATGTCATTCATAGACAGGCATCTTTTATACGGACTTAGTTATACACTGTTTGCGGTTGCCATGCTATGCCTTACAGATTTATTGAAAATCTTTAGCTCTATGGCTTTATTTTTCCACTGCGGTACTGCCCAATCACATGTCTGTCGGTTGTGTTCTTAAGGTAATTAATATTGAAGATACTTTAATATCTTTCTTTACAAAGTTGTACTTCATAAATCTGTACAAAATTAGGTATTTTTTGAATATGCACCACTGACGGGCTTTCAAAATAAATTGCTTACCATCCAACTATATAAAAAGCAATATTCTTAATTAAATTTGTTTTTATATGCTCTAGAAAGTCAATGATAAATGCTCACTAAGTCGTAAAAGTCTAAAATATTTTATTGTCCTGTAAACCATGAAATACAACCCGTGGGTAAGTATTACGAATAATCAAGACTAGGGTAGACGTGAAACATTGAGATACATTTGTGTGAGGAAAATGTTTATAGAGTAGTATTTATTTAATATAAACAGTCACGATGTGACATTGGTATGCGTACAGTAACATAATGTAGTGTTGTGCCTATCTAGTAACCTATGACGATGCAGGGAATTATTTAAAAATCTTGTAATTTTGCAGTTTTCAACAACACTGCCCCATGCTCATTACTCCTACAATTGACGACGTGATCACGAAATGATTGTTTTACAAATATAAATGGACTCTCTAACGGTTCCGAACCAAGAATTTAAGATAGCGTCATGAGAAGATTTTATACAAAATGTTATAAAAATGTATACGATTGTACTGCCCTGCTTTTTTGCCTATACAGTGTATGTAGTGTTTTCTTTTAGTTCGACGCCTGCTGATTTCCACATGATGCTACCCACAGCGGCAGTGCTGGTAATTGTGAATAATGGGTTGACCTTACGCTTTAACATGCACTGCCGGCAACTTGTATTCAATTAAAGCACGGACGAGTCTTAGGCTAATATTAAGATTTCGCTAAGCGTAAAGTAACATACGGAAGCGTAAATTTACGCTTGGCGTCGTCTCTGAATATTAGCTTTAATGTATTAAGAATAGTCACATACACTTATGCACAGTTTCAAGTTTGTAGTATTTAGTTGAGTACCGTCAATTTTTCACGGTTGTCTAAAGATTAAGTGGTATGGTGTTTTTATGTCTGAAAACTTATTGATTATTTTTAAAGGTACGATTCCGAACCAACAACTGCATCCTGCAACTGCATGTAATCGCGGTCGATTACACGCAGTTGCATTGCATTGCACCGCTTCGGTAAGCGGCACTACTGGTACTGCAGTCGCAGTCGGCAGTGTGGTTCGAAATTGTACCCTTTTCGAACTTTTACTAAATGTATTTGGTGTGCCTCTGTAGGTCGTCCGTCAACGTCAGGCCTGCGACATTAGCACGTTCCCGCGCAGATTCAACCACTTTACAGTTCTCGCCGATTTTTACAGCCGGGTTAAAGTTAGCTCGTGCACAGTCACACCTTCAACCCGGACAATAAGTTTGGCGAGAACTGTACCTTGTCTCATTTTAGGACCTTGAAATATGGCATGCCGCCATTTATGGGTTTTCTCTGACCAGTTTTACCACGCCGACTCTCTAATATCCAGGATACCTTTTTTATAGAATCCGTGCAGTCTTCCACAGGTCATTCGATCTCCTTACGACTTAAGGCCCCACCAAGTGACTCACACGTGAAGTCGGCGATGCGTCTAAATAATAATAATAATTTTTATTTCGGAGAACAAGAGGAACTATATTTTGTTAGTAAAATTACTTATGAGCTAATGTTAGTAAAAATCGATGATATGATATGACGATTGATATTACCCTCTGCACAAACTTACCTAAAATTGGCGAACCGTAATTAAGAAAGATTAATTTATTATTCAAGCTGTTTTTTCGTTTTTAACTACATGTTACGCCTGTGTAAATAACGATAAATACTGCTTATCAATTATGTAGTGTTAACATAATTTTACAGTACCTAGTTATAAGATTTTCTAATCTATACATATAATTTTTTAATTAATTTTAATCCTCTAATAAGTGAAAATGTTCCCTAAAATATATTTTCAACTGCAAATTTAAGCTAGTATAATGTAATAATCTTTTGTTAGGTAAAATTCATAAACGATGCGCCTTTGCTCAAATTGTGATCAATAGATTCATGATTGGATTTCTATCAATAGGTATTATTATTATTGATTTCGAGAACATTCTATTGTAAAAATGGATAAAAAGTGGACTGTATTAAATGCTATATCAAATAATAATAATCAACTGCTGCTGGGCACGGGTCTCCTCTCAGTATGAGAGGGATTAGGCTATAGCCATATCAATATGTAATCTAAAATTTCATTGGAAGGAAGTTTCCGTTCTTCCTCCCTCATGCCTACTACACATACAGTCCGGTCTATATTTACAGTATTGTTTTGTTTAAAGCTGAGCAGGCCACATTTTTAGTAAGTGGGGCACTATTTACGCCGAGTTTTTAAATTCTCCTTGGCCTCTCGTCCTTTTATATTTAATTGACTAAAGGCTTTACTTACGCATACACTCGAACTTTTTAGTATTAATTGGTTATACCGATGAACTCAACGGATTTAAAATACGTTTTGCTGTCCTTAAATCCCTCGGTTAAAGATTAGACTAGTAATCAGTTTTCATCGGGCCATAAATTCGTAGAAGTTCCTAGTTAGGAACTCTGTGCATGCAAAGTGGTTATAAATCTGTAGTGATGATTCTGATTGTTATGATATAATTTCGTAAAAATGTATTGTTATACTTATTAACTTTCGATGTTCGTAATGAATCTGCCATCAAATTATCTTATAAAATTCTATTGATTGAAATATCTGCACAGGAATATTTTATTTTGCGTCACATTGTTTTGTTGACTTGCACCAGTTAAGCAAGACTATATCAGTAAATAACATGTTAAATATACAATTTATGTGTAATTCGGGATATTATCATGATATTCATTTTATCATTTGTGAAATTTACTTGATTGGTAAACTTCATAAATATTAATTGTGTATCTAATTTACCATTTAGTTGTGCGACATTGATAAATTTCAGCTTGTAAATTTAAGTCTACCATTGAAGTCGGGCAACTAGTTCCGCGCAGACTATAATCGATATTTTCTAAAGTATTTATCTGTGTCGCTCTAATTTAATTTATAATTATTATATAATATTAACGATATTGTAGTCTGCAATAATGACGATTGACTACTTTTTGACTGTCTAAAAAATCCTAAGATTATGTTGCCATGCAAAGCATATTGACCTAACAAAATTGCATTTTCGGTTATTGCATATCACAATTAGAGGTTCTGTTATCTACGAATTGATTAGATATACCACTATTACAACTGTCATCGTATATCGTATCTACAGTCAATATTTATTTGGATTTTACTTTTGTTTGATTTGGTTTGATTATTAACTAAAGTAATTACGTACTATAGACGCGACAAATGCATCACCTGTGTTGATTTTGCTAAAGCAAAACATACCACATGAGATTTTATGATGCCTTTTCCATATTATTATTCAATTAAATCTTTTTAAATGAGCTATGACAATAAAATGCATGTTGACGGTTCTTTAGAACGAATGCTTTTTGTATAAATATGTAAGAGGCGTTTTGAAAATTATTGTTTATTAAGAATCATAGTCTGTGTGTCACATGTTTCTGAAAATGTTTTCTTCGCAATGATTAATTACTATAAATATGCTATTAGATATATATTATATTTTTTATAGTTGTCTATTTTTGACGGGTTTCGTGTCTTCAATTCGTTTTTTTCCATTTTACACATTAAAAACCAAA
Organism: Acronicta psi; assembly: GCA_946251955.1. Lineage (NCBI taxonomy): Eukaryota > Metazoa > Arthropoda > Insecta > Lepidoptera > Noctuidae > Acronicta > Acronicta psi. The sequence goes on along the minus strand of OX276472.1, from coordinate 8,525,435 downwards.
TTCAAGTCAATTTCATGGATTTGAAGACAACGTTTTGTTTCGAATGAACCTTGTGTGAAGTAAGTATGTATACGCAAATACCATAGAACATAATGTAACAATAGCAGTATCTTCAAAACTTGAGGTATTTTGTTTTTTTTCAACTGATTTTACGTGGAATTTTGTACTTTTGGTTTTTGTAACAAGTTTACTCTGTTTTGAAGTCAGTACCTAATAATTAAAAAACGTATATCTATTGAAATAAAACTACTTTTTACGGATTTTATCGCGTTATATATATATATTATTTTAATCCCGACGTTGTAAAGGACGCTGTAAAGGGTCCGGAACGATTAAAATAATATCGATATAATGCGATAAAATTCGTAAAAGGTAGTATTATTGCAATTTCACGTAAGTGTCATAAATCAGAACATTTATCTATGTTATAGTTTGGGTACATTTCCGAAGTATATAGTGTATTATTAGCTAATAATTAATATGCCTTAGTTTCATATCAATCTCATAGTATTAATTTTATACAGGCAGTATTAAGTCATTTAAAAAAATATATAGGTAAAAAATAAATGGCTTCCTAAGGTAGGGAGATCTGATTATTTCAGTTTTTATAAGATTTATCTGAATGAACTGAGATATGTAGTATGTATTAAATGTTTTGTTGTTTGTATTTGTTATTATTCCAATTAATTGTATGATCTATGTTACTATTTGTGTATTTTTCTTAAAAGTCGGCCATCAATAGGCCACTATCGGCTATATCCCTCACACTTTGACACTTCTGCCCAGTGCAACAGTTAAAGGGCTGCTGATCATTTAAAAAAAGTTAGGTCTATTTTGTCTACTGTCAATATAACTGTTACTTCGTGATGTATCCAAGCTATTGTAGTTCTTTGTCAATACAAAGTGGATTTGTTTTCAATGATCTTGTAGTTTATTGTATACTTATGTAATTAGTATTGTGAAGCATTCATTTTCAGATACTTTTAGGGTTGCGACGTAATTAAGGGTTTGGAAGATATGAAAATTTGTGTAAAGTTTGCTAGGGTTGCCTCTGCTTATTACTAACAAATCGCACATTCTGCTTTGTTGTTGCAGGGCCAGCATCCAAATATCGTCACTGTGAGAGAGATAGTAGTAGGATCCAACATGGATAAGATATTTATAGTTATGGACTATGTAGAACATGACTTGAGAAGCCTTATGGAGACTATGCGTGGAAAGAAACAAGTATTTCTACCAGGTAGGCTACCTTTAACATTAAACATTTTTATTTCTTCCTAGCCTTTTCCCAATCATATTGGGGTCGGCTTCCAGTCTAACCAGGATGCGGCTTAATATCAGTATTTTACACAGAGTGACTGCCATCAGACATAAAAAAATGTTAATAAAAATAGTGATTTACAAACTTGTTTGTATTTTGGCTTGTGGCTACATCCTAATGCTGCTTTATTGTTACAGGTGAAGTGAAATGTTTGATGACGCAACTACTCAAAGCTGTACATCACCTTCATGATAACTGGATACTACATAGGGATCTCAAAACAAGCAATCTTTTATTATCACACAAAGGAGTTTTGAAGGTTGGTATAATTAAATATGTCTACTTAAATGTTACTTTAATTTTTTGATATCAATAACATAACAGTGTAAATTAATTTTAGGTGGGAGATTTTGGCCTGGCGCGAGAATACGGATCCCCACTTCGCCAATACACTCCGATCGTAGTAACGCTGTGGTATCGTGCACCTGAGCTACTCTTGTGCTGTAAAGAATACTCAACTCCGATTGACATGTGGAGTGTAGGGTGTATATTTGCTGAATTTATTACCATGAATCCTTTATTTCCCGGGAAATCCGAAGTGGATCAATTGAATAGAATCTTTAAGGTAAATTATAAAAAAAAGTAACTACTACTCACACGAGTCCAGCATACTGATAATCTAGAAAAGTGTTTTAAGTTCATACTATGTAGCAAGATTTTTTTAATTCAATGTCCTGATTTTCCACTAATAATAGTGTAGTGACTGTACTAAACCTTACTTTTTATACTAATATGGCGGTGCCGCAATAAACCTATGCAATAATTTGTGATTTGTTTGTAGGATTTGGGAACGCCTTCGGAGATGATTTGGCCGGGCTATAGTGAATTACCAGCTGTACAAAGAATGACATTTGCGGAGCATCCTTCAGGAGGACTAAGGCAACGAATAGGTTCTGACTTACTCTCGGAAACGGGCTTGTCGTTATTGCAAGGCTTCCTAACATATAATCCAGCTAGAAGAGTAACCGCCGACGCCGCATTGGAACATGCTTATTTCAAGGTAAATTAATGGTTGATGATGATGAAAAAAGTTATTTGTTGTTATTAGTATCATAATAATGTGATTTTTTTGTAGTATATATATAGTATCGACCATAAAATTGCTTTATCACTTGTAACAAAAACTTCCGTCAACATTAAATTAACTAAGGCTCATTATCAATCTATCACTTGGTCTTATAAGCAAAAATAGACCTCGTTGTCTTGTTTTATAATGTGCAAACGACATTCACTCTAAGGGTGGTAAAGCAGTTTAATGGTCGACTATACATTTCTCATAGATGCAGCAACTAAGACCATAGTTTATCCAGTATCTAAAATATAAGTTGATTGTGACGCAGGAGCAGCCAGTGGCGATCGAGCCGGCCATGTTCCCGACGTGGCCCGCCAAGTCGGAGGGCAACCGGCGCAGCACGCACAGCCCGCGGCCGCCGGCGGGCGGGGCGGCCTACGCGCAGTTCGCGCGCGCGGACTCGGACGAGGCGCTCGGCTTCCAGCTTCACCAGCGCTCGCTTAATGTCGCGCCTGGTTTCTCACTAAAGTTCTAGCGCCGGCGCTTCGGGCGTCGCTCGAAACGATAGTCAATATAAACTATTATTGCATAACATCCTTACTAGCTTCGTAATGGTCGACATACGCCCGGTTTTTGCGGAAATAAACTGTAGGCACTTTGATTTAAAAAATGAATTAGCCGTTAGTCTCTTGACCGTTCCTACAGCGATGGGATTTCAATTGCCATATCGGTAAAGGCAGAGTTGCCTTGTGACGCTCAATAATAAGTATATAAAATGCAGGGGGATAATTAATTATGTACACATCACAATAAGAAATTATATTTTTTTATATACGATGTGATTGCACTGATCGAAGTTTAAAAGAAACTGCCATTTTATAAGTGTTCTGTATAATTGCAATAAAATCATGCCTTACAACATTAACCGAAAAATATTAATAAAAACCTATGTAAATATAAATGTTGTTATTTTGATGTACTTATGGAATACATATTTAGAATTACTTATATTTCACACTTCGCGATTGTTGATATTAATGTAACATAAAATAATATTTTTTCTATATTGCTGTAATCTTATATCGTAATGTGTTGACAGTCCAACGCTCAAAATAATACCATTTGAGTAAATTAGCGTTCGACTTGTGGTGTCGGCCATTTAAATGTTAAATGCACTAATGTTACAAATAAATATTTAACGTTTGTGTAGTTACGAATTACACTGTAAATACCTCTTTATTTTTAGTGATGACCTCTATGAAGGCGATCTTAGTGTAGAATTAAAATATGGTACAATAATTATATGTTTTGAACAGAAATCGTATTATTATTTAAATGTCCAATTTTACAGCGATTAAAGTTAATTATCTAGAAATGCATAGGTAGCTGATAGTTCTTGTAGGATAGGAATCATGTAGGTTGGTGAAGTCTCTAACATACTACGAACATTTACACAGCACGCGGTTGTTTTCAAGTTTTATTTACATAATAATCAAGATAATAGTTATTATAACACGGTCCAACAGAAAATATGCAATCGTACAATTTTCTTAGATAGTCTACTAGGTACATAAATATTTTGTATTATCACAATTTTACTCTTATTTTTGTGTTACTAACTAGCGGCCGGCATCGTTCAGGCCTTTGGGCAATGCCAAAAGTGAATTGATTAAGTCTGCATTGCGTTTCCACGTTTTATACTTTGTATCTACGAGAGCATTTGCTTCAAGCGCCATGCGTCTGCCCAGGATGTCATTTCTGTATGCATTGATCATTGAATGTATGTGCCGGATATACTGAAAAGAAAATTGTATGATATTATAATCTGAAATAATCACATTCACTACATACCATCACGCCTGTATTCCCTGAAGGGGCAGAGGCGTACTAATGTACAGTCACGAGCAAAAACATGTATACACTAACAAGTGCTAAAGCGACTTTTTCATGAATAAACGATTGCAACTTTGCTCCTCCCTCCTCTCGGTGACCACTCGTAGTAGATGCCAAGGCCCCCTCCCTCCCTTTAGTTTTCACGTAGTAATTCATAATTATGATTTTTAATAATTTCAAAGGCAAAAAGTGAAACAATAATTTGGCTTATACTCGTCTTTATTGCATAAGACTGCATGCATACTTAAATTACTAGTGATTTTTTTTTGTTTTCAATCATCCGACGCCTCGAAAATACGAGATTTCTCTCAGTAAAATCGACTACGTGACAAAAACCTGAGCCCCCCCCCGCTCCTGTGACTGACCGTAGTATTTTAAAGGCTCCGCTCCCCCCCCCCCCCCCCCTAAACGGGTCACGTAGTATGGGTACGTTCCCTTAGTTCGACCCGGGATTCGAACCCAGGACCTCTAGCGTAGCAGTCGCGCTTGGGACCTCTAGACCAACGTATTCTATTAAAAAAAATGAATCACTCAATGTGTTGCTAAATGCAAAACATGGCTGGTTTCTTTTTTTTGTTTTGTTTGTGTTTGATGAAGTCTGAGGAAGGTTCTTATAGAGAGAAAAAACGTAAAAACTTTGTTTTAAAGAAATAGGGCATAACACGGTCGGCCGGGCAGCTAGTTACTTATAAAACAATGTAGGTACCCCGTCGCGACTGTCTGCCTGTCTGTCTGTGCCTGTCCTTCTGTAGGCGATAAACTCAAAACAGAACGGACTTTCATACGGTTTTCATGCACTGAATAAAGAGAAAAGGGTTATGTGTTGACTTTTGTAAATTGGTTTGATTTTTGATATTGATGATAGTCGAAAATGTGGGAAAAAATTAAGCTGACTCGGAGCTTTAAACAATGGGACACTTATGCCTTTTTGTCATAGGGGGTGATTGTAAACATTCGAAAGCAAAATATTATGAACTGTAAGTTATTATTCTTCGGTAGATTATAAATCTATCGAGTAAAACTGTTATACATATCACTAACTGTCGCGCGTTAAAGTGAGTAGGGACCAGTTCAGACGCTTGTCGAATTTCTATTTCACCATTTGTTAGCCCTGTTATTTAGATATTCTTTGGTTGACTACTGATGCATACACCGTCAATCTCATATCCGGTGATAATGGATACTATCTAGAACATAGGTGCTTAAAGGAAAATTACGTTTTACTGTACTTAAGTACTAAGTTATTAAAAACCTACACTACGATATCATTTTAATGTTGATCTCATGTGGTAGGCGGTAATCCGCACTTGGATCATAATCTACTTAATACATGCAAGATAAGTTTGTACTTAATTGAGTGATAAGTATCTTTTCAGTTTGATGATTTACAGTATCGCAATATTACATTTAGGTATGTGAGTACATTATTGTGCATCTCGTGAAGTCGTGAGGGCCTTACTTTTATACTCGTAATAGCAATACTCTTTAAACTTTCAGCGCAGTGGTTTAGCGGTGAGCTTTAGCCAACGGGTTGTGGGTTCAATCTCGGCACGGCACAAATACTTATATGATCTACATCTTACCTACCTAATGTGTACCTATGTGAAAATTTGTATTTGTAAAAGCAATTTAAGTATTTCGGAAATAGGAAATAACGTGGTCGGCCGTATAGCGTGGGAAAGAGTGGTCAAGAACTTTATTAATAGACTAGGCATAATTTTACCTAATATAAAGTATATACATTGGGCAGTTTCATTTGACTGCAGATACTAGTTCCGTGTGGAAATCGAACCTGCGACCCACAGCGCACATGTCGTTTTCTCGTTTCGTAATACCAACCTTATCATCCCTCGTGTAAGGTATCATTTCAACTATTTCTTCCTCCCCGTATGATCTAATTTCAGGGTCGGCGTTAAATTCGTTTGCGAATATTTCAGATAGCAGCACTAGTGCCATCAACATAAAAGTCATGCGACACACCACGATTGCCATTTTGTAACACTAGAAAAATAAGGTAATAAATATTACTAATTTTGTTTTAGTGTATAGAATTTCTTTACTGCAAATGTTGCATGAGGTGTAGGTACCTAGGTACTCGGTAGTGTGGGATACCTAGAGATCATATATTGAATAATGAGCGCTACAAAAATATCGATCATGCATGTAAATAAACAAAAAGTCTACTGCCACTTGCCAGGACCTTAAGTTGATAAGGTAGGTTTAACTTATCACTATCAGGTAAGCCCAGTATGTATCCTCATTACATTTATAATTTCGTCATTTCATAAAAGACAGCCTCTTATGTGGGCGGTTGTGTTCGGGCTCCAAAAAAAAACGTTAAAAATATTCGATATATAAGTGGACCCTAATTTTTTTATCCTTCCCGCTTGCCAGAAGAAAAGCAGGTAATTAATAGTGATTATCTATCTACCTGCAGTGTAAATGTTAACTATATTTTTTAAATATCAGGAGGAGAATAAAAGTATCACTACTTACCCTAACTATTAAAGTAATCCTTGACTTTAAATCAAACACACACGTTCACTTGAATTTGTGAAACAATGGCAAAATTATACTTCGTCAGTTATGTCGCGAAATAATTAAATGCGGTTTTTATTTTATGGTAACCGTCTGCTTCTCGGAATGGCAATGGTGGAGTGTGAAGCTCCGGTTAAATGGGCCGGTGGTAGGCGGCCGGCGGGGGGTGAAGTTGTATTTCCTCGCGGGGCAAGGCGCACTCGGGCGGAAGCAGAGACGTCCCACGGAGCGGTGCGCGGGACAGCTGGACCGCACTCAGCAATTACCCTACAAGCCTTCGCTGCCTGGGCCTGTGAGTACTTGTCAACTTACTCGTAACTTACGTCATAATTTATTTTTACTTATCCAATTAAATAAATAGGTTGACATTCGAAGACCTACTTTTGTGTATTAATTGATTAGTTTATTTTTAATAAGCCTCGGTAAGGCCGTAAGGCGTAACAATAGTTTTCCTATTGTTGCGTATAAAAAGTAGAGACATTTAAAATTACCTACTTGCTATCATTTTCTATTGCTACTATTGTAGTATTAAATATTTTCGATGCTATATTTTAAAGGGAAAACTAGTTGTACTATAGTAGTACTGTAGACTGTATATATGTATATAGGTAATGTAGATAGGTATTTATTAATTCTTTATGACAACTGCAAGATGCGAGTAATTACGTTGGTAATTATTACCTATACACTATAGGCCATAAAGCCAATGCATAGTGGTTCTGTTATTTTGATAGACCTATAAAAATTAAATTATAGGTACTGCTTCAGTCCATTTATATTTCCGTATTTATAACTATGGTGCTCAGGCTAAGAAAATTTCTTTGTATAAGTAATAGTGTTTTAAATTCTGAATATACGAATAAAATAGGTAGGTAAGTACCTGTGACCTGTCTATTTCTTAATCAAGGATTGAAAATCGATTTAGGTCCTTCGTAAGTAATATGCCTTAGTATACAATATTATGTCAATGGTCCTACGTGACCAATCAAAATAGCGTGATTGGGTTACGTGTAGGTAACATCCTTAATTTAGTTTATGTTAGGTAGGTACCTATATATTGTTTTTCGATAGATTTAGAAATATTATATTTAGCCGCATCTATTTGGTAAGATTCCCCATCATTAGGAATGTCAAATAATTGTGTCCATTGTCTCCATGGATCCAGTGTTACTACTATTTCATTATATTTCCTATATTAACACTCGATGTATTCATATAATAACACAGACTAGACGAACCCCCCTGAAAAAGTCCTGTCGGGTGGCGCCAAAGTTTGACTGGGGATAGTTTTTAATAAATACGGCGCGTCCTATCGACTGTTCTATTGTATGCTAGTTTATCCATAATGAGTTAATAAAATAGATACATAATAGTGCTTTTTATAATTATGTATTTAATGTTATCGTAGGTAGGCAATAGTAGTCTCGAATTAAACGAACAAAAAGTAATGAAACGTGTTGAGTTATCGATGCTACTTGCTGCAAGTAAATTGAGTCGGTTCTCCGAGCCATTCGCGCAGGGTGTCGAGCTGATGTTTGACGGCTGCCCGCGCTGTTCCGCCCACACTGGTGTATTGTTCCACACTTGTCTCCCATGAGAACGTACTTTTGACTTCATCTTCGGTTCCAAATTCAGGGCTGTAATAGAACAGCAAATATAAACTACATTTTCAGCCAAGTTATTTTGCAAAATTACGTGCGTGACTGTTTTTGCAAATATGAACGTAGGGGCGTTCATATTTGCAAAAACAGTCACGCAGTGGCTATAGGTATACCTACTGGTTTCTGACACTCACGGGAATATTAGACATATATGCGTTATATTATTACCGTTTCGGACCCTTTACAAACTAAATCAAATAACATATAGCCGTACCTACGTGAAAAAAATGTTTGAGGAAATCGGAAAACAACTATTAAGAAAAGCGCAAACTTTTGTAACATACCAAATGTTATAGTATTCAGAGTAAGGTAAATTTTTGAGGTCTACACTGAGAGCTGCAGCCCGACGTAGAGCCGCCCCTACAAAGTGATGTGCCCGGCGAAATGGAACCCCACGACGCACCAGCGCATGAGCCAGGTCTGTCGCTAGCATACCAGGGTCCAGAGAACTTAACGCTCTCTCACTGTTCACCTGCATAACAAAATCAAACTTGAAATAGAGGCCATGTTGTTCCTCTGAAAGAACGTAAACTGTGCGGGTTCAATTAAAACTTACTTCCATAGTTGCAATAGTTCCGACGGCAACTTTCAAACAATCAAGCAATCGATCATAACACCTAAACAGAAGCTCTTTATCAGATTGCAAATCCTTATTGTAAGTACTTGGTAATCCTTTGATAACGCAACTGAAGGCAAATGCATCTCCGAGTAGGAGACCCGCGGCGCCTCGAATTAGTTCTAATCCGTCTGGATTACGTTTCTGGGGCATCAAACTTGATCCAGTGGAGAACTGGTCGGAAAAGCGAACGATGCCAAATTCTTGAGAACTGTATATTATCAAGTCTTCCGCTAATCTACTTAGATGGAGTCCACACAGCGATGCCCAATTGAAGAATTCCACTAAAACAAAAATGCTGCCATATTACCTTTATTATTTAGGTACCTACTTTGACAGTTTTTATAGTTTGGTCATAAGCAATCGTTACCTAAATGATCTCTTGAACTAACGGCAAACATAGAGTTAGGTGTAAGATCCTCGAACCCTAAGCTTTGTGCTAGTCTTTGTCTATCGATGGGCACTGCACATCCAGCAATAGCTCCACTGCCTAGTGGACAGCGGGAAAGACGGGTCTTTTGTTCTTCTAGTCTTGAAACGTCATCATGAAAAGCCCAAGCATGACTGAAATTAAAAAGTAATCATTTAGGGTGGGTAGTATTTATTTTAGAGATGCTATTAGCTAGCTTCATTGTTTACGAGTATGATACCTTAGAAGGAAGTGACTCCAACGAATTGGTTGAGCACGTTGAAGGTGGGTATAACCTGGCGCGATGATATCTATTTCGTTGCTAGCCCGGTTTACCAGGACCTTTAAACATAAAACAGGTTGGGATGGTTTTAGGTTGTTGACTGCTCTTGGTTATTGAAGTGAATGTCGTAAACATTTACCTTGATCAATTCTTTAAGCGCAGAATGTATCTGCGGGAGAGAGCTAATCATCCACAGTCTGGTGTCGCTCGCGGACTGATCATTGCGGCTGCGCGCCGTATGTAGGCGTAGCGCTGCATCACCAGCGTAATTGAACAGCCTTCGCTCTACCACTGAGTGGATATCTTCTTCTGAATCTTTCAATCGCCCATTTTGTATAATTTCCTCTTCAATGTCCTTCTCAACCTGCAAGCAAATGGTAAACCGGTAATTTTGTAGGTAGACAAATGGTATAAATCTCCTAAGAAAGAATTTAAGGAATACGAAATTCCCACGGGATTGGAAAAAAAGAGATCAGGGGCTACGCTACACCGTCACAGGGGCAGAGCTAGACACATTTGCAATCAGGCTTGGGCCGAACTCGAGACGTCACCGTAACAAACGGTGGCTACGGTTATTTTTTCATATTTGAGTTTGTTGTCAGTGTACTAAAATCTAATCTCTCTAATGCTAATGATTCGTTTGACTTCGATTGACGTTTCTGGGTGCAAATTACATAATTTCAAAGACTATAACTCCCTATCCAATAAAAATAAGGAAAGTTAAATGAAACTTACTTTAGACATACAAAGATACGTACCATGTTAAGCCCTTCTTGTATGGCTGTATTGTTATCGTCAGAGAGGTGGCCACTACGATGTAACTCGGCAGCCCAGCCCCGACTTCCCTGGATATCCTCTCGGAACAGTCGAGCATCCACTGCCAAAGAGTCGTTCAATCTTCGCAATACAGACGAAGGCTCCTCTTCGAAACACCCTCCCCATAGCTGATAATGCCGAAATGAATTTACGATTTAACACTAGGAAAGGTCCTAGTGTTAAATCGTAAATTCATTTCGGTGAACTTGAATAGTTTTTTATGGTTCTAGATAACATTTAACGGTTGACTTCAATCGGGTCAGTTATCATAATTTATAGTACCTACTTACTTGTAGTTATTCATGTTGTTAAAATACATTATGTCTAAGCTTCAATAAGATTTGTTTGTTCATAACGAAAATCATAAGTAGGTTGGTACACATACCTACATACACAATACACTTTTCCCTTAGGGGTAGGCGGAACTACAGATTAAAGTTCTGAATATTTGCATGTTATGTGGATTCTTGGATAAGTACTTCTTTTGCGTCATCCACATTCATACATTTACCTTATCATAAATAGATTTATCTTATAATTAAAATCTCAAACAAACAAGTTTTACTCACGGCAGACATAATTTTTAAGATAAATATGACTGATATTCGAGACGTATAATGTTCTACTGTACATTATACGTCTCGAATAATGTATATATCAAATTATCTCTCGTGCTCTCTCATATCTCTGTATCAACAGGGGTTGGAAAGGTTACAACCGATATCGCTAGATGTTTTAAACGTATTTTTTTATAATTACTTTTGTACCGAGTTTCCAAGAGCCCTCTGCTGCAAGTTTTCATGGGTGCCTAGTTGCCTGTTTACCGACGACAACGTCTGTGATCTAGTAGTTCAAATACCTGACTGGTGGTCACGAGGTCGTGGGTTCGATTCCCACAAGACACAAATATTTATGTGATGAATACATAAAAATGTTTGTGTTTTTCTGGGTGTTTTTTATGTATTTACAAAACCCTTACTGATATTATAAATGCGAAAGTAACTGTCTGTCCGACTTTCACGCCAACTACCGAACCGAGAAATTTTGTACTAAGATAGTCTAGAACCCGAGAAAGGCTACTTTTTAATGCGAAAAAGGGCTGTAAGGGGTTGAAATAGGGTATAAGAAATTTTCAAAAAAATATTATTCTCCACTATAACATGATGACGTGATGAGTCCAACCCTGGTCATCACCATCATGTAGTACGATGAAATTATAGTACAAAATATACTAATTTGTACTATAATTAATGCTTCGTACTATACAAACTATCCATATCCGAAACTATCCATATATTATACGAAAAATACTATAATTTCATTACTTTGCATTAATGGCTAATATAAAAACCATTAAACGCCACTCCAACATATAAAAAACAAAAAAAAACACATAACTTCACGTCTTCACTCGATCACTCTTCAAGTTCTTCAAAGTCTTGTCTTTGTGAGAGAATAATATTCAGTCAGTATATTAAACCTTCCACTGCTGAACGTAGGCAGCAGACGACACGTAGCAGTGGACGGCAATAGGCTGATATTATATTATATTAAACCTTACTAAGACTAGACATAAATTGGCAACACAGTCCATAGGCGGTAGCGCAAAAGTGTTAATTGTACTGATTTTATACCAATAGCATCAAACAAGATAATAATATAAGAACTGATAAACTTGGAAGTGGTAAATTTTACACAAACGGGTATTGACTTTTATTCAAAATTATAAAGTGTACTATAATTTTGTACAAATACTATCCTTTTGAATTTTTTGTACTATCGTTTTGAACGTGTCGAAATCCAACCCTGGTGATGGATGACATTCGTGACATGACAATAACTTTGACATCAGTCGGTCGGTATCACACACAGTGTTGGATTCCGTAGTATTATAATACTATTTGTACCATTATTTGATAGTGTGTAGTAAGTATGTAGTATCGTTATGCCACTATACTACGCGAAAATACCATAATTTTGATGTCGACCGATTTGTATTAAGTGAGCCCTTTTACTTGTTAATATTTACCGTAAAATGTCGGGAATTTCTGTATTTACGGCAAAACCTAATCAGGATTACCAAATACAAACGTAGTGTTGCCAATTTAGCGACCTCGTTGCTAGAAGTGGCGGCTTTTACCTGAGTGTTAGCGTCAGAAAAAAAAATGTCGCCAAAAATTATTTGTATTACACATTTTTTTGGTCACTTTTGGAGTACCATCAAAATACTTTAAGCACTCGTTGTTCAAAAGATTTTCGATACAAAGAGGTGCTAATTAATAGGAGTATTCTTAATTACTATAATTTATTTTAGCTAATTAGAAACCCTGTTATCTTTTTTACAAATACACACAAAACTATACTAAAAATGCAAATCTCTAGTATTTCTGGGAATTAATAAAATCAAATAAAAATTATTGGTACTTCCATTTATGTAATTAATACGCCTTACGCCTCAACTGAATAAAAAAAAATATTTACGATATACGAATGCATTTTTACCCTTGTGGGGATAAAGGAAAACGTCAAAAAATGAAATATTAAAAATACCTACGATAAAAAAACGTGAAAAGTCAAACGTAGTATAATTTTGGACAAATAGTATTATTTTATTGTCCATGTAGCATAATTTTTTGAGGGTCTGAATCCAACCCTGATCACACAGCTGTCAAAAATATAAATATAACCTAAAAATATTAATGAGGAATGGATGGAACTTGTGGAAGTTAAAAGACATTCAGATATGAGATAGGTGTAAATAATTTTAGAACAACAATTTTTGCAGTTGGTGTCGTTACAGGGAATACCCGTGTAAAGCTTTCTTAAAAAAGCAGGTCTTAAATTAGTACTTTTACTAATCTTACTGTGATATGAACATTCGGAAGCTTTGAAATGGATAAAAGTGAAGAAAACTGTACAAATGATGATACAAATGTTAGTAAGGAACCGAGCGACAGTAGTTTTCCACAATATACACTATTCGACATCACCATAGATTCAGGATTGAAGGATGATGAGGGCAATGAAATTCCGAGACCATTTACTAAAAACCAAATGCGTAAATGGCTGAAAAAAGTTAAATGGGAAAATCGTAAAGCGGAGAAAAGAGCCAAGGAGAAGGCGAAAGCCAAGGAGAGGAGGAGAGAGGCGCGTGAGGCCAACATTGATCTAGGACCAAATAGGAAGGCATTAAAAAAAATGAAACTAGAAAGGCAGAAGAAAAGCACAGCAATAGTAATAGATCTTAGTTTCGATCATTTGATGATGGAAAAAGATAGGTTTAAAGCAATAAAACAAATTCTTCGATGTTATTCAATAAATAGAAGGTCCGAGACACCAGTTCAATTTCACATTACAAGTTTTGGAGAAAAATCCAAAAGTGATATGTCAAGGCATAATGGATATGAACATTGGGATGTAAGTTGCATATAAATCAAATAAAATGTTTATACATAGTGTGCTGGCACTGTAACCTAAGTTTTATCACAGACTAGGTATATAACAGACTATCAGACAACACTCCAGAAGTTGATTTTATTTCAGAAGTCTACTTTTACCTATTAGAAGTTCTGAAGTTGTAAAACTTTGGCTAGCTGCGGATCAGTCGATTTTATTGGTTAATTCTTCAACCAACAAATTACACATTCGTCCGAAGTTATTGGGGTATAATCGGTTTTAAAATTAAAGACAATAATATATCTCCAACTCATCTTATTATTCATCATTATACATAGTATTTTAGTATCACAACATAAATAATATCTTTTAAATTGAAGTAAAAATCTTTAATTTCTTACAGATAAATTTCCATGAAGCATCATATCTTGAAATATTTCCTAAGGAGAGGATAGTATATTTAACAAGTGAATCTGATAATATTATTGAACAATTTGAAGAAAACACTGCATACATCATTGGAGGTTTAGTAGATCACAATAAACACAAGGTAACCTACCCCCAGTTCTTACACCCACCTAAGGGTGGACCACAAAATATACAGTATTTACATATATATATTTAATTTTAGTAAATGCTTAGTGTCAATTAAATTTTCTTAGGGTACTGTTGTTGTAAAGAAAAACATAACAGATATCAATGACTAATAAAAAAAACAGATTGGCTTCAATTGCAATAATCAAACAATGTTATTCTAATGCTTAATGATGTCCTTTTGAGAATTATGTAATTAAAATTATCAAAATATGAATAGTAATATCTTAATTATGTTGTTGATAGACATTACTTTATAATTTTATTATGTATTAGAATATCAAAGTAGTCATTAAATTCTTAATACACTGTACAAATAAATGTACTTATAATTGCTAATATTTATTTCAGGGCCTCTGCCATAAAATAGCTGTAGAACAAGGTATTAGACATGGTCAACTACCTTTGGATAAATACATTAATATGAAAACTAGGAAAGTTCTGACAATTGATCATGGTAAATATTATTCTAACTGATAAGACAAACAAACACCTATCATGTGCAAATACAGGCAGAGGCAGCAATTGCAAATAAATTAAAAAGCAAAATAAAAAACAGAGCCTCCCCCACCTGTCTCTGAGACCTATAATAGTATAATTATCTATCATCATCATTTATATGAATAAATTAGTTTAAATAATAACTTAGAAATGATTTGTAATAAATGTTTTATATTTTTTCTGTTTACAGTATTTGAGATTGTTCTAAGGGTGTGTGAAGGAATGCCATGGCAAGAAGCACTATTAAAAGTGATGCCACTCAGAAAAGGTGCACATGTTTGTGACAATGTTAGTAATTCAAGCTTAGACATTTCATGTAACAGTGAATTATCAAATTAATATATTATTTATTAAAACAGAATATGTCAGATTTATTATTTGGGACACAAAGTATAGACAATAACACAATATAATTATTATATATGTATATTAATAACAAATTTATGTAACATGTTATTTACACAATATTCATGAAGAGTTTCCTCAAACAAATAATGGCACATACATTTCAATAACAACATATCTACTTTAACCTTTTAAAGGTCGTAAGAATAGGGAAACTTTCCAAGTAACAAAATATTATCTCCATATAAACTAAAAGCCCTTTTACTAAATCTAAAACAAACATACCGTCACACCTGTATTCATCGAAGGGTGTTTTCTGTTGTATGTGCACCTGAACACCTAACGATTTTGTATAAGAGGTCCCGTTCTCCGCGACGTTTTTCTAAAGACCGAAGAATGGGTTAGCGTTGCCGAAAAATCGATAATTTTACTATAGATAGTAAAACCCCAAAACATGTACCCAATCGATAGGCCTTTCGATACTATCGTTTTTGTTTAAACTATAGATAGTATAATGATAGGGGCTTTCGAGTGGCAACATTAGAATAGGACTGTCTCCAGTTCCTATGCACAATGCCGGTTTATACTTTTCATAAATAGAAACCGCTTGAAGTGGCTTCGTGTTAAACGCTAGATCTGTGATTTAAATAATGAATAAAAAGGGACCGAGATGCGACCCATGCGGAACTCTAGAAGTTGCTAAGAGAAAGTTGGTGTAACTCTCAGTTTGTTTTAACAATAATTGTATCCGCGTTTATGGATGCTAAATAGTTCGTATCTATCAATTTCAAATCCAAGAAAAAATCGACCTTGTGAAGGATGCAAACATCTACGTCTGTGGATGCAAACATGCGACCTCATTGTGACGGTTATAATAAACTACTTAGTTCGATTATCTACAGCCAAAGACTATATAAACTCGTTGTCTACAGCGATAAGTTTGCGCTTCAATATTTAAATGTTCATAATTATTAATGCTGACTAGTTTCATGGTGTCACTACAAGGCATGTATAAGTAGGTAGTTAGTATAGCCACTGTAGATGTAATAAAGTATAGGTAGTATACTACGTTTTCCGTGTGTAGTATATTTTTTAATTTCATCAATATTGTATAATAGTAATTTTCACTATAAAATGTAATAAAGGTGATCCCGTTTCTGACTTTTGCTACCCGAAATGTCCTGCATACTTATATAGGCAGGTCTGCCCTGCCCTAGTAAGGTGCCCCCTACCGCAGGCCTGAAAGGTTTCGTAGCCTAGCCACTTACTTCGCAATGATTTTAACTGAGATTTGTAGACTCCTATAACAAGACCTTGCTCAAATCTTTAAATTATGTTTTTGCATAAAATTTTTAATAAGCGGTGCTACTACTTCAGGATTATTTAAATGAACGTGATGTTTACCAGGTACAAAATGAAATTCATACTTGTCGTTAATTTGCTCTAGGATTTCACGGATTTCAATAGAATACGGGTCAGCCGAAAATGGAGAGTCTATCGCTTTGACATA
This sequence comes from Acronicta psi, assembly GCA_946251955.1. Lineage (NCBI taxonomy): Eukaryota > Metazoa > Arthropoda > Insecta > Lepidoptera > Noctuidae > Acronicta > Acronicta psi. The sequence continues at coordinate 8,508,540 of OX276472.1, read as the reverse complement.
TAAAGTTGGACACTTGAGTCTTCTGACGAGAGCTTCGACAAACTTTTTGTCTTCTGAATTGAATAATGAGTACTTGAGTCTTGAATCGCGCGTGAAATAGTATTTGTTGGGGTCTGACGTTGATTGCCTTGCGCCTCTTTGTAGTAGGTACTGCACGCTCTCTAAAGCAACCGACTTCCTAGTTCCATAATGCCATTTTTTAGTTGCTTCTTCTAATGTATACGATGGGGGTTCTTCGTCTAACCGAGTCTGTGCGATGATTCCTTTTTTTATGTTTCTAGCATATTTGTCTAGCACTAAATCCAAATCATAGTCGTCGTATATAAGGCTGTCTATCGCTATATAAAAGTCAACTTCATTCTGAAACACGCTTGAGAAACGCATTGCAGCTATTGCACCCATCGAGTGTCCCAATAGTGAAACTTTATCCCATTTGAAATACTCTTTTATATAGTAAATAACTCTCGGTAATTCCCATTGGTAGTACAGCATACCTGTAAAATTAATATTTTTTTATTTAAAGTACCCACGCGGTAGTGAGTAAAATTCATAATAATCAATTAATCAATAAATTACCAGGGGGAATCCATGACGACAACCCATGTCCAGGAAAGTCGATTGCTAATATAGGTCTATCCTTAATGATCATTGGTATTAAAGGGTCCCAAGTGCCTGCATTGTCCTGCCAGCCGTGTAGAGCTAGGATAGGTCGATCTTCGCCGCTGCCCCATAGCTTTCCTGCGATATGACCATACTTTACCGGTATTTGGATTTCTTTGGGAGTTGTCTGTGGATATACAAAGTTGAGCAAATTTAATATGAACAGTCGGTATCTACTAGGTAACACGTGATGATAATCCTCAGATTCTGCGATTTAATTAGGTTTGAGTTCGATCAACTATCAAGCTTAGGATAGGTTACATATACCGTTTTTCACTGTTACCGTATTACGTAGTTTTCTCAGTGCCTCGACCATGAGTTTTTCTCACTAGACTCGCTAGCGACGCGGTAAAATATTTGTATGGAAAACCCTCGCAGCGCCTCTAGCGGTTACGTAAGAAACTAAATCTGCTATGAGATTACCTACAACGTTTCGATGCGTAAAAAATTATTAAAAGAAACAATAAACCCGACTGCGTAAAAACTACTAACTAAAAATCTAAAAACTAGCTCTGTGATGTTGGAAAATGTATTGCAGGCGGGACAAGCTGTTCGTTCATAAACAAAATTGTTCCTTTGCTTTGCTCCAACATCACAGAGCTTGTTTTTAGATTTTTAGTTAGTAGTTTTTACGCATTCGGGTTTTTTGTTTCTTTTAATAATTTATTTTATTTCCTTCTTTTTAGTTTATAAATCATCATAGAATCACTAGATAGATCCTAAATGATGATTTAAAATATAAATTGATACAACTAAAGATCATTTTCAAAATCAGTTCGCACATTAAAGCGTATAAAATCCGCCATATTGTTTTTTTTAAATTTCATGTACCCAGTGGCAGTCGTGCCATCAAGACGAATCTAATGAGGTGTCATTTATCTAATTCGGTTGAGCCGTTGAGTAGTTACGACCGGACATAGGAACGGACATACATACATACATACGCGTCAAACACATAACTCTCCTCCTTCGGCAGTCGGGTAAAAAAGTATCGAAAGCCATTCGATAGAACTCAGGGTTGATGTACTGGTCTTCGGTATTTAATTTTATTGTAGGTAGGTACAAATAGGGTTCAAACCGTTTACGAAAATGGAAGGGTAAAAAGTATTCTTTAAGTACCTATTACATATGCAATAATACCACGTATATGCAGTATAAACAGGTGACTAAATTGATTAGCATAGTAGGACTTTTGACCCTATTTCCTAGATATGGATAAATAATACCTATTTAGGCATTTATAAATATAGTATACTCCATAGTGTTTTGTATACAGGGTTACTTGTAATTCGACGTATATCCGCCAGGAGCTGATTGGCAGGCTAAAATGCAAAAAATTGAACACCACTTATGTATGGCCGAAATTCAATAGTTTTCGAGATATTTGAATTTTAGTGGATTTTCGATCTTTACCCAAAATTTAACACTAAGTTCTAAATAAAAAAGAAACTACACGTTGAATGGGTACAATTAAAAAATGATATTATAGCTGACACTTCAATTAAGCTATGTACATCATTAAAAGTGCTTCATCCAACAAAATACCTAAATTGATGAGCGATTTAAGAATAATATCTAACCAATATTTTTATTTAAAGCTTCAAAAAATGTAGTCTAGTTAAAAAAATTACTATGACATGAATCGTACAAACAACAAAAAAAACTTCTCTATTCTCTCAGCTTTCCAAAAAGGTATAAAAGTTAATTAAAAGACACTTAATTCATGGCATAGCATGTGTTTGAATCGGCGTGGGGAGAAAAATCTTCGCCTCCATGATCGGAGTATTTCTTATAATTATGTTACCCGGCCATAGTGTAGCTTCCCAACGGTGAAAGAATTTTTCAAATCGGTCCAGTAGTTTCGGAGCCTATTCAATTCAAACAAACAAACAAATCTTTCCACTTTTTATTATTAGTAGAAAAAGCATTGATAAAAACGTGTAGTTTATAAAAAAAAATATACATCTTGTTCGTGCTGGCCACGGAATTAGTTCTCCTCTCCCAATCCGTCGGTTTGGATACCTCTCGTCTAGCCACTGCCGGACAGTAAATCGGTAATGTGTTGGGCAACCATCATGTGGAAACATAAGGTTATTTTTTATTGCCCCGGGAATATCCGCCAACAAATCATTGAGGTTGTTTCTTGAAAACTCTTCGTAATTTTCGCTGTTCAAATTTTGCTACAAGAAATGGGGGTCAAGAAATCTTATTTCTACCTATTATCTTATTCAAATCGGTCCCTACTGGACCGATTTGAAAAATTCTTTCACTGTTGCGAAGCTACACTATGCCCCGATAACATAGGGTATAAATTATAAGAAATACTCCAATCATGGAGGGGAAACCGTCGGCGGAAAGCTAGTATCTTTTTAACACAAACACAGATGATTTTTCTCCCCGCGCCGATTCAAACGCATGCTATGCCATGAATTAAGTGTCTTTTAATTCACTTTTATACCTTTTTGGAAAGCTGAGAGAATAGGGAAGTTTTTTTAGTTGTTTGTACGATTCATGTCATAGTAATTTTTTTAACTAGACTACATTTTTTGAAGAATTAAATGAAAATATTGGTTCGATATTATTCTTAAATCGCTCATCAATTTAGGTATTTTGTTGGAAGAAGCACTTTTAATGATGTACGTAGCTTAATTGAAGTGTCAGCTATAATATCACTTTTTAATGGTACCTATTCAATGTATAGTTTTTTTTTTATTTGGGTGTTAGTGTAAAATTTTGGGTAAATATCGAAAATTCCCTAAAATTCAAATATCTCGAAAACTATTGAACTTCGGCCATACATAGGTGGTGTTCAATTTGTTGCATTTTGATCCCCCAATCAGCTCCTGGCGGATATACGTCGAATTACAAGTAACCCTGTATATCAGTAGGTAAATAGGTATATTCTTTTAATTTTATGTTTAGTGCACCTACACACCGATATTTTCTCTTTCGGTTTCTGTACTCTTGTGCCATTGATATAATATTACTTCTTGTGCATAAAAAATATATACCTATAACGGTTAGTACTGATAACTATGTCTTTAGCTTTATAAAATTGTATATTGCATTGAATTGATAATGATATAATGGGCCTGTTTCACCACCTCTGGATAGTCCTGAAGCGCCGGATAAATTAATTTTTTTTTATGAAATTTGCCAAATAATTTAATGGGATAAACTAGGACGTGGTGAAACAAGCCCTTAATTAACTATTTTTTTGAATCCCCATTTGTCGTAGGTATAATGGGAAGGCGGAACCGGTAGGTACTTATATTAGACTATTCAGATTTGTACCACAGTGTATAAATATGTTCGTACCGACAAAAATTGCCCTTGTTACTTATTGAATACTAAATACTCACCTTATTATGTAGTTTTTTACTCAAAATAGTTAGAGCCGACTTTGTTTTAGTTATATTAGGGTTGAAAATCATCCGGGTCAGTACGCGTCTCGACATATTTTGAGTTTTATAACCAGCCGCAGTCAATTGAAATTCTCAGTTAGAATATTTAAAACTGATGTTGCACGTAATGATTCACGAAATGACTACACGTAAATACACAGTCACGCACAGTAAAACTAATAGATCACCAAACAAAGAGGTTAGGTTTTATTGATTCACGAATACTTCAATCAGCTGATCATCAGTGATTTTTATAAGTTATACAGTAGGTAACAATTAAAACGTACTTTTGTTATCATGTTACGTAATGTTTGCACAAATTATTGTGATATTACATATCGCACCAACGTGAAACTAGCAAATAGTGCGAACAAAACACGGACAGTCTGATCTAACGCAACGCGCATGAATGAAATTACCAAGGTCGTGCTCAGTTTTATATAGGCGTAAACATAAGACGGCGTTGGACTTTGATCTCTATTCCTATAGAAATTACCTAATATAAAAAAAATACGATACTGTTAACTACTTTAAACTATCTACTAAGTATTGACCAGTTGGTTAGAGCGTCGTGCTAATATCTAAGTATTGACAGTTTAAGGAACCTAAATTAATTCTTTTCTAATTAATTTTATTTCGAGGAAGTTACTTAAGTTGGCGTCAGAGCAGGAGTCAAAGTCAAATGTTTTATTTCAATTAGAACATATCAATAGGTACTTTCGAAAAGTCAAACTAGTTGCACGGTTCCAAAAAGTGGATCTTGAGGGAAAAGCATCTTCATAAAGAGAAAAGCATCATCACCCACCTCACTCCAAACCCCTCTTCCCCATCCGACTATTAAATGCACGACTGGAGGAATCTACGAGTATCCCGATATTCTGGGAACCGGACGTACTTATTCTGTTTTCAGTCGGATAAATTTCGAATCTTGAAAACCCGGGATTTTCGACATTGTCAATGTATGAAAAAGGGTCGCGTATTTTTTATTCAGTAGGTATGATATAGCTTATTATTTAAAACTAATTTTATCATTTAGTATATGAGTATTAAGTGAATTGGGATAAGGGCAGGAGAATGAGTGTATACTTAAGTAATATAATTATGTACCCATAATTTGTATTTACTTAGGTAGGATTAGCCGCAGATAGCTCTAAATCTAAATAAAGAGGAATGGAAGGAGTTCAGGGAAGACTTGCAGCGGTAATGAATAAAAAATAGTTAGTAGTAAAAAATATATAGTAGTTTATTTATTAATATTAAGTACGCCGCCGCTGCCTTGTTGGTCGAGTTGTCCCAAGCGCGACTGCTACGCTAGAGGTCCTGGGTTTGATTCCCGGGTCCAGCAGTGTTGTTGGGTTTTTCTGTAAAATTTCCAGTGGCAGTTCGGAGTCTGTATTTATGTACGGTTGATGACAATAGACTCGCCCCCATCTCGCCCCTTATTGGATACATGGGACCTAAACATACCAGCGAACTGTGGGTGTACATTAGTACATCTCTGCCTAACCCTTCGGAATTCAGGCGTGATGATATGTTATATTAAGTACGCCAAAACATGGAGCAAAAGATGGACCAAACATGGTGCTATCTCAGGATGGGATCCCGAGATAGCACCATGTTTGGTTTTTCTTTTTTGATTTGTCTTCTTATAATTCCGAAATCTCAGGTTGTTCCAGTGTGATGCCGCCTCCCCAGAAGGCAGTCGAAGTTTAGAGATTTTCCATACTTCAAAAATTTATAATCCATCGCCCGATATCTGCATACGCACAGAGGTACTGATGAATTTAATTACGAAGCTGACTACGTTAAGTTAATTTTTAATAACGTCTATATCATGTTAGATTAACGTTACATTACGTCCCACGCAAGAATATTGTGAAACATAGATTATTACGCCTTTTTATTCGAGTAATGATAATAATCGATGGGTCCATAGTCTTATCACATGGCTCAACGTCCAAGAATCATGGACTTTGCACCCATCGTTTTTTTGCAGGTAGGTACTTACTTAACAGAATTAGTACATAACATTACGTAATCTGGGATATGTTTTGCTTTCTGCCTGATATTAGAGTTGAGCTCCTGTTCCAGTCAATGTAGCACTAATTTCTTCTGTTTACTCCAGCCTAAACGATGATGAACGCTCTCTACTGCTTTCTTCACCGTTTAGGCAGTCTGCAGATAATGAATCTACATAGTAACTTGTCTGTTTAGGTCTACGATCGACACCGCAGAAATTTTCTCACAAGGTTCCGTGTTTACCTTTAAAAAAATCAAGCTAATAATTTCTGATAATGTATTAAAAATACAAAGTAATGTATTACTTTGTATTTTTATTATCTTTAATTTCTAATGTTCAAACAAAAAGTAATAGTGTATTCTTACACTAGATATTATAATTATCTTATCATGGTGTCTCGCGTTTAATATTGTTTCATATCTTACTGTAATCTAATGGTTAGTTTTTGCACTCGATTGGGTAGTGCTCTTGCCTAGCTATACTAGGTAGAGAATATACAACAACTGGGCCGAATTTAAGGGAGGGCAACAGGGGCTACTGCCCCGGGGCCTCCACAATAGAGGAGATTTCGAAAAAAAAATCCTTTAAATTCCGACAAGTAAACACTAGTAAATAACTTTTCCTTTGATATATTTTTTTTTCGCTGTTGTACCTTTACCTCTACCTGTGTACAAACATGATTATGACTATTTATTGAAAAACTCTACAGAATTTTGTTTTTTCATTTTATTAGAATAATAATTTGGGGCCAGGAGGCCTATCTACTCCTTTGTTACCCCGAGGCCTCCACACATGACAATCAATAAAACTACAGCGTGTACCTACCTATAAGTCTAAGGATGCAATAATAAAACCTGAATTGGTACGGCTTGAGATCGTGGGCGATGTTATTGGCCATTATTGGGTTTTCTATGGAATTCTCAGTAACAGCTCGGAGTTTAGTGCCTGCAATAGACTCACCCCTTATTACATGGAACTTAGATATACTGTGCAGTATTGTGAAGCAATACTGTGAAGAGAAGAGAAGTGACACCTGTGCTTTCGGGGAATACCAAAATCTACTTTACATAGTTTACTGATTTCGGACGCTGTAAAGGGTCCGAAACGTCGGTGTATTAGACGAGTAGGCTTAGGGCATGTTTCATCACGTCCTAGTTATATAAATGTTGTTTTATTTTTGAATTTATCCGGCAGTTATTATGTTAGTTTTCAGGAAACAAATTAAAAATACAAAAAATAAAAAGTTATCATTTTATTTTTCAGACTTCACAACATGCGGTATCCGTTGATTTGTGATATTGTTTGTCTACTAATGACGCTTCGTCATCGTTATTTATAGACATTTAGTGCCAGGTAAGTAATGGTCACCTAAAGACAATTGGTAACTACTTATAATACCTTACTTTTCTTAATACTATGTAGCTTTGAGGTTTATAATTCCTACATGGATACACAAAAGTAAAATAATTATGTATTTAGTTCAATATTAAATCATTCCTTGTACTTTTACTTAAATCGGACGTTCTAAACTACAAATATTTTACAAACTAGGTACATTATAAGTATATTTAGCATTATAATTTTAGTAAAGCCGTCAAGTAAAAATCAAGGAATTTTTAAGAATATTGTACATTAGCAGATACCAGTACATTTATTTAAAAAAATATCACAATTAACTACCCTCAATTTTCTTCATAATAACCTAAGCTTAAACAAGCACTCACAAGTCACATTATGACAGTCTCAAAATAAGCGGTACGTACTGTAGTACTGTCCATAAAGTAGTCCGCAATCAAAAAATGTTGGGTGAAGTTGCTATAAGTTAGAATCGGGAGTAATCAGTGATTTGGTTTACGCGGCCGGCGCGCACATTTCTAGGGGTAAGTCAGGTTCGGTGACACCGCGACGCATCGCATTCAAGAGCGAGCACTGTCCACGCGCGTCCAGGTCGAGCGCCCACAGAGCCGCGCCGCGGGCGCCGGCACGCCTTGCTGCTGCGCTCGCGCTGCCCACATCTGATCTACTCAGGTATGATGCCCATTGCCCGTCGCGCACGCTGAACGTGCCCATCGGAGTTCGACTCTCCTTCCATTGTTGCGGCGCTAAACGATCTGCGACCTGTGTCAGTTATGAATGTTATATTATTAACTAGCTTCCCCCCAGCGTTTATATGTTATTATACATATAAACCTTCCTCTTCAATCACTCTATCTATTATAAAAAACCGCATCAATATCCGTTGCGTAGTTTTCAAGATGTAAGCATACATAGGGATATAGGGACAGAGAGAGCGACTTTGTTTTATACTATGTAGTGAAGAACACTTCATTCATTTATGCTAGGGTTCATTTATCATAGGTCTACGTGATGGTATGCTCATTCATACCATCACGTATGATAACTGAAGTTCTATCAAATCATATGTAGAAGATGAAAAAGTAAATTACTGGTAGCTAAGTAGGCAGAGGAAGTTTATGGTTTTCGGCATTTCCGTTTATTACTGCGACTAAAGTCCAAAGTAGGTACACTTCCTATCTTATCAAGAGATAAATAAGAGTTGTGTGATTGCGATGTGTGATAATTATCATTATATTTCTTCTGCCACCGCCTTCGCGGTACTAACGATACTACATACTTTGGGTGACCTTGAAGTCTTGAAGATCGGGAGACCTAATAATTATGAGCTACGTTATTCTATACATGCCATGCCAGGCTACTGTAAAACGTGAATCGAACAAACTTCTGTATCCTATATGTACTTACCTCATAGTACGATAAAAATCCTGGCACGCCAGTGTATGGTCCTGGTTCCCCGGGGCCAGACACGGGTGAGCCGAGTCCAGAGACAGCTGTGCTGCGCAGACTGTATGAACGAGCGTACGCAGGAAGTCCCAACACCACTTGCCGAGGTGGTAATACGCTCGTCCAGTAGGACAGTGAAGAGTTCTACAGACAAACATACGCAACAGTTATTTAAAAAAATATTATGCTGGCCCAATTCACTTCGCTAAGTTACGCAATATTATAACATGATGGAAAAAGAAAGAACTAAAGAACTGAGCTAGCATAGCTTACTGAGAATAGATACAAGTGTAGATTTTATATTACACAATGTCCTTTATTCTAATACTCACTAAGCTGTTCATTCCTCTAGCGTGACTAGATTCTAAAGGAACTAAAACCGCTGTCTTTCCAGTTGAGGATGCATAGTAATCGTTTGCTGCAATTGCGACCCAGTCCAGTTCTGCCGCTAGTATGTAAGGCTTATACGCTAACGCAGCTATTTGTGGTGAGGCGGAGACCATAGCTGATAGTTCCAGGTCATGAGAACGTAAAGTTCTTGATAATTCTGTCAGTAAATCGGCAAAGTTGTCCCGCTCCGTAGCATCAACTGTAGCGTTTGTACATGGACTCTGAAATTAAATTGTGGAATCAACATATTATTTCACGAAAATTTAGTTTTAGTAAGTATAGAAACATAGAAACTTTAATAAAAATCGGATATCAAGAATTATAAGGGAGTTCACCTGTTTACATCCTGGATACTGCCAAGCTATCTGAACACCGTCAAAGTTCCATCTTTGCAAGAATTTCAATACAGATTCCACAAAGGTCTTTCTGTTTTCAGGACTTGATACCATTCGACTCCATTTTTTACTTTCAGATTCTTTTAGACCACCAGCTCCAATAATTACTTTTACTCCTGTTTGCCGCAGTTGCGTTATCTTGCCGTAGAAGTCTTAAAAAGATATTAAAAATATGCATGAAGTAGTAGGAATTAATACAACAGCTGATTAAGCTTTTGTTGTTTATGCTTACCATGTTCAAGATCTAACTCTGGGTTTCCTGGCACCAACTTGTACGTGTCGCCATCAAGATGAGCCCATGCATAGATGATGTGTGTGCAGAGGGCTGGGTTCACACTTTCAGGCCCAAAGCTGCCTTTGCCGGGTCTGCAGAGTAAACGAGCCATGAAATAATGTTCTCGGCGATATTCAGTTATTTTATACTTAGATAGGTTATTTCTCCATAAGATTATTGTTGTGTATACCTGTAGAAAGCCCAATTAGTGAAGTAACATCCAACGATAGGTTTTTCTTCTTGTGGCTCCTCGAGTACGTCTTGTCCTGTAAGTCGGAGACCTGCATTTGTTGTGCAGCGAGCTTTCTCTGGCCAATCGCAGTGATTCTGTATAAACCAAAGAATTATTGATGTACTCTGTAAGCTTATCCAGATTAATCAGAGAATCAGAGTTAGATATGGATCATATTTTTTGTAAAGTTAATGTCAAGGTACCTTATTCCAATGTAACGGCGCGGGACATTCAAGTTGCATCCAGTGACCATTGAGACATAAATAATATTTGTTGCACTTAGATTCATCTGCCTTAAATACATTTCCAGTGCACGAAGTACCCTCTAGACTTGGACCCTGTAAAGCATTCCAGCGATGTAATTTCAACCTTAATTGTGGTTAATACAAGGTTCAAAAAATGAACTTTGTTAAGAGCCTAATTAGATTAGAAACACTGTTATCGAGATAAGCGCTTCATTTGGGAATATAAATTGATTCGTTAGTTAACTTTTACTGGTGCAATGACGTGAAATGGAAATGGAAATACATAAACATGAGTTCTTATTTTAACTTCGCAGAGCTTTAAAGATGTGTGAAGTTCGTACCACACCAGTGTGGTAAGAAAGTCTCATACCTATGCATATGCGTAAGCGTCTGTGTGCGTAGACTGAATTATTATTGTGCGGTTACTTACACTGCTCTCAGAGTCTAAATCAGTGTTGGTATCAGTGTCGGTGTCAGTGTCAGATTCGGCAGGTGCGATCACTGGGATGTCTTCTAGTTCATCAACGTCGGGGTCTGGAGACACACCTGGTACTACGACAGAAATATCCGTGTCTGTTTCTGTATTTTCGGCTTGTACTGTAAAATGTTACCTATATTGTAAAAGCTTCGTAATGTTTTATACAAAATTTTCGATGACAAAATTTATCTTTTCAGACTTACACTCTTCAAGTGAGCATCTCGGCGGTGCTTCAAGGCCTCGTAGAACATGATTGATTGTAGCGAGAAGCGGTGACTTTCCACAGCCGCAGTTCCGTCCACTAAAGTCATCGAGATCAAGGGCCCACGCCATACTGCCTCCCAAGCCCATGGAACGGACGTATTCTGCTTTGTGGCGTACCATGAAGTCATCGTCAAACGAAACCCATTGGTCTTCAAAGCTGGCGTATGGGCCCATGCGACCGCCCGGGTCGCGAGACACCTGCCAGCCCTTCAACTTAATGCGGTCACATATCTGAAGAAGGTAAAAGTAAAATATATATTATGAAACCCAAAGTTCAGTGGCATAAAAGCATTAGTAAAGTCGATACCTAAATGTAATTAAATATTATGTTTATGTTAATGTTACGTTATGTTAAACAAGGAACATAATTTATAGTTGCCTATTTAAAATTTTTATATTACTTTGCAAGTGATAAATGAGAATTGAGATTATTGTAACCCTTATTATAAGGTTCTGTTAACATTTCCTGGCAGGCATGTACCCGCTATATTGTACGTGTACGTACATATAAATACAAGGTACATAAACTTACTTCATAGAATGACAAGAAGCCTCTAGCTCTGGTCTCGTCACCGGCTTCTCCTCCTGCATAGGAAGGAGCTCCCAGGCCAGTTCCAGCGTTTTCCTCTAGTGAAAACGATTGACCATAGAAAGGTACGCCCAATATGAGTTTCGCCGCTGGTGCTCCTTTGTTCATCCAGTAATGCACCGTGAAGTTCTGTTAAAAATGTACAGGTATTTAGTTGTCGTGCTATTGATGTTTTTAAAAAGGTTGCATCCAGGATTTCTCTAAACCAATTCATGTTTAGAAGTAGATCCTTAGCAATATCTTTAGCCCTTCTGTATTACTTGGCTACACTTACTGTGTTCAAAGTTTGATCAGAATCGTCGCTGCTGGCATACATTGGAGCTACATGACCAGTCTTTTTATCCCACTGTCCGTGATAGTCATACGTCATTAATGAAATCCAATCAAGATTCTTGGCCAGTGTTGGTACATCGTAACCTGTAAAATAAGACGGTGTAAAAATTATATACACGCGTGAAAGATTTAAAATATTTATTAAAAATATTTTAAAATTAAAATCTGTATCTTTAATTTAAAATCTGTGCTTTACCAGCGTCGATGACTCGTTTGCTGGCTGAGACAGCAGCAGAAAGTAATAACCCACGGGGTTTCAAGGCAGCGCGTAGTTCCTTTACGAGACTAGCAAAGCCTTGTTTATCAGAGCTTGGGCCCTTATCACAATTTACCTGGAAATAATCAAGATAAAATTGCTTCAACTTTTCTCTTTTGTTCAGAGTGGAGCATTGCTCCCAGTTTTAAGAATCGCTCGACTGTACACTTACTTGCCAACACTTGGGATACTCCCAGTCGAGGTCCAATCCATCGAACTGGTATTGTTCTAAAAAGTCTACAACGTGGATCGCGAATTTCCTTCTCGCTGATGGACTGTTTACCATCCTTGAATATTTGTCACTTGCCGAGTCGTCCCATCCACCTAGTCCAAGGACAACTTTTACGCCTGTCTCTTTTAAGGCTACAACCTTTTCGTAGAATTCTGGAAATGATTTAAAATTTTGTACAATCTACTGTAAGCAAGCTTATAAGTAATTAGTACCTAATTCATTATATTTTTGAAAAAATGTGCCACTTACTGTTTTCAACATCCAACCAGATATCATGAGGCTTGATTACTAGTCGTTTTGTGTCGAGGACAGCGAATGCATACACAATGTGGGTGCAAAGCGAGGGGTCAATATCGCTAGGAGTGAATTTTCCTGGACCAGGTCTGGAATAAGTTAAGACAACTTACACACACGAATTTAACGCCTTAATTTCAAGTGAATACAACAAAGTAATATAACAGAATGTTAGAAAATAAAATATAATACATACTTATTAGATATCTTACCTGTACCAAGCCCAATTAGTGTAATAGCAGACGACCTTGAAACGATCCTCTAAATTACTGCTGAGAGTAGTCGTAGGTTTATTAGTTGTCGGGTGTACTGTGATCGGGCGCGCGGTCATCTGTGTGGGCCTTGTAGTTGGTTTGGAAACCGGCCGCACTTGAATATCGTCCGGATCTTCGTCTATTTCGTTCGATGGTTCGATCATTGGATCAGATAATACTATAGTATCGTCTTCTTCTTCGTCTACATTCGGGTCCAGTAAACCGTTTTTGATTGCATTAATGAGTGGATGTTTCCCTTGACCGCATCTAAAAAACAAACATGTGGATATGTGGAATGATCGTATTTTCTTTTGTGACTGTTAAAATCGGTTACTTTTCTAATGTGTTATAGGCATCAGCTTACCTATTTCTAAAATCATCAAGGTCCAGAGCCCAAACCATACCACCGGCAAGATCAAGTGATTTTATGAAGTTGACTTTCTTTTTGATAATATCAGTATCATCGAATGATACCCACTGGTTGCCTTTGTATGCGTATGGTCCCATTCGATGATGAGGATCTTTTACTACTTTCCATCCGTTGTATCTGATACGGTCGCAAATCTGAATGGACAAAAAACGATTTTAATATGGCTTCAATCGTCTCGTTATTGGTTAAAATTATTGACTTTTTGTTACCTTACCTCATAATATGACAAGAAACCTTTAGCTCTAGTATATTCCCCAGCTTCACCTCCATCAAGAGCTGGAGCATTCAAGCCATTAGCTTCATTGCCCGCTCTAAGTGACTGTGGCGATTCATTGTCGACACCCAAAGTAAACGTTTGTCCGTATGTCGGCATACCCATTACGAGCTTGTTAGCCGGTGCTCCTTTTTGCATCCAATAATGTATTGTGTAGTTCTGTAATATAAGGAAAATTCAATAAGAATCGTTACTTTACGCAGTTAAGCTCGTGTCAAGACATTGTGCGTGGATGCCGCGTACATCTAAAAGTATTTTATGACATACCGCATTAAAGTAAGTGGTGTCATCTTCAGGATGATAGTACAAAGGTGCCACATGGCCAGTTCTCTTGTCCCATTGGCCGTGGTAGTCGTAAGTCATGACGGCGATCCAATCCAAGTGACGAGCCAGCACTGGGACATCGTATCCTGCATCGATGACCTTCTTGTTAGGAGATACGGCAGCAGATAGAAGCAGGCGCTTTGGTTTAAATGCAGCAGATAATTCAAGCACGAGGTCGGCGAAACCATCTTTGTCTGAATCAGGACCCTTTGAGCAATCAACCTGAAAGACCGTACAACAGCTTACATGTATTCCTAATAGTCGTCTAAGTATGCACTTATTATTCCAAGTTATTATATTTATTTAATTATGCAGGTATATATTATGAAGATAGGTCTGTCCATCATTTTCACATTTCGTTGCATGCTACTTCGATTTATAATTTTATTAATTAAATACTTATGTATTCTCTAGCTGTGCTTCCGATGCGTTGCAATGCTTCTTTTAACCTTTGTAGGTGTGCATAAAATAATTCTTTACTATGTAGGTATGAGTTTAGGGTACCAAATTAGTACATTATTTAGTCTCACCTGCCAGCATTTAGGATACTCCCAGTCGAGATCTAATCCGTCAAAGCCGTACTTCTCAACGAATTGCACAACATGAGTGACGAATCGCGCACGAGCCACCGGGTCATTGACCAGCTTAGAGTATTTGTCACCTGCTGAGTCATTCCAGCCGCCGATAGCTAGAGAAACCTTAATACCATAGCGTTTGTATTCCACAACCTTCTCATAGAATCCTGAAAAATGAGGAAAGCGTGTAAAATTTACTTAAAAACGCTTGGATCTGATAGAGGAAACTGTAATCATACAGTCAAGTGCAAGACTATGAAATTAGAATGCAGATTTTAACAATTGCTTACCGTTATCATAGTCGGACCAAGAGTCATGAGCCTTAATAAGGCCGTCATCGCCGAGCACAGCGAATCCATAGACGATATGCGTGCAAAGAGTTGGGTCGATGTCCTCTGGACTATATTTGCCAATACCAGGACGATACCACGACCAATTGGTGTAGTAACATACCAGTTTATATCGAGCTGCAAAATAATTTACGTCTTATTACTGAGAGTATTAAAAAACTATTGTGTACTTATATTATTTTATTATTATTGGACTAGTAAAATTGACAGGGATAAAACGTACAGTTTAGGAGAGCCGGTTTGGAACTACTTATAAGTTGCGTGCCGCTGGATGGTAAAGCCATCGGTTTTGTTGGCGTTAGTTGAGGTTGCGCATGTCCGTGTGCATGTAAATGTTCATGAGCGTGTTCATGGGCATGATCATGTGCGGGAATGACATCCATTAGAACTGGCCGGGACGTAGTAGTTGTAGTTGTGGTGGGGTTGGCCTTACTTTTACATTTAGCGTTCCTTGGCCAGTCGCAGATTTGTTTCTCCTGTGAAACAAAGGAATACCATGTTCAAATTCAATTGTCTTTTTAACCAAATAAAACAATAAATTATGTGTTTCTGAAATTACCTGATTCCAGTGTAATCCGGCACTGCACGCAAACTCTTCGAACTTTCCAAACAAGCAGTGAAGGTATCGTGTGCAGTCCGTTGGCAGCTGCGCATATGCACCACTTTCACAGTATTCTGAAAATAATATAAAAATTGTATACTTTCGACTTGGATATGACGACGACGTGACGACATGGTTGGAAAAGTAATTATAATTCAAGTGCAGTTTCTTACTGGGTGGTTCTTCATTCAGCTGCATCATGGTAGACTGTGAGTTAGAAGAGTCCATCATGGTGGAGTCCTGTCGCTTGTCAGTACAAGAGGAGGCGGAGGGAAAGTCGCACTGGCTGCGGTCAGGGCGCCACACGAGGCCGGGCGCGCAGCTCTGCGCTATCAGCATGCCGTTCACGCAAACATAGAACTTCTCACACTTCGGATGCGCGTGGTACGTGCCCGTGTTGCAACCCTGGATCACATGAATGGATTTGTAAATATTTTAATTCTTGTCCAGCAGGTAGAGGTACATAGGTACTAGTGCTACTAGCGCCGTGATAAATAAGAGGTAGGTAAGATTGCTAAAATAAGCTAGTAAAGGCAATCAGTTTGTAATGTACCGAGGGTCGAGTTTACTTTAGTAAGTACATACCTTTCCAGGGACTTGCGTTTCATCGACCGATGGTTTCTTAGTGGTCGTGGTCGTGGACATAGGTCTTCTCGTAGGCCTCCTTGTGGTCGTGGTGGTGGTGGGGGCACTAGTGGTGGTCCTTGTAGTCATTGGGGATTTGGACGGTTTGCCTACTGTGGAAACAAAATACATTTTAGGGCAACGAATATCGAAGAAACTGTAGTTTGGTGATTAATATTAGTAAGTAATGGTCCGTGTAGTAGAGCTGGAGTAGGCATAGAATATTTTGTGTAGCATACACCCCAAAACACTGCAGTAATCTAAATTCAAATTGGATAAACACAAATTTTTTTTTAGTGGAAATCATCATGATAACAATAGGGTGATCCTTTATTACTATTAAGCACTTGCTGTTCGTCAGGTACCTACCTTCACACATGGCAAACTCGACCCAATCACAGCGGCGCGTGCGCCTGTCCCAGTGCAGCCCAGGTGGGCACAGCTGTTTGCGCCAGCGTCCTCCCACACAGAGTAAGTACGCGTCGCAAGTCGTCGCAGGCGCATGCATGTCATTGCCGCCGCATTCTGAATCCTCAGATGGAGAATCCGCTGATGGAGCTGTTCCGAATTATTATGTTTTTAGGATACATTGCTATTTATTGGTTAAAAAATTTGGCTGGTTAGTACTTAGTATACATGGAATGTTCCATTCTTAGAAGCAGAACTTTATAGCAAATCGATATTTTTATGTTGTATTTAACAGTTTTAACCCCAATCAAGGAGAATTATCCTAATAATGCTAAAAAGTCATTATAAAAATATTGCAATGACTTGCCTTTTGTTGTCGTTGTCGCAGGTCTTGATGGTCGTGTTGGCTTTGGAGCTGCAGTTGTTGATTTTGGAACTGTAACAAATGTTTTTTATATCACTAGGAATATTTACATGATAATGCCTAACTACTAAGTACATTCGCTTACCGGACAAGATGCTACCTTACCTTCACACTTGGAATATTTGGGCCAATCGCAATGTTTCTGCGTGTTACTCCAGTGCAGGCCTGGTGCGCAGTGCTGCAACCGCCATACGCTGCCATCACAGTGGAGGTACGCGTTGCAGTCGCCTGGTACTGGGTTGTACTGCTCACCCACACACGGCTCGCCGTTGGCAGGACTCTCTCCTGAGTCTGCTAATGTGAGGACAGTTTGTTTTGTAACTTTACTGTGAATACCTACTAGCTGGTTTTTCTAGCAAGATTTAAGGTCATCTCGAGACCGAAATTACAAATTACTTACTTTGTGGTTATGATAATAATTATACAATAAGTAATAGTGATGTTGTGTGTTGAAAATATCGATTTTTTGTGCGATCAAACACATGCAATTGTTATTGCAACATGGAATTGTTAGGTCTTCATGAATTACCACAAGGTTGATAGGTCTCTAAGAGTCCTGTCCATCTCTCTACAGTCTACAGTCATTCAACTTTGCAATGCAAATTTAAAGTAAGTATTTGTATACTTAATGCAGTTCAATCAAATTTTATTTACCAGGCTGAGGAGCTGCAGTGGTAGGTCTAGTTGGTCGTTGTGTTGTAGTAGTCGTGGTAGTGGTTGTGGGGCGTTTGGTAGTGGTTGTGGTGGGTCTCGGTGGAGGACGTGACGTCATCGGTGCCAGGGTGGTTGTAGCTGTGCTGGCTTCGCTGCTTGCTGTTTCTAAAAGGGGAGTAGAGAAATATTACCTTTTAGGATACTGAAATTTTACCTGTCTTTGTTGCTTTGATCATTATTTAGCTGATTTGGTGGTAGCGTTTTGAAACTCGGTTAAAAAACCTAACCAAAACGTGTTTTCAAATTACTTTTGGCTTCACTTATTGCAAGACACCAAAGGATTTACTCTTCTTAAGTATTATCATGACGTGGCTGACTTTTTGCCAACACAATGTAACTATCTAACATGAATGGCTTTGCGTCATAATTACTAGAACAGCTTCTCTACGAAAGCTCGATGATGATCTTGTCCTTTGTAAAAACCACAAATATTTATAGTTTCAATAGGTAGATGCATTTACCAGTGCACTTGGCGAAACTGGGCCAGTCGCAGCGTTTGGCGGTGGCGGCCCAGTGCAGGCCCGGTGCGCAACGGTTCTTGCGCCAACTTCCACCCTCGCACTGAAGGTACGCCTCGCAATCTCCCGGCGCAGCGTGGTAGTCACCTGCTTTGCATGGTGACCCTTCTATGCTGCCTGTAATATAAAAAGTAAATAGTTAATGTTTTTTTTTGCTCAGGTTTTTATAATAATGAATAGCAGTGTCACGATGAGCGTGCGTTTGACGAGTTTGACCTATCAATAAAATTGGTTATGAGGTAACAAACAAACAACAATAAATCCATAAGACAGGAAAACTCCTTACTTTGCCTCACTGGTGGAATAAGTACTTAGTAGAAGCTATTGTTTGCAAGTCTGGGTCAACATTCATGGTTCTAAACTAAAGGCTCGAAAAATAAGGTTATTTCAACCACTACTTAAGGTCTTAAGCCAAAGATGGCTTAGCGGTAAAAGCGTCTGGTGTACTGAACCAGAAGACGCAGGTTCGAATCCTGCCTGCCAGTCGATTTTTTGCTTCATTAAAATAACCACTACTTAAGTCGTTAATTTTTTTGAACATTTAACTCACCTGAATTAGCTGGAGGCCGTTTAGTAGTAGTTGGACGCTTAGTAGTAGTGGAGGTAGAAGTGGTAGTGGTCATGGGAGTGGTTGCTGCAGGCCACCACGTCTGAGCGGTGCTTGGTGTCGTGGTCGACGGGTTCCAGCTGGGCCATGTCGTGGATGTTTGATCGCCGTGGTGATGGTCGTGACTGCCACCTCCAAGAGAACCTTGATAAGGTCGATAGGTGAGTCAGTATTACGAAAGGGAAGACCTATTAGGTCTATCTTGCTTAAAAACGGAGCAGGTACTTGATTTAGAGAATAGCATTGCTTAATGGAAGAAAACAAGTATATTATAAACACATTAGATTCCTAAATATTGTTGACCGATACAGGTAGGTTAGGTGCTCAATCAACATGTATTTACCATCTGATTCGACAGTTGTGGTGGTAGGTGGTAGAGGTGTGACGGGCTCGGGAGGTCTCTCGCAGGCGGCGGTCGGAGGCGAAGGCACATTTCTGCCGAGTGCGCGGCCGGCAGCGCGCAGCAGCGGCGACGGCTCCGCGCAGCAACGGTTGCTAAAGTCGTCCAAGTCAATAGCCCACGCGATCACACCACCCATGCCTTGGCGTAACGCCCATTCCACCTGAAACAATGTAAGTGGAAAATCATTATTATGTGTTTCAAAAAGGCAAGATTACAGCTGACGTACAGAGATACCCTGTTACATATTATATAGTAAGTAGGTAAAGTTTGTGATTAGAGCCGGCAAAAAAGATACCTTTACTATCTACTTTTCTGTGAAAAAGACATTATCGAAATATCTTACATAATAATGGATAATTTATAGTATAAGTATCAAACTATAGAACAAATGAAGCATAAATTGAGTCTCCTTTAAGTGAGGAGACTCTTCGTCATTCGTCAGGAGTCATTCGGTAGATCGCTAAAAATGGTTAGGTAAATCCACCGTCAAATATTTAACTTTTGTAAAGTCACGACGCGACGCCGGGTACTGACTATATAAGTGATGTGTCATGCCAAGTAATTTGGATTCAATAACAAAATAAATACTACTTCAATTGAGTTCAAGATGTGGTTTGGGATTTCATTTGTATTTCTTGCATTCTACTTACTGAGCAAGAAGCGTGCTAAGCGATCAAAAAAGATACAACATACCTTTTCAGTTATTGATTTCGGGTCATCGTATCCTACCCATTGGTTGTCAGAGTAGGCGTAAGGCCCAGCGTTATCCTGGTTGCCAGTTTTCCATCTCAAGTTCTTCACTGAAAAAATGGTGTAGTTAGTTCAAATCTTAGGCTTGATCAAAGACATATCGGAATGCTGGTGATAAAATTTAATATTTATGACAGTAGACCTAATCCTACAATTTACTAGTATCTTATCATTGTATAACTAAATGTTCTGATATAATGCGGGTTCATAAACGGTGCAAATTTTCTAGAGATAACTAAAATGGTCAATGTAAACAGATGGCATATTAAGAGACGTACTGTGACCGCATATTATATGGGGTCTCTTTGGAAGCATTTTGTTATGAAAACCTTAAAGCGGCAGCAATAATTACTCTCATTCACTAACCTCGGTAGCATATTTCATAGTAAGCTAACATTCCCGGTTGCTTGGTGAATTCTCCTGGTTCACCGGGTCCTGCTGCTGGCGATCCAGGGCCTTTAGGTCCACTTGCATCCGCTAGCCTGTATGACTGACCGTAGAATGACAAACCCAGAAGAAGTTTCTTAGGATCTGCTCCACTACTTATGAGAGCCTTGACAGCATATTCCTAAAAATGATAATAGCAGTGATGTTTAATAAGTATAATATTATATGTTGGAGGCCGTATCACAAACTGCCAACGCGATAATTTCTATAATAGTAGAGAAAAGTGTCGCTCTGTAGGTTAAATTGCATCCCTTTATCAGAAACTAAAAATGATCGCGTTAAAAATTCACTGTGCTATGACCTCACGTTCTATTCTGTTTTTAATAAAAGCAGCAAAAGCAGTAGTACACTTACGATTGAATAATAAGCTAGGGTATCTTTTGGAGACGGCACTAATGGCGTGTGGTGTCCAGTATTCCTCTCCCATCCACCGTGATAGTCGTAAGTCATGGTGCTGAGGAAGTCAGCTGCACTCGATAAAACTGGCAAGTCATATGCAGAGTCAATAACTTCTTTGTAACCAGAAATTGCTACTCCAAGTTCCATACCAGCACCGTGCAGAGCTTTGGATAACTCCTGTAAATGGAAATGATTTCTTCAAGATTTTTTGGTACTCTTTTTTATTCTAGATTATAAAAATTAATCGCAATGAACGTACCTGAACGAATTTAGCGAAATTGGGTTTATCAGAAACGGCCCCCTTTTTGCAGTTACTTTGCCAACACACTGGGTAGTTCCAGTCTAAGTGGAGACCTTTGAAGTTGTGCATGCGCAAGAATGGAATCAACTTCTCTATAAACTTGCTGCGAGTTGCATCAGATGATACTAGACGGGAATATTTATCGCCCGCAGAATCCGTCCATCCTCCCAAACCAAGGAGAACTTTAACGTCTTTTAAAGATGTGACACGTTCGTACAGATCTGAAATTTAAATAAGACAACATGTCTATGTACTAGAAGCTTGTTACTGTACAAAATTATGTAACGTTTGTAGGAAGCCTTTTTTATCAAGGATTCTGCATTTTAAAATAAGTACTTAGATAAGTAAAGTTGTTATTTTGTACTTAGACTTACTATTGGTAATATCCGCCCAGGGATCGAATTCCTTAGCAATCAGCTCGTCAGGAGTGAGTGAGCCGTAAGCGTAGACCACATGTGTGCACAGTCGAGTGTCTATGTTTTCCGGAACAAATTTGCCATCACCGCGGCGGTAGAATGCCCAGCTTGTCATGTAGCATACAACAAGCTTGTCACTTTGTTTACCTTTAAAAACAGATCATATAATGTAGGAAGGGCGAGCTTCAAGTTCTATTTGTAGAAAGAGTACTAGGTGAAGAAAATTAATCTTACTTTTTTTACTGTCTATATCGTCAGTTAAACGTTCCATTTCCTTATTTGCTGTCATTACTTTGGACGGATCATTCCACTGTAATTAAAGAAAAATTAAATGAAACGAAATATCCAGGTGGTAATCGTATGAATTAACATCACTTACTTCGAAATCATTTTCATAAGCTTGGGATAAGAATCGAGCTGCATCTTCGACGCTAATTCGTAGGCTTTGTCCCGGCATACACTTGGTAGCGTCTTGGTGGCTGTTGAAAGAGACCACAACATTTTACATTTGTGCTGTTCATATATGGGATACTTAGCTATGTATTATTTTTCAGGTACAGGTAAATTATTTTGTTTCGTAGTAATTTAACGTACCCGCAGAATCCAGTGGAAGGATCATAGAGGCGTTCGTCTTCGCAAATCATTCTGTAACTGATGCCTCCGGTGCAAAAGTGGAAATGTGCGCACGAGTCTAGGTCAGATGCTAGATATGCAGTTTCAGACTCACAGGATCCAAGTTTCAATGAGGATTGATCAGTTTGGACTGCTTCTCCTGTATAAAAGAAAAGGGGCTAAGTAAAATATTCTGCCAATCGATGCTAAATAAAGAATCGTAAGGGGGTGTTACCGTTCAATGTGGTGGAAATAGCGCTCAGCATTGGGAATGGTAGACCGCACAATCCTCGGAAGTCATCCATGTCAATAGACCACGCGGCAGCTCCAGCCAAACCCGTAGTTACAACAAACTTCATCTGTTGGATGACAGTTATAAAATCAAAATATTAATTAAAGGAGCACCTAATCGCAGTCATTCTTGCTCTAGGCAAGTAACTTGTTGCTATTAAAAAATGTAACGTAGTAAGCTTCCAAGCTTTTGTCGTGTTGTGCATTATCTGAATATTAAGTAAGTAACTACCTTTTCTAAAACTGTGGTCGGTGTGTCGTATGTTATCCACTGATTATCGAACACCGCGTAAGTATTTCCAGCTTCATCGGTGCCACTTGATCCCTTACCCTCGCGTTCTGCCATACATATCTGTAAATAGAAATAATAAATAAACACTGTGTAAATGAAGTTTAAATTGTTAGCACGACTTTAAACTACACTTACGTAGAGATCTGTATGACTATTTAGGATTAGACATTCTTCACGTGGATAGACTGGATATATCGAGAGGGTATACAATTACAGTATGTTTTATGTTTTAGGTTGGCGAACGTGCTGTAGCCGTCATTATCAGACTTCGTATATTGGAATAACAAGGGGACCACAGTCTTTGGTATGTTTTTCCTGGTTTTTTTTTTGTGTCAACAATGGTGCTCAGCGGCAGCAATAGATGTAAGTAGACCATAGCCGTATTTTCTTTTTCACAAGTAGCTATACCAATGCATGAAACATACCTAGTTCATTAAGTATAATTATGTTGAATAAATGCCAACTTACTTCGAAGTATGCCAACAGCCCTTTAGTTTGCGTATAAATTCCTTCGTCGCCCCATCCATTGACGGCGGCTCCAGGCGAAGGCACCGTCGACGGTGCAAGAGTATAAGCACGGCCAAAGAAAGGGACGCCAAGCACTAACTTTTCAGCGTTCATTCCATGACGTAGAATGAATTTTACCATAAATTCCTGTGGAGTTAAACCGTTAACGTTTTAATACGGGATAATTTTAATTCACGTACAAGTAGGCCCGATACCAGTTATATGACGTAATGGTACTGCAGAAATCTGATATGAGAATCAAAACTAAGTACACTTACAATGTTATCATATCTTTGGTCCCGGGCGGCCGCTCCAGGGTCCCTGTGTAGCGCGCTATGCTGAACGGCCCTCGAAGGTGGTTCCTCACGCTTGGTGTGAGTCATGTCCCATGCTTGTAGGACTGTGTAGTCTGTGGCTCCACTCACTGCGCTCAAGTCATAGCCGTCTTCTATCTGGTATCTGAGGATTGTTGAAATATTTTGTTTATGAAGCCTCAACTTGACGTATGCTCATTTTTATCCAACTAATCCAACGTTTGTGCAAGTGCGGAATTTGAAGAGTTTGTTACCTGAACGGTGGTAAAACGGTAGAAAGTAGGAATCCGTAGGCTGAAAACTTCTCTCGCAGCTCGTAAAGAAGAGCCGTCAGCAATTCTTTTTCTTTATCATCTTCACCTGGAATTTTCAACAACAAAATTATACTGTCAGGTCCAGAAATGGTTCAAAACCTTATATTTAGCTGTTACATACCTGGGTACACCCAGTGCAGATCCAACCCGTCGAAATCATGGTCCCTCATGAAATTCACTGCGCTTTCTATGAACTTGGTTCGTCTAATGGGTTCTTGTACCATTTCGCTGAAGAGTCGGTCTGTGCCCTCACCACCCACACTGATCATTACTTTCAAGCCGGGCAGGCGACGTTTCAGGCCAGTTGCTATGCGGTAACCACCTGTAAAAAGAGCACAAGTAAACATTTTGATGTTCTCGGTTCCTAAAACTTGTATGAAGCAATTTGTAAAAATGTCTTTCACTTGTAATTTCTTACCCTTAACAATATCATAATCCTCATTGGTGGGAATAACGGAGTACGTATGGGGGTGCATAGTGGCGAAGGCGTAATGTAGATGGGTACAGGATTTGGGCACTAATCCGGCGGTGAAAGCCAGCGGTGGGGCCCTGTAGGCTGCCCAGGACCCCAGGTAGCACACGACTAGCCGACGAGTTGTGGGCCCAGCCACTGTCTGCTGCATCGCTGGACAAGGAAATAGATATGAATACGTGCAATGGATACTAAGTATTCAACAAAATATTCATGGGATTCCCAGTGTTACCTTGTAGGTTTGCATTTCCTAGTTGCAGTCTCTCATCGTTGCGGGTGCCGCTGCCAGAAAAAATACAGTACATAAGATACATTATGTTCTCTATGTGCGACTGCGTATTTAGAACGTTCTTATTGATAATATTAAAATATTTTGGGAAAATAATTGTTTGATCCCACTCCACATTGTGCCATCGGTGGGAGTTCGATATAACCACCACAGGATTTCCTACGGGAAAAAAGGACTCAAACCTGTGTCTTTCGAATCCGTACATTACACGCTATTACGCAAGCTGTTTTCTGAAGTTATGGTTTGTAGTATTATATAACAACAAATTCGAAATTACTTACGGATACAGACGTAGGTGGCTTACCTAGTTGGCTAAAGCGTGTAGGTAATGTACTGAGTGTGGGCAATACAAATTAAAAAGCAATGTTCTTACTTGTTTAGATAATTGGCAGCGCCGTAATAACGTTTCCATATATCAAAATCGTCCGGCTGTGCAATGTTTTCCGCATCCTGAGTACAAATAAATTTAGTTAATTTCTAATCAAATTCTATTCTATAACAGTAAACAAATTAAACAATATTTACCTCTACTATTTTAAATGCATATTCTGGCTCTATAAGAGAGATCGGCCGTTTTTCCACGGCGTCACGTAGTGGCAGTCTCTCGTCTCCATCGTCACGAACACTCCTATAATACAGATACATCGAATCAATTCTGCATACTTTGTATGAATAAATTTGTATACCAAGTATTTTGGCTCTATTTACCTTAACGGTATACTTTCGACGGAGGCACGTATAGGTGCTGCTAAAGGCTCGTGCTGCGGGACATTTTCGATGGCACTTCGCACAAATGTGAAGCCTCCGCGAGGAGACGCTAATGCGTATGCGCATAGTGCTACTAATGCTACAGCGCACTGCAAATAATAAAAAAGTAATGTCAAACAAGCAAAAATACAAGGAAAATGTGTACAATTTTTTGTTAAATAAATACTTTGCTATAAATTTATATATTAAAATATTCTATTATCGCCTCGGTATGTGCGTTGCCTGTCTTAATCCTAATTTTTATTCTCAACAAGAAGCAGGTAGGTATCGTGATTCGCATTGAATTCTTAAAGCTCGGAGGCTGTCGACCTTTATAGTAAAAAAAACGTTTGTTGACATCTATAACAATATAAATAGGCACCAATTATCTGGAGACATTGAAATTAAAGTCTCAGTACCGTTATGTGAGAGGATTGCAAAAAGTGCTTGCAAAAAGTTTACTTTGCTAACAATGTCTTTGTGGTTTGTGAATCAATTGATGATGTACTTACAAAGGAATCATTAATAAAGATTGAATAGTTTGGGTACTGCGGCGGCGCCCGAACTGAAAATATTTGAAGTGTAGGCGGCAGGGTTCAGTGAACTTTTAATCAAGTATCGCACTTCGTCTTTTCGTAATTTACATAACTTGACAGACTCAAGAATTAAGATCAACACTTGAGAAGTTGAGACTGGTTCACAAAAGATTGTGTTTATCCACAATTCCAATGTTTTTCTAAAGGTGTCGACGTCCGTGACTTGTTCGGTGTCTCTCTTGTTATTTGTGACAATAAATTGGTTGATTTTGTAAAGAAACAGTTATTCTGCCGTTAAATTTGAAAATGCAGTTTTACCTATTACGTACCTACACGGTTTCAATAATTTCTCTTGCTGATTCAATTATCGCTACATTAGATTATCAAATTCTTATTAAACATTACAGGAAACATAATGTGAGCTAGGTAAATGACAGCTTAGCACATTGTAAAACCTTATTACTCTTGGTTTATGTTGAATCAGAAAATTAAATACTTAGTAACGACATAGAAAGTTGAATCAACGCTGATAAACTAACAATAATTGAACAATAGGTACTGTCTGTACGTTTTTGTAAAAGGGAATCAAGCACCGAATTCTAAACTATCGTTTGCTTTCGTTTGAAGACTATTAAAATTAGCTCTACAAAATTTGCTAAAATGTTGTTCATGATAAACGTCTTGTAAGCAGCGGCTATTTGCAAAATCCTGCTTAACTCGTATTATTATTAAACAGGTAAATTTGGACCACCTGTATGGTTGATTATTTAATGCTTTTGTGAAGTATTTTGGGTGTGGGAATCGATCTAATAAATTACTATTAAATGATCTCTAGTACATTGACTCGAGTCGTTCGGAAAACAACACAATTTGCATACAGGCATCAGAGGCAGGTAGCGCGCGGCTGCCCGCGGGGTCATCGTCATCATCCCAACCCGTCCAATGTGTTTTCGCGTGACATTTCGCCGGCGATTAGGACCAACTTTTATTTTTACATGTTTTTGGGCTCGATAACTTATGATTATAAATCCTGTCAGCCGCGTTATAGTCCTAAAATGTTAGCGTATAGTTCATTAACTTTATGGGTATGTATATATACATTTAATTTGCGTTTATAGTCGGATCGGATTTTGATCTCCTTTAATAAATTACATGTTCGTTGATTAGATCTTTAAATAACACAGTATCGAGAGCAATATCATGTCATCAGTAGGTACTACTCGTATATGATTCTATATCATACAAATCTCGTATATAATACAAAATGTTATTTTTTCAATACTTACTTTATTATTTTTTAAGGATTTTGTATGTTCTAGGAAACTAGAGTAACCCAAGTGACATTGTGTTGATATGAAGGCCGAGGGAGCGACGCACGATGTCTCGTCCCCGTGCGTGCATTGCATACAGCCCATATAAAATAGTAATGTCTATAATATGGTAATATACTACCTATAACTTGAAATGTAAGTGTACTACCTACAGTACCTACTGTTGCACGTGAAGATATTGTATATACCTACATCTCATCGTGTACCTAAAGGTGCTGATTGATTTTCGATCGAAAATAATTTCTGGCAGACGATATTTTGATGAATCTTATAGTAACGTTTGCAAACCTAAATAACTAAAGATAGTTACACACACTACTTGGTCTCCTAGCGTTCTTTTAAATAGTTGTCGACGCATCAGACTTATTAGTTGAAAAAGATTAAATTTACCTAGAAAACATTAAATTCAAATTCAAATTCAAAAGATTTATTGCGTACTAAGTGTATAAATAAGGTGTTACATTTTATAATATTGTACTTATGACTTAGCGGCCTTTTACAAGCATTGCAATTTTATAAAACTTAGCATATAAAGTATTTTTAATATATTTTTAATATAAAACCAAAAGGAAAGCCATATCTTGATAGCTAACTAGCTGGCCCGACAGAAATGACATCCAAATTACAATAAATCACACAAAAATCTCATAGAAATATAATTTCAGATTTTCCGAATTATTTCCAATTTGTGGGCAACTATTTCAGGTTTCCTTTCCCTGAAAATCTTATTCTGACTGTTACGAAGATTTAAAAAATTTACAAATCGGTCCAAGCGTTCCCAAGTGCGCTTACCAAACTAAGCCTATATTAAGTGAGTACTGCCAATAAATACAATGGTCAATTAATGTTTATGACTCATGTTGGAAATATAAAATTCACTCATTCAAAGTTTACACGAAATTAGTCATTGCTCTTAGAACGCTTTTAAACCACAGTTAGTTGAGCTTTGTCAATAACACGCGTTTGTTATTTACCAAGTTTATTCTCGGGTGGTACCTGTGGTATTCATACCTAAAAAATAATGTTAATAATGACTTAACTTAGCTTAACGTTATACAATCTCAAATGTGCCTCTAAAGCCTCTATCCTCTACTCGACAAACTTCGGTAGAGATTGTTAAAAAAAGTATAAGGGCCTGTTTCACCACCTCGTAAGTTAAATTGCCGATAAATTACTTGGTGGATAATTTCATGCAAATTTTATTCTATCTTATTATTTATCCGGCAGGTAGCGGCTTTCCAGAGATGTGGTGAACCGTGAATCAGTGGCGTAAAGTTTTGTGTACTTCAATAATGATTATATCAAATGTATCCTCGTTAAAGTAGGTACTTGTGGTATTATTTCATACAAATTCTCAATCACCAAAAGAATCAGTCAAATAAAGTGATGGTGAATATTTTTAAGGTGTAAGTAAGTCTACTGTTCTTTGTTTCCTACTGCGGGAGCAACAAAGAATTTATAAGGTATTTCAAACAGCAATGAAGGGTATTATTTGCGATATTACATTGTACAAAGGTGTAAAGATCGAACCGGTTTAAAGCTAAGTAGCTGGTTTATAATCCTGATCCCGGTATAGTGACCTTGCTCCCGACCACGTGTGCCCCACTGCCTTATAATCATGTACCTGCTGCAGTTAACTTTCTCATATGACTTTATATATATAACTGCGTACCTATTCATGTCGTGCATTTGAAATGAGCCAAACCGACACATCACTCAACCAAATTTTGAAACAGTGTACATATAAAATGTTCACAGTGTGTATATATCATACACCAAATCTTTCTGTCTGATCCGTATAACCGTAATATCGATATAAAAAATAGTCTTTTCTCGATTGTTAAAAGTAGTTCATTGCACTTAACCCATAAATAATAATTGCTTATCCCATTAACTTAATCAATGTCATTGATAGCTATGAACGTCTAATTTTATTGTATTCACTAATAAATTACTTAAGTTTTTTGTTTTAATGACCCTTTAGGAACTCCCTAAATTGAATAGGTAAAATAAATATAAATATTATCACTTATATGGAGAACAACTTGTATAGTATAGGTACGTACTTATGACAAATTTGAATAATAAGGAAGATAAATGACACTTACCCTTAATATGAAGTTATGCCCCATGATGGGGAAGCTTCAGCGATATTTTCAACTTTTGTATGTCTGAAATTAAAAACAAAGCTTTATGTAAGCACATAGATCAATTACTTACTTTGTTATTTTTTTCATAACTTTTATGCTTTAAATTTTAAGAAAATACTGCGTTTTTTTTCTAATTTGTATTATTAATGCACTAAAAAATAATAGTTATATTTTTATGACGTACCTAATGTAAATTGTCCTGTTTAAATTTTATGGGGTATAAAGCAACCACTACCCCTACGTGTGGTGTGAAGCTGCGCGTGCGTCGCGGATCTGGTGCGACTGAGCGGGCGGCGCGCGCGTCACCTAGTGTTAAATACCCCGGTGTCATCGAGCCGAGCTTTGCGTTGGACCCATCATTGTGCACAGAAAATTTAGGGACACGATTTACTTTTACGAGAGAGCAAATACAGCTCAATCGGAGACGCAACTCTAGTACTAATCAAGCCGTATCAATAAAGCGGGAGATCAAGAATCTATCTCATGTTATGATTTCAATATGTAGTAGGTATAAGGTACCTGGTAATTTAAAAAAGAAAGAAAATTATGATGAAATTGGGAATATCATTTATATTATCTCAGGTAGTAAGTCTGTCAATATAACTTCATTTGCGATTTCAAGCAAAAAGTTCGTTCACCGAAGCCGATACGTTTGGCGCGATCTTATACCTACTTCCACAAAAACTTATGGTTACCCTAAAATGAGACGAAATATTTCTTTACACTACCGGTTCCTATAAGACATTTTTTAGTATTCCCTAGTGATTTATTTATAGACTGAAGTGAAGAAATTATAGACTATAGGTATGCTCTTTTTATATAGACTGTCAACGTTTTTACCCGACTGCCGAAGGAGGAGGGTTATGTGTTTAACGCGTATGTATGTATGTATGTATGTATGTATGTATGTATGTATGTATGTCCGTTCCTATGTCCGGTCGTAACTACTTAACGGCTCAACCGAATTAGATAAATGACACCTCATTAGATTCGTCTTGATGGCACGAATGTCACTGGGTACATGAAATTAAAAAAAAATCAATATGGCGGATTTCATACGCTTTAATGTGCGAACTGATTTTAAATCATCATTTAGGATCTATCTAGTGATTCTATGATGATTTATAAACTAAAAAGAAGGAAATAAAATCAATTATTAAAAGAAACAAAAAACCCGACTGCGTAAAAACTACTAACTAAAAATCTAAAAACAAGCTCTGTGATGTTGGAAAATGTATTGCAGGCGGGACAAGCTGTTCGTTCATAAACAAAATTGTTTCTTTGCTTGTCCCGCCTGCAAAACATTTTCCAACATCACAGAGCTTGTTTTTAGATTTTTAGTTAGTAGTTTTTACGCAGTCGGGTTTTTTTTACAATATTCTTCATCATCAATATTTGATACCCTATTGTGGTGAATACTAGGAAGAATCGCGTTTAGCCTGCGTTAAATATGAGATCTACTTATAATTAATATGTATTACTTAACAATTTCCAGGTTTTTTAATGTGTGTTATTGATTATTGTGATGATTTTTTTCAAGAATTATTTGATATAATCATGATTCGTCGAACAGAAAATATACCTAAGTACGTTTGTTTTAACCTCTCTATTCTTTGTCACTATCGTGTAGTGCAAATTGATAGATACACTTATGTTATTCCTAATCCAGCGTTTATTTTCGCTTGACTGGAAGAAAGCAATGTCTACATGTTGTTGAGTTTGGGTTTGATCGAGATTACTGTACGGATTTTCATTAGGTTTCCACTAATGGAAGGAAGGATTATCTAGGAAGTTTAAAGGTAAAATTTTCGTACTTACAGGTAGCATACTCTTAATGCCTAATTTAGCCGAGGCTTGGCAATAAACGAGCTGTAGATTATTTTTGTTATAACAGGTAATTCTTCGTAGAATATGTATAATACATATTATAAAAAGGAAAATATACTTAATATGTGACCGTTATTTAAAGGTAATAAAATTAATGTACTCGAAAAAAAGAATGAATGGAACAAGAAATAAAGGCGTCTTAAAAAAACTGATTTCCATATTGTTGGTTATTGACATTTAGCTAGGATCAAGAATCACGCAATTTCTTCTCCATGTTTGCAGGACATTATCATTATAATTTATATGTATACAATTTGTATATAACATGACGACAATACGTATATTATGATTTTATTAGTAATTGAACTTGACGATACGAAACACAACATGTAAAGTTGATCTGGACTGGTTTTTTTGGTTCTGTCAATAATCTTATAAATCTCTAACGTGAATATAAATCGATACACATATGAGATGAATGCTCTTAAAAAATTAACAAGCATTATTATGCTGGGATACAAGTGCTCAAAATAGAACTGAACAAACAGAACCTGTTATTATGTTATTATTCTTGGGAATATCAAATCAGGAGCTTTGATCCATCCTATATACATCGTCATTATATACAACACGTTAAGAAAATCCTGTCCGATCTGTGAAGATAATATTAGGTATCAATATTAGATTACATTTATGTAATGCATTTCAGTTTACAAGTAAATAAAAATCCGAGTATAAGTATTAGGTCCATAGATAGCTACAGGGACAATCGTCACAGGTGCCAAATATACCAGGCCAGGTGATAGTGTAAAAAAATTGCTAGGGTTTTTGGGATAAGTAGTTTGCTAGGGTAATTTTAGTATTTTTCGTACAAAAATCGTGCATTTAATTTGGTAATGTTATTGGGATTCCCTGTATAAGCCTTTCGGATCGGACACTTTTTAACAGTGTATAAGTACTAGTGGCCTCCCGCGCAATGCTCTTATTAATTAAGGATTTCTCAATCCTGTGGGAATTTCCCAAAATCCTGATGTCATTCGTGGGTCATCACACTATAATAAATCGTTAGTACCACTAAAAACATTCTCCTATGCCAAAAACTCGATAACATGATGATGTTATCGAGTTTTTTTAGTAAACTATGAAACGTTTCAACGCACCCTTCCAACTTTAGGCAGATAAGTAGATTTTTCAGCTATTTGTTATTACTATATATAGGTATTAGTCAACATAAGTTACCAAATAATAGACGGCTGTAATAATTATATTGAGTGTTTAGAACCCCTACGTCCTAATGATTGACACAAAAATGAATTACCTTTTATGTATTTTTTCACGGTGCAAATAAACGTACTTTGACACACTCTTCACTTAACAAACAATTCAATATTCACGCATTTTAGAAGAATGAAAAGATCCGCACACTCCTCGATGTCTCAGTTTGTACAAACACTGCTACTTTGACTGTGCGATTTTCAAGTGGTGGTTAAAATTAAATTTGGTTTCATACTTTATCCCTATTTATTGTAAAACTGTTTATGATTTTTGATGTTTGACTGATATAAAATACTTTATGATTCCGTTTTGATATTACAAATCATTTTAATGCTTTCACACATCAATGTTTGATGAGTTCTACCACTAGTAGCAATGTTCTGCCAATGTGTGTCGTGCTGGTGCCCGTGCACGCACCGTGCTTGCTTACGTGGTGTCGTGGTACGCTGGCGCACTGGTCACAGCCATCATTGCTATGCACGAAGCGTTTCTTCCTTTTTGCCGCCAATGTCACTCGCATTGTTTACCGGCACGACGCTGTCCCCAACGACACACTACCTAACTGTACACACACGAACTAAGTGGACCCTGAAATTGGCAACGCCCTTGTTTTCAAATATTCAAAGTTGACCTGAACGAGTGACCTAGCTGCCGAGGAAATTTTGCTTAGGTATTAAGTATTTATATTTTATTTGCATTCTGTGTGCGTTCGTAGATATGAAGCTACAAGGCTATTTATTGTTATTTGACTTATAATGTTACATTCGGAATCTGGATCATCCTGCCCTTTGAGAGTAGTGGAATCCGGAACCGGTATTTGTTTGCAGTTTACTGGTACCTACTTGTGCACTAGCATAATGTATGTCGCCGCGAGGGGAGGGGGGGGGGGGGGGGTTGCTGGTGGCGGGCAAAGGCTGGGAGGACGGACAGGGCACCCCGCGTGATGAGTGCTCGATTTCAAGGCGAAGTTCAAGGCGGGCCGTTGGCATTTATTGTATATATGATTCGTCAACATTCGGTGTCAGATGGCTTTGCGCCCACGCTTGGTATGGGTTCACAGTTTAAATGGAATATTAAATGTAAATTCAAAATTGTCTATTGTATTCATAGTCAGAAACTGATAATTTAGTTGGTTGTTATTATATTATTTAGGCCTGAAAAAGAACAATGGTCAAATAATTACGATATTTTCTTATTTGGTCGCTAATTATGTATTTAACTATTAAAAAATAATATATCCTGGCATACATCACAACAACAATTTTATCGGTAATCATCATTGAACTTCGGTAATTCGACAAACTACCCAATACAATATTATCTTCTTATTTTCTCAAATAAAAAAGTATTATGGGTACACCAAACAATCATTCACATTCATTCTTATCAGACATCTTTCGTCATCTTTATCAATATGGTCCATTTGTTTGTTTACAATAGTCACAAAGTTTTCGCGATAACAGAATCCGCTAGTGTTCATGAGATCAATATAGTTAGTTGTAAACTGTATATCGGTGTCGTTGGACGCTAACGTGGTTCGATAAGCACAGCTGTTGTGATGGCGTTGCTCGAGCGTCACTTGTTTTTAAGCAGGCGCCTAGTCACCGACACCGGAGTAGTGGACGGCGGCGTGCTGGTCGACGTTCGCGGCACCATTGAACAAATTGTTACTAAGGAACAGGCAGATAAAATTATAGCAGAAAGCAATGGAAAGATTAAGGTAATGTCACGTTAATTTTACAGTTAACAATCTTCACACCTTTTAAGTACCTACACAAACGTTCAAAACCTACATCAAAACCTGTTAATAGATACTTGTTTGTTTTGATATGGTGGTGCTTATGTTAAAAGGTATTTAAAGTGGTTAATAGAAGTAAAACCAACGTATAACAATATTTATTTACTCATTTAAGACAAAACATTTCATTATATTTTCGTCATTGCTAGATACATACCTCCCTAAACCAGATTCTCTAACATTGATGTCCCTACTCTTTACTTATGATGGATACTTTCTGAAACATAGCATACTAACCCGCCTGTATCAGTACAAGTATATACCCATAGTTGGCCGAGATGTTTACGCCCTATTGGGGAAACCAAACTCCAGACTGCTATAATAAAGGCGATTTTTGAATGTTGTGTCCCATGTTTCCAGGTGGTAGATGGCGGGGAGCTGGCGCTGCTGGCCGGCGTGGTGGACTCCCACGTGCACGTGAACGAGCCCGGCCGCACTGCATGGGAAGGCTTCCGCACAGCGACCAGCGCAGCCGCCGCCGGGGGCATCACTACTATCGTCGACATGCCGCTGTAAATAATATGTTACATTAGGATTATTAGGACTGCATTACTGTTTCGGCAGTCTAGTGGTCGTAAGCGTGACTGGCTACGCTCGAGGCTCTGAGTGCGATTCTCAAGTCGAGTAAAAGTGAACTCGAAGTAGCAGCTATACGCCCGGTTATTTGCAATATGCTCGCTTCCAATTATTGTGCACCCCTGCACCTTTCAGATAATCTTTATAAAAAACCGACATTTACTCGACCTGGGAATAGCACCCAGCACCTCTAGCACAGCAGTTGCACTTACAGTCAATAGGCCCATGAGGCAGTCTACTAGGCCAATCAGGCAATCATATTATGTTCCTTGTACCTACATGTTAACCTCATTTATAAATGATGCCATTACCTAACATTACCCTACTATGTATTAACTATAGTTGTATTATATCACTCCTTTATAAATTTAAACTTGATCAGCTTCTGGTATTTAATTGATGAAAAAAAATGACTATTTTTTAATTTATCTGGCGGGTAGCGGTTATCCAGATGTGGTGAAACAGTCTTAACATCTTATTTCTGACATAAATTGATAGGACGGAAATCAAATAAGTATTTCGATTTAAAAATAAAACATTATAGGTGTGCCACAGTGGTCACTGACCCTACTAGTTACCTACGTGGTAGGGGGATACTTTTGTCATTTTTGCCATAAATTTAAATATTCGGGTTCATTATGGTTTATGATTTATCCTTAACGTATTACTTAAGTACATTTCATTTCATTCACGAAGAAGATAATAATTTAATGTTATATTTAGACACGAGCACGCGATGTTTTAAAAAAATAAATGTATTCAATATTCTGCCAAGAAACAACAAAATAGGAAAAACAGTGAAGAAAACTTGATCTAAAAATAGTCTAAGGGGTTCAGGCTCTAAATAATTTTGGCATATGTATGCCTAGTAATAGAAACTCCTTTACTCTTTTATTTTCAGGAATTCAATACCACCAACGACGACACTGGAAAATCTAAAAACCAAAGCTTCTGCTGCTAAAGGGAATGTCTACGTCGATGTCGGATTCTGGGGTGGAGTTATTGTAGGAAACGAAGTAAGAAATAACCTTTTGAAGACGTACCCATGATTGATTTACATTGAGCAATGTGCAAAGTACCAACTCGCAGAGGTTTTCTAGAATCTAATCCTCTCAAACAATATATTCTGGTTAAGTACACTCTGCATTTACAATAACTAATTAACTATTACCGGAAATGTGCGGATCTAAAGTATTTAGTGAAATAAGCTAACAGACTGTCTGTCTGTCTTTGCTAGACAGATTTGTTAGTCGAATTATATCCCTTTGCGAACCTGCTGTTTAGAAGCTCATATTAAGAATATATCAGTCAGTTAATAAGTATATCTATATCATGTTCATAATTTACAATATTACCCATTATTATTGTAAACGTATCTAACTCGAAAAGGTAAAAAGTTTACGACTGAGATCGGCATATCCAGTTACCATATTAAAACCATTATTTGCCTTTTCATTCGACATATTTTTACCATACTTGTGGAAAAAACAAGTTTTAAATGATACAATATCTGTCACACAATAAAATTGACACTACCTTAAAAGAAACTTATAGAAAGTATACATACATTAAGTAAATGGAATTCGATAAAAATAATGAATTATTACGCTAATTCAAAGACGAATCGTAAAAAAAATCTAGATTTCGGTGCCATTACTGTCTGTTATTTATTATAATTATATTTGCGTTAACTTTGTAAATAAATCTTACTTCAACGTTACATTTATCAAATTAATTTCGTTAGCGTTAATGATTTATAAGACAACTTGTAGATGATAGGTATCCAGGCCAGCTTTGGCGGAATATCGCCTTCTCACTGTGTAAACGCCGCGTAGACTCTACGTAGAGGCTGTAATCACCGCGCAAATAACGCGTAGACTTCATGTAGAGGCCACGTAAAGTCTCGTAGCAAGTGCGTAGTCACCGCGTAGACTCTGCGTAGAACCTCGTAGCGACTGCGTAGTAGCCGCGTAGACTCTGCTTAGAGCCTCGTAGCGACGACGGCGTAGTAGCCGCGTAGACTCTGCGTAGAGCCTCGTAGCGACGACGGCGTAGTAGCCGCGTAGAACCTCGTAGCGTCTGCGTAGTAGCCGCGAAGACTCTGCGTAGAGCCTCGTAGCGACGACGGCGTAGTAGCCGCGTAGACTCTGCATAGAACCTCGTAGCAATTGCGTAGTCGCCGCGTAGACTCTGCGTAGAGCCTCATAGCGACGGCGTAGTAGCCGCGTAGTATCTGCTTAGAACCTCGTAGCGACTGCGTAGTAGCCCCGTAGTCGCCGCGTGGAGCTTCGTAGCGACTGCGTAGTAGCCGCTTAGAGGGCCCATTCCGAAAAATTGATTGGGAATTTTTAATTTTAACTTGCAGGATGCACTCCGTGACCTTGTAAAGGCGGGAGTGGTTGGTTTCAAATGCTTCCTGTGTCCGAGTGGTGTTGAAGAATTTCCAAATGTAGGTCCTGAAGATTTAGAAAAAGCTTTTGCAGCCTTGAAAGGAACAGGATCAGTGTTAGCGGTATAGTACTATAGTTGCTTTTAGAATTACTGTAATGTTTCAATTGTTAAAATTATGATTATGTTAATTTCATATTGTAGTTTCATGCCGAACTTGAAGATGATAGTCCGCCTACTAAGAAGAAAATTAAAAAGAAGGGTAAGTTCTTTCACTTTCACAAACCCTCTAATAATAATATTACTATAATATTACGAATCATAGTTCTACATCTTGTAACTAGAAAATGCGAAGCATACGAAATGATACACTCATTAATGGTTTTTGAGCTTTATGTGAGTCACCAGTTTAAGAAGATCCTATATATGGTCATATCAAGGAAATTGTTATTGCTTGATAAGCCGGGTCAGTTTCTCAGTCTGGCATTTCTTATAATCATCATCCATCTAGTACTAAAAGTCTAACACATTACTTAGGTAAATGGTTTAGGGGTGTTTAATAAATTTTTAAATGTATTTCTAAGCAAGTTAAAAAAAATTACTATTATTTTAATGAAAATTGATATAAAATTGCATAATGTAACTGGATAAGAAAACAAAATTTTAATGTGATTATTTACAAGCCTTTATGGACTCCCTTCGTAATCGGATTATAGAAATATATTAGTTAAATTACCTTGTTACTTACAAATATTTTGACTATTACTTAATTATTACCTATTAGCTTCATAAACATACAACAATGACTGTTTTAAATTCAAGAAGTTACTTTGTTTGTTTCAGATCCCGAAGAATATCAAACGTATCTTGAATCAAGGCCATCCAAAATGGAATTAAATGCGGTCTCGCTAATTAAGGATTTTGTTGAAAAAACTGAGTAGGTTATTTTATTTTTCATAACTTAAATATACCGTCACTCCTGTATTCCATACATACATAGCTTCACGCCCGTTGCCCATAAGGGTAGGCGGAGACTATAAGAATTCCACTTGCTACAAACCTGGCACACCACTTTCGGTTCATCTATGCTCATCAACCTCCCCATGTCACCCCCGGTCAGTTTAGGGTGCATAACCTTGCCTTTTTGAGAACGTTCCCAATTTGGTTGTGGTACGTTCACCGAGGTCGACCCCTTCCGACTCTTCCATTTGTACGCGCCATCGTGTCGCGCTCGGGACCACTAGACTAACGAGGCAGTCTCTTAGAACTTTGTTGTTGAAAATTATTGACACGAAAGCATTCTTAAGAGACTTCGGGGCAGAGACTCTTTTCAAGAGAAGTTGCTTCACAGCGCCCCTCTGATCGATCATTCCCGTTGCCCACCACCCGGTCCACTGGTAGACATTGAGATCTGAGTACTCCTCCCTTTATTCCAGCATTATAGTGACTATTGTGTTTTAGCGTACGAGTGCACATAGTCCACGTATCTTCGTCGGAGGTGGTACCGCTGTTGGTGGAGGCGCGGCAGGCCCGGCTGGCGAAGGGGCACGACGCTTGGCGCGCTGGTATCACCGCCGAAACCTGCCATCATTACCTCACGTTCAGTGCTGACCAGATTCCTAAAGGTCGGAGCGAGTACAAGTGCGCTCCGCCTATTAGGGATAAAAAGAATAAGGTATTGTCTTATCATATTGCTTTGCTTCTTATGTAGTTCTGGATAGTAAAAAAAAAAAAACGGGCAGATGACTGCTGCGTTAAAAGTTCGCGGTTCGGTTCCCACGAGCATGAGGTATGCTGAATGGTAACATACCATTAGGTACCGTATTCCCCGAGGGCTTAAGCAGAGGTATACTAAATGTCACCCGCAGTTCGTGGCTTATTTAGGTCTCATGTAATATGGGGCGAGTCTATATTGTAATTTACCGCGCTACGAGGTTCTACTGAGAATTTCATAGAAAACCCAATAGGGCTTATGATAAATAATAAATACTTGTTATTTTTTAAGCATTTTCCATGCTAAGATTACAAGTTATTTTTAATGAAGGAAAAAATCGGCTGGCGGGCAGGATTCGAACCTGCGCCTTCTGGTTCGGTACACGAGACGCTCTGACCACTAAGCTAATAAATACTTATGATAAATCTTCACTAATATTATAAAGAGGAAAGATTTGTATTTTTGTATGTAACGAATAAACTCAAAAACTACTGGACTGATTTGAAAAATGCTTTCCATGTTAGATATCCCATTTATCGGGGAAGGCTATTGGCTATATATGATCACGCTACGGCTAATAGGAGCGGAGTAGTAATGAAAAATGTTGCAAAAACGGGGGAAAAAATTATAAGACCACGCGGGCGAAGCCGCTGGATGGCGGGGCGGTAGGCAGTAATAAATATTTTGCTCGACCTGGGAATGGAATTCTGAATCAACGGGAGAATAAACAATAAATGAGGCAGCTACTTGCTATCTCTTTTCGTAACATAATATAAATATATAATATTTTCTTTATTAATTAATGCTGTATATTCTCTACAGGAAATTCTATGGGAATACTTATTGGAAGACAAATTGGACTTGGTGGTGTCTGATCACTCGCCTTGCACTCCCGATCTCAAATGCTCAAACAATTTGGAGGCGTGGGGTGGGATTTCGTCTGTACAATTTGGTACGTCGATATATGCAATAATTTATTGAATAATTTTACTTTCTAAATGTTAAACTTCGATGAAACTAAATTAAATTTTTATATGCTTTCTTAAAACACGCTTTACAATTTGACGCACAAAGTTCCCCTTTCGCAATGCGCAGGAGGCACTTTTGGCATAGTGGTTGCAAGCAATGATTTGCGAGATAGCCTTGGTTCAGTTCCAAAGCCTCCTAAAGTTTTATTGGACTTCACGCTCGGTTACTAGCTTGGCCTTAGCCCCTATTATGTTATCTTTTAAAAGTAAGTATATAGATTCCAGGGAACTGTAGATAAGGTAAACATCTCTGCCTAATCTTTCGAGGAATGCGGGCGTGATATATAAGTTCCTATAATTATGTAATTAATGAGCTATTTTCAGTTTATGGAGTTGCTATCGTGTATATAGTTTTACACATAGAAAATGATGAAGCTATAAAACTTTTTATCATAAATTTTATTGTTTCCTAGGTTTATCATTGTTTTGGACAGCGGCAAGCTCTCGTGGCCTCGACTTGACCTCCATCAGTAAATATATGAGTTCAGGGCCGGCCCAACTGTGTGGCCTTCAGAACCGCAAGGGCGCTCTGAGGCCTGGCCTTGATGCTGACCTCGTATACTTTGACCCTGGCGCAACTTTTACCGTCACTACTGAAATTATACGACACAAGAATAAGGTAAACAATAAACTTAAAGTATCGTAAATATCAGTGAATATGGACTGTAATATTCTTGTACGTAGGTAATGTAATAAATATTGTATATTGTAAAGATCTTTTGTCATAATCTTTCATTTGTGAGGTCTTTCTTTTGAACACCATAAATAATACTAAAATTGGTAATAAAATATGACAAGGAGTCAGACACAAATTACAGAATACTCCATCTCTGCTCAATATATTTTTACCAAAACTGTGTATGTATTTCTTTAAAATAATAATAGTATGAGCGATTTTGTTTTAATGCAGATATAAAAGTTGTTTACTATCATAAATAATGAAATGAACATTTGAATCAATCACCATCAATTTACCTCTCAAGTTTATACTTAGCGTAAATAGAAACTGAAATATTTGCGTAATAGATATCCCTACAGATAAAACCAGGCTCTATTGCTACTTACAAAATAATAAAATATAATAAGGTTTTTTTTTATTTATTTTTTTATTACCCATTACTGTCCCACTGCTGGGCAAAGGCCTCCCCCAGGTCTTTCCATACACTCTTATCTCGGGCCGCCTCAAACCAATCCTCGCGGTATGCGTCTAGATCGTCCCGCCACCGTTTTCTAGGCCGGCCTCGGCGGCGCTTACTATCTACAGGCACCCACTGTGTGGAGACTCTTGCCCAATAAGGAATACAACATTAAATTCACAAAGTACACGTGTAATACAATGTAATGTCGGTAATAAACTTACTGAAGTACTTAGCTGTTTAGCATCTTTAAGCGTGAAATTATATGAACAACGTATTTAAATTCTTTTTCGATGGTACAGTGGCTGAGTATTACTTTGTCTTATTTCCCAAGGACGGCATAAATCCAAACGATTGATTGTGATGATTTATAAATTTAGATTAACATAATCACTATCATCAACTGCATCATTATATAAAACAAAGTCCCCCGCCGTGTCTGTCTGTCCGTCTATTCGCGATAAACTCAAAAATTACTGCACCGATTTTCATAATGTTCATCGATGGATAGAGTGGTTCTCGAGTAAGGTTTTAGTATATTATTTGAATAGTTTTTGTGCTAGTGGGATATAAAAATCGTTGCATATAGTCCACCTTTGCTGACAGTAATTCTACTGTCAGCAAAGGTGGACTATATGCAACGATTTTTAATGACTTAAAACTTGACTTAATGACTTACTAACGACGAAAGCAGTAGCGTGGCTCTCCTAGACTATTCAGTCTTGGAGAGCCACGCTACTGCTTTCTTACTTTCTTTCCACCAGGAAAGGCCACAGTCTAACGCATACCACCTTTAACAAAAGTATTCTAACATTCTATCCACTTGTTACAAACAGGGTCGACTCTAGAAAATTGGCCCCATTTGATTATATATCTTATCAATGTTTTCTTTTTCAGTTGACGCCTTACATCGGAAAAGAGTTAAATGGGGTTGTGAAACAAACATATCTTCGCGGACAACTAATATACGCGGACGGGAAAATTGTTGAACAACCGAAGGGGAAACTACTTTTAAATATGTAAAATAGCATTTGTTGTCTGTTATTTAAAATTGAAATGAATTGAAAAAAAAATGCATTAAGTACGGTACGGTGTGTTATTTTATTTATGTACAAATCAAAATAAAAAATATTTCGTTGCTTTAGTTTATAATTTCACTCGAATCCTAAAGGACCTGGGTCCTTTCCCAGGGTATAATCTATCTTCTTATCAAATTGTATCAACATTCATTCAGAAAACAAGTATAGTTTTTCTTTTATGGAAGTCTATTTACCAACGTTTTAATAACTAGTTTGTTATCCAAATTCTTAACAAGGTATGAATAAAACAATTCCAACTTCATGCAAATAAGTACGGAAACTGAACATGAACTAATTATCGCTTGAATAGACTAGGTACTACACGAGTGTCTTACAAAAGAATATTTGTAATGAACTAACTATTGAAAAATAAAAAAAAAAAAATTTTTTTCGAGTGTTTTCTTTTCTTCTTTGTGTGTGTTGTTTTCGGTTTTGTTCATTAGTGTGCTGTAACATTTCGAGATGTATTGATAACACTACGGAACGCTACGCTAGTACAAGATTTACAAGGAGGCAAGATCCACTAAAACACGATCAAGGACTAGCTAGGTAGTCTCGGTTTATGTGACATTCCTGAGAAGCTGCAGGGGAATAAGTTTATGAAGTGGTAAACCTATGCTACTGGTGGAGTTTGAAGCATTTTATGGTGACATGCAACGTTTCCGACACAGATCTCAAATATAAAGCCAAGTGGAAGATAAGGCTGACGGCACAAACAACCGAGACAAACCAACAACTTAATATACAGCCATAAGATTATGCTATAAAAAACAAAAGAATAATTGTCCATGGCTTGCTGTTCCTCTTTTGATAATATCCATCTTCAAATCTACCTTCGTCCAGATACGGTAATTTTAAACAACTTACAAAAGAAGCTTGAGACCTCATTGGCATACTAATAAAAAAAAATACAGTCGCTTGAGAATCTCCTCCGGTTTTTCATCGGGTGAAAAACTGGTTGCAGGCATAAGAATAATAACTACCTACTCATATTAGTAAATAGCGAAGTCTACGTCATTTATAAAAACAATATGTTTACGTGCAACGCTAAGTAGTTCTTTAAATCAAATTGGAACACTGACATCTCAAATTGAAGATACGAACGATCACTATCTCAAATAATAGAACTTGATGATAAGATGTGTTTTTGTGCAATTTAAATTAAATTCTGTGTAACCGAAACGAGTTTTATCGTTACTAGACAACATTACTCGTAGGCAAACGTGTTTACATACCATTGAACTAGGTTTTACACGGCCGCAGCCATTACTTGAGAAGATAATTAGTTTTTGTCATTGATGTAAAGAACAACAGTTTTTCGCGTGTTGAATTGCTACTCAGTTTTTACGAAGCTGCTGCACAGTATTGACTAGTATAATGTTGCTGTCGTATATTTTAATATCAATCGTAATATTATGTAAGAAGAAATATACATAAAATTAATAACTCGTGAGAATTTATGACATAAAGTAACTTAAATTTTGTTTTTAGCGGGAGTTTCTAGTCGTATAATCGAGATTCCTTCAAAGCCTTTGGAACAGAAACGATTATTTTTAAGTCATCGTGTAGTGACTGAGACTGATGAGTTCGAGGGTGGCGTTTTGGTGGACCAAAGAGGAGTCATTGAGGCTGTACTCAAAAAAGAATCTGTTGATTT
Organism: Acronicta psi; assembly: GCA_946251955.1. Taxonomy (NCBI): domain Eukaryota; kingdom Metazoa; phylum Arthropoda; class Insecta; order Lepidoptera; family Noctuidae; genus Acronicta; species Acronicta psi. The sequence continues at coordinate 8,464,520 of OX276472.1, read as the reverse complement.
GTTACTCAGCTCTGAAATTAGCAAGAACTGGCAGGTAAAATTAATTATTTAATTACACTGGTTATTTTTTACCGTATTTTTTGCACATGCCATTTAGAAATGCTAATATGTACCTACTTATATTTACTAAACGTTTTGTACCTGTTGGTTTTCCTACCTTAGTAAATAAAATAACAATAAATAAATGTCAGCGAAACAATAATAATAATTGTTGACGTTACCTCAAGACGTAGAATGTGAATTTGGGTAGATAGAAATAATGTTTTTTTACAAGTTCAAGTAAAAAACACAGCAGAAAAAAATGAAAAAAGTTATGGAAAATTTCAACGCCGAGGGGTCCAGAATCATGTACTGAACTCATGGTATTTGGATGTGCGTCGATTTCCCTTCCACCTTGTATACACACATAGTTATTTATAGTACCTACTTTGTGGTAGTATAAATAACTATGTATACCATTAGAACTCAATAGGTATCATCACCTATTTAACACATAGTGAACTAGCACGTGCGAGGGTGATTGACGTTATCGGCATGTATAAGTGTGATTGTGTTGGTTATTGTGCGGCACTAATAGTCCGTTGTCTGTGAATATGTAGGCATAGTGAGTACTGACGAATAATACTTGCTATGTATGTTAAGGCGGCGACATACGTGGATTGCGCGTTTTGGGGGTACATTAAAACGTTTTTTCTCCCTAATCTTTATCGGAAAAAATCCAAAAAAAATATATGTTAATCTACACGATACAGAGCAAGTGCGTCTCGGGCCAGATTTTTTAAAAAAACATTTGAAGTATTAAAAATAAATGATCAAAGTAGCCTCCGTTTTTTTCGTTACAACCTTTTTTCTTTTAAACTATGAACTGTAGGAATTTTTTTAATCCATCAGAATATTAAATAGTACTATGCCGAGAGTACTCTCGGCTCACTTTTTTGAAAAACTTTTTTAATTATTTTATATGATTTTTTTACGTAATCGATACTCGCAAGTTCCCTGAGCAGCCCCTCTGTCGCCCAATACTTTAGTGCGGGACGAGGCGCCGTGCTGAACGGACCTGTGCCACTTTTTTCCGCAAAATGGAGCTACATACTCGATACTTTTGTGTATTAGTAGTAGTATAAAGGGTTTATCAGTGTGTGTAAATCTTACAATGTTTTGATAGGGTGAGCACGGTGCTAGCTACAAAACAAAATTTTAGCAGCTCGGGATACTATTTTAATTTTTAACTAAGTTCAAGTACAATGTTACCTTGCGTGATATGCAATTATTTTTAAAATTATAGGTACCTATTGATTTTAACTTTATAATGTAAAATAATTTTTAATTTAAATTCAAGATGACTGAATACTTATTTTTTTCATTAAATGATATGGGTATCAATTTCGAGGTTTTTTGGGGTGTTGATTACGAAATTGCCATTTGTTTTGAAATCCAAGATGGTGGACATCATTTTTTTTGTCATATTTGACATGGATATCAATTTCGAGGTTTCTTGAGGTGTTGATTACGAAATTGACATTTATTTTGAAATCCAAGATGGCGGACATTTTTTTTTCCAAAACTGTGACATGGGTATCAATTTCGAGGTTTCTTGGTGTGTTGATTACGAAATTGCCATTTATTTTGAAATCCAAGATGGCGGACATTATTATTTTTTCATTAATATGACATGGGTATCAATTTCGAGGTTTCTTGGGGTGTTGATTATGAAATTGCCATTTATTTTGAAATTCAAGATGGCGGACATTATTATTTTTCTATTAATATGACATGGGTATCAATTTCGAGGTTTCTTGGGGTATTGATTATGAAATTGCCATTTATTTTGAAATCCAAGATGGCGGACATTTTTTTTTCATAAATGTGACATGGGTATCAATTTCGAGGTTTCTTGGTGTGCTAATTACAAAATTGCCCTTTATTTTGAAATCCAAGATGGCGAACATTATTTTTTCATTAATATGACATGGGTATCAATTTCGAGGTTTCTAGGGGTGTTGATTATGAAATTGACATTTATTTTGAAAAAAATTGCGCATTGTATAAAAAATATCCTTTATACATTATAATATACCTCCACGGGGCACGCGATGCCAGCGGTACCTACGGCCTCCGGCAATATTGACAGATAGCTAGGTAAATTAGATTTACTGTAACTATAGGCAAGTGTATAAATATAAGAAGTATGGTCTACGCACACTATATAAGTTAGCCATTTGGGTTATGCCTATTGTTATCAAATCTTAAAAATATATAGATTAGAAACGTACCCATTTACCATTTTACCCTTTGTATTGTCCTCTTGAGTCTTTAATTTCGAATTATGTTTTTTACATTTTCTTTTGTCATCCATTTTGATAATATAAATAAACATAATTATAACGCACAGAATTACTTTATTACAATTACAATAACGACTAAGTATATTTAAATAATTTATGTACACCAATACACGCTAATATTAAATATTAATATGTACACAGACACACAAAAATAACCCCATTATATGATTACTAAAAATCGATGCAAGTATTACGAAACTACGAGTATGTAAGTACTTCGATTTACAAAGAAAAGTGTCGCAGGTCCATTCAGCTTAGTGTCTCATCCCGCACTGAACTGAAGTTTTAGGCAAGACTCGACAAGAGGGGTAGGTCTCGCGATTTGCGAGTTAAACGTAAAAAAATAATTTTAAGTAAATAATTAAGAATGTTATTATTATAAAATCTGTTAATAGTAGGTACTTGCTTGTTTTTTGCCTACACATTTTGTTTTTTCTAATTAGTTAGAAAAAACAAAATATATCTATAAGCAAAAACTTGTTATCGGCTATCAGCTGACCAAGTTGCTGCTACTTAGCTTTGAATTAGCTGTAAGTTTTCCGTGCAATAAATAAATAATAAGAAAAAGGTTCCTTCAGTATCATATCTAAATTTCTTATAGAAAAAATATTATTCAACGAAAACATTTCTATCAGTAGAGGTATTATAAATTCAATACAAGTGATTTTTTAAAGAACTCCAAAACACTTTATGCCATGCCTTTAAACTGTCAATTGATATCATATATTATCTGAAAGTCTAACACTGATAATAATAACAAGCAAACAAACCTTTTTATCATTCCGTATAAAAAACTATAATATTTAAAATTATTTATTTAATCGGCCGAAAAATGTAGACAACCCTAGTCTAAACGGCAGTCGGGCGCCCAGTCAATGTGTGAGTGCAACGCGTAGTCAGTGCCAGGGGGTGCGGCAGCGCGCGCGGTGCTATTCATCGGGAACGCCCACTCGAGCAAGGTCAACGGCGTATATCGCAGTCTTAAGTCTTTATTATTTCTAAGATTTCTGCACCATCGATCGGTACAGTGGCTGATCGGCTTGTAGAGTGCATAGGGTCGCGGGATGAAACAAACTGGTTTATTTAATTATTTGTGTATATTGCTGTTTGTACACCCACCGACGAAAGTAGGCACCTCTGCCTACTAATAAAAAAGCTGATATTTTATATTAGTAACTAATATAAAATATCAGCTTTTGCTCGCGACTTCGTCTGCGTTCTATGAACCTATTTTCTTTGCGGAATGCAGATAGAGGTTTGCAAGTGCACCGTTTTGCACGCTTACTGCCGGCGCCCACAGGGGCGCCAACTTTTTATATTTAAACAATTAATGCAAATCATAATTTTTACTTAAGTAATATGTTCAACTGAACTCATACTATGATTCACTAACCACTATGGCCTTTCCATATGTTAAGTTAAAAAAATATCTCGTGGTAAGAGCTGGCCACTTATTGGCGGAACATTGAATGGACTTGAATATTTTGGCAAGGAATTTCTAAACTCTCATTATTAGTTCACAAAAACCTGATTAGAAATTTTCTCATAGACCCATACGCTTTTACATACTGACCAAAGTTCACCAAAGCGTTGGACTATGACGATCCTTCTCGCTCCGCTTTATCGTTGGGTGACTGATAATTGTAATTGTTTTAGTTAATAGATGGAGGATGGTGGGCCCTAATGGCGGGGGGAGTGGACTCTCACGTGCACGTCAATGAGCCCGGCAGAACCTCCTGGGAGGGATACGTTACAGCTACCGAGGCTGCTGCAGCTGGAGGCATTACCACCATCATCGACATGCCCTTGTATGATTTTTTTAAGATTCGTTTCTGAATAGAAACCTGTTGTAGTCCTTTCCACATAGGTACCAAAGGTGGGAGATACCGATTACAAAAAATTACGGTTGGTGTCTGATCATAACCAAGTTTTTAGCATTTTGTGGTGAGTGTGGTGCCTAAAGTTTTCTTTTTCTAAATTATTATCGAAATTACAGGAACTCCATTCCCCCTACAACTACACTTGAAAACTTGAAAGTTAAAGCCAACATTGCAAAGGAAGAAGTTTATGTCGATGTAGGCTTTTGGGGCGGAGTAGTTCCTGGTAATGAAGTAAGTATTTTTATAGGTAGCTATTGTAAAAGATGTTGAGCAAGGCGGTCAGCCGTAGAGACGTTAGTTAGTTACTGTCATATTTACTGCTCCCTTTGGTTTTACTGCCCTGTTCTGATTGAAATCAGGTAATAACTAAACATTTGAGTACGTAACATAAAAATACTTGAATAACCCTCCTCCTTCGGCAGTCGGGTAAAAAAATGTTTTTTATGTATAAAATAACTACAGATACTTTTTACATAGAGCCACCTTGACACACATTGAGCATTGTTTTGTTATTATAGTAAATTATATTATTATTTTAAAAGCAGTCTAGTATCTAATACTTATTATTTTCTTTCAGGAAGAGTTACAAAATATGGTAAAAGCTGGCGTTGTGGGCTTTAAATGCTTTTTGATCAACAGTGGTGTGTCGGAATTTCCTTATGTCACTCCAGAGGACTTAGAGAAAGCCTTCGCCTCTCTCAACGGCACTGGAACTGTTTTGGCTGTAATTATAAAACTTACTTAATCTGTAGGCACTTTTTTATTACCCGTGTTGGGGACAGGTTAGTATACGACCAATAGGAGCGGAGTAATAATTAAACATGCAAAAAACGGGGGAAAAAATCAACTACTACGGGAACAAAGTCGCGGGCAAAGGCTAGTGTAGGAATACCGATACTTATTGTATTTGTGTTCATTTTTTTCAGTTCCATGCTGAAGTACAAGTTGGTGATGAGACAGCTGATTGCAAGGATCCGTCATGCCCAAGTACGTTATTTTTGACAATAGGACATAAATAGACTTTATCATTTGTGTACGTATTTTAGGTCCTATTTGTACCTAGGGTTAGATAACACACGAGGCGTGCCTATTAATTGATTACCATACCGGATACAAATGCAAATTCCAAGCTGTTACTGAGATTATCCAAATAAAACTGCTCGCCCTGCCAATTAAACGCAGGACTCCACGCTCAGTCAGCACTCGCTTCTGCGACCATCACTATGCCAATGAGGCTACTAAAATTGAATCGAATATCTAAAAGCTAATTACAGGTCTCGCCAATCATATTGTCCGAGTTGGTAAGTTGGCATTTGCTAACTTCAACTCGGCCGTAAAAATCGGAGAGAGAAAAATATTGGATTAAAACCATTTAAAACGACAACCCATGACTTGAGCTTTCGTTTTTATTTAATAAAGTCCTATATTTTTCCTTCTCCGATTTTAGGGACGTGTTGAAGTTAGGTCGTGACAACTTCAAACCGGACGCAATGTAAGTAAGCATATGACCGGTCCCTGTAGAAGTCAATGGGAGAGGCCTTTGTTCAGCAGTGGACATCTTTTAGCTGATATGATGATGAATTAAGTAAGATGTGTCGTGTGCCAATGACCTAACAAATGCGTGACATCTGATCACTACGTCCATGAACCTTGCAGAACTGACATCTTTATAATGTTAATGCCATGTTTTTTATATTTTACATAAACAGTTACAATGTTAATTTTCCTAATACCTTTACCATTTCAGATCCAGTTCTTTACGACACATACCTTGCCACTCGCCCCGAGATAATGGAGTTAGAAGCGGCATCATTAATTGCGTCACAGTTACACAAAACTGAGTGAGCAATATTTTATGCATTATTCAAATATCTACTATACCTGTAGGTACAAATAAAAGTCGTATACAAACGACCTTTCCTAAACTATTGCTATAAAGAGGAATGATTTGATTTTTTGTAGCTTTGCTCAAAAACTAGTCGACCGATATAGTAAATTCTTTCACCATTTGAAAGCTAAGTATATCTTTACCGAGTAACATAGGCTATAGTTTATAAGAACCAACCACGCGGGCGAAGCCGTTGACGGAAAGCTAGTATCAGAAAAAAAATAAAACCTTTCTAAGAAAAAAATGATGTGCTCAAAAATATTGTGCCGCTAAGCAATAATCATCATCATCAGCCCATAGGATAGGCCTCTTTTATTGAACGCCCGATCACATTAATGGAAGCATTAATATTTAATGTTATTATTTTCTTAGTGTTCACGTTCACGTGGTACATGTCTCAGCGGAGGGCGTGGTGCCAATACTCGAAGCTGCTAGGGAGGAAAGAATTAAAGGTGGTTACAAGGGCTGGCGCGGCGGCGTAACTGCGGAGACCTGCAACCACTACCTCACGCTTAGCTCCGAGCAGATCCCACCTGGCCACTCCGAATATAAATGTGCACCGCCAATCAGGAACATTACGAACAAGGTACTTACGTATTCTTTACATTACATTATCTATTCTTTTATAGAAGAACCAAAGTGACCGAGTGAAGCTGAAGTGGCAGTGGGCGGGGCACATAACTCGTAGAACTGATGACCGCTGTCCGCTGGGGCAGAAAGGTTCTTGAGTGGAGACCACGCACCATGCAACGTGTGGGACGGTTTCCAACGAGATGGACCGACGACCTGGTAAAGGTCGCTGGTAGCCGTAGGATGCAGGCTTCGTGCGACCGGACCCGGTGGTAGTCTTTGGGGGAGGTTCGTTCAGCAACAGAAAGCGAACTTACTTCTCAAGTTCTGGTTTATTCTTAAAACATGAATACGGGGAAGAACGTGAAGTCCAAGTTTTATAATACTGCTCGCTTAGGTACAATGAGGTTTTTTTATTTACAGCTAAAACTATGGGAATACATTCGCGATGAAAGATTGGATTTAGTTACATCCGATCACTCACCTAGTGTTGCGGAACTCAAAGGAACAAACTTCTTACAAGCGTGGGGAGGAATATCTTCAGTTCAGTTTGGTGAGACTCTCTTATTATGCCGTGTCAGTGTAAGAAATTACAAGAAATTGGATTTACCAACACATATTGTGGTGTTGTGTAGTTTTAAGTCATTTCTTCTAGACTAAACAGGGGTAGGGTGTTTCAAAATACTTAGCCGATATTTACATAGAGGAAATATCTGAAAGAAAACTCCCACTGAGTTAATAAATGTTTTATTTTTTATATTATAGATCTATCACTATTTTGGACGGAGGCAAAAGCCCGTGGATACAAATTAAGTACTCTTAGCCACTATTTGTCGGCGGGCCCAGCTCGTCTATGTGGCCTGCAGGAGAAGAAGGGATCGCTGAGGCCCGGGCTTGATGCTGACCTCGTTTTCTTTGATCCTAACGCTTCATTCGTTGTCACACCTGAAATTATCAGATACAAGAACAAGGTAACCTTGCAATTAATTAATACTTAAGTTTAAATAACAAACTGTTTACGATCATAGGTCACCAAGTAACTTTATGCCATTATAAATTCACTTTTTGCTGCTAATAGAAACTCAAGACGGTAGTGGTAGTTCCGCTACAATATTTTGAACCTGATACGCACCTAATATCTTTAATCTACGTCTCGTGTACAAAATTTCAGATAAGCCCCTACATGAATCGAGTGTTGAATGGAAAAATAATGCAGACCTATGTACGGGGCCGGCTGGTCTATTCCGATGGCGAGATAATTGGAGGACCTAAAGGACAGCTTTTGTTAAATTATGATTATTGCCAATTGTAACGGATTTATTTATAAATTGGTATTCGTCATTTATACGTAAAAGTGATCAGTATTTTGTGATTTTACAATATTTTAAGTATTAACAATAAAATAAACAAATTTTATTCAAAAGTTTCATTTCTATAACAAATTCTCTAGTGTGTATACAAAATAAGAGAACCTCATAAAAATGTAAGTTCTTTAGCAAGCATGCTCTAGGATTAGTAGGTAGGATTTTTTGGCTTGTTGTGGCCTGCCTATGTAGAATAATTATTTTTATCTAAAAAAAAACCTCGTTCAGAAACAACATTAGGAACTCAAGAGCAAAAAATAAAAGGTAGGTACATATTATTTACATTATGATTTCTAACTAATTTGGAGTTTGTGCCAAACTACTACTTTAATTTAAATATGACTCGTTGATTATTTGTTTGGCACCACCTCCAAATTAGTTATTTATTTATAACAATCCAATATTTTTCTCTCCGTATAAACATAAAATATATTTTTTTTCTTTAATTGTTTATTTCGTTTTGTAATTAAATTACGTTTCCGAACGAAATTTCTAGTTCCAGCAGTTGGCATTTGTGATGCAAAAGTGGAGCATTGCCAGCAACAATGTTATCAGTCTAATGTTGGGGAAAACACATAAAATGGTGTAATACTAAACTTTAAAAAGGAGCTGATTAAAAATAGGGCCGAACTTTCGCAGAGGGAGAGCAAGAGATTCTAGCAAGAGATTTTATTATTTTTGATTGTATTTAATAAATATAAAAATTAGAAAATAATAAATTACTTTTTATTAATTCGTACATAATTATAAAGTTGTTATTAATAAATGAAATATTTTGTGGATTTATCAGAAATATACTTCAAATAGTAGATATTTTATTATCTCGCTATAGTTAAAAAAAGCTTGTAAAAATGAAAATAAAGTGTATAATTCAAGGTATATTTATACACGAGCTAGCAACTCTCAATTTTTTTCTTGTTGTTGGTAGTAGTGTATGTCAAATACTCATATTGTCAGTTTGTCTTCTAACCGTTGCGCTGTTTTAAACTAGCTTTGTATTTGTTATTGTAATTGTAATGCTAATGACTTCATGACTTTATTATTAAAGCATGACGTGTAGTTTTTAATTTAGTACTTTATTGTTAATGTATATTCTGTTGGGTCTGCTTGTGGTTTCCGAAAATTAATAAAAAGGTACAATAAGATTAAAATGTCACTTTTGAAGTTTTGACAGATACTACCTAACCTAACCTAAAATGAAACGATGAATTAGTACGAAAACTGTGCCTAAAAAACTAGTGCAAACTTTGTGTATTGTTTTATAATGCTGTTTTTAGATGCCAAGTGTAATAAACAACAGTATTGACGCAGCACGTCCGGTAGACGGCACCAAAATGCAATTAGAATCATTGGAGTTAGCTGGTTGTACACTAGACCGCTATATTAGCGCTGATAATTCGCGCCCTTCGTTTTTAGAGGTTTGTTGGGACAATTTTACATTGTCCAGTCTAGAGCTGTATTTGAAAGTAATTTCTTCGACACATTGCACGCCAGAACATATATTTGTTATTGTAATTTTATAGATAACTGGAATAGCATCTCAAAGAAGTCCAACATGCAGTGGGCTGAATGCTGGAGACTACAGGAACCTTGCCGCCCTCGTGAATCATCCCAGCTTGTCACAATTGAAGATATTGAACAAAGTTCCACTGCCACCAGAAATCATGGAACACTTTGCCCGTATCCTTTATAATAGCAATAAAAATATTTATCCATTATTATATACATACTCCTGGCATCCAACAGTAGAAATATTTATCTTATTGAACAAATTAATATAGTCCTGGGCCCTGGCACCTGAAAACAATAGGATTTTATGGTATGATTTTGTTATTTGCTGGGTTTACAATAATCTTTAGCAATCTGTAAATAATATAAAAATCATAATTTAGAATTAATCTAGGGTGGGGCAACAATTAAATAAAAATTATCTTTATTTATTAAATTAATGTCCAATCTGTGAATTATAGAAATGTTTGATGCCTGTCTAAAGCTTGACTTACTTAGCTATCATATTTAGAAATTCAAGAGTAGCACTTTATTTTTCAACACATTCATTTAATAGTTTTCTTATAAAAAACAACAGATATGCAATGCCACTGTCTAATGGGAGTTTTTCCCGAAATCAGCCGAGTCTGGCTTGCCATAGATAGTAACATATATGTGTGGGCATTTGAACATGGAAGTGATGTTGCCTATTTTGATGGTCTGGGCGAGACCATAGTTAGTGTGGGCTTAGTGAAACCTAAGGCTGGAGTGTTTCAGAATTTTGTAAAATATTTATTAGTACTTACAACTACAGTTGAAATAGTAGTCTTAGGTATGTATTGGTTTTATAAGTATTGCTTTAAAATAGAAATAACATTTTAATTTAATTTTGATATTTTAGGTGTAACATTTTCTTCAAGTAAAAATGATGGAGCAGGTGAATTACAAGAAATACATCTTGTCCCAGAGCCAGTGTTTGTCTTGCCCACTGATGGGATATCTATGATGTGTGTTAAGTCCACAGCCAAGGGCAGAATTTTTATGGGTGGCAAAGATGGCTGTTTATATGAGATCACTTATCAGGTACTTAAACATAATCATTATGAAAATCTCTTCTTCAAACTTTCATATCTTTTGTTAGGCATTACAAGGTGCTGCTTAGATTTTTTAGCATTTTCAGTTTTCAGTAAATTTTGAGTTTAGTTAATTTGAAACATAATTATTTTAAAATTACCATGAAGTAGGTACCTATTAATTTGATAAAATATGTTTGTTTCAGGCTCAACTAGGGTGGTTTGGTAAACACTGCAAGAAGGTGAACCATTCCACTAGTACACTGTCATTCCTAGTGCCTTCCTTCCTCAGTGCAGCCTTATATGATGAGGATCCTATAGTTAAAATTGAAGTAGACAATTCTAGACATATTCTGTATACATTGAGTGAAAAGGGTTGCATAGAAGTGTTTGATTTAGGCTCAGATGGAGAAGGTCTGAGCAGAGTTGTGAGGCTAACACAAGGAAAGATTGTTGCATCAGCTTTTGACATTGTGAAGTAAGTACATGATTGTTTTTGATACATGTTTATTTGTCTGAATTAAGGACTTGCTCCCAATATTGTATTCTATGTTATCTGTATGCTATCTTATTGAAATCTTGTTATAAATCACTGTTTAGGTATTGGTTTTTTCAATAAAGGGTATAAAAATAATTTTGTATGATTGAAATATTACAATTATTTTATCATTGTTTTTAGAACTTTGGAACCTAGCAATTTTAAACCAGTTGTGGCAATATCGGCAGTTGATGAGTCAGAGTCTGATCATCTTAATTTGGTTGCGGTCACACAAACAGGCGCGCGTTTGTATTTTACTACTGGGAGTGCAGAGTAAGTACATTTTAATAAATGTCATCCACACCATTTACACACCCATTTGAGGGGCTTTAACTGCCATCAATTCGCGCAAATCTGAGAATTAGTAATTCAGAGTGCAGACTGATTGATTGATGATAGATTGATTCCTTATATTGTTTATGATATTATTATAATGCTTCATGTTGTACATTCAGCGCTAGTCAAGGCGGGCCCCAGCGACCACAATATCTAACGTTATTGCACGTGCGGCTGCCGCCTGGATTCACACCTAACTCTTCAGTATTGAAGCCTAAACAAGTACATAGCGCCGTGTATGAAAATGGTGAGATAGCTTTCCTGTTGTATTGCAATTCTTTTGAAATCCGATGTTTCCACTTACTTCTGTCAAATTATTACAAACACAATTCTTGTGTGATGTTTTTTTAAGTTTCGGCCAAATTGGATGTGGGACTCCTGTATATATAGAAGTCTTTCTAGTAGTTTACATACTCTTAAAAAATCTCACTTAACTGACCAGGTACACTGGTGATGGTATGCTCTGCGGGCGGCGGCGGTGAAGCGGAGACGCTGTGGTGCCTGTCCCGCGTACTAGCGTCTTCTGCCAGCTTCAGTGAGTCGCACACACTGCTGGCGCTCGATGGGCCGGCCTGGGCGCTTACAGCCTTGCCCAGTAACCATGCCAAGCATCTTTCACCAGCATTGTTCTCTAAGAAAGGTAATGGTTGTAACTTGACAACTATGACAGATTCAGTTAAATTTATTATTATAATTTTGGTCAGCGGCTATTCAGACACCACTTCTGGATAGCCACTAACCGGGCCCTTAAATTTCAATTAAAGTAAGTTATTCAATGATTATTGTATAGACATGATACTGTTAAGCTACAGTAATGTCAGTATGTACGGTACGGTTGTGCAGAGGTGTGGAGCGTGTCGCGCTGGGCGGTGGTGACGGGCGCGGGCGCCACGGTGGCGCGCGCGGGGGCGGCGCCCGACCTGCTGCGCGCGCTGCTGCGCGACTGCCGCGGGCCCGACGCGCACCCCGTGCGGGACTTCTTCCAGGTCACTTACTAACTTGCGTATCACATCATCTTGTACGCCCAATACTCCGGCTACACGGTACCGCCTTGCCTGCGCTAACTGGTTTGTGCAGATATGCTCTCAGGTAAAACGGAGCGTGTAGACGGGCTATTATAAATAACTATACCTCTCAAATTTTATTTTACGACTAAAATAGTAAGGTGCATACAATTTGCACCTTCTTATGTACTGGCTAATTCAAAATATCCCGCAACATAATTATATTATCTGAATAAACAAGAACTATAAATGGAGAACCCTAATTCCCACCATTCTGATAATAAGTGAAAATATTACATTTCACTTTTTTATGAGACTGTACAACACGGGAACATAGCTCGATTTGAAAAACTATTTATGTTACTCGTTCTATTTTTCCTGCTAATGTGTGTTGTTGACACACAGAGATTATACCTACAATTCATAAATATATTAATGTTGGTTTCAACTTCAGTTGTATAGTGTGGAACAAGCATGCGCGTGTGCCCTGTACCTGGCGTGCGAGGACGTCACCAGTGGCGACTTGTCTGTGAGCGAGTGGGCGACTCGAGCTTTCTTCCTCTACGGCAGTCAATTATCGCCGACCCCTATGTTCCAACAACCTTCACAAATGCCTTCAACTATCGGTATATATATTTCTCATATTAAATAAATTGACGCGTACATCGTGAAATATTATAAAACCTCCAATATCTCATTAAATTTTCTATCACCTATCTTTTGCTTTTGCAGGATCTCCAAAATTTTCACCTCGACAAATGTCGACCCCTATGTCCGTAAGAGGCCCGCAAGGCCAAATACAGCAAGGAAAACTGAACCAGTCATACCAGCAGGGGCCTATGAACCAATCCTTCCCTGGTTCGCCGGGCCAGTCCATGATGCCTCAGTCCCCATTCCATCAGAGCATGATGAGCCCAGCCTTCAACCAGTCCTCGTTTGTCGGCAATATAACCCAACAACAAAGAGACCCCAATTTCCCTATGCCCATAGAATATAGTGCAAAGCATAATGGTCTTTACATTTACATAGGCAGAATCTTGGCTCCTATATGGGGTCTCAAATGTGTTTCGATGTCGCAGTCACCTGATCATAAGGAGTTTGTAAGTATTTCATATTTTAATTCAATATTATTTTAGTATTTCTCTAATACTTAATAATTACACTGTTTCTTTACTTCTTTACGTATTGTGAATGATACAGTAATTTTATTTAAATAATGTTTATTCAATTTGTTGTATTTTATTTAACTTGTTGGCTTTACTTTTGTTTTTGTAATACAGATGAGTAGTAAAGTAACAGGTGAAGACTGTGCATACATAGTCCAAAAGCTTCATCGCGTGGCTGCCTTCATGCAACGAACACTTGCGCCTCCACATTCCGATGAGCACGCATCGCTGCAGGCTCTCAAATTATTTATTAGTAAGTGTTAAAATTACAGTATGACGTCTAAAATTACAAAGTTTATTTTGTTTGTAAAGGAATAAAGTATAATTTTTTTAATGTTGACACTGATGGATCTTTACAAAGTAGAGAATAGTGTGTGGAAGATTGTTGAATATTTCCACTTGCTGTTCCTTTATCAGTAGATATTGTAAATGTTGTTTATGTTTTCAGCAATGGCGATAGAAATGTTAAGTTTATGGAAAGTGCTTTGTGAACACCAGTTTCATGTTATCGCCGCTAGTCTTCCTCCTGAACAGCAGAATGCGTTACAGGCCGCTAGTTATAGGTTCGTATATTTTAATATTTTATTACGTTTACGAATTTGTTTATCTTAATTAGGTATGTAGACTTATTTAGTAATTCGGTTTATGTAAAAATAACCTATTTCTTATTGTGAAATACGTAATTTTATAAAACTGCTAATATTTTTCGGCAACCATCGTAATAATTTCTAATATAAATACTTAATAGTTCTGACAAACAATACTGTGTACTTTCAGGGAATTATTGGTAGGCGGGCAAGAAGTGGCATGCTTACTCCTAGAATCTCTAGTCGCCGGATATTTGAGAGACAATGCCTCCGTGGATGGTATCTCCCAAAAATTGAGACAACTCTGTCCAACACTATATAGACAAGAAGATGCTACATGTTCAAAGGTAATGATGCCACATGACAGATTCAAGTTGTAATGATCTTTAAAGAAAAATCATTAACTATACAAAATATTTTAATTTCAGGCTAATGAATTATTAATATTTGCTAAACAACAAAAGAATCCAGCTGAGCGAGAAGAAATGCTGCAGCATGCACTTAAATTATGTAAAGTGAGTATTAAATTACAATGCCGTCTATTGCTATGAATGGAAATTTAACCAATAGATTCCTAGCTGTTATATTTTTGTTAAAATTGCGGAATACTTTTTAGGATGTAGCTCCCAACGTAAATCTGCCACTGGTTTGTTCTAAACTAGTATCAGCTGGCTTTTACTCCGGAGTTGTCGAGTTGTGCGTCGTATGCGCATCTAGGCTGGATCCTCAAGACAAAGCTGTACATTATTACAAAAGCGATCAGCCCTCACAGGATAGGGAAGGGCACTTTATTTATTATAGAAGGTAAATTAACTTTTATCTCCCCTTAAACCCATAATAAATTAATGAACGATACTTTATACTTGTCTTTGTCGAAGGATCTTTACAGGTTTTTACTATATTACAACTAAAATCAGTCTACATTGTAGAATGCAAATAAATAATAAATTAAATTTCTTGATTGCTTAATGTTACACAAGTCTTGAGTAAAGACTTCTAATATGATTATTTAGGATGGAGATATACCGCGAGGTGTGCTCAGCTCTAGAACGCTTGTACGAGCGCAGCGCTGAAGCGTCCACTAGTGAACCGTCGCCTTTGCGCCCACAGCCTGTTAACGACAACATCCTCACCATGTCGCCTGCTGACGCCAACTACCAGGTAACCTAGCTAGCGTTCAATATCTAATAATATTTTTTAAATGCGTGTACCTATTGCGAGGCAGATAAAGAAAATCTTGAGTGACGGCAGAATCTCACTATAAGTATTGTTTACTAGACTATAATATAATCTTCTTTAATTTTTGGTTGTCACAGAGGATTATTAATAGTTATACGACGTGTTATTGTCGAATTTGCTGATTATAATAGTATAATCAGCAAATTGATATTGTTCTTCGTTCTTTTCTTACAGGGAAGAAAATTAGTATGGGAATGTCTATCCAAAAATGATGAACTTTTACACGTCGCAGTTTATGAGTGGCTAGTGTCGAAACAACTTGGTTCAGGTAATAACTTTTTTAAACCTTACGAATCAATTCTATCTTTGACTATTTTAACTCTCTATACAGAAAGATTCTCTTTAATTTAATGCAGGATTATGATAGTATATTGAATTGTTGTAACTTGTTTAGAGTTGCTATCGCTGGGCACCGCCCCGCCGGCCTCCCTGCGCACATACTTGGAAGCTGCCGCACGATCAGCCGCCCCTCCTGCCGCGTTGCATCTGCTCGACTTGCTGTGGAAGGTGCTTGAGAAGGCTGGAGACCACCTCGCTGCTGCCAATGTTCTCGAAGGACTTGCTACCAGACCGGGGTGAGTACGAGATCGTGTTTTGCAACTTATACGGATGTGTTATTACTATTGAATAATGAAGGGGGTAAAAATTCATGCCACCTTTAGTGGGTAGGTATCGAACATTTGTTTGAGGCTGATTTTCAGAAACGAGACAGATTTTAATAAGATTTCCTATTAAAGGACAATAGTTGAAGAAGTAACAACTTTTTTAAATCTTCAAATGCTAATATCTCACCTCCGATATGGTTTAGAGAAAAGTATATTAGCTTTTGATTGCTTTATTCTGTTCTTTAAGTAGTATCCAAGTTTCATCACTGGCCGCTCAACTTCAAAACGACGACAACTTTAACCAATCCCCTTTGATATCCCCTTTGAAGTGATCTACGGTGACTTCCGGAAACATTTTGACTGGTTTTAGGATACCGACGTAAAGAGTGACGTCAAATTCCGTGGCACAGTTAAGTTAGCTTTCAAAAAGCTGGGTGTCCTCAACAAAGCTAGACAGCACTCGTCACGTCAATTAATCGCCTCCAAATACACTCACCGGCACGGAAACTAGGCCAAGCGAACTAAGCGCTTGGCTAAGTTTCCGTGCCGGTGAGTGTATATTTATAAGGCGTAAATACGATCGCAAATGGAGTACTGTCGCCACCTCTGTCCCGAGGCTCCACAGTATCAGCTTGTTTCTTTTGATCGCATTCAACGTCGCGCAGCTCGAACCGTCGGAGACGAGTGATCAATGATCGGCATGATCCTCTTGGCCGGCGAAGAGACGTAGCGTCCCTATGCATTTTACCTCATTTATCACGGGGAGTGTCCTGAGGAATTGTTCTAACTTGTACCTCCCGCTAAGTTTCGCCACAGATCCACTCGCTGAAATGGAAATCCTTTTTACCTCAATGAATGGGTGTCGACCACTCTGCGTTTCTCCCGAAACTTTTTACGGCGACACGACTACTCTGTGGAATCAATTACCAGCGGAAATATTTCCGATCCGGTACGACATGGCACCTCAAGCAGCGAGCTTATTCTTTCTTCAAAAGAAGGCAACGCACTTGCAATCCATTTGGTGTTGTACCCGTGTCAATGGGCGGCGGTGGAATTGGGTCTCTTTTGGAATAAAAAATTGTATAGGTCGGGCGCGACGCTATCACAGCGCATCTCGTGGCTGTCGGCGGGCGTGGTGTGCGTGCGCGGCGCGGGCGGCGCGGGCGCGGGCGGCGGCGAGCTGCTGCGGCGCCTC
Organism: Acronicta psi; assembly: GCA_946251955.1. Classification (NCBI taxonomy): domain Eukaryota; kingdom Metazoa; phylum Arthropoda; class Insecta; order Lepidoptera; family Noctuidae; genus Acronicta; species Acronicta psi. Next base: position 8,447,242 of record OX276472.1, on the reverse strand, counting down.
GACGAGGCGGGCGAGGTGGCGCGCGTGCAGGCCGCCGTGCGCGCCGCCGCCGCCGCGCTGCCGCACCACCTGCAGCCGCACCCGCACCACATGCAGCGCCTCGACGACGAGCTGCTCGAGATCACGCAGGTACCCACACTAGCATGCCGCTGCACGGCGCCTCGACGAGGCGGGCGAGGTGGCGCGCGTGCAGGCCGCCGTGCGCGCCGCCGCCGCCGCGCTGCCGCACCACCTGCAGCCGCACCCGCACCACATGCAGCGCCTCGACGACGAGCTGCTCGAGATCACGCAGGTACCCACACTAGCATGCCGCTGCACGGCGCCTCGACGAGGCGGGCGAGGTGGCGCGCGTGCAGGCCGCCGTGCGCGCCGCCGCCGCCGCGCTGCCGCACCACCTGCAGCCGCACCCGCACCACATGCAGCGCCTCGACGACGAGCTGCTCGAGATCACGCAGGTACCCACACTAGCATGCCGCTGCACGGCGCCTCGACGAGGCGGGCGAGGTGGCGCGCGTGCAGGCCGCCGTGCGCGCCGCCGCCGCCGCGCTGCCGCACCACCTGCAGCCGCACCCGCACCACATGCAGCGCCTCGACGACGAGCTGCTCGAGATCACGCAGGTACCCACACTAGCATGCCGCTGCACGGCGCCTCGACGAGGCGGGCGAGGTGGCGCGCGTGCAGGCCGCCGTGCGCGCCGCCGCCGCCGCGCTGCCGCACCACCTGCAGCCGCACCCGCACCACATGCAGCGCCTCGACGACGAGCTGCTCGAGATCACGCAGGTACCCACACTAGCATGCCGCTGCACGGCGCTTCGACGAGGCGGGCGAGGTGGCGCGCGTTTCGTACACTTAGAAGATTATAGTTGATTTTTTTACAGGCACATAAGAAAAACAATTAAATTGTTTCGACCACCGAGAGAGTCAGTTTCTCTGAATAGTGATTTAAATCTAATATTTTCCTTGTTTTACTAGCTCTACGAAGAGTATGCGGATCGCTACAACCTTTGGGAGTGCAAACTGGCGATCGTACAATGTTCCGGGCATAACGATGCACTACTAGTTGAAAATATCTGGAGCAATATCTTGGCCGAGGCAGAGGCGGCAGCAAGGAATCTCCCTACTCCTGACGAGAAACTGGCCTCCGTGCTCAGCAAGCTGACTACACTCGGCAGAGAATACGTCAACACGGGACACTGCTTCCCATTATGTTAGTTATTTTACTTATTACTATTTGTTTGAAGAAATCAACCATGTTGGTTTCAACGGACATTCAGGCGTAGAGGTGTTAAGGCATCTCGTTTTGTTTCTAGATATTGAAAGTGTGTAAATTATATTGGGTGTTTTATTATGAATTGTTTGTTGAATAAAATGAACTTTTCTTTTAGATTTCATCGTGCGTCAATTAGAAATAATGAGTTGTAAACTTCAAGCGGATCTAGGGATGGTATACAAAACTGTTTTGAATATCGGTGTGTCGTTGGAACAAGTGCTCGACATCTATATTAAGTACGTATTCAATGTAATATTTCATCTTTATATTACGTTATTTTCTTATAAATAAGGGCTATTTTACGGTAAACCTTTAAATAAATACGCTTTATTGCGATTATTTAGCTCGATCTCTCTTCGTCTTATATTTACGAAGTTAAGATAGCTGCGAGCGACGTTGGTGACGTAGAAGCGATTGTAGCGTTTATCGTTATATCGTAGAATGGTGAGCGTGAACGAGCGCGTGTGGCTGGGCTGCGGCGACGAGAACCACGTGTGCCGCGCCGCCGCGCTGCTGCTGGACAGCGCGCGCGCCGACCTGGCGCCGCTGCCCGCCGCGCTGCGCCGCCGCGCGCTCGCGCGCTGCAAGGACCTGTACGAGGCCGCGCTCTCCGCGCTGCAGGTACCATACGATAAGGCTCATTATTCAGAGACTGAGATAACGATTCACGATCACAGAAACCTTGATATCGTATCTACAAAATAGTTTTGCGTTTTAAGTTACCTCGCTTATTTATACTCCAGTGAAAGGTGCCACTTACGTGGTTTTTGAAACAACTTTTAACATGTCAAATGGACAACAGTCTTTATTTATTACGTATTGTGTTGTAATTCAGTCAATTAACTTGTTTGTTACAGTCGCGACCGAACACCCAACGTCTTATCGATCGGCTTTCCGTGGCGCAGGCGCATTTAGACCGGATGGATTGAAGTTTGCTTTAGGTTGTATCATAAAGAATTGTATTAAGTTATTATGTACACACTACTTACAAAGGGCTTTCGCAAATCTTATGGGATATCGCCTATTGGTTTACTAGGCCGTTATGTATGTATTTGTCTATAACTATCTATGCATGAATCAAAATATAATATAATTTTTAATTGAGACATTTTGGTTGTGGTATAGTATTCAATTTTATAGATTAAAATCAAAATACGCATTGACTGACATAAACTTTATATTTTCATAAATTACTAAACATACAAAAAGTCATACAGTAATATTATTAATAATTATTTATTATTTGGTATTATATTAAAACTTTCCTTTGTTAACATATTTGATGTGGCAGTGATACACTAATGTACAAAAATTGAATCATGTGCATAATTATAAAAAATACAAGTGATCAACACAACCCTCAAGCACTGAAAAATGTTTCTATTTTTGTAAATAAACGATGATGATTTAAGAATGATACCGACTATAATTTGATGACTTTAATTGAAATGCTTTAATGAGATCTAATTAATATTTGTGCTGCTAGTAAAGCCGGGTACGAGTTGGGTTATCCATAGTGAGAAAAGTACGATTTTATCTTACTTTACTTATTTAATTTATACTCTTCGACACTAGCAGCACATATATGTTGATCGTAAATTAAATCTACAAATTATTTACAATCCAGATTCCCTAGGGGTGAAATAAGTTTGGAAACCGCCAGTGGTACTCAGCGTGTCCTTTAAAATTAACAAAAGTTAAGTATTAATGACAATGAATAATGACAGAATTATGTAGAGTCTTCATCGAAAGGGTTCGTGTTTACCTGATGGCTTTGATGATGATGATGATCGTCGTCAGGGTAAGAGTACACTCCGCTGTGTTGCGCACCACTAATCGTGGGCAAACCCACTGTATTTATTGGGGACATAACGTTATTATATTGCTGTTTAATGGGGTCCCTCCCTGTGGAGTTTTTTCTTATAATAGTAGTGTAAGTAGGTGTTGACTTGGTTGGCATGTCTTTAATTTTGGTGCCTGCGCGATACGTGCCGAACTCATCCGGCGGCGGCGGCAACGAGAATCCATCTGAAGTTTGTGTTATTTCTGAAGTTTCGTCGCTGAGTTCTTTTGCAAGTTTGTGTCGCATTTTTCTGGGCATCGTGTAAAACGTGTTCATCTGTAAAATATTTATAATGCGGTATTAGTTTCTGAATACAATAAAATATAACTATATACATATTAGGTACTAAAAATGGCGTTTAGTTTCTTACTGGTCTAGGAACGTTGTAATTTGTCTCTGGTGGCAGATGCAAAACTAGATGATCGCACAGTGCGTCCATATCTCGCCTTCTGTTGATGTTTTGCAGCGAGTGTACTCTGCAGGTTGACTGTCGTGGCATGTCGTTGCACTTGTTCATAGCCTCCTGCTCGGCCATGTCGTGCATGTAGCGCGCCGAGTGAAACGAACTTGTTCTCCGCACGTCAAAGTTTTTTGAGGGATGTCGTGATACCGCTCGTCGGAACGACTCGGATCTTCGAACATTACACTCGCTGCCCTCGTCGCTGTCATGGTAGTCGCAATTAGATTCTGAAAATGAACAATCTAAAATATTTTGGAACTTCAATTTTTGGTATACAAGGTGGAAGGGACATCGACGCACATACGAATACCATGAGTTCAGTACATGATTCCGGACCCCCCTGCGTTGAAATTTTCCGTAACATTTTTCATATTTTTTTCAATTTTTCTGCAGTTTTTTTACTTGAACGTGTAAAAATCATTATTTCTATCTACCCAAATTAGATTTATAGTTAAAAAATCATTATTTCATTTAGTTCGGACCGCGCGGGCGATAACATTCACCGCGGAGCGTTATAATGGCGTTTTTAGCAATACACTGCGCGCTCAATAATGACAATATCTGTAATAACCGATCATTTTCTACATGAATAATCTAGGTCATTTTATATTTGACATTGAGCGAAACCTTGTCACGACGTTTGTGCGTCGATGTCCCTTGCACTTTGTATAAACAGGTAAAGGCATGGATGAAACCAACGGCTGGCGTCTCCCTCATACGCGGTTCGTTTTACATAAATATTTTATCAACATTTTTTTCTTTAAAATTCAATATGAAACTCACCTTCCGTGTTATAAGCACAAAGCGGCGGGTCAGAGAGGTCTCGGGGCAGATCGAGCCGGGACGTGCGCTCGTACGTGCACAGCACAAGCCCGCACGCCGCCAGCGCTACCAGCGCCACGCCGCCGCACAGAGCCAGGGCCAATGTTGTTATGTTCTTCACGCTGCTTACCGTTACCTCCGTTACTAAACACAAAGAATATCTTTATTTTGATCATAAAACACAACAACTACACGTTAATCCTGGACTTAGGTAAATGATCCAATGTTGGGAGTAATAAGGTTATCTAAAAATAATATGTAATAATACAAATGTTGTATACATAAAGCTGTGGGAAAACCCTAAATAAATATTAATGATAATAATAATTAAATTTTAGGTTTATCATTTTGTTCGTTTAGAAAATATCTGATGTTGACTGTATATTAGGACAGTTAGATTTAGAAACGTTTCCCGTTTGAAACGAGCGGGTGTAATTAAAATAGGAGAGTTTCGCCCACTGAACTGGCTCTTATTCTGTATTGTCGAACATAAAATTGCTTTACCACCCTTAGTGTGAATGTCGTTTGGACATCACAAAACAACAAGGTCTATTTTTGCTTACAAGATCAAGTGGCAGATTGATAATGAGCCTTAGTAAATTTAATTTGGACGGAAGTATTTGTCAAAAGTGGTAAAGCAATTTTATGGTCGACTACACAATAACCGATTGTGAATGGATCAGACTTAAACCTGTTCATATTACTCACCAACTTCTTCACTCACTATGCTCTCCTTATCGATCTCTACGACCTGGCTCTCCCCTTTGTCGTTGAAAGCAATAATAACGAACTTGTAACTGTCTTGACTTGGTTCTTCAAACATAAATGTCGGTTCTAAGTTTATTATGGACATCAGTTGCTCTTCAGAATCTACTTCTTGTACAATGAATTTAAATTTCTGAAACAGCGGTCAACATTTATTTTGGTTATTAGGAGTTGAAACATCATCGATGCGCATAACATTTTACGGATAATTTTGAAGATGGAATTTATCAGGTTCTTAAAGCATAACGACAACCGATATACATATTATATATAATCTGTTTTCATCATAACAGCCTACAGAGGTCCACAGCTGAACAAAGGCCTCACTCATAGACTTCAACAAGCACCGGTTATATGCCACCTGCATCCAACGACTTCCAGCTACCTTTATGAGGTCATCCGTCCATCTCGTTGGAAGCCTTACTACGCTGCGCCGGTGCGTGGTCTCCACCCCAGAACCTTTCTGCCCCAGCGGCTATCAGTTCTACGAGCTATGTGCCCCGCCCACTGCCACTTCAGTTTGCTTATCCTTTGAGCTATGTCGGCAACTTTGGTGGATTGATCTGTTTCACCAACGTTTTATGTATCTCTTTATATATTATGTATTACCTGCGGTAATCCCCCGTCGTGTCCCTTCTCGCAGGTGACGGTGATGTCGTTCATAGTATTCTTCTTCGCTTCACAGTTAGTGGGTGGTCGAGGTATAGTTTCGTCTGTCACCAAGAATGTGCACGGCGTGTGTGGCAATCCTTTTGTGGTCACCTCGTTTTGTCCCCAACAAAATATTGTACCTGTTATAGGATAGGATATATGACACCAAAATTGCACACTGTGCCGATATTAGGTAAAAATAAAGTACTAAATAAATAGGACAATATTTTTTGCTTCTTTCATTCCATCTCGCCGAAGGGTTAGGTAGAGGTGTACTATAATGTACACCCTATTGAGACTATTGCCATCTACCGGGCACAAATGAACAACACTGCTTGACCTGCGATTCGAACCCATAACCTAGTCGCGCTTGGGACGGGACCACTACTGTTAGACTAACGAAACCTCTATCTTTCGACATTTCAAAATCCACAATAGACAAAATAGAAAACAACTTACTGAATGCAGTTCCATTAGGTCGTTTGTATAACAAAGTTTCTTGTTCCGTCTCAAGGCTGTCGTGCGGGTGGTCTCTCAGCGTGCTAACATTGACAGCTTCGTTGACCAGCACCCAGCGATACGATGTCGGCACAGGGTTAGCTTTTACTTTGCACGTTATATTTATGGCTTCGTTTTCTCCAATTCCGTATTCCACTATGCTTTCGTCTTCGCAGAAAGCAGGATCTAAAACAATTATTTGATGCAGTGTATCAAAAGTATATGAAGAACCTAAGGAGTTTGGTAAACAATATAGCCGATATGTAGCGAATCTGATATATGTTTTGTATCAAAAACCTGTATAGCGCTTCTACCGGTCACTTTAGGAACGTTCCTAAATTGAGTAAATAGTTCCTAGATGCCAGTGCTTATCACTAAACTCGGATATATTCTACTACAGTAATAGATAGTCTGTTTGTCTTGGAATGGGCACGTGATGAGGAGGAATAAAATGCTGCCGCTGTGACTAAAAGAATGATGCCATTGAATGTTATAGGACGGAAGGATAGAAGAAGGCCAAAGAAAAGATAGATGGATCGTGTTAAGATCGATATAATGGAAAAGAGAGTGAATGAGCAGGTGACAGCTAACAGGTATGAAGGGAAGAAAAGGATAGGCTGCGCCGACCCCAAATTATTTGTTACAAGTGCAGGAAGATGATGATGAGTAGTAGATAGTCAGGATCTTACAAGTGATATCTATGATGATTGGCTCGCTATACGTGGATCCTTCATTATTGTTGGCGACGCATACGTATTCGCCGCCATCTTCTTCCGTAACGCTTTTCAGGTCCAATACCGGCTGGATTGTGTCTCTATTGTCCTTTTCCGAGCTTATTACCATATCTTCCTAAAAGTAAAATGAAAATTAATAAAAGAAATGTATCTAAGTAGTAAATATATGAGATATATTTAAATTATTGGATCACCTACCTTGTGAAACCAAAACAGCTCATAAATTGATGGATTAGCCTGATAGTTGCAAGCCAGCGATAAATTAGAACCTTTCACAACGGCTAAAGTATTGTTCTCTAACTCTGAATCAGTCTCTACGACGATTTCCAATACGGGTGGATCTAAAATGATCATATGCTTTAGTTATTTATTATGTAGTTTCAAATGGCGTTTATGCTGAGATTCTTGCCAGACTTCGCATATACTCACATAAAACGGTGAGGGGGAGAGGTTGTGCGCAAATAAATCTTTCGTTGTTGCGCTGTTGCGCGGGCGCACAGCATGTTATTTGTGACTCGTCGTACTTTCTGTCTATCGTCAGCTGGATCTCGCTGGCCACGAGCCTCTGGGATGGCTCCATCTGTATGTTGCCAATTTAGTTATAATTACAGGTCCAATACGAATCTACATGCTATGGAAATTGACTTGAAGATTGAAATCGCGTTAACAGTTTGTCATTGACAACATTATGGGAAACAACACGTATGCGTAATGCGTATAGCTTCTAAATAGAAGTTTACTCACAGATACAGGGTCACCCTTAGAACGATATTTAAATCAGCTAAACAAAACCTGATCCAAACAAATAATCGTGTCGTGTCGTCGTGACATAAATAAGTGCATCAAGTACTCGTGTCACTCACGGTAATTTTCTGCTCCAAGTTGAGCAGCTGATTGTCGGCGAGCCGCCACACGATGGGCGGCAGGGGGCGCGCGCCGAGCACGCGGCATTGCAAAGTGAGCGCCTCTCCCGCGCGCACCCGCCCTATGACCCCGTCCGACTCCGGACCCTCGCTCCGGAGGGACACCAAGTCAGGTGGTACTATATAAGCGATACATTAATGGATGGCTTCATTATTCGTAAGAGAAGCAAACAATTGTCGCAAACAAAAGGCGACATAAGTAACACTTTCCTTTCTTGAAGCTACGCATCTTAAAAATACTTGACCGACACAACGATTGTGAAAATTTTATAAACACTCGTCCCAAAGGACATCCCACAATGCCACACAAAATTAGAACCATGGAGTTTCTTGCCGGATTCTTCTCCATAGGATCAACTTTTTGGAACCGTGCACCTAGAATCATTTAACGTTTCATAAATGCTTGTAAAAGCTTATTTGAAATAAAAACATTTGAACTTGAACACAGATCTTCGTAACATAGAATATTGATGACATGAAGGAAAACATCGCGAGGAATTGCATGCCTGTGAGATTTTCTCAACTGTATCTGCCTACCCGCACTAGGTCAGCACCTAAAGCCCCAACGAACCCCTCTTTTGCTAAAAACACCAGTACTCAACAGTGATAATGATCCAGTGTAAGGCGTATTCGTTTTAGGGAAGATTACATAGTAAGATTACGTAGTCCATTGGGTACAATGGGTACTAAGTATTATTACATAGGTACATGAGGATAGGTACAGTAGCACAGTTTACTTACAGTACATATCTACAGTGATGTCTATAGACAATGGTGTAGTTTTCTCGTTATTCTTAGCTAAACACGTGAAGACTCTGCCGTGATCCTCGCGTTGCAGTGGTCCGTATATCAGGTCGCTGCGCACGCGGTGTTCCGACAGTGGAGTCAGGGTGTCCTTTAGCAGGCGCTGCTCAGTCCACCACAATAGCGTTGCCAGTGGTTTCCCTATTCACAAAATTGGGAACAATTTCATCTATCTTTCATTACATAAAATATATTACCGAAACTATAAGAACTAGAAACTTGAAATTTGGCAGATAGGTTACCGATGATGTAGTATTTGTCTAAGAAAGGATTTTGGGAAAAGCCAACGGAATTGTACAACACAAGATCGCAGGTAACTCCGCGGTACACAGCGCAGCGGCGCAATACCTACTAATAGGCGCTAGTTAGTTTGTAAAGTGTAATCTATACGTTAGGTAATGGACCTATATCTAGATACTATTATTTATACAGGTCCATTGAATTCCAATTCATGCATGTAACACAATCTGTAATGCATGTAAGTAATAGGTAATTATGCAAGACACCAGCACGACTGGATTGAACATTTGGTGCAATGTAGATACTGTTTTTAACATTACGTTTTCTGCAGCCCTTCAGTTGAGATGGGTAAGTAGGTACTCAACAATATATTTTTTTTTAGTCTCACAAGCTCTAAATTGGCAGATATTAGCAGGTTCCTACACAAAAATCGGTCATGGGCACACGTCCCTCGTTTCCGTTGTAAAAGGCCTGTAGGTATAATGTCAATTTAAAAAAATACATCGCTACATCACATTTCTTCCTTAGTTATAGTTTTTGAACATTTCCCATTATTACTTAATTAATACTTACGTAATAATTATATGATAATGATGATGATGATGACGATAGGTACATAAGTAACACCCAGACGAACACAAACACTTATATTTATCACATAAATATTTGTGTCCTGTGGGAAATGAACCCACGACTTCGTGATCAGCAATCCGGTACTCGAACCACTAGACCACAGACGTCGTCAGTAGGGAAATATGCCTGCAGTATGGGTTGGATGGTGTTTATATGGACAGGGACCAGGGATGCACGGCTTGTTGTATCAAAACGTTACCTCCATAAGCGACGCATGCCAGGTGGATGGTGTCTCCCACGTAGTAAGGTCCCACGTTCTGACTCGTGTTGACGCCGGCGCTCGCCTTCGCTACTTGGGTGCCGTTCTCATGCACCACCCACAGATGTCGCGGCGGTTCTATGAATTTAAAATAGGGATTTAATCAAAATTAAGCACTTTGATACTGATATTGGAGTCCAGATTCAATTGTCTTAGCCGATAGTTAAGTTCTAGTCTATAGTTATCTTGGCGTGTAATCGTTAAATGCACTTTTTTTCTAATTGAATTGAATAACATTAATTTTAGATTGCTAAATGAGTACCTACACTTATCTACACAATCTAGGGCATTTTTATTGATGGTCACGTGAGTTATTAAATCAAATGAAATATAAGTTGATATGCGTAATTCTATAGCCTTTAAATAGTGACGTGAAGTAGGATACGTACTAAGTAAGTAAATAAGTAGGTAGGTACCTCATTTGTAACAGTTTCTAAATATAAAAAGTTATACAACAACGGTACTCAAAATAGTGTAATGTCACTAACCTAGCTAATTAATACGCCATTAATGATGTAATGTTTATGACCCGCAATTGAATAATAAATGGAGCGAACAGTTCCGGCGCTGTCAGCTTCCTCATTAGCCGCGCGGACCAATTAACTGAACCATCCCGCTATTCCGCTGGATAGGTAAATTTCAGTTTGGCTTTTTACAGATGCCTTTGTTCAGTGTAAAAAATAAAAACGAAATCTCGCCTACCTACTTACCTAGCAACGCCTACAATACTTTAAGGTAGATAACATAAGTAACTTAGGTAGGTAGGTTGAGGTACCTAGTAGGTACCTACTATATGTATATTACTCAGTTATTATTCCGTTTAAGTACTAGCCCTCATTAACAGAAAACAGAAATTTGCGAAAAAGTGATAGGCTTTTTTCCTGCAGTGAGACAATACAGACTAGATAGGTATGTGTAGTAAAAGTTCATAATCAATAATCATTAATTACCATTCCTGAAGGCCTACCGCCGAGAGACTAAAGTGGCCTTATCGTCTGTGAATCAAGGATATCTCTATCCCATAGCATAATTGAATTGCACGACTTTTATCTAAATGTATGTAATAAAACACCATGCATAAATAACTCCGTCACATCGGATACTTTTTGTCAGATAATAATGCACCATGACTCATCTTGACACATGCCTAAATCATTCGTGCACATTGATCCTATAGTGAGCTAAGTGCATGAGCAATTTTGCAGTTACATGTCACGTAGATCAACGAATAAAGCCGTTAACGCGCTCACGCCGAGACTAGACTCTTGCGGTAATGCTAAGATCTCTTAAAATTTAAATCATGAGTTGTTCGTTGACTAACTGCTACACAATTTCTACAAAATTTATGAAAAAAAAATACACTACCTACTTGAAGTCGGAAAACTCAGCAATTTTAATAGTGTCTATCTACTAGCCTAGCCTACCTAGACCTTAACAAACCCATGAGCACGAATCCTAACGGTACCAGCGTCTCCGCGTCAGTCTAATCAAAACGTTATAATTATAATTTCATAAAACATGTTAATAACATCAAGTCTCTCAACAAGTCAATTAAACCAGACAAGTAGCCAACCTGAAATACTAAAGATTACCTACTTAATGCTGAGGAAACTGCACGTGTAGAGGAGAGGAGTTATTGGTTCATTATCTACTCAAGCGTTATCTAATCACCTATTTTATTCAAGTAGGTTCCTAGAGTTTTTTTTGGGTGGGTAGGGTCAGACCAAAAATTTTTGAGCTCTTATGTGATTATGTCCACAACATTGGACAAGGGGAAGCAGTTATTGAATTACTTATCCATCAACTTTTCAGTTATAGGTCAAATATCAGAATAAGTAAGTAGGTTTGGCTAATAGAGAATCCGGCTGAAACCGGGAGCACCTAACTCACGTCGATAGCAGTAAGCTCATTGCGAAATAGGTAGTTTAGTAATTTTTATCGGATGGAAATAAAATGTAAGTAGGTACTTCTGATCTTACCGATAACAGCAAGCTGAACATAGGTCTTGTGCGCAGGACTTGAAGCGAAGTCTGCGAGACAGGTGTAAACGCCCGCGTCCGAGGAGCGCACGGTGACGATCTGAAGCTTGTCCTCCCCATCGGACTCACCCGTCACCAACCGGTACCGCCCGCCCGGGGATGTGGTAGTCTTTTCGCCGGCGCGCAGGTCGCGACTGCTGATGCAAACGAAATATATGGTCAAAGCTACCTCACTTAATTCTTAAGAACTGGGAATAAGGACTTAATACATATAAATTAATCACCTTAAAATATACAAGGCAGTCCTCTTTCTCTTACTTCCATAAATCATGGGTGAATTAATCACTCCCCTTCAAAAGCGTTTGGCTTAGTGCGCAGCTTGCTGTGTCCTGAATTTAACCGGACCTAGCCAGCCTGAACTAGGTAGGTAAGGCAGTGGCCTGGGGTACCATAGGACACCGGTCTCGCCCAGGGTACCCGGAAGACTGAAGTCGTAGTTTGTCGAGATTTTGGTCATAAGATAAATTTTATTTAACTTTTTGTTGTCACAAGAAACGCTAAGGATATTGAGGGTAATGGCGTAACTTAAAAATGCTAAAAATGCCACTCATGGGTTGCAGCGAAGGCGAATAAATGGCATTCATTAGATAGTTGGGTTAATTAATTTAGGACTGCAGGTAATACAGGAAGATTAATGAACTCGTACCCATAGCACCTAATAAATCAGGCAAAATCTGTTTGTAAAACGTCAAACCAACCTCGTTATTTCAATTCGAAAGTCTTCCCCAATCTTTCCCACCTTTTGTTTAGGTCAGCTTTCAGTACGGTTGAATAATTAGTAGGTATCCAATATAAGTAAATCAGTAATTACCTGTAGAAAGATGCCATCGAACCATTTTTGTACCACGCGAGTACATTGAGTTTGTCGTCTACTTTTTCTGCGGTGACGTTGCATGGTAGCTCTACACTCTGCCCCAGCACAGCTTCCACTAAGGTCAACGTTTAATATTGATATAGTTATCAGCGGTTGAGCACAATCGCCGATAACTAATAATTGAAATTAATTAATTAAAACGACTAAGAGCCGATTTCACCATTTAAATTAAACGCGATCAATTCAAGTTAATCTCAGTTCTCGCGGTTAACTGAGTTCAGGACGCAGGTTTGCATTTCACCAACATAAACTGAACTCAGTTAAGGCTGATCTTAGTTTAAATTCTGAACGCCCGATTTTGGACGTTTAACGTATCTGATCGCGATCAAGACCTGTCAAAGCCATAAAAGATAACCTAATTCAAAATTTAATTAATTTATTAGAGATATTCTAATTATATGAGTAGTCTATATTATTGGGTTTCGGCAGTATTTCAATAAAACTCGTTAGAATTCTTAAAACACGATAATTAATAATTATGCAGAAGCGAAATGACATTATTTAATGGAGAAGAGAAACAGCGCCACCAGTGTCATAAAACGGAAACGAAACACGTACGTTTACGAAGATACTATCCAACAAAATGTTTACAAAGACATCTATGAGCTATCATAGAAATTTATATTTATTCAACGTAATTATATTGCCTACAAGCTGTATTTTTTTATTTTAATACTCTCTGAATTTACTCGAACTTCACTATCCTTAAAGTCATCTCAAATCTCACTTAAAAATTATAACTTACCATTTTTAACTGCAAAGCGCATCGTAATTTGTCTATGACTGTCACGAACTGACAATATTTACATTCTATGTCAAAGTAAACTTAGTTCTCGTAAACACGATCAAAAATTACCCGGTGAAATCTGCAAGACGTGAACCGAGATCAGAACCAACATATGAACTCGATTAAGCAGAACTTAGTTTTATTGAACTCAGTTCTGAATGCGAACGGTGAAATTGGCCCTAACTAATAATAACTTTTTAGTCTCGGCCTTAAAAGTAGGTGTAAAACCATAATTATAATAAGTACCTACTGAACTACTGACGATTAGTTATAGGTCCATATTAGAAAAGTGGGTAGGTATCACAGTGTTCTGATTCTGACCCAATCATGGCAAGAGTACGATAATTTCCAAATACATGCGTATTTGGAAATTATCTGCTTTACGCAGCACACTATGATACAACTTTAAATAATGAGATAAAAGAACTATAACTGGGGCATTATATGGACCACATTATTATGTAATTGGTAAATTCATTTATAATCAAATAATCTTTAGGTACTAAAATTTAGCACGTTATACCTTAGCCAGAAACATTTCTCTTTGCTATTTTAGTAGGTAGGTATCTCTTAAAAGAAACTTAGGACATACACAATAAATGATGCGAGTAAACAGTTTGATTCGTTTTCATCATATTATTCGTATGGGTACTAGGGCCTACGATGTTAAATAAAGGCTTCACTTACCCTTTTCATAAACTTCTTGCGCACTTAAACTATTCAGTAATACAATAATCACTGATAAATATATAAAATAATCCATTTTACACATCAATTATTATTTTGATATTACACATTACAGTAATCGTAGTCCGAATTTTCACAAGTCGAAGAGGGCACGTCCCGATTGGGCGCAACGGACACGCGTTTCAATTGGCGCGCTCGGCCGCAATAACGATATCGCCGGTCCAGGGAGCGCGGGACTCCGCTACCGGCCGGCGTGCGCGGTCCCCGAACGCTTCCGGAGCGCCTGCCTGCCCCCGTGTGTGACGTCACGATTGCCCTGCGCCTGCCTGCTGAACCATCATTTACCTTACAGTTTTTAATTGGGTAGGTCAAAACAATTGGGTCACTTCATCTGGATTTATTTACTGTACAAACTGGGAAATGTTTTATTTTCGGTAGTTATGCCGTTTCCGGTCGGCCCGCACCCTTTATTCGCCTTTGTGGCGAACTGTAGGTATTTGTTCATAAATTACCGTGTAAATTTACAGACCACTTATAACTGTGGGACTGGGGACAATGAGTCAAGGCTGGCACAAATGGGTTTTTTGTTTATCATGTATGTTAACGAAACAACGGGTCAACCCTTTACACTTAAGCAGGAAGTCAAATAAAAAAGATATAAAATCAATTAACTTGAAAATAACAAATGGTCTCATCATGGAAGAATACACTTTCAGATATAAAAAGGAATATTTATTTTTTAAACATAACAGCCAAGTCACACTGTAATGGTATGTATGTAAATTAGTTTAATATGACACTGCAGAAGACATTTATATAGGAGGTAGTTGGTTTGAGCTCAGGACAAAATATGCTTATTGAAGTTGCTTCAGGGACCGGGTAAATAGGACTGCTAACATAGCAATCACTGCACTACCAACTGTGCCAACTATAATCTTCTTTTTCTTACTATTATCAGCTTTTGTTTTTATCTGCAACCACACAAATTCCATACATTAGGGTTAAGATTTGTTTATATGTATAATAAATACTTTTGAATGTGTTTGAATAGAGATGAAGCAAAAAAAAATACCTTTAATTGTGTATGTACAGTATTATCAATAGAATTCAATATGTTGGCCATTTCATTTAAAGTGTCCAGTGCTATATTAGATGCATATTTGTCCTTATATAGCAAACAGTCGGATATTTTCTTTGTTTTGGTCAGAACTGTGTTGCTGGCTACCATGCTCAGATGAATTCTATGAAGAAGAAGTGCACATTCTTCAAGAACATCAATAATCTCTATTGGGCCTAGATTAGACCTGTGAATAAAAAAAAGTTTATCAAGAGTATCCAACCTTATAATCCAAATCAAGGCTTCTATTCTAAATTTAAATCTACTAAAATAGTCTTCTTGTCCTACTATGTTGGTATATGTTACAATCATACACATAGTAAAAAAAAAACTGTCAGAATGTTGTTTATTAAGAAATTATTGTCTGGTCAAATCAACTTTAATATATTGTCTTTATTTGACACTCTCATAATGTATTAAGTCATTCCTAGCTCAACACATAGTTTTACTGGACATAGCTCCCATGACTTTGATAAGTTAACAGTTAACTACTTACATCAAAGTAGAAATAGAACTAATCAGCAGCTTTTTCATAGATGTTTTTCGTTGGTGGTTATATTATAAGCCTTCATCTGTCATAACCAAAATGATGCGACCGAAGGTTTTAAATTATTTCTTAAAACACTTACATGCTGACTGCAGATTCATCGTATACGGGAATTAGTTTGGCATGTTCAATTATTTTTTTTCTAATATCAGGTTCCTCTATACCAAGCTTAATTAAATCTTCTTCTGATAATTCTGTCAAACCATATTGATCAATATTTTGTTTCCTTAAAACAACAATTATACAAAAGGATTAAATTCATTTAAACATTATTACTTTTCTTAATAAATGGCTCAAGTTGTCGATTTATGAAGTAATCTTACTTGAAAATCTCTGTGTATTTCTGTGCTCCTAGACCACACAAGATAGAGCTCACGGTTTCCTCATACTTTGCCGAATCAATTTCATTCACTTCTAGTAATGTTTCAGCAGCATTTAAACTCATTTTTAATATTTTTGTATTACGAATAGTATTGTTTACATCTGCAAATGCGGTAGCGATCAAATCGGTCTGTCAATTTGTCTTCTGTCTGTCCACTGTCAGTCTGTCAGACTTTTAAAAGTCATTGTCAAATGTCAAGTCACTATGTTCTTTGGCGTTGACAATACTAGTAAAAAAAAATGTACAGTTCGCGCCAAACTTATTGTCCGGGTTGAAGTTGGCACGAGCTAAATTTAACCCGGCCGTAAAAATCGGAGAAAGAAAAATATTGGATTGTAATAAATTAAAAAATAAACCTCAAGTCGTAGGCTGTCGTTTTAAATTATTTTAATCCAATATTTTTCTTCCTTCGATTTTTACGGCAGGGTTAAAGTTAGCTCGTGCCAACTTCAACCCGGACAATAAGTTTGGCGCGAACTGTAAAATTTTTACATAAATCAATTAAGTGATTGAATATTACAATGTATCTAAGTACTAAATTAAAAAAATATTATTTTTAACAGTTATTATAATTATTATTATTTTATTTTAGTTATATTTAAGAATAGATTTTTAATTTAGTAAAAAGTAGGTATTTTGACAGTTGTTCTCACCATAATTATTCGCTCTGGCAACAATTTAATCTCTGTGTACAGTTCTCGCCAAACTTATTGTCCGGGTTGAAGTTGACACGAGCTAACTTTAACCCGGCCGTAAAAATCGGAGAAAGAAAAATATTGGACTAGAATGATTTAAAACGACAGCCTACGACTTGAGCTTTCGTTTTTATTTATTACAATCTAATAGCCAACATGTTTATGTTTTTATAATTATAATAAAATTATGATTTAAAAATATAAGTTTTCACGCGCGTAATATTATTATCAAACTTTGATAGCCACACTTCAGAACCTCACTGAACAGTGGCGCCATCGGTTGAGACAAAAAACGGTAGGCCGCTAGCCATCATTGTACATCGTGAGTTCAATCAATTTAGTATATAACTTACCTATCTATGCAATCAATCAAGCTCACTGCTACACAAATATAATATACTAAATAGGTATCTCTTTATCTATGTGTACTAGTTTATAATTGATCGTGCCAGTGATCTACTAGAGCTAGAAACTTCATTTGCAAGACTTTACACAAATATTCTTTTTTTTTTCTTAGAAAATTTACACTTTCGGAGTCAGATACCCGTGGCCGCTTACGCTGTTAGTTGAGCACACTGGTTAGAAAATGCTCAAAATCTGCCTTCTTTTATTCTCTCTAACTCATATTTATATTCTTAAGTATACCCTCTTTTTAACATTACTTACCTCTAAATACCTACCTATTTTCATGTGAAGAGAATGGAATGACTATAAAATATCTTTCCAATGCAGGAAAACCTGTCAGCGTCCACCAGTCAAAACTACGTCCTATCAATGAGTAAACTTATTGGATCGTAAGCTTAGGTATAGGGGGTAACGTAAATGGGGAAACCAAACCACGGGGTAGCGAATGAGGCGGAATATTGGAGAGAAAAAAACGACTGTTAAATAATTATTTATTTAATAAATTTTCTACTTAACCAAATAACTACAGACACCACACAAAATTGTTTGTACTTACAATAGCTTAAAAAAAAAATTTTGATGTAATCTAAGGCTAACATTCAGAGACGATGCTCAGCGTAAAGTAAGGCTTCCGTATGTCAAATTTGTATTACAATTTGACATACGGAAGCGTAAGTTCATGCTGAGTCTCTTCTCTGAATCTCAGCCTAAGTATGCAGGCAGCACTAGACCTGCGTGCACTGCTGCAAAGAGTAATAAATACATCGAAATAGGTAGTAATAGTATAAACGAAGTAAGTTTACTCTTTGCTAACATCAAATGTCACTTCCCAAAAGTTTTAGAACTTAGATCATGGCAATAAATAAATTAATATCAATTTGAAAAGTAAGTACCTACCTACCAATACAATATAAACTACCTAAGTACATAGCTACATATCTAAATTGAGCAATTTACTGGCGAGGCATGATTTACAAAAATATTTGTTATTATTCTGGAGATAAGTTATCTACAATTGCTTTAACAGCCTGCCATGTTTCACGTGCCGTAGAAACTATTTGGGAGCCTGGGAGCAAGAATCCGTATGGGCCGAAAGAATCCCTGAGGTCAACGTGGTAAGAAAACTTGATGCCGGCGCGTGCCTTCGCCCAATCGTGTGACATCCCCGAAGCTGGTTGTCGTATCTCAGCGGCTGTACCGACCTGCAAAATGAATAGCAATTATTAGAATGACTTTCCATTTTTGTCACCATCAAAGAACAAGAAAAGGTAAACCCTTGACGTGGTAGATAGGTACTGTAGATAGCAGTTATCAGTAGGATTACGGTTACAGTGGCGTATCCAATTACAGCCCTATTATCCCTGTGTAGTAATCATTTCCAAAACGCTGACGTTCGGGAACCCCTAAATTCAATCTGTGTCTTATAATATCAAGTACAACTTTTTTAGTGCTTTTGAAACCTTACCCACTATTTGTTTTTTTCCTGTACAAATTTTCATTTAGATATACTGACTCCCAGATAACGATATGTAGGTCAAACAAATATTTTTTCCTACGGGGATCGAACCCACGTTACATGACACAATTTTATTGAATACAGTAACGTTACTTGTTAATAAAGAGATGCTTTCTATGATTAGATGCTTACATGATACTTGGTGCCATATAAGTCGGCAAGTGCGCCGGTGGCCAACTTGCCCATCTCGGTGAGGACGCCGTCGTCCGCGAACGCCTCGTGCGCGTGCGAACTTGGCACCAACCACGCTTGAGAGTACGCGTGCAGAGATAGATACAACTGTAAAGTAATACATCCATCATTGCGATAATTCAATTAGGCTTTATAACTTTATAACATAAAATGACTTTATACGGTTCAAGATAAATTTATCTAACTCAGTCCTATTCGTTCCGATTTCGACTTCTATTAAAATGTACCTAGAGTATCGTAAATTCATTCGTAAGTTTTCAAATTCAATACATGATTTGGTCAATACTTAAGTTTAAAAAAAAATTAAGATAAGATTCCTACACGTGGCCAACTGGCCAGTGGCTTAATGGTGCATGGCCCTATGCACAAAAATCGGACCAGAATTGAGTTCAGCTCAGTCAATTGCTATTGCTAACGCCTATTGACACGCAACTCAGATCCCATTGGAAACATACAATAGAATCGTTTTGTGAATGATCTTATATTGTACGCCTATAACTTATAAGTTATAACTCTTAGATGTCATAAATAGTATCGCTAGGTAAGAGTACTTTGGAGGAGTTCGTTTCGAAAGTGTAGTAGATAATGTTTTGAAAGTAACGATGTGGGCAAATACCGTATTCCGTCACAATTTCTCGCTATAGTCATGCGGTCTACCTTTACGGTTTTGAACGAATGATACATTGCTATACATAAAAGCAGTTGAAGTGGAAATCATCTCTAATTCCTAGTTGCAACCAAGTGCGACTAGCTCTTATTGTTTTAATTTTGAGTTATTTTTTGTTCGTAACAAAGGGCAAGAGATTCCACCTTTACAGTAGAAATAGTTTTTAAACATCGTATATAAGATATCTTCCCTCAATAAATATCTACCAACCGTACCTAGTAGTGCCTTCATTAATATTCAGGTGTATGTAATTATGATAACGAATTTTGATACGATTTTATGAGTATTCTCTTCAAAGCCTGAAGATAAAGTCCAGTCATGACTAGTCAGTAGGTAGTTAAACTAATGAGATCTAAAGTGAAAACGAATACTAAGAACTTGTTATGGGTACTAATTACCCATTTACATGAACACTTTAAATAGGTAATAAGTATGTTTTAAAGACGTATATCGTAGTGCGCATCCGTCACGCGATAAAAAGACTGCGATAGAAAACATGATTACTAGCACCTTACTTCTTGTTGGTGGTTTAATGAGCTTCAGGTTCACTATCCTCCAATAATATAACCAATAGTTATTATTTATGGAGAATTATTATCATTTAGAATGACGGATGAAAAAAAAAAACCACTAGACCAACGAGGTAGTAATATAAAATAAAAGAAGTACATACTTTCACTTTCCATACCAATAAAATCTTCGTCAATCTATCCGCAAACAGATCGCCTGTTGGATTAAAATCCAAGAGGTCATTAAGCGCGGCCAGAGTGCGAGGAATGTAGAATATTAGATACCTACCTTAATCTGTCCTCTATGTTCAGCCAGGAATTCCGAGACGGCTCGCGTTTCGGGCTCGCTGAACGGGTGCGGACCGGCGTAGTTGTCCGAACACGGGTCGAGGGACGAGTCCTTCTCGCTCCAGTGATAGTCCCAGTTGCGATCCGCGTCCACGCCTACGCACTCCGTCTGACCCCAGTTCCATGGGAACCTGAATGAAGAAACAGATCTCAGGTTTGATCTTAGTTGATCTTCTTTTTGACGTTCTTAGGTTGAAAATCGGACAAGGTTCGTTTCAGTTTGTTTCGTTGAAAAAAATTTAGCCAGCTTGAGGCACTTTTTATATTTTGTATCTACTTTGGCTAGTCCAATTTATTCTAATTTGATCGGAAATCTGCCTCTTTGTCATTGTTTTCGTATTGAAATTATATAGTCATTAGTAACAAACTGCCTGCTAGTATTAATAGCCCATCGTGATTGATATCACTTTGATAAGACGTAATAGCATAGAGAGTATTATGTCGTGTAATCATCTCTATTTGTGCCTAATTGTGATGGATGATACTTATTTGTAAAGGGAATTTAAGGTCCAAAGGAATGTAATGTATAAGTGGGTCATTGGGGTCAATATTTTTTTCCGAGTTGAATGCCAAGCACTTTCTTTGTCGATTATAATAATGTTGTACAGAATGACCTCTGCCTTATAGGGCGTCGCTTCATTACACCATACAAGGCGTGGCTTGTGAACTTTTCGCGACTTTTTTAATTATACAAAAGCTTTCACTAGAAACTTTACACAAGTCAATGATGATACGATATGAATGATATTATGATCAGGGTATAAATGTAAAATATAACATAAACTTTTAACTTTTTATATATCGGTTTTACAAAAAAAAAATACATAAATCTTAGGTATACTACTACTATCTAGGTACTTTCCCAGGATGTCCCTCACCCATTCCAAATTAATGTTATTATTAAAGATAGGTAAGTAGACAAGAATCACTTTCTACATAGTTAATACTTACTAAGCGTTCAAAGTGGTATCTAATGATTTCATTATAATTTTTCTTTTATTAAAAAGTGGACCATAAGTGAGATGTGCCAGCTAATGGTAATAGTAAGTGGTCACCGTCGCCAATGAATGCTTTCAAAAGAGGTTTTACTCGCCTTTTTATGTTTTTTTAGGACTGACTTACCTAGTCAACTAAATATACCTGTAGGCATACAGGTATACTCGATAAAAAAGTTGAAATATCACGCGTTAGGTAGGTAACCTGCTTTTGAAAGATGTGTGGCACATTATCTTATGCAAAACACAGAAATCGTGGCCGTCATGTCATAAGTGTATGTTGTGTTTTTTATATTTCAATTTATTAATATACTTACGGATTTTTTTGACAGAGGAAAACCTTTAAAGGTGTGACTGGCCTTCTGGGATAATGCGTCCCTAAATGGTTGATGTTGTGGAAGTCGTTGTTTCATGAGTATCACAATCACTCACCATCCCACATAGTAGTCGTCGGAATGGTCGGACAGTCGTGAACGCGTTTTCCTCCAGAGCCGGTCGTGAGTATGCGAATGCTCGTACCCATCCGGGTTTAGCACCGGCATGATGTAGAAGTCAGCTTGCTTGAGCACTTCAAATTCCGCACCTATTAATACGAAACAAGTTTATAAAAAAATGCATCAATCATACTTCGCCAAAGAAAGTTGTACGAAATTTCATTGATTAAGATTGACTACTAATAAGATATTATAAGTTGGTAAAAGCGTATGCTTGCTATACTGCATGTACCTAATTATCTATGCGCATTAATTGCCAGCTACTATATAACGTGTTTATAAAGATCTAACCCAGGTCTTTCTCTCCCTCGACGAGTGCATGTATCATCCACGTGGCGACGGCCGGTGCTATCCACTCGCGCGCATGTGCACCTGCATCTAGCCACACCGCAGGCTTCATGCTCGAGCGCAGCTTCCATTTTTTCTTCTCTTTTCCTTTCACCACAGTGTCGTTTCCTGTCAGTGAAATCTGGCAACAGTCGGCTACATTAGTTTAAAATTTCCCGTGGATTAGCTACTATCAAATCCTCTAACTACCAAATCCTTTGCGAACGAATACTTTTCCAAACGAACACACCCTATCTGCTTTAAATATCCGATTCATTATAAATAATTTTCCGTTTTTCCCTACTAACAACAGGAATTTGACATGCTCCATGCAAAATGTGCCAAAATTCGATCCGTATTATGGAAGTCTTTACCTTAACTGCGACCAGTGGTAGTCCTTCTGATGATCGACCCAACGGTATGAGCTCCACTAAATCAGAATGCGAGTGCTGTAAATACTCTAAATAGCGTAGAATATCGGCATATCGGTGATATCGTCTCCAAGTCATCGGGTGACCACGCAACTGTTCCAATTCGAGTCTCTGCTTCTTCGACAGTCGAGGGTTCTCGTAAGTTATCGCTTTCTGTAAAAAAAATGGATTCATATCATGTCATAACCCCCGACGCAAAAACGATGGGGTTGTTATAAGTTTGACGTGTGTGTGTGTGTGTGTGTCTGTCTCTGGCATCGTAGCTCCCGAATGGATGAACTCAATATGGGTATCAAATGAAAGGACTGTATTAGGAGAATACACTATGATAAATATCAAATCCAAGATGGCCGCCACCACAAAAATGGAAAATTACATGTCGGAGGTTTTCAAAATTTTTAATTTAGTTTATTTTTATTCGAAAAGGGAATCATTAAGAGTGCTGTACCTGCAAATCCCAAATTACGACATCGAAGTCTATTTTGTTAGATTTGAGATGATCCTTCACGTCTACAAGAAGATCAGGAGGGACGAGCAAGTCAGTGGAGCCGTTGAGTGAAGGTGCTGTCCACCACATGAGCCCCGAACCTTGCGCCTCCTCTTGCAAGTCCAACATCTCGTGCACCTTCCACGGAACGTCAGGGTACGTTCTTATTAGCTGGAAACCTTTGTAGTTTTTCTTCAAAGCCTTTTTTGAAGATCTTTCTAGATTCAACAATTAAACACTAATTAATATATTTAGGTAACTAGGACATCCATAGAAAAGATTGTGAGAATTACATTAGTATCTATAAAAAATGGTACTATTTCTAGAAAGTCTAAAACGGAGTCACCAACTGAGGCCTCATAAGATTGCTCTGTGATAGAAGATTTAGATAAGTTTCGTCAGGCGGAACTTTAGTTTTGATAAAGAGCCGTGACTAACTTTGTACAATACTAACTTATAACTTGTATACGTACCGCCTACCTACCCAAAAATATGATAAATGTTCTAAATTAAAAAAAAAATGAAATTGCAGACTTTAAAAAGTGAATATGATTCATCAACAGCAGCATAATCGCAAGTTTCTCATAAAAAACGGAAGCGCTTACTAGACTAGAACACTAGAACGTCTTAGCGGCAATTATCTAATTCATAATAAAATAAATTTCTGTCTACATTGTAAACATCACTTTTCAACAACAGATCAGATGCGATTAAAGACTATGTTAGCGGAAAAATCTCAGTTGAAGATAATAATTTTAACAATGTCAGTATTATTTCTGGTGATGATAATAATATAGTAGGTAATGTCAATCTTTGACGACGTCTGTGGTCTAGTGGTTCGAGTACCGGACTGCTGATCACGAGGTCGTGGGTTCGATTCCCACAAGACACAAACATTTATGTGATGAACTTTTAGGTGTTTGTGTTTGTCTGGGTGTTTCTTATATATTATAAGTATGTATTTACAAAAAAAAAGTATATAAGTATTATATCCATTGTCTAGTACCCATAGTACAAGCTCTGCTTAGTTTGGGACTAGATGGTGCTGTGTAAAAATGTCCCAGGATATTTATTTATTTATTTATTTATTATTTATTTATTGTAAAATGAAGTTTCAGTTCATCACGAAGTGGATCAGAGTTAAATAAAATCATGACCAAAAGTCAATTACAATTTTATCGTTTACGTCTAAACTTTTCAGACTACACACTGCACTTAGCTCTAGATTAAATACTTGTTTATTTACATAATATTATGCTTGCAAGTGTAGATAAGTGCTAACTTTAAAAACCAGGTAGGTACTTATAAAACTTGTTGTTTTTTATAATTATGTTCATATACATATGATAAATAAACATGTTAGGTAAATATAAATACTCATTACTCTTTCGTATGACAGTATTGCCTATTTTCATTATAATTTTAAAAATGTTATACTCGTTTTGTTAATTTATTCAACAAAATTAGTAATCCTATACATATTTACAGAGATAAACAGAACAAGCAGGAACTTTTAATAATACGTCAATTAGTAACTGTAATGGGCATGGCCGCATGGGCATACATATAAGCGCCTTTATCACCGTATTTTGTTTAACACAATCTAAATATGTATAAGTAGCTGTTGGTATACCAATAAATAAATAAATTAGATATTTTCTTATAAAAATTATAACACTTACTGATGGTAATATCGTTAGAAACAATGGCGCCATCATTGTCTTCGCTGTCTAGTAGAGTCTGGAACCAGGTGTTTGGCGCTGTGGTCGGCGGCCGAGAGGTGGTCGCGGTAACAGGTCTCTTAGGCGCTAAGTCATTCGAAAACCAGCTGCCGCCAAACAATGACGACTTGGTTGATTCCATAATCCAATTGTATACGGAAGAAATAATACCTGAAAAAAGTAATGTTTGAAAGCGTATTTTCTTAAATGTAGCCTATTACTTCCGTTTATAATAGAAGAAATATTGCCAGTCAGTTCTGTATCTCGGCCATGAGTTTTTACGCTGTAAAATATTTGTATTGAAAACCCTACAAACAGTTACGGAAGGAACTAAAATCCCATATAGGATTACAGCGTTTCGATGCGTAAAAAACCTATCGAAGGCTATCTTTTTGTATTTTTTAAACATTTTCCACGCTAAGATTACAAGTTATTTAAATGAAGGAAAAAAACGGCTGGCGAGCACGTAGTTTAGAATGTAAAGGAAGATTTTTATCCGCGAGTGGGGCGGTAGCTTAAGTTCTATTTAAAATGATCATAGGGAAAATATGTAGGTACATTTTCCGGAAAAATATGAAGAAATGTATAATTTCAAAATTACTATCTTCCTTGGGTAAAATAAGTATAAATTGCTTTGCTGTCGCTACACGAGATCATAGTGTTAGCAGCGCCTCATCATATCTAGTTTGTTGCACGGAACTGCTCAATAATTCAATAACAATTCTTGATATCGAAGGCTTCGTCCAGTAGTTACTACATTTAAGGAGAAACTTTTTTATGTTAGTGGGACAAGAGTATCGAGCGAGAGCTGGAGGCCAGGTGCGCGGGGGCAGCATGCAATAACGCTTGGCGCGCTGTGCCAGCGTTTGCGCTATGCGACAACTTCCTCTATAACATTTTCTGCGTTACTCACTGATTACTCCGCATGTCTATTATGCTTACTAAGCTAATTACTCGGTTTTGTTTTCGATCTTTCTCACGTTCTTTCAAATTTTATCATCACTGGGAATTGGGACACAATAAATGTGGTAAGGGAGAGTTATAGAGAAACGAATCATTGATGGTAAACTATACATTGTTGTGCATAAAAAAGAGATAGATAATTGTATATGCGTAAGCTTTCCTGTGTTAAAAGATGTTTAGTATATTTATGTAATGCAATAACGCCATGTAACACATTTTAGACAGCCCTCAGCGTCGTCGCCTAATGCAGATGACACCCAAAAACAGTTCTGTCCAAGCAGTATCCTCTGATGCTGCGATTGTGATTATGGTAATTTACGTCATTTTCAATCCTTTTAATATTCGGCCCGGCTCGTCACACCTACGAGCCCATTAGAGATTTTTCTCCCAGATATTTTTTTTGTGTTGAAAGAAATCTCTGAGACATGCCCTGGTACGTCTTTTCTTCTGATAAAGTGTGTGTTAGGTTTGAATTCGAGACTACAATATAATTAGAGAGCCGGGCCTGTTTTACCACCTTCTGATGAGTTTCCGTTAAATTACTGGGCAGATAATTTCATACAAATTTTGTTCAATTGTTTAATATATCCGGCAGTTAGCAGCTATCCAGAGGTGATGAAACATGCCCTAAGTATTTAAATGTATATCACTGACACTGACGCATCAGGTAATTTAATATCTTTGACAATATCCTGTCTTCAGGCGTAGTTACCAAATTTCATTTACCCACGGCTGAAATTAAGGTTACAGACGTATACGGCCTGTTTCACCACCTCTGGAACGCCGGTAGCCGCCAGTAAAATTACAAAATATAATCATTTATCTGTTCATCTCCACGGTCTCCACCATCTTATAGAAGAAGTACGTCTTCATAATTATATTTCAGTTTGCTAATATCATATCTCAATAGAATAGACATAAGCTTCTCATAATTATGACAGACAGTGTGAATGGCCCAGGAGTTATTGACATGAGAAAATACTGGTGTAGGCACGTAAGCGACTTTGTAATCATCAACAACTTTCCCGATTTAGTTTGAAATAAGAAAATAGGTATCAACAACAGATACTTAAACACATTAAAACTCTTTTACGTGAATTTAATACCCAAATAAACTTTCTCGAAATGATTTGTAATTAATTTGTGACTAGCGATGCAATTCTTATGTTTTGTATGATACATATAATTTTCAGCGAATCGATGCATCGATAGGTAATAATATTTATAAATAGATTATATTATTAACATAAAATATCAAAATTAAATCAAAAACGCTAGCTTGTCAGTAAGCTAGCGTTATTATTCAGTATTAAGCAAATTAATATCAGTAGGTTTTTTGTAATAGTTGTGACTACCTACAGTACCTACATACTAACTAACAATTGGGCAGATAGGTCGTTTTTCGATATCTATAATGTACAGACATTGGTCAGCTTTTTTTGAGCTATGGCAATCTGCCGATACTTTCAGCAATTACTGTCAGTGTATTTGCCAGTTACAAATTATATTATGTATGTTGCAAAATGACAACAGAGGACAATTGAACATTATGTGGCCATGGAAACCATAACTTATTGCTTGTAGTACTTAGTACTTACCTACCGATAAGCACGTGAAAATATTGATGAAGACATACCCAGATATCAATTGAAAGTAAAAGTACCTAACAGAAGTACCTACTTGAAATAGATTAGCTGTAAAGATTTATCATTTATTTATTTATTTATTATTTATTGATATTATTTTAATCCCGACGTTTCGGACCCTTTACAGCGTCCATGGTCACGGGTGACAAAATTACTTACCTACCTATTTATTTATTAAAACTTACAAATTAAGGCAATCAATAAAATGGGAAATAAAACATTATTTTATCAGTCATGTAGATAAGTGCCTAATTAATGTTTCCACCACATGGGTCCCTACTCATGATCGCGTTTCTACGTTAACAGGTTTATCAGGCGTAAGATTAACCGACTATAGCAAAACCTTGATATTATATATTATGTATTGTTTAGATATACCTAAGGGTTTGCAGATTGCAGAGATCAGAGAATAATACGAAAAATAATCCAATATGGCGGAGCGCGCAAGATGGCGGACTAGGCTTTATTTAAATGAGTTTATTTTTTCCTTTTAGAGCGTTTACTTAAAAGCTTGTTATTAAAAATATTTTTTAAATTAGGTTATTTTCAGTAGGAGTTGTGAGTAGTAATAGTAATCTATAATAATATACACAGCATTAACATTGTAAATAATTGTTAACGTAATAATTCATGTATGTAATGCGTCTTTACATTTCATGATCATTAATCTCGGATCGTAAAACGTTAAACTGCATAATTTTAATTACCGCGATGCTGTAGAAGGTAGGTCTCGGTGTCATTTATTTTAATTATTGTTTAGAATAAACCAAGAATATAATATTAATTGTCTTCTATTTACTATTATTTTTTCTACCTTTTTAATATCGTGCTATGTGTGGAAGTTAATTTCAGATGAGTATGTGTGAGCATTTAGAATTTCGTCTATGCGTCACGGCCTCTTAGAAAGAAATACTATTCAGACCAGACCTAAGTTTTTATAATTAAACATAATTTATAAGACTAATATTATACAGCCGAAGAGTTTGTTTGGTTGAACGCGCAAATCTCAGGAACTGGTGGTCCGATTTGAAAAAATCTTTCAATGTTAGATAGCCCGTTTATAGAGGAAGGCTATATGTCATCACGCTACAACCAAAAGAAAAAGAGGATCAATTTAAAATGTTGTAAAAACGGGGAAAAAATATTCTTGCTGAAAAAAAATCTTTTACTTTTGCGGAAACGAAGTCGCGGGCCAAGTGTAGTAGACAACAAAAGTGTCAGAGTAGCCAAACTGGGATCATTAATTTGTAGGCGGATGTCCATTCTTTAAATCTCATTTTTATGTCAAAAGAAATATACTGCTTGTTATAAATTTGATGCAATCGTACGAAGTATAAAGACAGTGCTGCTGATTTGGCGGCGGTTTGCAAACTAATTCATTCTTCTTTCAGTTTGACTGATTTATTAATAATCACTATTTCTAGGAAAATTACAAAGAAAAAGCTTTCAAGATTATAAATTAACGTCCCATATTATTTCCGTTTGATTTGTCGAATATCGCCATCGCTTAGGTCATAACTTTTTCCCGTAATTAATAATAATAATAATTTATTTAATAAACACATAGTTAGACACAGTACAAAGGTAAACATTCAAAGATGGAAGAAATTTTTGATGTAGCAATAGGCCCCAATTTAGGCACAGCATGTATCTTGGTGACCCAAAATTAACATATTTTTTTTATCAGAATTGCTTTAATTATAGTTAATCATAATACGATATGATTTTCTGTACTACTTTGCCGCTTAGTATAGTGGTCGTCAGCGCAACTGCTTCGCCAGAGTAAAACCACAGAGTAGAAGTAAAACCCAATAACACTGTTCGACCTGGGAATCAAACCCAGGATGAGCAGTGTTTAGTGTGATGAGGGTTTTACTAAAATCCTCATAGGACCTTAACATAAACTTCGGGGAATACCGGCTTGATGTATAGGTACATTTACTGTGATGTTTGTAAAGAGTAGTAGTACCTAAGTAGTAGTAGTAGTAAAGTAGGTGTGTTAATGGGTCAAAAAAGAAGACATCATTAAAATTATGATTATTTATACTTATGTTAATATGTCAGTAGGTGTCTATTATTTTGCATAAAAACATAGCAATAAAAAATTCCACACGCCAATTAATTTTATGACTATGACTAATTTTATAGCAATAAAAACATATTTATTGCAGCACTCGGTTATTAACGCTCCATTGTAAAGTATTTTTTGGTAAACACACATTATATCTGAAATGAAGAAATACTCTACAGAATCACCAGGTTAAGGTCCCGTTCTAGCTTCATCCTTAGGCTTATATTCAGAGACGATGCTAAGCATAAACTTAGGCTTCCGTATGTCAAATTGTAATACAAATTTGACACACGGAAGCATTACTTACGCTGAGCATCGTCTCTGAATATTAGCCTTAGGCTAACATTCAGAGACGATGCTCAGCGTAAAGTAGGGCTTCCGTATGTCAAATTTGTATTACAATTTGATATATGGAAGCGTTAGTTCATTCTGAGTCTCTTCTCTGAATCTCAGCCTTGGTATCTCTAGAGAGAGATGGAGCAAGGAGTCGCCTCGCCCGTATGGGGTTTTGGTTGCAACGGACCTCAGCCCGACAGTCGTGGTGAATGTAACTGTTTCATTGATGAAATGTGGTTTTTAGTCGTTATAAGTCCGACATACTCTGCTCAGATGGCAGGGATCCATAAAAACTACTGAACAAAACTGCAAAATGCATAATTACAAAAATAGTGGTAGAACCGCAATAAATCTACTTTTTGTATCAAGTGTGAAAGAAAGTTGTACATAAATAACGCAAACTATGTACAGGTGAAAGCCATATAGCGCTGTAATCTAAAATATTACGTTGCGGTAACTTAGAAGATTGATGTCGCTGTAAAAATTTTCCTTCGCAAGATCGTTCGGGTCAGTGAAAACAACCTTTATATTAAGAATGTTGCAATCCTTATAATTTAAAAAAGTTAACTTCTTAAATATCGTACAATAGCAACAGTTCACAGTTGGCATATTAAACTGTATATATATATTCTGGTACTTATATGTTTTGAAGCGTGAAATAGCGCATTAGAAAGCACAAGTAAAAATATTAAACCGCATTTTTCTCGCTCTCAGTGAGTCCGCAATGACTCGGTTCCTCGCTTCTCCATCGTCTCGCCTACGATTTTATAATGATGATTTCGGATTTAGTATGATTTTTCAGAGAAAACTGTTTGTAAATAAATAGTTATCGAATAAAAAAACATAGGTACGGTGACTTCCGATTGTAAACTTAATGAAAATTGGTTAGCATCGTGTTTTTATACTGTACTAGCTTTCCGCCAGCGGCTTCGCCCGCGTGGTCTGGGCATTTCTTATAACTTTGATCCCTTATTCCCTTTGTACAGCCCTTTTTCGCATTAAAAAGTAGCCTATGTCCTTTCTTAGGTTCTAGACTATTTGAGTACCAAATTTCATTTAAATCGGTTCACTAGTTTTAGCGTGATAGCGCGACAGACAGACAGACAGACACATAGACTGACAGAGTTACTTTCGTTATAATATTATATATAAATAAGGATAAGGATAAATAAATAAATACTACTACTACTCCAATAGGTACACAGTTACAGTAGATCGAATAATTAGCAGCCGAAAAACAAACAATATAAAAATACACTTAGATTTCGTGACACCTGATCAATAAGTTCCTCTTAAAATTAAGAATCATTTACAGGGTCGTTTCAAGTTGCCTCTTCTAACAGACGTTGCTATATTTTCATTTCACTGACCCTAGTATTCAACAGGTTTTTAGAATACCTAAACTGATGCAGAGCATTTTTTTACAATCGCAGAGCAAGTTAAATCCCTTCGTTAAAATATAAGTACTTTCCATACCATACACCGATGTAGACAGGTAAAGTATGCGATATATTAAAAGCTCATTTTAGCAAATACCTATTTCAGCGAGTTTATGAGAACATTCTCAGTTCATAATATAGTTTGCAACTCGACACCTAAGTAGTTTTACCCTATGGAAGTCAAATAGTTAAAGTTGTAATAGTTATGTGTGACAGTACAGTAGTATCACATACGACTACACACACGACATGAGACTGTGAAGTTGCATGTGTATATTTTTAACCCCCGACGCAAAAACGACGGGGTGTTATAAGTTTGACGTGTCTGTGTGTGTGTGTGTGTGTGAGTGTGTGTCTGTCTGTGGCATCATAGCTCCCCAACGGATGGACCCATTTTGATTTTGTTTTTTTTATTTGAAAGGTGAATTAGTCGGGAGTGTTCTTAGCTATTTTTGATGAAAATCGGTCCAAGATGGCCGCCGCTACAAGACAGCGGATTACATATTTTTTCACAACTCCGTCAATATGGGTATCAAATGAAAGGGCTTAACTAGTAGAATACTATACACTATGATAAATTTGAAATCGAAGATGACCGCCACCACAAAATGGCAAATTACATTTCGTGTCGGGGGTTTTCTAAATTTTTAATTTAGGTTAGGTTATGTAAATAAATAAATACCTATCACCAATACAATTTATATCATATTATATATTAGCATCCAGGTATAAGTACCTAGAGTTCTTTTATTGTAGGTCATCTTAATTTAAAATGGGGTAACTGCTTATTCTACGTAAATTAATTAATTTGAAGTCACCTACCTAAAAACCAACCTGATTTTGCTGGCTTTTCAGGAACCTTCTTCAATTTGTTGTCGTCAAAAAATGTGGACAACCACCCAGAGTTTTTGGGTGGGCAAGTAGTTTTCTTAGAATACGGTCTCTTGGTGGTTTTAGTGCGTCGCATAGGACGCGTCGTGGGTCGTCGCGTAGTTGACGGCTGTCGGCGCGTCGGGCTCGGCCGCCGCGTTGTCCTCCGGGTAGTGGTCGGTCTCCTAGTGGTGGGCCGAGTCACCGGCTCCATATCCGGAGATTCCATTAACACATATTGATCTCCTATCTGAAGTACGGGATGCCCTGTCACCGTGTCGCGCTTAAGCAGTGGTGGTTTAGTTACTATAAAATTTGTGTGACTTTCTATATTAATATTAGTAGTCTTAATTACTTTTTTTTCATCACCTTTAGCGTTTTTCATTGTCACATTCACTTTGGGGATCTTCCCCTTGAGTATCACTTTAGCACTTGGAGTTGGAGTGGGCCGTGGTTGTGGCGTAGGGGTGGTTTCGTAGGAGTCTTCGTATTCGTCCCACACGGAAAAAGGATCTAGGGATTCGGAATCGGAGATGTCTGCGGAGTGTCTCGGCGGGCGGTGGACGGCCGCCGCGCACGCCAGCAGCGTCAGCAGCGCCAGGCGACGCGCCATGTGTCGAGCGTGTGCGCATGGCGAGGTGCGCGCGCACTGTACGTCCTGCCGCCGCCGTCGTAGTCGGCCGGACCACCTTCCCTGCCACTGTTATTATGCGTCGATGTCGCTTTCAACGCGCCCGCGACCACTAGGTCAGCAGTCTGTGCCCACTTGAATTATCTACGTACCCGCGTCGCCAGTAGGTCAATTTTTATATTTTCCAGGTATTTTCCCTATGTAACTTCATTTTATTAACAAGAGTTTAATTGACTATTTCAAAAGAGTTTGCTTCCAATTTTCAACAATAGAATACTTAAGTGAAATATTTTAGTACTAAGTAAGTACCTTTTTTACCAACCACTAGATGCACTTATATTAAAAATCCGTAAGAATTTGAAAGTTTATCTCTTGGATAGGTTAGTTTATTTATTGTTTCTGCATACAGGAAGCGATTGAAATGGTTGCCCATCCATCAGCGCAGAGAGCAAAGGGCGTTGACCACCTTGTTCTCATTACTTGATTCTCCTACTTCTCCTTCTTATCTTTCTTCTTATTTTCAATATTTATGCTCCAACCACGACAGAAACCTCCGTTCTTCACACAATCGTCTCCTGCAATGTCCCTCTCATCGTACTGACTTCATGCACTCTTCTTTCTTTATTCAATCTGTTCTTCTATGGAATGGGCTACCTCAGGAAATCAGGATGGCTAACAGTCGCTATTCTTTCAAGTTTAAACTTCGGAAATATCTCCTCAGCTCTCTGGCAGAAGTTTAACATTAAACTTTCTTTATAAATGTTGTATGTATTATATATATATATATATATATTTTATATATTTATTTATATATTTTATATTTTTTATACTTTATTATATATATTTATATCGTTATATTTATATATCCAGGCCTCTTAAATTTTCGATACTATATCTTAAATTTTTCATTATTTTTAATTTTGTCTTGTTTAGTGCACCTACCTATATTAGTGTCTCTGCATCACCCTAAGGTCGACTGGTAGAAAATGCCTTAGGCATTAAGTCCGCCTCTGTACACATGTGCATAAAGAATAAATAAATAAATAAAAAATAAATAAATAAAAAGATTGTGATAGATACAAGCCGTTATTCGTACTTAGGTAAAGTTGAAAAAAGGTACTATCGAAACAGACTGACATCTAGGTAAAAAAAAAAACACCATTTCACCTTTTGGACCTTTGTATTATCCTCAATTTTTTATGCAGTGTGAATAGTGTGATCTAACGATAGATACCTAGTAAAGGCAGGCGAAATCAATTGGATTTCTAGTTTGTGAATGCAAGTTACAAACTCAACAGGCATAGCAAAGTGGCGAGCAAAGTCAACATCAAACTATATTGTTTGGTATTAAAACATATGATTTAATTTCCATCGTTTATCCACACATATCAATTGACAA
Organism: Acronicta psi; assembly: GCA_946251955.1. Classification (NCBI taxonomy): domain Eukaryota; kingdom Metazoa; phylum Arthropoda; class Insecta; order Lepidoptera; family Noctuidae; genus Acronicta; species Acronicta psi. The sequence goes on along the minus strand of OX276472.1, from coordinate 8,412,764 downwards.
CGCGTGAAATGTAGTTCAAACTGCACGGTTCGTTTAGCGGCGCGGGCGGCCGGCGCGGCGCGCGCGCACCTTAGGGTGTCTCCTCCGTAGCAATCGCATTTCACTAGAATTTCTTCCATTGTACTATAAGTATTTGAAATTGCTATCCGTCAAACTTTCCGTTTAAATTATTATGTTTAAAGCTTTCTAATGTGGAAAATTTTACAAAGTCATGCAAATTTCTCTTTCCGAAAATAATCCATTGAGCCTATTGATACAAATACCAATAGGTTACCATAATTACCATTAAACCATAAAATTTCTTATATATGGCCTTTCAGCAGGTTCTGTGAAACGGAAAATGCAAATAGGACGGTCATTTGAGCGATATAGTTGAATGGTTGGTTCTATTACATCGTATAGTATAAAATATCGTGATCGGTTAAAGAGACAATGAAGCAAAACAATATTTTTCTCGCACTAATTTTTCTGTAACAAAAGATACGCCAGCATCGTGTGAAGGTGACGTACATTGCACTATGATGCATGTTGAGGTGACGCATTAAGTAAGATAGAAAGCAGATGTTTCACTTCAAGTTGAACTCGACTTGAAGATCAGGTTATTCCGCACAGTCAAAAATACTTGTAGGTATAGTAACAGTAACAGAGTAAGATGCACGCAATAGTTCGACGTGTGCCAAGCAATCGTTTAATCAATTTGTCATGTACCTGAATCGAATATTATCCGTGTTTACCGACAGACAGACGATCAAACGGGTTCCTTTTGAGATACGAAACCCTAAAAATCTAATGAGAGGGGTTATGCCACCACGCTGGTCTAGTGCGGGTTGACTGGACTAAGTAGGTGTCAATTATTGTTTTTATTCATGGGTGTAGGCAGTAATTTTACCACGTTCGTATTTTTCTAGTAACACAGGCATCAAAGCATTCCGATTATAACTGGGTAGGTACTCAAATGAGAGATCCAGTCTTATAACTAGGTAAATTGGTAAGTCGCGTTTACTATTAAATGCAGCACATCTATTCCTGTAGTCGTCTTGGCTAGACCAATACGACTGTTGTGACAAATATTTTGCCAAAGCGTGTGAAAGGGCTACCTGCTTTCTTTTTGAAATCTTTGCCACAACAATTAAGTTTGCTCTTTGACTTTAAAACTGGAATAGTGCATAAGTTGGCCTAGCTAGAATTGTCGTAGAAAATAACTTGCTTGATCCAGCGACTGTGATAATGTAAATCTGACTCGCACTTTTCTTTTTAGTTTGTATTCATGCTTGGCTTATTTAAAAATAATAGTCAACTTTTGTAAAGGAGTTTCACTTCCTTAAGTCTGCATGAAGTATTTATAATTCCATGTGCTAGTTCTACCTACTTAGTACATATACAGTGACTAAAGATCATAATTAACCAAAGAGTACCACTACCAGATTTCCTTTCATTTTACTTCCTTGTGCGGTTTAGTGGTCTGTAATCAGCAGTCCATTTGTGATGATTACTATAGCGTGGAGACTCCTGGAAAACCAGTTTTCCTCAATAGCCATAACTAATTTAAACGTATCTATTTCTACCTCTGCTAAACAAACTTTTTATTTAATTGCTTCATATTGATACCAAAACTTATCGCCAAAGTAAATTTGCTATACATGGGGTATACCCATTTCGTGGGTAATTTATAGCAAATTCGAACACCTCCTCGTAAGCCTTTGTGGAATTCCGGCGCGATAGCATGTGCTATGTTTTGCAGCTACAAAATCAAAACTCCGTGCTGCTATTGAGAATTTCATAAAAATCTCAATAACACTGCTCAATTTGGGAATCGAACTCAGAACCTCGTGTGTTGTACTCGCGCTTGGGATCAAGTCGAAAACAATGACATAAAAAATATTTATAAGTCAATCATCCAAAAAAAATATCTACCGTTCCTTCTATGAAAAGCAAAGGTACTAATTACTACTAAAGAAAACGAAATCGTGAAGCTTGATGCACTTGCGCGTGCGCCAGTTAAAAGGTTTCTGCTTCTTGTCACGCGTCAAACATTATTTATTCTTTTTTATTTTTGATCTCGGATTCCGTGAAGCATAAATCCGGTTGTTTTTTTGTTTGAAAGCTTAAGCGTGGCCACTCATCCAACACACAATTTTGTTTGGGTTCTGCCCTAAAAGATCTAATGGAATCCTCTTTTTGTTGCATCCCTCCATCTATCTTTTGCAGCGAAATCATAATCAATTTAAATTTTAAAGTAGTGTGCCCAAAAATCCTGTATCTACTCGTATCTGTGTATCGTCTTAATACTCAAATCTAGATTCAACAGTGCATACTTTTTCAAAGGCTAGCCCTGAGCTTGCGGCAGAGGCTTATCGGATTTCATTATCGATATATATTTGGAACTTCAAACTTATAAAAGAGTGTGTAAAAAGCAGCTAAAAGCATGTAAAAAGTAGCAAACATGACGTGGACAGATCCGACAGATTAATGGAAACTCATTTGAAGCTCATTTTTGCAAAAATGAAGGGTGATGGTGATAGTATATCGACCTCTTTAAACTCGCAAACTTTCATCACCAAGTTCCGATGATTTGCCAGCGGATGTAAATCATGTTCATACGCTATTAGTGTTAATTATGAAAAAAAAACTCAATGATCCTATGAAAGTCCGGCTAGCGGTACCACATGGCGGTTTTTGAAATTGGTAACAAAAAACATAGACTCTTTATACTGTTATAATACTTATGTGAATACCCAGTTTTTCCCGTGACTGTTGATTGTGGCAGTAAAAACCCAACACGCATCCGAAATCGTAAGTATATTTTGCGTATTGGTGTACCCTAACTTAAGGTTGTTTTGACCTAATCAGGCCAATGATCAGGATTCCTAGATTCTAAACACTGATGAAATTTTTAACAATGGGTATTTTATCTTCTTGTTAGGCTTTTAGACCTTCATTTAGTATTTATGTGTAACTAACTGCCTAAGTGAATGGCACTTTAACGTTTTAAAGTAGTTTCTTTCACATCAAGCGTATAGCAAAAAAGAAAAAGTTTGCGGTGTGTTTGCCCTCTTCCTTCATAACGGAATTGGAACACAACTTTCAGCTGGTATCGACCCTATTTCAAAGTTTTATAAAGCTGAATAATGTTTTTCAAATTATAAAATTAGTAAGTAATAAAATTTTCATGGTCCCATTTTATAAATCAGACCTCATTATGCATAATTAAAAAAATCCGGGAGTCTTAATCTAGGAAAATCCTATTGCAGAAATAAGTATATTGTAATTTAATGAAATTACATACAGACATTTTTCTTTATATACATATTTGAGTATGTATAGGAATGAAAAGAGTCGTATCTTTTGTTGCTGAATCATTTTTGAAAGGCATTCATCATTTTGAATTTTGAGATGTTTTTTACAAGAGTAGTTAAAACTTTCTTCATTTTCGAAACCATTGCGGATATTTTTTACTAGCCTTCACTTGAAGGCCGTACAATAAGATTAATATTGTTTTTAGCACTTGGGGCCTATTACTGGCCAATATTCAAGCGGATATAAATTCTATTAGTAATTAGTTTTTTTCTGATATAACCTAGATATGTGTTAAAGAAATAACTGTTTTCAACGGACACCATACTTACACATTTTTTAAACGTCTCCACTCTCAAATTTTCTCCCACAACCGAGTGCTGTAGTGGCTATTCATCTCGAGAGTGGAACGGCGGCGTAATGCAGTTGCCAAACACTTGGCATTGTGTAGTTAGTATACCTAGCAAGTTACCGTCACCTGTAAAACAGTACAAAGTACCTGTTAATTTTCTCGCTCTTTGACTGCACGCTCTAGTTTTTATGTTAAAATCGATGTATTAGCATATTATAATTAACTTAACTTATTTTTAAGTATGTGCAACCTAAAAGTGTTCAATTTGTAAGATTTACGTTTAGAACATAATTATATAAATCAGTACCTATTTTATTAAAATATATATTTAAACAGAGAAAATATTAGTTTTAAAATCAGAACCATGAATGAAAAATTACATTATTAATATTATTATGTACCTACCTTTACTTTATAATTTTAGTAATTCCATTCACTTTTCAGGAAAAAGATCTTGTAATTAAATTGTTAGTAAGTACTGTAAGTAGACGAAAAAGATTTTTATCTGTTCATCGTAAAAAAATTATACAGTTTAATGGTGGTAAATTTTAAAGAGCACTTCCTCAGCTCTTTCCATTCATATATTGATCATGGCAGAAATTATAATATTTTATCATTGCTCGTGTAAGAAGATTCTCAATACACCGATCATCGTAGACTCAGACATATCATTACTATGTCTACTATAAAGATACGAGTACATATTTATACCTATCCCTAGGCGGCTTGAATGCAGTTTCAGAAAAAGTAAAAATCCTATAGGTCTTGTACGTAGGTATGGTATGGTATAGGTATCTTCTATTTTGAAAAAAGGAACTGCATCACCGGATGACCTTAGACGTGCAAAGGTGCAAAATTTCTTATTCATGCCAGCTCTAAAAAGCTCTGCATTAATAGGTCGATACCATTTCTCAATTCATCAGCTATCTTAAGAATGATGTGTAAACTTTTCTAACATTCCCACACTTATCTCTAGCACTTCCAATAGTGTATTGTTAACAATCCCATTAGTAGTATTGATATAAAAATAGGTCAATGGCATAGTGTGAATTTAATTGGAATTTCAAATTATCAAGTGAGAGGTGAAAACGTTTAAACCCCAAAAACTCGTTATATCATTTAAGGGTTGTGCGAATGAGTATTATTGTGAGTTTTTTTTGTACTTGTTCTTGTAGATCGTAATAAGACAACTCTGTACAGTTAAGCACCGTACACTCAGTACAGGCTATATTATATGGTCGACGTCTGTTGTCTAGTGTTCCATTAGTGTGTGTGGGTTCGATTCCCACAGGACAAATTTTCTGTTTGTCTGGGTATTTCTGTGGTGCTTTTTTTTTTGTAAAATCATACTATTATATTAACTATTTACTATTATATTAACTTATAACTATTTATAATTATATAAAAAGTATGATATACAATGTTGCAACAAAAAGTTTTTATCTCAGATGTTGTTGTTTCACTCATTCTTATGACAGTTTCTTAATTTTTATTGACATCTAAAACCTGTCATAGATGTATCAAAGTGTAAGCTAAACTAAAACCGACGTAAGTTATGTTTCTGAATAGGTACGATTTTTTTAAGATTAGCTAAGCCGATTTGTGGCTTTGGCTGATCTAAGCCCGTCTAACATGAATATCTCTGTATCTCAGCCTAAAGTGCTTACACGTTGCTACTCCATGTACGTGTACGGTGTAGGTATGTACGTGTCATTATTTTGTTTTTTTTTTCCATAAAATGTTTTCCAACCTTACGCACCTCTCCTTTGTTATACCCAGTAAATACAGTTTGCACACCGTGTGAAAAAAATTTGGCGATTTTTTTTTTGTCATGGAAATTCGTAACCATTACTATATTTTTCCTGCTCTAATTTGCAAAAATTGTAGGGAAACGAAAAGGATGGCAATAATAGATATGACTATTATTGCCATCCTTTTCATTTCCCTACAATTTGCATACGCATACTGCACATTTTCGCATAGGTTGCATTCTAATCGTGGGAGAGGATAATGTTTTTAGAGCATTGCGATAAGATTTATTTTGGAAGGTGTTTTATTAATACTTTGTTGATATTTGCAAGGTTGGTGTTATTGTTAATAGCCTCGCAATCTATGCACGAATTCACGGAAGCAGGTTGTTGTACGTTAGATACCTGTTTATGTATATTTTTGGCATAATGTAATGTATGACTAAGGTAACTTGCCTCACAACAATAAGGTATTGTTCTGAGGTTAGGTACTTTAGACTAGTGAACTAGATTTAGGAACATATTTTCGTTATCCTATTACTCAATACTCAAATAATATTAGGCTATTATCATGTCTGTAACTTAGTAAAACAAAAGCGAACCGATTCGATAAAATTATATGGTAGCTAACACCGAGTAACACTGTTCTGTCATTGCAGATTCGATACCCTAACGTTATTTGTTCTTTGTAGTATAAGAGTACCTCAAGCTGTATAATTTATTATTCTTCGTGCTCGGTTATGCTTATTAAATACTCGGCTTAAATCAAGTAATGCTTCTAGGCTTTGCGACATACATTAGCAAAGAAGGGCCGAGAATTGAGCTGCCCTTGTGTATCCCAGGCTGAATGGTATCCTAGGTGGAACGGTACGGGTTGATATTGTCTCCACGAAAAACTGATAAGTAATATCAAAGAGGGTGAGGGTTGTTTGAGGCTGACTACCTAGAGAAGTCGAGTACTCCTCTAGTCACCCTCAAAAAGATGTTATATACTTACATACGTTACAAAGTACCTTGGTACACTAAAATGTCTACCTCGTTAACTAATGCTAAAATATATTTTTTTATATTTATCTATAGTGAATAAACAATTAAACATGCTAGGCAATGTAAATTCTAAGTAAACATCAGTTTCAAAAAACTAAGCAAACATCGTTGTTTAGTAAAAAAAGAAACAAAATAAATAAAATAAAGGATTTTTTTTAATATTATGGAGCTATTTTTCCTCGTTTGAATTTTTTACCAGTGTGCCAAAATACACTTACCAGTTATTCTTTTGCAGTAGATCATTAAAGTGATTAAAATTAACAATCATCAATTCATCACCGAATAAAGAAGTGATCCAACGGTGAAACTGACTACCAATTGAAGAGTCGTTTAGTATACCAGTATGCCACCACCAAGTCTTCACCCCGTTGATATTATTTTATTTATTTATTATATTTGTAAGAAAGGTACATGAGATAGCTTATGAACTAACAGTGTCCCACAAAACGAATGCGTTATTATGCACTATTCTTGTTATGTACTGTACACTTGTACAGCTACGAGCAAAAAACATGTATACATCAACAAAAGTGCTAAAGCTATTTTCTCCTAACTTACTAATAGAAATTTTGTGATATTACGAACCAATACTATAGTGACATTGGTGTTATCACAAAATTGCAATGGTTTTTTCACGAAAAAATCGCTTTAGCCCTTTTGTAAGTGTTATGCATGTTTTTGCTCGTGACTGTACCTAATGCTATTCACGCCAACATACTGGGAGTTTAAAATGACTAGGTAAATCATAATAATAATATGCATGCATATGAGCAAAGAGTTAATGGTTTTTTCTATGACAAAATTAGTAGCAGCTTTAAGTTTGGATAAATGTTTATACCCAGATGTCCTAGGACTTACGATTTTGACGGGACTTTCACTCGCAGATAGCTAATGTTGGAGTAACTTTTTAGAAATTTGAAAATGTATGAACGCGCTTGACACCACGGAAAATAGTACAATAAATAAAAACTGGTAATTGTTTAACTAGCAACCTCTAATTAAAATCAATGTCATGACATGAAAGTAGTTTTATTGACGAGACGAAGGCATCGTTATGACCTCAGTTACATTCAAATAATATTTGGGCAACCGGGTCGAGCGGAGACTGTTTCTTTTTTAGTACATAATTATGAACAGAGGTGTATTACTGTACACACACAGTTCATCCTTATGTTTAGGCCTCATGTAGGCGAGTCTATTACCATAAATCCAAACTCCGTGCATTTTTTTCCTAGAATTTCATAATAAAACCCCAACCCATTTTGCTCGACCTGGAAATCGAAACCAATAGCTTTATCGTAGCAGTCGCGCGTATTACCGCTAGACTAATCATGCAGTTTTAAAACCGTATGTCACACTCCCACTATGTCTAGACCCGACTTTACGTTACATTTTGCCAAAATCCGTCAAGCCGTGGATGGGAAAACCACAAAAAAGGAATAATATTTATAACCGTATATGTAACTACCTACGTGGAAAACATTAAGTAGGTACCTACCCTCTGAGACAGTAGAATCCCAATTATCAGGTAAGTACGTTTAAGTACACAGACCTACCTACTTGACGCTTTTTGTTTTGCAAAATCACACAATAACAATCTACCATTAATTAAGTTTAGACAGAGAATATCTAACAATATTATTCAACATTACAGTTATCGCATAATTTCACATAGTACCTATACTTACTTATAACTAATATGTCAATAACAAATTATGTTATTATTATAACAGATACGAACATTTTGTTTAACGAACGAGCTATATAATTTGCATTCCAAAGTCGTGTCGTGTGCCCGTGCGGTCACAGGTTCAAAATCAGCGAGTGTCTGAGTGTTTGAAGGAGTGCCGAGGCGAACGGTCGTGCAGTGACTAGCTGGCGAGTCGCCCGAGTAAATATAACACGGCATCCACAGGTACTTGCGTGCTCTAATACCCTACCTAAACGAGGCACAGGCGAGCGATAACGACTCGTTCCTCGGGGTCTAGATAGTTCACAGCCGACTCAGTGTTAAAACAGCGGGGGTCATTGCCGTCAACAAGTGCCACAAACAGGTACAAGTACATCTATTCTGCATGCCCATCATGTTTGAAGGGATCATCCAAAGAAAATGTGTGATTGATTGACGATGCAATCATGCCGATTTATTTGTTCATTCAATCACTCTTTCACTATAGGTAGGTACAGCGTTCACCATTGTATCCAGTCAACTCATTGAATTCATAAGACGTTCACGCATATTATTTTCATTTGTGTTCTAGCGCATGTCAAAGGTGGGAATCAACTAATACTTATTCAAACTTCATATCGACCTCAAAACAACATAATCTGTTTTGTAAATTAGTTACATTTCGCATCTTGTGAAATATCCCCTCTCTTACCACAATACATGTGCAATATAATGGCCACATTATAATGTGCTGTCTTACCTTTTAAATAATATAATCATTTCAAAAACCATTAGCCCTTAGATTATGTGCATCAACCAGTTAATATTTATTAGGTTAGTATTATAACGTTTACCGAACTAAATCCACAAACTACTACAACCTCTGACTAGAACAAAGACTTAATTTTTAAATTCAAAATAAAGTCAAAAGAATATAATTACAGAGCTCATTTCGTATTTTTAAAAAAAAATACTAGGTAGATTTAGTAATTTTTGCATTTGTGTTTAGACGAACTTAAAACCAAATAGGATTTAAACGGTTTTATAAATTTTTTGGTGACTTTCAAAATATAATTAGGTAAAAAAACTGTAGTTAAAGATAATGACCTCGCCAAAATACAAGTAAAACGTAAGTTGACTGTATACATGTATATCTTCTGTTTTCGATTAATCGGCCATTGTTCTCATCGGCTATATTATATTAATTTTACTCATAAAAACAAAGTTTATGAGCTGCAATTAAAATGTAATAAACATTAATACTAGGTCATCCCGAGTGAATACCCTGTCTCAGCGGTTTAATCTTTAAAAACCGCCAACGACTTCGCGGCGTCTGATCAATTTTTTCCCTGTTTTTGCAACATTTTTATTTGATATTCCGCTCCTGTTAGTCTTAGCGTGATGGTATAATAAATGATGGACTATCTAACACTAACTAAAATATTTTTTCAAATCGGTCCAGTAGTTTCGGAGCATATATACAAACAAACAATCAAATCTTTCCTCTTTATAATATTAGTGTATGAATATAAGTTATCAATACACACCAATCGGATCTTGCCAGCGTGAATTTATAAATGACATTGTAGATCATTTTCATCAATTCGTCTTGTTAAGATGATTATCGGTATTTATTTTCTTTGAGGTGTAGCTCTTGGTAATTAAGAGAATATTCTGCCGTGGACAGAATGATTTGATAGTAGTTCAGCTTGCAACACACATTGTGTATTTGCCTGCACGTTTGGCGGAGCGGTTATTTTTTAAAGACAACGCCCGTCCTTTAGAAAAATACAAATAGCGGTCACAAAGTATACCAAACCGGCGCAACGTTTATCGTTTTCTGCGTGTCATGGGTTCCATTCCCATCGGAAGCAAATACTTATTTGTGAGTCAACAGATATTTGTTCAGAGTTTGGGTGTACTTTGTGACCACTATTTGTATGTTTCTAAAGGATAAAGGATTTGTTCTTGATTCGCCTCGCCGAGTGTCGGCACGAAAATAATATTATTTATTTATTTATTTATTTATTTATTTATTAGTTAAGGCTTACCAACTAAATACACACACAGCATTAAAATATTGTTAAAATACAATTATGATCTCGAGTGCATTTAAATTAAAGGTAAACACAACAGTTTTAATTCAATTGTGAACGTGAGCAAATTAGATTAAAGTTTTTTATCAGAAAAATCAAATAAAGGATGTCAAATAAAACAGGATAAAGGCTAGTTGACACGATGCAATTTTGAACCCAAGGCAAAGAAATTATATAGAGAAATAAAAAGTAAAAAGTACCACGAGAAAGGCGAATGCGAGTTCATTAGTTCATGTAACCAACTTTGCATCATGTAAACGAGCCCCAGGGAATAAATTTAAGTTTATTAAGAATTTAAGTTTCATTGGACAAACAAACGATATACATACAAAGCAGTATGATGTTATACAATAGGAATGATTTTGACATTTGAATGATTGTGAATGAACGGCATGGTACATAGAATAATCTTTTACAGGTTGAGAGAAGTAATTACAAAGCGTTTACAAAACTAAACAAAAAGTAAATATTTATCGTTAGTTTTTTCGTGCATACGAGTAGATTATGTAAGTCACAATTATTTGCAAATGTGACTCTAATTCTTACAATTGTAAGAATCTAGTAAACTGCAAATTGGCGAACGCTTACCGTGTTAGTACGCGGAGTCTGTGTGATAAATACAGGATAATTTCGACCAACTCGTATATACAGTCTTGTGGCACTCTGTAGTTAATGTAATTTACATTATCGATGCAGTTATGCCTATTATATAAATATAATTTCTTCTGGATTTTAAATTGTTGTGGATAAGATTGGTAGCTATGACAGCACTTATGGTGCTTAAAAGCAGAAATTTCTTTTGTCAAGTATTCTTTCTAGGCTATCTGAGTATTTCACATACATACATACACTCACGCCATTTTCCCACAGGGGGAGGTAGAACCTACTTAGAGACCGCCAGTTGCTACGATTCTTACATACTTCTTTAGCTTCCTCCACGTTCATACATCTCGTCATACACACGCGCCGGTGAATGAAAAAAATAAATGTATTTCACATACAGTGGGTCCCAAATATAAGTGGCATACTCCAACTGCGAGCAGATTAAGGTTTTATAAAGATTCAGATATGAGATACTACGTGGGCGAATAAAATCATTACTGGCTTGCAAGAAAAAAACATACATTTTGTAAGCCTTAGGTACTGCAGATGTTATCAACATGTGCATCCAGCATTAGCTTTGTATCCAATGTATCTCCAAAATTACACTACGGAACTAGACAGAGTACAAAGCCCACTTCAGTTACTTGTGAAAAGGTCGTCTGCATACAGTAAAAATTTACAATGCTGAAAGCAGCTATGTATATCATTAATAAATAGTACGAACAGCAGTGGGCCCAGGATAGATCCTTGTGGTACTCCAGATGTTACGAGAACTGTGTTAGATTCATTTCCGTATTACCGCGAATACTATTGAAGGTATCTACTCGGTCAAATGCCTTGCGAAATTCAGTATCTAATACATGCTATCTGTTCGCTTATCAGAATCTAGATTCAGATGTGTAGATCATAAGATTGTAGACTAGACTGTAATAGTAACTCCTTTCATTCCATCGTTTAGCCTCGGTTAAGCTATCGTTATGTACATAAAAGATTGTTTTAGTTTCTGTTCTTCTAACTAAGCTAAACGGTAGATTGTGTGCTTTTACAGAACCCTAAAAGTGTTATCTAACGTGAACATAAATTCTACATATTTTATATTTATTACACATAGAATTAACAAAAGGAAACATTTTTTCAATGTTAATTGCTATAGTTAGATAATAGCAGGATAATAGCTAATTCGTTGCGTACAAGAGCAGTCAGGTGTTTAAATAGCTCGGAGAGATATAGGAAGTGTAGATATTTAAAACGTAACGTTTTTAATTTGGACCTTATGTAAGTGCATTCTAATACATATTGAATTTTAAGGGTTCACCCCTAAGCATATCCTGCAGTTTATGACAGCCGCAGGTTTTAGCGGTGAGCTTTATTTAACTGCTGAGTAAAGGCTTTACTCAGCAGTGGGTGTTACCGGCTGATTAGTAGTTTATCTCAATAAACCGACTACGGCCGCATAAAAAATAATTAAAAAAATATTCGCTGCAACTTTTTTAAAGTATTAATATTATGTTTTTTTTATAATATAGTCTTATTCGAATAAACAGACCTATTTTGTTTATCCCTTAATTTTCATTTGCCTTTTGACGTGCATGTATAATTCCGAAAAAAGTTGCCTGATAGTTTTCAGGATAGTATAGACTAGGGGTCGCCAAATGGCGGACCACGGTCCGGATCCGGACCGCCCCGACCCATTTTGTGCGGTCCCCAAGAACACAGCAACTTACACTCATTAACGCATTATCTTTGCTGACGTCAATTCGAAAACGGCCGGGCGAAGTATTACAAGCTAATAAGCGGGAAAGAGTTCATTCTCATTGATATATATATAAAAAATACCTTTGTTATTTCTGTAATTACATTTGCTTTCTATGCTGCTATCTTTTTATATAAAATGTCGTGCGGACCGCGATGGTCATTTTATTTCTTAACTAATTGGTGACCCATGGTACACCATGGTACATACACCATGGGTCACCAATGAGTATGGGGTCCAAAATCTAATAGAAATCGAATAGGAAGACTATTAGGAAACTACATTTCTAGTTCTTTGAATGTAAGGCTGGATACCTGAATATGGGCGAGTTCCAATAGATAAGGATTACAGATGGTGACAAGATCCGCAACTTTCTCTCGTCGTTGTCTAAAAAAACTATTTACTATCTTCTTATAACTATTTATTAATCTATATAATATTTATTAAAACTAATGCAAATATTGCCGTGCTTCTTATAATGTTAAGCTTTGTCTAACACAGGCATGTCTCAACAGTTAACCGATTAATCCAACTAGATACGAGAAAGTTGGTAAAATTGGTAAAATTTATCGCTGTTGAAGTATCGTTCATACCCTTTTTTGTTATTGATTTTAACTGCGGAGAAGAACAGGAAATGATTTCGTAGTAAGCCCATCATTCATTTTATCAGTTAACTTTCTGTTTCGTTAACAACTTGCCATCTGGGTAACGTTTCTTGAAAGCCAGATTCCATGCACTTCGCTTGATAGGTATAAAATGAAAAGTGTGTGCGCATTAAACACTATATATTTTTTAAATGAGTAGAGTAGCCGTATTTCGGAACTATCGACCGTAACTGTGCATATAATTATTTAAGTAATTAAGTATGATTATGATATATACGTCTGCCGGCTTCTAGTATAAATAGGCATTTTTTTCTCTATTTAAAGGCTTCACAGAATTTAAAAACCAAAACCGACAGGGCACGGGAAAAGTTCTTAAAAAAAGTTGGCTTATAAATACGTTAAGCCATTTTGTATTATTCAAATTTTTTCACGGCCTATAATAGGTACAAATAAAAATGAAATGCCGCCTGTATGAAAGATCATCACTTAATTGAGAACGGCCCAACCAGTTTAGCTGTATTCAGTTGTGTTCGTAATTTTCAGGGCAAAGTTTGTTTGGAAGATTATTTTTGTTAAAAATCCTCCGTAAATGCAGGGAAAGCTGCGCACGGGCCCCTAGTTAAGCTATAAATATAACCAAAACAATTTTTTTTTACTTTTCAGGGTAAAAATGAGGATGCAATGGTGTGTCTTCATAGCACTATGGAGCTTTATAAATGGTCCAACATTCTCATCCTTGACAGAAGCTTCCGAGGTGTTCGATCCTACGATCGTACAAGGTGCACAAACGCGAAATGTCAGACTTGCAGAGCCAGCAACATCAAAGGTAAAATATTTTTTGCACTCTAAAATAATTACTAACCTATTTAAAACATATTCCCCGTTATTACAAAAAGGTGTTTAAGAAAAACCTAGGTTTTAAAATAGCCCATCCCTTTTTTGTTATACTACGTTAGAAAGTGATGGATATATTTTTAGTCTGGGTTTAACTATTAGACCATCTTTTGTAATAAGAACGCTAATGTATGAAACACCGTACCGACAAAAGTAGCGTGCGGCTACGAAGCAAACCAAATTCGAAATTTAATAAACAATAGATGAAATTACAGTGTCTGTCAATTTCAAAATAAAAGCCAAAATTTAAATAAAAAAACTATCTACACGATGTCTAATCATAAATGACCGTTTGGAGATTTTTCGTCTATCTGCCTAAAAGTTTCTCTCGTATTCGAGAGAAACTTTAAAAACTTTAAATCATCAATAAAATTCTTAGACATAAAAACAAAAATTTTAACTTAGGGTTAGGTGAATGGTAGAAAGGTGAACGTGAGTAACATCGCGGGACACGGGCGTTTAGGAATAAAGCAAATTAAGGGCCTGTTTCATCACCGCAATATAAGATCCCGTTAAATTACTTGCCAGATAGCTACATCCAAAATTGATCCCATTTTTAATTTATCCAGTAGTTAGCGGTTATCCAGTGGTGGTGAAAAAGGCCTTTATGTCGCCTAATTAAAAAAATAATACGCTAACCATTCCGATCCAAGTTCATAGGTGTGTGATATATCTAGTGTTGCCCAAATTCAGTCTTGGTCTTGCAGTCTTGGTCTTGTTCTTGCGTTTTTGCAAGACCAAGACCAAGAACAAGACCGCGTATTTCTAGCAAGACCAAGACCAAGACTGACCGTGCAAGACTTGAGCAAGAACAAGACTAAGCCTGCAAGACTCTTGCGTCTTGCAGCTAGGACTTAGCGCTATTTCACGGAGTAGTTAGGTGTAACAGTTCGGTGTATAGGTACGCTTAGGAATTCTATGAGACGCAAAAAACTGTATCAAAGAATATGAAAAACTGGACCTATGCGCATTACGACTAATACCATAAACATACCTACATAGCGAATAAAAAAATATCCATTAAAATCAAACTGAGTGCATGCATAGTTATGTTTTAACCATCGGCACTTTGATAATGCGGCATCAAAGGTTTTGTACTTACTTCTCAAAGAAATTTGCCGCTTTTCGGAAGTACATGGTTATGATACACGCGCCGGCGTCTTCTTTTGAAATCATATACAACAATCGTTGCCGCCGCGCCGAAATCACAACATTTGACACTATTTGATTGCCGCCACAGGGCGTAGGTATACTCATGCAAAATAATTTCGAATTTTAAGAGTACCTACAGGTGTTCCAAAGAATAAATAAGTTTCAGAGTGCTTAGAATGAAAATGAATACATTATACTGATCATGCAAATAGTATTATGATAGGAAAAAATGTTAAGGATAGGTAGTAGATGTCATAATAATTTATTCTAGTAAGTATATATTATAATATTGATTATATGGTTTTAAACTAATTACTTAGGTACTATTATTGTACATTTAGTCATTATATTTCTTAAGTTTTTACAAGAAAAAATAGCAAAAAAGTGTTCAAAAGTGTGCTTGTTCTTTAAAATACAGTCAAGTTATTGTAATTAATTTGTTTTTTACATGTTTTAGCAAATGTAAGCTTATAAATCATAAATGTTTATTAAGAAACAGTTACTTCCATGGAAAACGACATATAGGTCAGTTGATTTTTCGAATTTCTTATCAAATCCTCAGTTATTTATTAATCTGCTTGATCTTTACTATGGCTATGTTAATTCAAGCTCACAATGTTTCAATTCTAATACGTTTTTCTAAGATTTAAAGTAAACTTTAATAAATAGTAATAGACTTATAGGTAATTGCAAGACTTGCAAGACTCTTGCTGCAAGACCAAGACCAAGACCAAGACTGGGAGCGCAAGACCAAGACCAAGACCAAGACCAGGTGTATTGGCGCAAGACCAAGACCAAGACTGGCTAAGTCTCGTCTTGTTCTTGCATTTGGGCAACACTAGATATATCTACATACAAATTAGTGCAAAAATACTCACATGAGGCCTTCACGGAGCGCAATACCTACTTATAGGATTTTTTTACACTGCTATTACACTGTAAATATAACAATCAGTCATCATTATCTCGGATTTAATTACTGTTGTTAAACAACAGACAGACCAATTCACTGATAAAAAACAATTGAGTATGTTCTCCTGAGCGAGGATTAAATTAATCATCCCATAATTTTATATGACCTTCAATATTTATCCCAGGGCTGTACCAATTGACCTACTAATTGCGATAATAATAATTACATGACAGCTATTGTTGAAGTGCCAGAAAGACTACTTATTTATGCACCTCCTTTGCATCTATTCTCAGGCGCAATTTAGTTTTAAACGAACTCTGTTTTAACATAGCGTGAAAAACAATTATGTGATGTTTAGTAATTAAACTTAAAAAGCAGGGGTTACATTTGATATGGAATCAATAAACTGACCGAAGACATTTCCAGGTTTCCTACATGTTAAGGTGAACATAGACTGTCTGAAATTTTATTTTTCCTAAAATATTCCGATCTTATTTTAGGAAAAATAAAATTTTAGAATCCGAGAAAGAGAAAGAAAGAGAAAGTAGGATCCCACTAATTTTAAGGGAAAATTTAAAGGCCTGTCACTACCATGTACCTAGGTCCTCGTTAAATTACTTGGAAGATAGTTTCATACAAAGAAGTATCGCATAGAAACACAATTAGCAATTCACGGATGTAATGGGATTGGATTAATTTGCTAAGTAATATTTTAATCACGGCACATGGCGTAGATATCTGTAGCTGTAATTAACATCTGCTCACAATACATTGGTTGTATCGAGTACAACAAAATAGTATTGATATAGAACAATATAACACACGACATAATATGGATAAGTTATTTTCATTTTATGGAATCGTTTAAATCTTGATAGGGGCACGTGATGAGGCAGGGATGAAACGCATGTGACTGAAAGAGTGTTAAATATATGTATGTGGGAGGGAATCTAAGGGCCTGTTTTACCACCTCTAGAATATTGGATAGCCGCCAACCGCGGGATAAATTAAAAAATGGAACAAAATTTGTATGAAATTATCTGAGAGGTAATTTAATAAGACCTCACTGGGAGGTGATGAAACAAAGCCGTAAATATTTTAATCATTTTCATAATTAAATGAGTTATACTGCCATACTTTTTAGTATTGTATTTTTAAGACGATGAAACCCCGTTAGATGTACCGTTTTCATACGTAAATAATTTTAATGTCATTATGGCGCTACTATGTGAAGTTCCCATTTCTACTACTACACTAAAATACAATTAATTATAGTTTATACACATAGTTGTTATTTAATAAAAAATATATCTAATTGAGAAAAAAACCTCAGTCGCCGGAAAGCAAATTTTTACTCGACACTAACAATTGTTTGTTTACCAAGGTATTCCCAGACTCATTTGTTATCTCTTTATGTAGGTAGGTACCTATTTTAATCTGTATTTTCCGAGACGATTAAATTGGCAATAACATTGTCATACCATTACCTAATAATTATTTACACTTACTGGAAAGTTATTATCAAAATATAATTTGCCTACTAAGTATATTTTTATTGTTACAACTGACTCGATCACTCGGGTCATGTTGTTTAAGTTTAAGTTTCTTTAAAAAAATCCAAATAAGTATTTAATTAATCCAGAGTATCTTTTTTGTTGAGCTTAATTAATTTATATATACCTACCTTTTGTTAGATTATGCTATATGCTTATTTTGCTCGCAAAAGAATAAAAAAATAAGAAAAGAAAGTTTTCGTATTTAGAATAAACGTTTAGTAGACTTTTATTTTTATTGTGTTAGTAAATCAGCCCGCCCGCAAACGAACTCTGATATTCAGAACATTGACTTTAGAAAATCCCTTCATCACGTTAGAATGACGCTCGATCAGACAATATTCTGACAAAGTGCGCAGTCTATAACAAAAAAGGATTTTGGATAAACCTACGTGGTCCACAGGCATTTAGTATTTTAAAAAAGAATCTAAATATCGCGCGCTAATACGTCATGGGACGACAGGTTCATTACTATTCGGAGACTATTCAGGGTAAACTTATAGGTACCAGTAAAATGTGAAGAGACTTCGGCATTCTCAAATAAGAATTCGTTTAATCACATTACAGGCGAGTAGAAGTATCACCATCAACGATGACCAGTTCGTGGTGGACGGCAAGCCGCTGCGCATTGTCGCAGGGTCCCTGCACTACTTCAGACTGCCCGCCGCCTACTGGCGCGACCGCCTGCATAAACTGAGGGCAGCTGGCCTCAACACCGTTACCACGTATGAATTTGTATAATATAAACATCCCTTCTCACCCCAGTCCTGCCGCCGCCCCTGGTGGCAGACGATCCATGATGATTTTTCGACGGAGGGCTTTCGTACAAGTTGATTTCGTTGGTTACCTAAACATACCGGTATATTGTGGGTGTACATTAGTTACAGTATAATATGTTCAGTTTCCAAATCCTAAGCAGCTCAGAGCTGCTACAGAAAAACCCAATGACATTTTGCGATACCTGGAAATTGAACCCAAGACCGCTAGACTATTGAGGCACTTTCTAGGAGACGTCTTAGAAGAGATGTAAGATATATCTTATTCTAATATATTTACAATATAGTCCAGTCTAAACCAAAGACTATATAACATATACTCTATGGTCTAAACCTTTTATTCACACAGGTATGTTGAGTGGAGCTATCATGAGCCGGAAGAGCGACAATACTCATTCGATGGGGACCGCGACCTCGCCAAATTTATTCGAACTGCTGCAGAAGAAGGCTTGTATGTGATCCTTCGCATCGGACCCTACATCTGCGCTGAAAGAGATCTGGTTGGTGTTTTTAAATTTTAATTGTTAATATATTCACGTATTCGTCCGGCGCGGGCCTAGTGTATTATTTTTTTAATTTAAATTATCAAGTGTCTAAGAGCTAAATTATTCTCGAATTATTAAAAAGTATCACTAAAAAGAAATCGGTTGCATTCCGTACCTCAAAACTAAGCTCAGACGTATAAAATGAGCCTGGAATTAAGGTTTCGATTTTAGACAGTAATTTTGAGTTTGGACAAAAATTGCAACTTATTCAGTCTATTTGCAATTTAAAAAGTATGATTATATGTTACAACATTTATTTGCTAAAGATTATAGCTGTACACGGGAGGTACGATGGGAGGGTATCTTTATTAGTTCATACAGATCAAAGAGAGATACAGAATAAGAAAAGAGTATTAAAATCCCGCTAATTGTAGTCATTATCATGCAGCGTATCAATCTATAGTAATTTTAATTAATGCTGTTTTTTTGTTCGAACGAACTTATCGCTCGAAGTACCTACCAGTCAGTTTCTTTTTATTATTTCGATAATTTAACATCATACGATACGTTCCCCTTAATTTATCTGCCAGTGAAGCAGACCCTTAGGATCCAAGTAAAAAGAAGGAACGAAAATGAATAAAACCGCAGCCCAACTAGTGATTATTATGCTGGTGACACTATACAAAACGAATTATCTAAAAAATGTACATTAATGCACAACTACAAAAGTGCAACTGCATAACTTCATTTTAAATGCAGTTTTTAAATGAAAATGCTGTGTAATTTCTAACAAAAAAGTCCGTGTGACATTGTTATTATTGTTCTACGATAAAATATTCTTATCATTTTATTATAATTAACAATTCCGCGCCTAGTAATATGAATCAAATCATAGGTATTTAGCAGTTTGTACATAATTAATTTGGCTTTCCATAAACAATCGCGTCCTTTTAAATTTTTAACCCAAAGTAACATAGGTGAGATCTCATATTGACGCCAACTTCTGTCTCTCTCTCTCCTTCTCATGTCCAGATGTCTACTAGGTACTTACTGCACGAGTAAACTGACTTATTGAGTAAACTGTAGTTTAGTAACTTATTGAGTAAACTGTAGTTTAGTAACTTATTGAGTAAACTGTAGTTTAGTTGTTATTATGTATAATACAATAAAAATAACATCGCATTCTATTATAAACGTTCACTTTTACTTATCTTCTTTCACAACTTTTTTTTTCTTCTAGGGTGGTTTCCCGTACTGGCTGCTCGGCAAATATCCATACATTAAGTTACGGTCGACCGATAAAGGTGAGTCATACATATTCTTTATTATACTAGTGACCCGTATTACCCGGTTCGCCTGCGGTTTTCAATGGATTAAAAAAACAAAAACCTTTTCCTGACATTCACGATTACAACAAAAAAAAGAACCGCCAAATCGATCGAGCCGTTGTCAAGTCTCAACTGATAGTTATGATCTTTCATACACGCGGCAGTTGATTTTTATTAATATACCAAGATATATGTTTAACGCGTGAAGGTATTTATGTACGGACCTATTCTAATTAAATATATACAACTTCTTTGCTATCCAATCTTCTCTCAGAATGGTAATAGATGAGGTCTATTGAGATTTTACACGCTCGTCAAGAAATTCTCTCGTATCGAGTTACCCAGCTCTCAGCTCTCTTAGCACAGCGTTTAAGCGCAGTATAACAAATCCTTAAACTGTGGTTTAACCGTGTGTTATTTTGATTAGGTATTAATACAAATAAGTCGGAGGTTGTCTTCGAAATCGAGACCATGGCGTTTAGCAAACTTGGCAGTCTATGTTATCACTAGAATATCATAAACTTAATGTTTACGTATTCCAGATTACATTAGAGAAACCCAGATTTGGACAGACAAAGTCTTCGAACAATTGACTTCTTTGCTGTACGGAAATGGCGGACCCATCATTTTGGTTCAAGTAAGTAGTACCTACACTTTCATTTCAAATATATTATTTAGTGTTTACTATGACTAAATGAGTACAGTGGGTAGTTCTATGCTATATCGTAAATTCGTAAATTATATTTAACTGAACTGTTTTATACCGACAAAACAGGACTGAATAAATTAGCACAACATTTAGTGAATTTAGTAACTTACTGTATTAAATTAATAATAAAGTCGCGTGGTAAAAACGATCAAAAACTTACATTACATGTAGGTACTAAAATAATGACCAAAGGTTGAACCGTTTACACGTCAAGACCGAGAAAGTTTTGACCTTTAACCTCCTACTTTTACAATCGGCATCGTAGTGTAATGTTATCTACATTTTAATCTACTGACACGATGAAGAAATTGAACTCATTGTTAGCGATTGTACCTAATAATAAATCTATTTTTAGTTTATGTAGGTATTACTAGGTATGTAGCTTATGAGAACTCTTTACATCGGAAAACTTATAGTAGGTTTATTCTTAAACTAGCTTTTGCCCGCGGCTTCGCTTACGTGGATGTAGAAACAAAATTAGGATTAGAAATTGAACCCATTCATAAAAAACTTGTATTTTGAACTAGTGTTTTAGAGGTTTGTAAAAAGGGCCTCGTGACTAAGTTATATATAACGGCGCTAAGCTCAATGAATATTGTGGGTTCGATTCCGGTCCACAATTAGTCTCGGTACTGAGGTACTTTATGAGGTACTGAGGTGATGCTGTTTGTGAAAATATGTCCAAAAGAAAACGGAAGCTTAAGTTAGTCGTAATAACTAGTAATTCTAACCAAACTTTACAACTATTGTTTAATTTAAGTCTATACCACTTTAAACGTTTATAACTAATCAACAATCACGATATCTGCGCATATGACAACTTAATTAAAGAACCAACAATAATGATCCCTTATATCAATAGGAATGCATACTACAGAGAGGTCAAGCTCTATCTCAGCATCTACGCAACCAAGTGGAATGAGATATACCTCATTTTTTTATTTGAACGATGGACTTTTAAATAGAAAATCAAAAATCAAAAACCATCAATGATGATCTCTTCTTTCTATGGGTTTGCATACAACAGAGAGGTCGAGCTGTATCCAAGGATCTATTCAAATAATTGAAAAAAGCTTTACATCAGTTTTTAAGTTGGAAATTATGCATTACAACAGTTAACACAAAATTCAAATCTATTCAGTAGGTTTAGCGCCAACACCTAACAAACAGACAAACAGACAAGAATTCTAAAAATCACTTTTTTGGGTTCGCGATCGTTTATATACTCTAACCCACTTGGTTTTTTTTAAATATCTTCAGTGTACAGACACGACTTTTTTACAATGTTATAATTACAATTTTATAATAGTATAGATAACTTTCCACAGAAATCTATTCATTCATAAGTTCTCTCGTCTTTTCGCAACTTTCGCCATGTTTAATTAAAGGGAGACAGCATTACGGATCGAACAAATCGAACGAACACACAGTTAATTATATCTTTGTGTCTTGATTAATTATGGTTTTTAAGAAGGTAAGGACCGCACTCAGAAACATCAATTAACGTTAATGAATCGTTAACAAACAGTGTGTACTATATCTTGGCCTATTTTTTCATATTTGAATTTGTTGTCAGTGTACTAAAATAATACTGGGTCTCTATTATCTAATTATTCTTACGCTAAGCGACATTTCTGAGTTCCACAGTAAGTCAGTTCAGAATTTGAAATACCCAGTTATGTTTGTCCAGGTAGAGAACGAGTACGGCAGCTATGGCAAAGACATGGATTACAAGGTGCAGGCGCGCGACATGCTGCAAAAGCACGTGGGCTCCAACGCGCTGCTCTTCACTACCGACGGAGCCGCACCCACCTACTTCAAGGCCGGAGTGATCCCTAACACTCTCACAACTATAGACTTCGGTGATAAGACTAGTACGTATGAAGAATTATATTTTTAAATCCGACAGTTGCGCATTATAAAAAAATTACATAAAGGTATGTAAATGACATGACCCTGTGTTGCCCTTGAGAAGCTAATTCAAATGAATTAATTAGGGCCTGTGTCACCACGTCCTTATACGTTCTCATTAAATTAGATTGGCAGATAATTTAACACAAATTTTGTTCCATTTTTATATTTATTCGACGGATAGCGGCTATGCAGAGATGATGACACAGCTCTCACAATTAACAACTTTATGTGAAGCACTGAGCACCGAAATACCAAAGTATTGCCTCTTTTGCAATGCAACTTTTATAACAATAGGTCGCGGCGTCGCAGTGAATTATGTGTTGTTATTTTTTTCAGATGTAAGTCACTTGTTTCAAGAGCTGCGTCGCTTCATGCCTAAGGGGCCTTTGATGAATTCCGAGTTCTACACTGGTTGGCTGACGCACTGGGGCGAGAACATAGCTACTACCGATGCGCAATCGGTCGTCAAAACCCTCGGGGACATCCTCGACTATGGCGCCAGCGTTAACTTCTACATGTTCTTTGGAGGCAGTAACTTTGGATACACAGCTGGTAAGTCACCTTCTTGTTGTACGAACTTAGTCTTCGGAAAGAAACTATGTACGGTCTAACTAATACAATTGTAACGGGCCACTGTCCGCACATTATTGATATAAAAAAAAAATATAGGGGTCTTTAAAAGAGCAACAGAAGCCCAAACAAAAGCTTTTAAATTTTTGTCTGTCTCTCTGTTTGTACTCGCATCACACATAAACTAATCTAAGGAATTTAATGTAGTTTTAACCGATGTATTGCTAGAGGTGCAATTTAAAATATAGGCTCTATAATTATATCTAAACCACAGATAATCCTACTGAACTTCCGCGGAAGAATGATGACTGCCGAGGACACTTCGGCAGTCCGATGGAAAGTACTAGGGTGGCATAAGCTGTACGAAGGTTGTCGCGTGAAAGTCATACAGCCACATATTATTTAAATTACAGGTGCTAATTACTTTGGTACATACGAGCCGGACATCACTTCATATGACTACGATTCTCCACTGACGGAGGCAGGAGACCCCACCCCAAAGTATTTCCTAATAAGAGACAAATTGAAGCAGGTATTATGCAACTTATTTACAACCATAACGTTATGCTGGGTGACGCTTATGCACACCAACAATTCACGTGTGTTTAGGTTCCATGTAATTGAATAGGGGTTGAGCCTATTGCCAAATAATTCACAGAAAAACCCAAAGAACACTGCTCGACCTGGGAATCGAACCTAGCTTAGCAGTGGCGCCTACGACTACTAGGCCAGAGACCAGACCAGAGTACAAAAAGAAAATTTCGGTCCCAGAATGTAATGTCAAATGCACGCTGCAAGTAACTAATTGTGCAAAAAGTCGAATTTAAATATTTCACTATTAAAGTCTTGTGTGGGATTTGAAATGAAAGAAAATGAACGAATCCATTAGTTTTCCAATTTGTCCGTCGAAGCTTGAAGTGGAGACCTAACTTTATGTTTGTCACCAGCACAGAAGTTGTATCATATAAATTATTTATTTTCAGTATAACCTCGTAGACAATTCAGTCACACCGCCTACGCCAAGTCCAAAGGGTGATTATAGACCAGTCAATGTCACTTTAACGGTGAATCTATTAAGTCCTGAAGGGCGTGCTCAGTTGGGCAGGAAGTACGCTGACGTCACCGGCCAGTCTCTGCCTACTTTTGAAAAGCTCGGCCAACGAGGAGGCCTCGTGCTCTACGAGACTACGCTGACTGAGAACGATGACTTGCTGTATATAAACAAACCACGAGACTTGATATTCGTATTTGTTGACGGAGTACGTATTATCTTTTTGTATTTTTTAAGCATTTTCCACGCTAAGATTACCTACTGGTTATAAAGAAAAAATCGACTAGCGAACAGTGCCTCGACTATGAGTTTTTCTCACTAGACTCGCTAGCGACGCCGTAAAATATTTGTATAGAAAACTCTCGCAGCGCCACTAGCGGTTATGTAAGGAACTAAAACCTGCTATGAGATTACAGCGTTTCGATGCGTACAAAACCTATCGAAAGTCATTCGATAGAACTCATGGTTGAGGCACAGGACTTGATTCCGTCAGATTCGGGCAGGTTTCGACTTGGCGTGTAGGACTCACGGTGGCTTAGCGGTCATAACGTCTGGTTTATTGAACCAGACGACGCAAGGACGAGTCCTGCCCGCGAGTCGATTTTTTCCTTCATTAAAATAACTGGTGTAGGTATTTTTAAATCGATCGATAGATAATGTACTATTAAAGTGGCTTTTCGTCTCTATTCACTTGATTTATATTGGCAATTGATACAGAAAATGATTTCACATTAAATATCATTATGATACAAAAAATAATTTCACAGTATCATTTTTAATTAAATAAGTTCTGGTTACCCCTGTACTTGATGATGATCAGGTAATAATTTACCTGAGCATCAAGAACATGATCAGGTAATAATTTACCTGATCATCAAGAACAGGGGTAACCAGAACGATTTAATAATCAACTTTAACTTTTGCAGGTTTTTAGAGGTCGCCTTAGCAGAATTCACAAGACGTACAGTTTACCTCTGGTTGCGAAGAATAATTCGGTACTGTCGTTGCTGGTAGAAAACCAAGGTCGCATTAATTTTGGGTCATTTATTCACGATTTTAAGGTAACTCCGCACTTCAGAGCCTATTTAAAATATAGATATAGTTTGTTTTTAATTTATCCGGCGGTTAGCCGATATCTAGAGGTGGTGAAACAGGCCCTGAGTATCTATGAACTTCCTATTCTCTAAATATGCTTTCTGCTTTCTTCGCCTAAAATTCTCAGTATGCCCAGCTCACAGCTGTCAGTCTTATCAATTATGGACCCTATCGTCCCTAATTGATAAAGCCTGAAAACCCGAAAATATTGTCTGCGGTCAACTATCATTGTGGTTATACTATAGATTGCTTGAATAATAGGCACATTTAAAACATGTTGCCTCACGACCTACTACTGCTACTAGCTGTTATTTTTATCTCTTTGAATAATAATATGCAGAAGACTGGTAAACGTATTCCCATATAATTAAATTAAATTACCTACCACATAGCCACATATCAGATCATTTCTGTCATTATAATATTCATATATAGGTGGTACATGTACACATCGAGCAACACTCCGCCACGCTTCGCTGTTTTTGAAATTTTATGAAAACACATAATATATATTGCAGATAGATACAATTTACAAGACACGGACATATGGAAACTTTTTTTTTATCTATCTACAAGATAACCACCTTTTCCGAATGACCTTGTATTAATACTCTGTATAGACAGACAGTATATAGACAGATAAACCAAAGGATTTGTATCAAAAACATGCGCAACATAACTTCAGTATACTTCACAGCATTGTAACTAACTTATTACTGATCTTCTCCTTTACTAAACACGATTTTATTATAGAATAAGTATAATTATCTATATCCATTGTGAATGTATGTAAATAAAAGACTAATAAGGAAACACTACTCAGAATGTTAGCATGTGATAGTCAGTTGCTGCAAATTATTTATCTATTACTACCTATGATATTTTAGGTACAGAATGTACCTACCAATGTGGAGCTCATAAAAAAATTATGTCTCTAAGGCTCAGTCGTTCGTAATACTAATAGGACTTCGTAATACTCGACTATTTCTTTAGTACAATTAATTGCATTAAATTAATAACATTATGCAGGGAATACTGAGCAATGTGCAGTTCGGTAACAAGGTATTAAATGGAAAATGGACAATTACTGGATATCCATTGGAGACATTTAAAACTAAAGCAGTTCCGAATGAAAGTACGGTGGGCCCTACCTTCTATGAGGGCTACTTCACGCTTCCAGCAGGACAGGAGCCATTGGACACATTCGTCGACACCACTGGATGGGGCAAGGTAATTTCTGTGTAAAATATTCCCTTAGGTAGGTAATGCCGGCTAAATGCTATCGTTGGGTAAAAAGGTTACTTTGCTAAGATTTGCCGTGCTTAAACTTACTAAGTAATTTTATCTCAGACAGATATGTTTCTTTCCGTTGGAAGGACTTATCATTATTTTCACTTTAAACAGGTCTCCCTATAACTTTTACTATCCCAATAATCATTATGCCGAGGTGATAATTCGTTTGGACTTGTAATGCTATTACAATTGCTCTAAACGAAAATTGTAACTTTAGAATGATTAGGATGCGAGATGCGTAGGTACATTAGACAGTTTACCTTTACTGTTGTATTTTTGTTTTTAGATTCATTCTTTTTTTAAATGTTGCAGGGCTACATATGGGTGAATGGGTATAATCTCGGGCGGTACTGGCCAAGCGTGGGTCCCCAAATAACACTGTATCTACCCGGTGTGTGGCTAAAGCCGGCACCAGAACAGAACTACATACAAATTCTTGAATTGGATAAGCCTGCTCAGGCCCTTACCGTGAACCTAATAGACCGGCCTATACTCAACCGAACTGGAAACATCAACTGGTGGAAACATCAACCTAAATCAAATACTACTCAGAGTTAATGTACAAAAAAGTCAAGTTTATACAATTTTTTATGAATAAATCATTAATTGTTTGTTCCTTATTTCTGTTTACATCCTTAAAAAATTCAATTATAATACTTATGAAATATTAACCGCTACAGATGCTTACTTCCGAATAGGTACTTAAAACAAAATAAAAACCCAAACAGCTTATTTAATTGTTCTTGTCTAGTAGTAGTACCTACTATTGCTTGATAATTGATTATAATGCAAATGTTGTCCTTATTAAACAAATTGGGCGTAGATGATAATCTGATATACATATTAAGTAGATACGTGGTACTTGAATCCTCTCGAAACGTCTAATAAAGGGTGATAAGTTTCTTGAGATCTTTTGTTATAACTACTATTGCTGTGTCTGAGAAACTTCTTCGTTTTATTTTAATCACTGTACCTGTTAATATCAATTGCCGGAAAATAAAATTACCATGGTTTTCACAGAAGTAAATATTACAAGCATATCCTTAAATCTTTCCCTAGATGGCTTTTAATTAATCCATTTTTTTTAATAATGAACTAATGAATCAAAATCAAAATTAATCGCCCGCTAGAAAAACTGTTACTACTACTACTTACTACTGTTAGGATAATTCAAAACAATCAGTAAGTATAAAAAGAAAACAAGTTATGTTTATACAGTACCTAGTGTACCTACCTAACTACATTATAGTACTACCTGCGCATTTCAGATGATTCAGATATTTTTCAGGTCACAGGTAAGTACTAAGCTACTTATCAGAGAAAACTTCAAACTACTAAAGCGTTATATGACTGCAACAACGCATAGGTATACCTAATTGTACAAATCATATAAAACTAAAGAGATGTTAAACGCTAAGTGCGGTTCTTCACTCACATGAGAGAGATGAACCGAATAACAGATGTCCTAACATAACCAAGGTCTACGGTAATGAACTTAGGACTTTTGTGAACGTTTAGCCAAAAGTGGAATCCATCAAATCGTATCAATAAACTTGTCAGTGGAATTGGTGGAATACGAGACAGCGTTTTGGGAGCGGGAGCCAGTTTACAATACATTTAAGAGGTTATACAACACAAACAAAACAATTTACAATTTACTTCACACTGAACTCTCAACAAGTGACGAAAGAGACGCACATAGAGAAGTTACTGAAGCGTGAAAGAGTGGACAGCAGGTAGAATCCATTGTGTGTATGACGGAGTATGATAAGGAGTAGGTAATGGGTGAAGCGAGCCTGTCGTCGTGTAGATCGCGACAGCGCCGGACCGTTCCTCACCGGCTCCATAAACAACCACGTGGCCGGCACAACGAACCTACAAAAAGTGAGTTTAAGTACGGTTGATTGACCGATACATAAGTTAATAGCTGTAAGTTTTGACGCTCATCAATTTTCCCATCGCGAGCTACAGTACCTAAGTTTGTATTTCTTCATATAACTAGAACTATTGAGGCCTGTAATTGATCATGTTCGAAGCGGAAAGTTTGCTTTAGTTTATGAATAAATTGAAAAGTTAGATGCATATTAGTATATTTAACTGTACTCATAATTTTGAGAATTTTCTATTATGTACGCTACACTGTGGCACAGACTTATGTTTCAATTTGTACAAAAATATTAAATTGTTTAATTTGAACGCACTACCTTGAAGTGTTCAGATTTCATGTGTTATTGATAAAATTGACGTTCTAAACAAATTATTTATGAATTTACCGTAGCTAAGTATGTGCTTCACGACCGTCACAATATTATTGTCAATTAAAATTTAAATCGGATAGCTTTATGATACCCTAAATGCTATAAAAACATGTTTTAATGCATATAATATTAATTAAAGCAATCATCATCAGTAAGACTAAAGCAAGAAACGACATAGGTACCTTCCGATGATTCCTTTAGATGCAATTAAACCTAAAACACGTATCGAAAATAAAACGGTAAATTTTACGAGTTCTGTGAATTGTACATAATTAAATTAAAATACAATTTTAATGCTTGTTTAACCAGTTATTTGCGTACCTTACGTACCTATTCGTTTTCAATAGTTTACTTAATCTTGGTAAATCGATGGGGACTTTATAACTATAGATATCATACGTTCGAGGTTTACATACACCTGTAACCCACGTTTATGTTATTTCAACTCATCATAATGTATCATCAAGTGTCATATTCGTCAGTGTGTTTAATAATAATTGGTTGGTATCAAATGCTGCCGTTGTAAAGTGAGATCGAATAATGCGTAATTCAATGAAATATCTACGACGCATTACCGTTAACAAATAACTTGTAAACTGTATCTATATAGGAAATGTTTATATAGAATAAAAATATATAATCTTCAGTATTTTCCGTTGTAACAACGGAATCATTTGGGTAAATCAATTATTGTTAAAGTTAGAACTGAGAAAGTCTAACAACCGGTTATTTCGGTAGATAGAGAGAGGCTACAGAGGTCAAACGCAGTTGCTTTGTCTTAATTACTGATATTCAGTCGGATAGCATTGTTTGGAAGTCACCCCCAACATTGAACTGAGATCTTAGGTACCTTTTCTGTGATATAGCATAGCTAGGATAAATCGGTAATCGATAGTGTAACAAAACCTTTTTACAGCGCTGGAGTTGCTATGCGGGAAGTGATTTTACTGCTAAGTTATACCAATAATCAAGATCAAGATCATTAGGTACAGTTCGTTGCTAGTTCCCCAACACTGTAAATTTGATTTCAAACATTGAATAATCCCATAAAGTTTCCAAGTACTGACGTAATGACGTCGGGAAGCGTTAATGATGATATTGATAATATGAATAAGTAAATACTTATTTTTTTACTTGCGTATGTAGATGGTGGCAGAAGATTTAAGTTGTGAGGTGGGACCACCATGCAGCCTCGTGTTAGCCGATGGAACGGTCTTCCAAGGACGAAGTTTTGGGGCAAAGGTGCCCGT
The DNA here is from genome assembly GCA_946251955.1 of Acronicta psi. Lineage (NCBI taxonomy): Eukaryota > Metazoa > Arthropoda > Insecta > Lepidoptera > Noctuidae > Acronicta > Acronicta psi. The sequence continues at coordinate 8,382,356 of OX276472.1, read as the reverse complement.
GGAAGGAGAAGTGGGTTAGTAGATCAAGATATAGAAAGCCTCAAATCATATATTATGAAAAAAATGATGAAAAACCCTTTAACTAATGTTACCCGTCAATCGAACCTGCATACCTCTAGCACCGCAGTCGCGCTTACGACCATTAGACTGCAGTCAGTTTGGATACGTGCCCGGTTAATGTCAATAGGGTTGCCTCCTATTACCTGCCTATCCCTTCGGAAAGACAGGCGAGATTTTGATGGTATGTTATGTAAAAAAAAATTAGTAAATCATCAATTACATTATTATTATGATTAATGGGCTTTATGCCTATATACTAATCCCACGTACTACAAATTTAAAAGCGAGACCTTTCTAGTTTTACAGATGTAGGTACAGAAATTATATGTATCTTTGTATTGCAGTATTTCAGACGGGTATGGTGGGATATCCGGAGTCGCTAACAGACCCGTCGTATCACGCACAGCTGTTGGTGCTCACCTACCCGCTGATCGGCAACTATGGCGTACCCGATGAAGACGAACGAGACGAGCATGGAATACCCAAGTGCGTTTGAAATTAGAATTTTTTTTTTTAAAGGTTCAAGGTTTTCAAGTCAAAAAATCATCTATTGAAGTGTTGCCAATCCTTAATTAAAAATTGTATTCATACACTATTTTAAATCGTTTAACACTGTTTCTTCAAATGTTTTATACACAATAAATGTATGTACTCTAGGGATACATACAATTAAATGTCAACAACAACAAGTCAAAGTTAAAAAGCAACAAGTCAAGCTACACAGTTACACTACATACATCACCCCTATTGCGACTGAATACGAAAGAGGTCCACAAGGTCCTATATAGTTTGTCCTATGTCGCCTTGTGCGTACCTACTACTCATGCTGACACTATAAAAAATAAAGAAGAATTAAGGTATTCGTAATGACTTGACGTACATAATGTTTCAGGTGGTTTGAATCTAACCGCATATGGGCAGCTGGGTTGATAGTCGGCGAGGTGAGCACTCGCGCGTGCCACTGGCGCGCTAAGCGTTCTCTGGGTTCGTGGCTAGCCGCCCGAGGAGTGCCAGGCCTCTGTGACGTAGACACCAGAGCACTGACATTCCGCCTCCGTGCTGGTGTTACACTGGGCCGCATCATTCAAGGTGTTCCCCCTTTCGGGCCTCTACCGTCCCTGTCAGACCCAAATACCAGGAATCTGGTCGCTGAAGTTTCTGTTAAGGTAAGTACTAAATACGAGATTCAAGATTGAGATCACGTAATTAGTAAAGTTGTATGTATGTATGTAGGTTTAAACTACATTTTATAAATAAAATACAAAATTACTATTAAGTACTTCCATAATATTATAAGCCTAATATACTTTTATACTTTTTTTAGGAAACTAAAATATACAATCCAAATGGTGAAATAACAATAATGGCTGTTGATTGTGGTTTAAAATACAATCAAATCCGTTGTTTGATTCAAAGGAATGCAAAGGTTGTGTTGGTACCGTGGGACTACAAATTCGACTCCAGCCAGTATGATGGCTTGTTCATAAGTAACGGTCCAGGAGATCCTGTCATGTGCAAAAAGGTTGTGGACAACATACAAGCAGTTATTAAAGACAAAACTAAAGTAAAACCGATATTTGGCATCTGTCTAGGACATCAGTTACTCTCTACTGCCGCTGGCTGTAAAACTTATAAAACCAGGTAAGAAATTATATCATTATCAACCCATTTACTTACCTATATATGTATGTACACCCGCAGTTCGCCAGTATGTAGTAGGGGGGAGAATCTATGGCGGGCTGTGGTCGCGATAATTACTAATCAGTCAGTTATTACTGGCGGCCACCGCAGGCCACGTCTGTCTTAGGCTAATATTCAGAGACAATGCTAAGCATAAAGTTACGCTTCCCAATGTCAAATTGTAATACAAATTTGACATACGGAAGCATTACTTTACGCTTAGCGTCTTCTCTGAATATTAGCCTTAGAGTCACAAATTTAAACTCCGAGCTGGTACTGACATTCTAAAAAATTCCAATAACACTGCTCGACCTTGGAATCGAACCCAGGACCTCGACCCAAGACCTGTAGCAGTCGCGTTTAGGACAACTAGACTGACGAGGCAGTTTACATACATATAACATTATTTTATTCTCATTCATAAATATGGTATAATTTTAATTTCAGTTATGGTAATCGTGGACACAATCTGCCTTGCACTCACAGTGGCACAGGCCGATGTTTCATGACGTCACAGAATCATGGATTTGCCGTCGATGCCGAGTCATTGCCGGAGGGTTGGAAGGTTTTATTCACCAATGAAAACGATAAAACGAATGAGGGCATTATTCACAAAACCTTGCCTTTCTTCAGTGTACAATTTCACCCAGAACACACAGCCGGACCTACTGATTTAGAATGTCTTTTTGATGTATTTGTGGATGCTGTAAAGTCTTACAAAAATAATAAGACATGTGTTATAGATGATATCATCACCGAAAAACTACAGTTTGTGCCGACTATAAATGAAAGACCAAAAAAAGTACTTATCCTCGGCTCAGGTGGTTTATCAATTGGTCAAGCTGGAGAATTCGACTATTCAGGATCTCAAGCGGTTAAAGCTTTACAAGAAGAAAAAATCCAAACAGTATTGATCAACCCTAATATTGCGACTGTACAGACATCGAAAGGATTAGCAGACAAAGTGTATTTTCTGCCTATTACACCAGAATATGTTGAACAGGTCATTAAAGCTGAACGACCAACTGGAGTTCTCCTCACATTTGGTGGTCAGACAGCGTTAAATTGTGGAGTCGAACTAGAGAAATCGAAGATACTAGAAAAATACAATGTTAGTGTTCTAGGTACACCTATACAATCGATAGTTGATACAGAAGACCGAAAAATATTTGCTGAAAAAATAAATGCTATTGGTGAAAAAGTTGCACCTAGTGCAGCAGTAACAACTATTGAAGAGGCACTCGTAGCTGCTAAACAAATTGGGTACCCTGTCATGGCTCGATCTGCATTCTCTTTAGGTGGCTTAGGATCTGGCTTTGCCAATAATGAAGATGAACTTAGAACATTAGCACATCACGGACTTTCACATTCTGATCAACTTATTATCGATAAATCTCTTAAAGGATGGAAAGAAGTCGAGTATGAAGTTGTTAGAGACGCATTCAATAATTGCATCACAGTGTGCAATATGGAAAACGTGGATCCTTTAGGAATACATACAGGCGAATCAATTGTTGTTGCACCTAGTCAAACTTTATCAAACAGAGAATATTACATGTTGAGAAATACTGCAATTAAAGTAATTCGACACTTTGGGATTGTAGGCGAGTGTAATATTCAATACGCTTTGAATCCAAATTCAGAAGAATTTTATATCATAGAAGTGAATGCCAGATTATCACGAAGCTCAGCACTCGCAAGTAAAGCCACAGGTTATCCATTGGCATATGTAGCCGCTAAACTAGCTTTAGGTATATCATTACCTGTTATTAAAAATTCCGTTACCGGAGTGACAACTGCATGTTTTGAACCAAGTCTTGATTATTGCGTTGTCAAAATCCCAAGATGGGATTTAGCTAAATTTAATAGAGTGAGTACAAAAATTGGGAGTTCTATGAAAAGTGTTGGAGAAGTTATGTCAATAGGCAGGAACTTTGAAGAAGCTTTCCAAAAAGCATTAAGGATGGTAGATGAAAACGTTAATGGATTCGATCCCACGCTCAAAAAAGTGAACGAAAATGAATTGAGAGAACCAACTGATAAACGAATGTTTGTCTTAGCAGCTGCTTTGAGGGAAGGTTATACTGTAGATAAATTATATGAACTAACAAAAATTGATTATTGGTTCCTGGAAAAATTAAAAAATATTATAGATTATTACAAAATCCTGGAGGCAGATCATCACGGCTCAATACCTTTTGACGTTTTAAAGAAGGCGAAGAAAATTGGATTTTCTGATAAACAAATAGCTGCTGCCATTAAAAGCACGGAAGTCGCTGTTAGAAAGTTAAGAGAAGAATATAAAATTACTCCATTTGTAAAACAAATCGATACAGTTGCTGCAGAATGGCCAGCCTCTACAAATTACCTTTATTTGACATATAACGGTAATACGCATGACTTACAATTTCCAGGTGGTTTTATCATGGTTTTGGGATCTGGTGTCTACCGCATAGGAAGTTCTGTTGAATTCGACTGGTGTGCCGTTGGTTGTTTAAGAGAACTCAGAAATCAGGGTAAAAAGACCATAATGATAAACTATAACCCTGAAACCGTCAGTACAGACTATGACATGAGTGATAGGCTATATTTTGAGGAAATTTCCTTTGAAGTTGTTATGGATATTTATAACATTGAACACCCAGATGGTGTTATATTATCTATGGGCGGACAGTTACCAAATAATATTGCTATGGATTTACACAGACAACAAGCAATTATTTTGGGTACGTCGCCTGACATGATTGATAATGCTGAAAATAGATTCAAGTTTTCAAGGATGCTAGACCGGAAGGGAATAATGCAACCAAGATGGAAGGAGCTCACAGATTTAGAGTCTGCTACCAGTTTTTGTGAAGAAGTTGGCTTTCCATGTTTAGTACGTCCTTCATATGTTTTGAGCGGTGCAGCTATGAATGTTGCAAATTCAAACCAGGAATTGGAAACTTATTTAAAATCCGCTAGCTTGGTCAGCAAAGAACATCCAGTTGTTATATCTAAGTTCATTATGGACGCAAAAGAGATAGACGTTGATGTAGTTGCCGCAGATGGTGCTATTTTCTGTATGGCAGTATCCGAACACGTAGAAAATGCGGGAGTCCATTCTGGAGATGCTACATTAGTAACTCCACCGCAAGACATTAACAACGAAACTTTAGATAAAATCAAAGGAATAGCCAGTATAATAGCAGAAACGCTAGACGTAACTGGACCATTCAACATGCAACTTATTGCAAAAGACAACGACCTGAAAGTAATTGAATGCAATGTAAGGGTGTCAAGATCATTTCCATTTGTTTCTAAGACTCTAGATCATGATTTTGTGGCTATGGCCACTAAGATTATATTAGGAATACCTGTGGAACCAGTGAATGTTATGACTGGTTGTGGAAAAGTGGGTGTCAAAGTGCCACAATTTTCATTCTCCAGATTAGCTGGTGCTGATGTTACTTTAGGAGTAGAAATGGCATCAACTGGTGAAGTAGCATGTTTTGGTGAAAATCGCTATGAAGCCTATTTAAAGTCGTTAATGAGCACAGGCTTCAGAATACCAAAGAAAGCTATATTGTTATCTGTTGGTACATTTAAGGTAGGTTTAATTAATAAATAATTGGAATTTTCCGTAATTCTTTTGTGAATCAGTTTGACTTATTTTTTTTCTAATTTTAGCATAAAATGGAATTACTTCCGAGTGTCAGAATTTTGCGTAAAATGGGATATAAATTGTACGCTAGTATGGGCACTGGAGACTTCTACGCTGAACATGGAGTTGATGTAAGTAATCTTTTTCATTACAATATTCATTATTAAACCGTGCGCCAACTAATTATAAATACGGCTTATTATTGTTACAGATCGAAAGCGTTCAATGGACATTTGATCATATAGGTGATCCTGAAGATGATAGGTCCGATGGAGAATTGATGCATTTAGCTGATTTTATGGCAAGACGTGAATTAGATTTAGTAATCAATTTGCCAATGCGGGGCGGAGCTCGTCGCGTGTCCTCATTTACCACACATGGATACCGTACACGTCGTTTAGCCGTAGACTACGCTGTACCCCTAGTGACTGATGTTAAATGCGCTAAGTTGTTAGTTCAGGTTTGTAAAACTTCCAACATCATGTTTTCATAATTTCATTTCGACAGTACTACTTTTAGCATTTTCTCGTATTTTACAGGCAATGCACTTATGCGGCGGCGTTCCTGTAATGAAAACTCATACAGACTGTATGACATCGCGAAACATCATAAAGTTGCCAGGTTTCATAGACGTCCACGTACATGTCCGTGAACCCGGAGCTACGTACAAAGAAGACTTTGCATCGTGTACTGCAGCTGCTTTAGCTGGAGGTATCACAATGATATGTGCCATGCCAAACACTAATCCTCCAGTGATTGATCGTGCATCGTACGATTATACTTCTGCTTTGGCACGCGTCAGTGCTCGATGTGACTATGCTCTTTATATGGGAGCCTCAACAAGCAATTGCGAAACTGTTGCTGAGATGGCACCACAAGCCGCTGCATTAAAAATGTATCTAAATGAAACATTCACTACTCTTAAATTAGACGATATGACAGTATGGCAAAAGCATCTCCAGAACTGGCCAAAGAAAATGCCTGTATGTGCTCATGCTGAGCGAGAAAAAACTGGTGCTGTTATTTTAATGGCATCTTTACTTGACAGACCTATTCATATTTGTCATGTAGCCAGGAAAGAAGAAATTCTTATAATTAAATCTGCAAAAGAAAGGGGCCTGAAGGTAACCTGTGAAGTATGCCCTCATCATTTATTCCTAAGCACAACAGATATTGATGAAATAGGAGCGGGAAGGGCTGAAGTACGACCGGTTTTGTGTAGTCCGGAAGACCAAGCGGAACTGTGGAAAAATATTGATATTATTGATGTTTTTGCTACGGACCATGCTCCACATTCAGTCGAGGAAAAAAATTCTGCAAAGCCACCTCCAGGATATCCTGGACTAGAAACAGTGTTGCCATTACTTCTTAATGCTGTACATGACGGCCGCTTGACACTAGAGGATCTCATAAACAAATTCCACCGCAACCCTCGTAAAATATTCAATTTGCCTGAACAGCCCAACACATACGTAGAGGTGGATATGGATTATGAATGGACCATCCCAGATGCGATGGAATTTTCCAAGTCTAAATGGACACCATTTGCGGGCATGCAAGTTTGTGGAGCGGTCCATAGAGTCACATTACGTGGTGAAATTGCATACGTTGAAGGTCAAGTTCTTGTACCCCCTGGATTTGGTCAAAATATACGTGACTGGCCTACACCCAAAAAACAAACATTCCCAATCATAGAAAAACTTGAAAAAGAATTTAGTCGTCCAAATTCTGCACTGGATTTACACACTTCCGCTGCAGATTTGAGTAGAGTGAGTGACATTGATTTTGACCAAATTGATAACAGGCCTGAAGGACAATCCAAACCTAATGTACATTTCAACGAAATTGCCGCTGCGAGGTGTTTATCACCTCTACCTCCTCAGGTATCCAGACAAAGATGCGATAGCACATCTAACTATAATCCTCCTTCAACAGCTTCGCAACGTCAACGTAGTGACCTGTTCGGCAAAAGCATACTGACTGTAGATTCCTTCAGCAAAGATACTCTAAACGATATATTTAATCTCGCCCAGTTCATGAAAACCTGTGTCAACAAAGGTCGTTTCTTAGATGATATTTTGCGAGGAAAAGTAATGTCTTCGATATTTTATGAAGTTAGTACTCGTACTAGTTGCAGTTTTGCAGCCGCGATGCAAAGATTGGGTGGCTCTGTTATCCATACTGATGCTACAAGCTCATCAGCGAAAAAAGGTGAAACGTTGGAAGATAGTGTATCAGTCATGGCAAGTTACTCGGATGTAGTGGTACTTAGACATCCTGAACCTGGTGCAGTTGCGGTAAGAAATTTGCACATCATGTTAACTAACTTTAAAATGTTTATATAATTATGATTTCAAATTCTAATTAATATTATTTTTAGCGTGCCGCTCGCCATAGCCGTAAACCAATAATAAATGCGGGAGATGGAATTGGAGAACATCCTACGCAAGCTCTGCTGGACGTCTTTACAATTCGTGAAGAAATCGGTACAGTGAACGGTTTAACCATCACTATGGTTGGAGACCTAAAGAATGGACGAACTGTTCATTCTCTAGCGAGACTTTTGACTCTGTATCAAGTACAACTGCAATATGTCAGTCCCCGAGGACTTGGCATGCCGAAGCACATCACAGATTATGTAGCCTCTAAAGGTATACCACAAAGGGTATATGAGAAGTTGGAAGATGTACTAGCCGACACGCATGTTCTGTACATGACTAGAATACAGCGCGAGAGGTTCCAAAGCCAAGAAGAATATGAGAAGGTAAAGGTTTATTCGATCGGACTCTTTTATAATTTGTTTACCTACCTACATATCTAGTCATAATACCTACTTTCAAACATTGATGCTCTATATTACTTAACTTGATAATAATTACTTTTAAACAATCCATTTAAATTAAATTTAATGAAGCTGTTGATGTCTTAATTACTTAGATAAAAAATAATTAATTTCTTTCACATTGGGAAGATTAAACTAATTACTCAAATCACCGAGTAATTTCGTAATGACGCACCGAACATAATATATTGAAGCTTGAAGATTGAGGAAGTTACATAATTATAGGAAGTTTTATGGTTGGATTTAGTTTCTCGATCTTAGTTACTTGAATAAATGTAATTTCTCTCTCTTCCTTTATTTGCAAATAACTAGAACACTTATACGTAACATAATATTATCTTAAACAGATTACTTATCATGAGTGTGTCGACCGAGTGGTCTTGTAAATTGTTCTCCCGTTTTTGCAAAATTTTTATTTAATACTCCGCTTCTATTGATCGTAGCGTGATGATATATAAGCCTATAACCTTCCCTGATAAATGGGCTATCTAACACAGTTTTTTTTTTTCAAATCGGTCCAGTAGTTTCGGAGCCTATTCAATACAAACAAACAAACAAATCTTTCCTCTTCATAATATTATATTAAGTATAGATTGCTTTAAATATTTTATTTCCTTTCAGACGCGCGGTCTCCTGGTGGTGACTCCTCAGTTGATGACGCGCGCGCGTCGGCGCATGGTTGTGATGCACCCGCTGCCCCGCGTCGATGAGATTTCGCCCGACTTCGACTCGGACCCTCGCGCTGCCTACTTCAGACAAGCCGAGTACGGAATGTACGTGCGCATGGCACTACTCTCCATGGTCGCCGGAGTCAATCCGCTCACGTAAAAGATGGCGATACTTGCAACTCATTATATTTTTATCTACATAATAATCAATCTACCGATTTAACTTTGATTTTGATACAATAACTTTCCGGTTGATATGCAATCAATTCGATAGAATCAATTAAATAATTATTATCTTATTATAAAAAGGAGCATACCTATTATTGGGTTGTGCCGACGTTTGATGTTACTGAGTCGTATCGTAAATTACATTATTATATCACGGCACATCTCTGACGATATCAGTTCTTTATAACGGATTAATGCAAGGAGATCGGTAAAGTGATATTAATGAGTAGGTATGAAACACACAAATTACTGTTGTCGACATCTTGATTAGATTTTTTTGTTGTATCGAAAGTAAAATTTGAGATTACAAAAAAGGGACCAATTTAATTAAACTAAACATTAAACATACAAACTTATTTGTTTAAAAATGCATACTTACTTTCATAAGAAAACTGATTTTTATTGGTATACATAGGTATTTTGGCCTGATGCCCTTTAACAGTAATTAATTGTGCCATAGTATTGTTTGTACCAACCTACTTTTCTACTCCGCAAAATCACATTAGATTATAACACGGTGCGTCAAACCTCATGAATTTTAAATAAAACGTAATTTTAAGTCATAATCAGATAGTATATTTTCTGTACTGTAAAAAACTTTTATATAATAATAAGCACGATATTTGACAATAAAGTAATGAGTAAAATGGACTAAACTTATTTCATTTTTATATAAAAAATAACCATCTATCTACTTAAAAGTTCATAAAGTGTAAATAAACAAGAGATTCCATACATAAAAGCCATTAATAAAAATCCGAGAATTTAGACATGACATCCTTACACAAAACTATTTACAATCTTATATTTTTACAACTTCACTTTTAAATTGATTCACAATTTAGATTCTTCTGCACTCACAAATTCACTAAATTTCAATTGTTCATGGCTAGAGTTCTCAGCGTGTACATCAACAAAGGTAAATGCCGATATACTAGGATTATCCGTTGGCGAATCATGATTAACAACGTGCTCAAATCTTGGACGCTGCTTCCGGAGTGGCTTTTGAGATGGTGGACGTTCAAGATTACTTTCCCTTCGCGGTGGTAACTTAAAACCACCCTGTTTAACTAATTTCCTTTGGCAATCAACCAATTTGTCACGGACCACGTCTAAATATTCATTGGCTGTCATATCACCTCCTGGCTCTTCCAACAGCAACGTACAGAGTCGTTGTGCCTGCTCCAAATATATTACTGCTTGTCTTATGGCCTCGAATCTCTCACTAGACCGCGCCATTGCAATGAAGTGTGGAATGAAGAATTCTAGAACCAGACGTCTACGTTCCGTTTCCATTTTCGCTGGTAGCATATACTGCAACAAAAGAAAAAGGTTTAGTAATTTATTTTTCATGTGATCTAAATAGGTTTATATACCATATAAGAGTATTTTGGAAGTAAAATAGTGTTATAAATAAACAAGATGTATGAATGTGGACGAACCTAAAGAAGTATGCAAGAATCGTAACAAGTGCCGTTCTGTAGTTTCTGTCTACCCCTATGGGAAAAAGACTTGAGTGTATATATACACTATATATACACTGTATATATACTTAAAATACTTACATTTTTGTTGATTTCTTTTTCCTGTTTCCCTGACCTTTGCCTTTTGGTTTGAGTTTGAAATTTTCTCCTTTCTTGCATTTGACGCTGTCGCTCCTTTTTCCATTGGTAATGTTTGTCTTGAGCTTTGGCCTTATCCCAAAAATTTTTTTCAGTTTCATCTTCACTATCAGAACTGTCTTTATAATTTGGGACTACGGCTGGTAAATTTGGATTTATAATTCGTAAAGGATTTTTGCAAGTCAGTATATCATAAAGCCGTTGAGCGTTAAACGTCGGATAAAACTCTCTCTTCGTGTATTTAATCTTTTCGAGAGCATTAAGGACATGCATCACAGGAGCTTCTAAGATATCTGCTAAACGTCTTTGAAGTTTCAGTAGTAAAGGTTTTGGTATACATTTAAATTCATTGCAGTTTTCCACAAAATAATTTGGCATTCTTGATTGCCCAAAGTGAATGTAAAAGCTTCGCAAAAAAAGCCTCAAAGTTTCACCAAGTCTATCTTCCGGCCATTTGGCGTAATTATCTTCGCATTGCCAAAATAGATGGTTTTTTATATGACTCGCATCTATACCAATTTTAGCCGTTTCATTCTCCAGGAAAGTCTTATGCAATGCTAAAGTAAATAAGTAACACCGTATGTGTGAATGTGCCAAACAACTTTCTAAATATCGTTCTGCCGCTGGAAATATGAGTTTCCATTGTAATGTCTGCTCTGGGTTTTGTCCTCTTTTCGGTCTAAACCCGACAGGTACTAACAAACATCCAAAACCAATCGCTTTGTTTACCATATATTTTGTAGGCCACTGGTAACTAAAATTAGTTCTAGGATTTTGTATTATTCTCCTCTCTCTGATAATCCACTGATTAGCTGTATTTGGCCAAGTAGCTACAAGAGCAGGAAATATTTCGTACCCAATTTTAGAGCCGTTTTTAATAGAGTCACAATAAATGCTCGCACCTTGAGTTAATGCAGATTTAACTTCGTCTGAAGTTAGACCTAACCCAGAACCTAAATTAATTATAAAATTATCCACAAAGTTATTCATAAATCTCAGAGAGTTTAGATAGTAGTGTCTCTCAAATAAATTAGGGGACAAAGACGACTTGGACGCAGTGTCATCAACATCATCATCGTCGTCATCATCGCTCCAGTCACCTAGAGCTCTTATATCCACGGCTGTCCAAGCTTCATCCGGCAACGCTCCTGATGTTAGCGAGTAGTTAGACTTTACGCTTAGTTCTATTCTCTTCGGTGTTGCAGACTCGGTTATTGTTGAGTAACCATAATCAGATTCTGTTTCACTAGATTCAGTCTGCCGGCTACTAGAATTTGACCTGTACCCAGAGGTCTCGGTATCCTCTGCTAGAGTGCTCTCTGAGTATGCTGAGCGCATGTCAGTGATTAAATTTTTGTTAAGATCTCTGGTAGGACCACTCAACCTTCTAGTATTTTTTAAAATTGACTTTCTTGGCGCCTGAACATGATCGCCATGACCACTTTTTTCCACTATTTCATTATTATTAATTTCCCGTACATCCTGCTCTTCGGTTAGCAAAGCAGCGTTTTGGCGAAGGCGGTTAATATTTGAAATATTGTTTTTTGTTACTTGTAAACTGAATTGTTTTATCGGTCCACTGTATCTTCTACCAACAGTCGCATTTGTATCGGGAACTATATTTCCGTCGGTAGTTATCGATGATTGATTGTTTTCCAATTTTGTTTTAATTTGTTGTAATAGATCTTCGCCCTTACTAGCATTGTAAGGATTTTCATCAGAATCGTTGGATTCCTTTTCAGAATCGGTATAAACGCTATCATCAGAGTCTGTTTTCTTCATAATAATCGATTCGTTTTCTTTAGGAAGAGTGCTCTCTAAAACTTCCATCTTTTTCAGCTTTACAAAACCTGAAAATAATTATTGTTTTATAATTAGGCGTCAAACATTACAGCAAAAATAAAAAATATGCATAGTGTAATAATAAAAAAACATTTTTAAGGATAAGTTGAAATTTATAAAATTAGTTATTCTATTACATACCTGGTTCTTTACAATCTTCTATACGTAATTTATAGAAAGGTGCATCGAGGACTGCGCTGTAGTCAGAGGTGTCTCCTGGCTCACTGGCTTCAACATTGTCATATATTACAAAAAGCCTCGGCGCTGACAGCGGCTCCGTTTGGCCTCGACTTCTCTGGTAGCTCACATGTTCATGAACACATTCTTGCAAGCGATCCGCAAAAAACACATGTTTGTTTTGTCGCACCATTGCTTCGTTGATTAAGTGCTCACGTTCGCTGATTGGGTTGTTTCTTATTTGATGTACTTCTCTGGAAACAAACAAGATATTTAAATAATTTTCTTTTTAACATAGCAAGAAAATCTTATTAGATAAGTATTTAAATTGTCATAAAATATTCAATGACACTGATTAATAATATAAAAAATCACCACTTACAAACAAATGATAAGAGCTAATAAATGCAAAACTTTATCATTTAATTCCAATCCCTATTCCTTTATCGCGGTATCGCTATGATCTTATTTAATACCATACTCATAAACTAAACGCTTTTAAGGTAAAGTACCGAATGCATTATCTTACTTTAATCAGCAATGTATTACTAACGGATTACAGTTAGAAGCTCTATTAGAAAATTGGCAATAAAACTAATGATGAGATATCGTAGTCGTAGTCATTATAAACGATATTATGTACCTACGTTTAGCCTTAAATAATAAATATCGACAGTAATTTAAGAAATTAGCCTCCCCAGCCGAGTTTCACGAATAATGCAAAGTAGGTAGTCATAATATCCGTCCAAGATTTTTGAGCTTTTCCTTTACCTACGTTTTTATTGACAGCGTACACCGGCAGTCCCAAAATGTCATAAATTTTTATAATTATATTTTCTGAAACTTGCAAGATACCTGCGACATACCTACACGTAAATTTAGGTTAAAACTCTTGTTTCATGTCTGAGTAAAGACAGAGATTAAAAGTCAGAGAAAAATTCTAAACACTCAATTTATGATTAGGCACAGTACGAGTACCTATACCTAAATAACAATGTTCACTTACATTTTGGCATTTCTTTTAAATTACAGACGGACTCAATTTAAATATTGGTACTTATAGTCATTATTTATGCAATTTTAAGGTAAACTAGATTAACCATTAAACCTACTATTTCTCCGCAGTTCCGACAGAAGTTTTCTTTACTACGGGGAAATTACGAAAATACTCTTACCTACTAGGTATAACATGACAGGAAGTCAGTATATTTAATTAAAAAGGACTAATAACATTTAAATTGCACAATATCTGGACTTCAAAACTGTATCAAGTATTAACCTTCTAGACTAATTAAAAAATACATATATTACTGAACCTAGTCCGCTATCTGTATGATTTCTAAATGACGGATTTTCCTTGTCCCTCCGCTTCAGATTATTATGATAAGGAAATTCATGACACCAATTTGACTAATACAATTAACATCAAAACAGACGAAGGACACACTGACCCAGAAAAAGGATTATTTTTTTATACATAAGTATTTAAGTATGTCACTCAGATTTAATAATCGTCTTAAATGATTTAGGACCTGTTTCACGACCTCTGGATAGCTGCCTGATAAATTCAAAAATGAAACAATATTTGTAAGAAATTTAACAGGAATTTACTGGGAATAGGTCTTAGTTGAATTAGTGACCCTTAAGTTTATCTACATCGGTTTCACAGACCTACTTAGATACATCAGATTATGCTTTGAAAATGAAACATTATTTGTTGTTAGATAGTGTGTTGTTGTTGTTGGAAAAGTTATCACCATACGATTTTTCTAACATCTCTAATTCATAACTTAGCTGCATATTATGACAATTTTGAAAGCAGCCTCGTTCCGCAATAACTCAGAAAAGCCAAATTGTAATATCAAATGTAAAAAAAAACATTGTTTATTTTTAAAATAAATACTTTAATACTTTATTAAGTACTTTAGTAAACGCAGACCTTTTTTTAAAGTTACATACAATATTTAAACTGTCTCAGTAGCTTATTGTGGTGCTAACCACGACTGTTACTCTTGAGGTTTTTGTCTATTAAATTCTCAGTACCAGCTCAGAGTTTGGAATTATGCCAATCTAATGGCAATTAGCTCGCCTCCTATTACATGGGACCGAATCAGACCGGCGAACTATGGTTTGTACTTCCATGTACCCCTAAAAACCGCTGCCTAATCCTTCGGCAAAAAGAGGCATCATGTTATATACTTATGGTATACATGATTAATATTATCAAAAAATTATTAAAATCTGTGGATTACAAATTATCATATTTGTGTCTACAGGAACAGTATTAGATAGTATAAGGATAATTATTCGTTTTATAGGTACATAATACCGTTTATCACATCGCTTTACTGATTGTAGGTGTGTTGTATCAGGAAACTGATGCTGACCAATTTGATTTCTAAGAAATCGCTACGTCGATAAAATCAAATTAGTATATTCGTCTGTAAAAACTTACCTTTCATAATTCTCAAAGAATTGAACAGACAGAAGGATATTATTTAATAGGAAGGCGTCGGAGTCGTTGTGGAGCTGGTACCGCATGCGATCCAGGGCCTCATCGTCGTAGGAGCGCACGTGCTGCGGCGTGGGCGCAGGACAGGGACCCGGCGGCGCCGCCAGTACCGATGGCGTCAACGGGGGCTCCTTCGTCCCACCTCTCCTATTTACATAATTCGCATTCTTCTTCCTTTTCTCCTCTCGTTTCTGCTCCTTCCATCTCTCTCTTTCAAAAAACTTATCAGGCTCCTTCTGAGCCTTCTTCGATTTTGAGTTGCCCATGGATAAACTGCACTATACTATGTTCACAACTCAGATGTCCGTTAGTTAACTTAGAACAAATAATTTTTCGCGCACATTTTAGATTGATGTTACGAACGAAAAATAAAAATGTAAATCAATTGCGTATTGTCGAGTGTTCCGTGTTTGCGTTAGCTCAAGTAAACAATCCCCGTAGCACTGACGATGTGATTCTCACAACTCGTTCCGTGGAAAACTGTTCTTATCAGGGACCAATAATTATTGTTATAGTTATCGTGCTTAATCGATTAGAGCTGCAGTGTTATGCACGGAATGTGGCGAGGTCATACAGGGTGGTATGTGTTGACATGTTGCATGTTGGTGTGGGTAATCAGACCCGCCTGCCGGTCTCGCATCTTGCATGCGTGCTACTGAAAAATCACTCAATCAGAAAAACTGCATTCCTCCTGCTCAAGACTCGTTATTACGTAAATTGATGCATGTTATATAAAGAGCCAGTTTACTGTCACTAGTTGTATTTCCAAAGTCAATAAGATTAGCTTCAGGACCAAAGTAAGTCGGATGGATACTGTTTTTTTCTAACTAGATTTTTTAATATAAATTACCATCCTCTAGTAACCCGAACATATTCTACCAGCTTAACAGGGTTATGTTAATACCGTTTGGGTAACTACTGAATAAATGTGATTATCATGAAATTGTAACTAAAAAGCTAAAATTTAAAAAAATAAGCGACTACCCTTTAGTTACTACATTATTGCAAATATGTATAAATAAATAAAGGGACGTAATTATTATGTTCTAATAATTAGAAATAAGTCTACGTTTGGGGTATATCACGCCATATTTGTAAAAAGAAAATGGAAATCATGAAAAAAAAACATAATACTTATTAGATCGACCGAAACACAACAATATCACGATGATTTCTACTTAAAAGATACTACGGCAAATACTTGTAGTCACTGCTTTGTATATAACTGCATCAATCCGTTTGTTTTATTTATATCGTATGCCTGAAAGAATTTCTAAACAGCGTGTGAGTCTGCCAGGCCGGTGTAGGCTAGCACGGTGGACTAAGCCTAGCCTCTCATTCTGAAGGGACCGGCAGACCCGTCTTCTGCAGTGGGACAGTGAATGGATTGTTGATGATAATGATTTACAGGAGCCAAACCTATTTGGCTCACTTTATCTACCTAGGTACCTATACCTAGGTAGATAAAGTTTCCAGATAAACTAGATTCATTTATAAAAACTGCATTTTTAAAATTAACATAATTTTCATTTAATTCTGAAATTGACATGTTAATTATAAAATCATTTAACTATTTTTTAGTCATTGCATAAATACTACCTCCCTTTAATTTCATTGAATTGTACATAAGTAAAATATTAAATTACAAAAGAAATAAGATTATATCACATCATATAATTTGCCGAACATAATTTATATAAAATTAAATAAAAAATAATGAAATTAACTATTCTTCTATAACCCAGGAATCAGATCCTAAACCATCGTATAAAGTTTATTTTATTCGCCTACTTACAATTACTATGTACAGGAAAATTACACTTTGGCCTATTATACATAATCATTTATTATAAAGGAATACAAGGGTTGCTTGTACAAACACCTACAAAAATTAAAATACACAAAACTTTTAAATACGTAGCTTAAATAAATAAAGGAATTTTATTTGATGGCCCAAAAACTCGTATACAAAAAATGCACAAATCGGAATCAGAATAACAATTCTAGAATTAGCTTCACCTGCGCCATTGAGATAAGTAATGATACGATCTTGATTACAGCATTTTATACAGTGATAAAATCATACAGTAATCACAGGCTTTCGGACGAGGCGCCATAGAACATACAAGTAAGTATTGCTAGGTTATCGCTACGGTATATGTCGCAGCACCTCCGCGGGTGGCACGGACATGCCTTGCTCCTCCATATTGTTGGCTATGCTGGCATCGTCTTCCTCGGGAGTCGCGTTTACTCGTCTCTGTGTCTTCATACGCTTCGCCTCGCCCATTTTCTTTTCAAGTAGTCGCCTAAAAGGATAAAACATAATTTTAGTAAAGTTTCATAATAATCTCTACTGTAAAATACGGTGAGTCGTGAAATCTAATAATAATCGGTAGCACGCATGACAACTGCTGTCACTACTGCATTTTAAAAGCGAACACAATTATAAATTATCTCCTGATAATGCCACAACTAAACTGAGAATAATCCAATATAAAGATCGCACACTTATGCGATCTACTATTAAAAGGATTATAGTAATTTAATAATCTGATATAAACGTCTGATATATCGGCTAATCTTTAAGGTTTGTCACAGTATCGAATGAGTTCTCGGTAACTAATCCGCTGTTATTCAATTTTAATTTGGCGTCAAACATACTTTCACTCTTATCAGCATTGGCATTGTAACGAATACCAAACATTTGGAATGAAATAACAAAACTTCGCAGCAATTTACACAGATTTCGCATCACATGATTTTTCAAAAGAAGAAATTACAGAACTGTATAGTCTTAGATCTAATATGTACTTTTTAAATGGCGTATTACAAAAAAGACTTATAAATTAACTAAGAATATAATATGTGAGACGTAGGTAAAATTACTATATTGTAAAGGAATTTCAAATAAATCGAAACTTGTTATCCTATAACATAGAGGTTTTTAGGTCATTAGAAACTCGAGTAAATTAGTTAGTCAGCCCTGGTAGGTTTACATACCTAGTATGCATGACGTATAATGATTGCATTGATTTTGTATGTCTTTGAAACGCTTTCAATTTGCACAGGTAAAAATTGCGCAATTGTCTCTTTATTTCCATTAATATTTCTAACAGATTATGATGACAAACTACCTGTATTTTTCCAGAAAACAATATTTTAGCTAGCGTAATTTAAAATTTCGAATTTAGTTCCTCAGATGACCGCTTTTGTAAAATAATAGATGGCAGGGGTTTGACTTTAAAAAAATAGGATTCGCTATCGTTCACTATTAAAAAATCATACTAGAACAATGAGACAGTTAATCCGTCAAGGCACCTATTTTATCAATAGACACAATACAACAATTGGCATGGGCGGGTCACGCCATTCAAAAGTGAGCAAACTAACGGTATTAAAGAATTCACATTTTAACTTACTGTTGCCTGCAATCAATGAGCACTCCTAGAAGGAACACCGCAGCGATCGCGACGAGCATGACCAGTGTCATGCAAACTATTGTCGTCACCGTGAGAGACGACTCTGCCTCAGAGAGTACCGACACCGTCAGGTTGGGGTCCGACGTCGACTCCATAATGCCTGAAATCGATTTTTGAAGGATTGGTTCATACATATACATGATACAGTAAATAACAGCCAACCAAACTAGAAGAAAAGAATATCAACATTTACTAGTTATTTTTAATTAGGGAAAAAATCGGCGGGCGGGCAGGATCAACATTTACTTTCAGAAATAATTAACTTTTAAGGAAAAGAAAACCACCAAGTACTTCACCGCCTGCTAATAAGTTCCCGTTAAACTTAATTACTTGGCAGATTATTTCATATTTGTTTTCCCCTTTTACAATTAATCCGGTGGATAGCGGCTTATGTTCATAACTGAAGCGCAAACTGACCATTGACCAATCTCGGAATTATGAGGAAAAAAGGCGAAATCGATTTACATAAATTGGAAAAAATATAGTCGGATTGCGTACCTCCTTCTTTTGAAATCGTTTAAGTTATTGATATAGAAGTTTTCTTTCCGATTCTGGCCGGGATTAACGAACCCATATTACCCTAAGCATTTCGGTTTCTAAACTTAACCAGCTAGTGGTGTTTCTGGGCATAACAAATGGGTAAAACAAAAAACTTCAACATGGTTTACTCTCAGAATGTTATGGACTGGTTATGGTAACGTCTACACAATGGTAGGTAGACTGTGTGACTTTTTACTATTCCATTATGCAAATTCCAAAACATGTCGCCACTGATTTATACAGTAAAAGAAAACATCGCGAGACAACCTGGCTTTGATCAAATTTCCAATGTGTCTTTAATTTGTATGTTCATCTTCTTCTTTTCATAACATATCTATCATCACGCCTGTCTTTTCTCAGAAAGTTTAGGTAGAGGTGTAAACCCAAAATTCGACAGTATATTAGGTCCCATGTACATTGCACATACCAAATAGGTACTACATAAATTGGCATTAACCGTGCACAAATCCAAACTTCTAGTACTGCGAATTTCACAAAATTGCGCTTTTCGTTAGCGCAATAAGGAGGCAGTTCTTTTTTCTCAAATATAAGATAAGTAGTTGTGACAATTACCTTCGTCAGGCCAATTAATTCCCTTGTCTGCAGTAGAATCCATTTTTTGTCAGTTCTCAGGCTGCTATTGTAGTAACACTAAAACAAAATAAGTTCACTAAGTAAAATTAAACAAGTTTTTGATGTACATACTTAGCATGTTTACATGACCGTCCAGAGTTTTTCAATTAATAATCATAATTGATCATAATAAAAATAAATTAAAAAACGTCAAACGTTGTGGTACTCGCAACCGGCGCATTTGTGTGACAAGATGTATAAATGTGGGCGAAGCAAGAGAAGTATACAAGAATCGTAGGAAGGGTCTCTAATTTCTGCCTACCCCTGTGGGAAAAAGGCGTTCGTATATGTATGGATAATATAATAATATATAATCTATATTCGAATAAAAAATACCTAGTTGCAAGGCTGTAAATGTAACTTGCAAAAATTTTGACATCATTAAATTGTTCCTTTAGATGATTACCTACAATTACGTTATCAGCCGCTGATTAACTGATTCTGTTTTAATTTAGTTCTTGATATTATTTTGATATTCATCACGCTTTACAGGCTTAGAAAACAATTCCAAGAAGTGAAATAATTTAAGTGACGCAAATCAATTATGATCAAAGATAAGCATCAATTTGGATATTTTAGTTCAAACGTTTGTATAAATTACCTATAGTGGCAGAGATTGGTTATCACTGTTGCTATCAGATATTGAGATCGGCGATAACAAAATAAAACAAGAAGCCGCCCGTGACATTGTCTGCTGAAACTATTAGATACTGAGTTCAAAAACCTAATGAAAAGGCACGTTAAGTGACAGATAACATGATGATAAGCCCTATAGGTAGCGAAACTATCTTCTAATGTTAAAATCCTGAATGTTCAAAGATAAGTATGAGATATAAGTACCGACTACAACAAATATATAAGTACTCCTGAGGGGCTAAAACTGCCAGTTTTGTGAAGCACATTATTAATCTCATAGGTACACGAGCCACCGGTCATGTTTTGATTGCAATATTTCTTTTACGAGTAGTCATGACATATAGGGCTAAAGAAGGCAAATGCGGTTTTTAGTTAGTACGAGTCCGAAACACCCTGCCGCCGCCCAACGTACGTGCCATACATTTCCAGGACAATCTAACCACTCATTGTAGAAAAAGCTGTCATGATGTTCAGCTTCCTGTCCGCAAATCATGTTAAGATTCATCAAAAGTGCCCATTTTACCCCTCACTCACTTGGCCCTCAATAGTTTTACTTTACGGTTATTAGTTAAACCATAACATACCATCACACCTATATTCCCCGAAGGGTAAGGCAGAGATGTACAATGTACACCCATAGTTCATCCGTATGTTTAAGTCCCATTTAATAGGGGGCGAGCCTTATTACCATCAACCAGGCACAAATAAATATAGACTACGAGTTCCACAGAGAAACCCAACAACACTTTGCTCGAGAATCGAACCCAGGACTTCTAATCTGGATCTTTTAATCTGTAGTTTTTGTACGGAGATTGATTCTTGATGCACACAACCTCCGAAAACTATGAAATCGGATTTTAAATGACATGTTCTACACTTCTACAAAAGCGGTTACTGTTAACCCTACTGAAGCACCGCATTATCATTGACAAAGATCCACATTATATAAGTATCAATTTTATCTGAGTATAGAAATCACTTACTGTGTCGGCCAGCCCATTCTGTTATCTATAATCAACTATGCTAAATATATTCGAACAATAACTACAGCAGGTACATGCATCAATAAAAGTTTAGTACCTGCTCTTTCTCGTCTTTATGAAATTTTATTTCTTTGTCACGATCATTTTAAAAGCAAAGTTATCGAACCAAACAACTTGTTTTGGATACATGGAGAACATATTGTGTACCTACAGAATAAGCTAAGTTCTTGCTCTTGTCTTGTCCAGCTTGGCACACGTTTTCTCTCAGAATTTATGGCATTAGGTTATACTCCATCACGCTAGCCTAGTACGGGTTGCCTGACTTCACATGCCGTCAAGGAAATCTCTTAGGCATGCAGGTTTCCTCACGAAGCGTTGAAGGTGATCAAGGTAAACGATATCCCTTGATTATCTTTTACGCTGTGAGTTCTTATGAGATTTTACGTTTAAAACTTGTTATTGCTCTACTGCGTTTAATTTTTATAAATCACTTGTCAGCCAATCATTGCTTAGTCACCTTTTTCCCTATCAAACTGTATTCCGGTTTATCCTATAGATATAGTTAATAATAGATAAAATTAGGATATTATCGGCTAATATGCATACGTTTAAACAAATAGTTGTTCTGAATTGCGTGCTTATCAAAGGAAATGCGGCTTAATATCCGTTTGGAATTATTTTGTTAATCTTTTTTTTACAAATCAAGGGTCATTTATCTACATATTTGTTACTCAATCAAAATTAATGGAATTCTTGTAAATAATACGGTATTTTTCCTGTTTGTATAATCTGAGAAACGATTTAAGCAGAACATTGAAATCACCCGTAATCAGTATATAGAATTTTGTAGAGGATAATCATCATTATCGTTACAATACGCGCAGCATAACCCTGGCCAGACTGATGTTTAGATTATTCTAGTCTAGATTATTCTAAGTAAAAAATTGCATAGTGCGTAAACAGCGTAACCAAACCAAACGGCCAAGTAAAGTTCGACAAACGAATAGAAACAAAATGTAAGGGAATGATATAAGCTTTCGACAAATCTGATGTTTACAAATGTTATTGCCATACATTTTGTTTCTATTCGTTTGTCGATCCAAACGTTAGAGGTTATGCCGCGCGTGGCATGGAGAATTCCTAGCAAAATTGCAAATCAAATCAAATCAAATCAATTCAAATTTATTTATTTATTTATTAAGCCGTTAAGGTATAAAGTAATGAACGCTATGTCTAGCCTTTAAAGACGTACAAATATTGTAGATTGCAATATTTCTTTTACGAGTATTTCGGTGTACTTAAGACTTGAAAGTATGACATGTAAACTTCAATAAAACCTTATCAATACTTGGTTTAGTATTGATATCATACATTCTGCATTGTCCACTGAATGGTTAAAATCAATATTTGAACAAACACTTTTGTTGTATTTTATACTGAGCATTGTATTATGACCACTAACATTTTCATTATTATAAATGATTGTTTTTAGGGGTCCATACCCGAATGGTGCCAAAGGGTACGTAAGTACTAAGCTGTTACTAACCCTCCGCTGTCCGTTCGTCCTTCCGTCCATCTGTCTGTCAGTGGGTGTATCTCATGAATCGTAATAGGTAGAGAGTTTAATTTTTCACAGTTTCTGTTTCTAGTACCTTGTGGTACATATTAACGACAAATACTAATTTTATTAATACTTATACTACGGAACCCTTTATGTGCGGGTCGGACTCGCACTTAGCCTTATTTCACTAAGCAGAGATCGTGGCGCCCGAAAACCATCTATTGTAGCTGAATTTTTTGCCAAACCTATACAATTCGCGTCACTTCCAATGTCATTTTTTGTTCATTATTACTATGTATGTTTTATCCTGCTAACTGTCATATTGGTCTAGCTAGTAGAGTCCACGCGGAACTTGTTGGCCGCCAAATGTCAAATTCCAACTTGTCTACAGGCCCAAGCAAGTACTTATGGGGTTATGATTGTAGTGGCTAGCACTGTTTTTCTATGACAGGCATTCATTTACATATTTATGAAAAAAAATATTCAAAGGTGACACCTGAAAAAATACAGACTTAAGTGTCGAAGAATAAAAGGCAGGGCATACACAAAAGAATTCCACAGCGCCTCTTTGTCATGCAGCGATATGACTATTGTATCAGTTATTTTGTAATTTGCTATCTATAACTCGATACTAGGTACTATCCATATAAAACATAGAAACCTTAGGGGCCCGTTTCACCACCTCTAAATAGCCGCTACCCGCCGGATAAATTCAAAATTTGAACAACATTTGTATGAAATTATATGCCAATTTAACGGGAACTTATCAGTAAGCTTTGAAACGGGCCCTAAGTCTCCAACCATAACGACTCTTTTTGGAATGCGGAAAATCCTCATGAATCGATTGCCTCTTGGAGAGGCGGCAGGGTATGTAGGACTCGTATTAAAAACAATACCTGCCTTTCCTTGCTCTGTTGCCATGAAATTCATGACAGGATAATGACAGGTACCTAACCATAAAAACACACTGCAATTACATTATTCACCATACAGTTACCTACCGAAGCTATGTGAGCATATTTACCCAAAGATTAACTCTAGGTTTAATGAGGTTGTAAAGATATTGTGGTGTAATTACACTGATACTTGTACTAAGCAGAGCGAGAGATAAGCTTCAGACAAAGAGTATATAGGAAGGTACTTTACAAACTTGAAAGATAAAATGCGTATGTGCATATTTGTATCGCGGTGAAATTCGTTTTTCAAAAAGTATCCGTTGAGTTTAATGGATGGAAGGACATCGCACAAGGCTTAGTAACGGGTTCATTGTTAAGGAAGTGGGTCAAGAACTCGAGAGCATCGAAGGCGCATCGGTGAACCACGGTGAACCTAACTAGCAGAACAAATATGTTAGAAGTTTTAAACCAGAAGGATGACTTCATTTACATTTTATTATATGAAAACAAGTTTATACGTCTTCTTGAGCGTAACATTAGTTTGATCAACAATGTTTCTTCTCTCATTCTCACAACATACTGGCAGACAGAGACAAAAACTGCATGTTTTGCCAATTGAATTACTTGAGTATAACAAACATTCAGCTAACCTTCAATTAGCAGGTATTTTCCGCCAATACATCAAATTGCTAAATAGCAAGCACGTAAAAAATACAAACGGCAGGTACGTTTCCACTTACATAAACACGCAGACGCGGACAACTTGGTCCTTTCACTTGGTAAAAAGAACTAGTTTTTTTAAACTCAATTTTACACACTAAATACTTTGGCACTGTTTATAGAATGGTATCACAATTTTTTATGTTTAAATATTACACTATGGGTTTGTGGTGCGCGCCCCGTCGTACGTAGGCGCAAGCGCAGCGCTCCACGCCGTGTCTCTCACTGTGGTGTCGGTAATGGCGAGATCACTCCACTACAGCAGCGTCTTGTGACAAAACCTTCTACAGACAATAGTTTGACTACAGTGGTTACTGCCTATTATTGCATCGGCTTCTATTGTATCACGGAGGGAACAACAATAACTATCAGACTAGTTGAACAAAACAACGATGATTTAATATGAACGTAAATCGGTATCACCCGATACGCAATCCGCCCCCTTTACACAAATCCTTTTGAACCAGATGTTTGCATACAGATAATATATTATCTTATCTTTTATAGTTAAAATTCCGTTGATTTAGGTACGTTTAACCACACAGTTATGGTGCGTGAGTCATCGATGCCTGCAATGTGTCACACATTCACCCGTACTTCCTTGGTAAGCGGCGTCTTGTTCAGTTGCCAATTACTTATAGGTATAATACTTATCGAGGACAAAACCTGTTGATCCAAAAAAAGTCATGTCATTTTTTCAAAATTAAAGGTTAATCCAAATTCAAATCTTTATTGGAATCCATAATGTACATACAAATAAACAGATGGTAAGTTTAAAGCTAAGGATCAATTATGGACCCTGTAGGGCACAGCAAAATTTCAGTATAAGAGAGGGAGATGTACTTATACATATTTTAATATTAGGTAAATGGTAAATGCATCGTTTAGCTAGTTGTTTTATATAATGGCATAATGCACTTATATTGTATTCGTTAATATCCTCACATTTTTATTGAGACAGATCGGTTCAATACATGTAGCACCTATAATTTGCTTTCAAATCTAACCGAGTGAACGTACGAAGTGATCACGTGACATTGCCATCAACTCAGGCGCAGGTTGTTTGCACAACTTGGAGCCTGCGATCACATGACCATAACGGATATTTCAAGACATTATTTTCATTAAACACCTTGATATAAACGTTAGTTTTCAACATATCCGACAGCAGAAGATCTCGTTTTGTTTTAATTACAGTAATTAAATATGCAACATAACAATTGCAGCGTGGATCTCACGTTTTCACGAAGGTATTAATTGGTGGTATTAGTCAATAAATGTATTGAGTATTAAAAAAAACTCAAAATTATTTCTCAGCAGCAGCTTGAACTTACTGGGAACCTATCTGCTAAATTTATGTGTTCAAGTATGTTCGCTTTATAGTTTCTGAAATTTCGTGAAAGAGAGACATTTCGCTTTTATAATATAAAACTAGCTGTTCCCCGCAGTGCTACTCGCGCAATTTCTTATGATAAATACATTTTCTAAAATTTAAGTATCCTAAGTTACTCCTTATAACATTAGCTATCTGCAAATGAAAGTCCCGTCAAAATCGGTCCAGCCGTTTCAGAGATTAGCCGGAACACACAGACAGACAGACTTTCATTTATGCATTTAGTGAAAAGCTGTTAATTTAAAATACAGACAGACGCTTTAATTGTATTTATTTGTTTATAGATTAATACCTTATTAATTATCGTCCCGGCACGGCACCCTAGTGAGATTCACTATAGCTATCAATCTGTTGACTAGCTGTTTTAGGACGCTTTATTGTGTAGGTGCTCTGCTCATGTCAACAGGGTAGAAGAGGTTTACTTTGTATGTATTTTGTTCACAAACAGTACCTGTTTGTCTCCTAAATAAAATGAAAATGAAGTTAAAAAAACACAAAAGCATGCAATTCGAAGAAAAAGGAGAAGTGTAGCGTAAGAACTTTAATCCCAGGTTTCATATTTCGGTATGCTATGCGTTGTTTGTCAGTCAGTTACGGAAATCAAACAGACAGGCGTTTGGACCACTTAGCTGATGCAATTCAAACTGTAAGTGGACCACGACCAACTTTTATAATAGGTGCCGAATTGTCGTATAGGTATGTAGTAATCGGAAGAGGAAGTGTTGTGCAGATTACTATTTAATAGATTATTATAGACAAGGTTAAATTATGGTTACGCCATTATTGGACACTGACAAAATGCTATAACGGTCACAATATACCGACTGCGGTCGCAATGATAACCAAAATCAAAAAAAAAACAAATATTATCGGGCAGTTTGTCTTTTCTTACCGTGTACTTACGCGAATCGCGAATTTTTCATTTATACTCGTTAATTCTATTTTATTTTTTGTCGTACATACCTCTCTGACTACAACGCTTTTTTTAAATTAAAACAAGAATTTATACCTAAAACAAGAAATTTCCACATAAAGCAAACATGTAGCGGGATAAAAGTTCCACTAGAATTGATAAAGTAATTAACATAAAAATAACTGCAAAATTTCCCATTTTTGATAAAGCCGGTATAAATATAATTTACTACGACGCCTCTGATAAATCTCCATGACATGACTAACAGACGACCGCAAGCAAGCTATATAATAGTGATAACTATTTCATTAACCCTAAGGTTCATAATGAAGTAATATGATTTCTTGATGACACCGTAGAAAAGCATTTAGTGGCAAAACAAAGCACTTTAAAAAAATTGTTTCGTCATTGAGTGACCCTAGCTCAAAACGGAAACCAGGTGATGACTAAAATAAAATTAGGCTTAGGTATGTAAAACAACGTAAAACTAAGGGCCTGTTTCACCACCTCTGGATAACCGCTAACCTCTAACAAAATTGAACAGAATTTGTATGAAGTTCTCTGCTAACTACTTTAATGAGAACTTAGGAGAACTCAGGAGGTGGATAACAGGCCCCATGTATAATACTTATATGGTAGGTATATTAATATGCCGTATAACATATCTACAAAATGAATATTTATTTTAATAACCAGCCATAGATTTAGCACACGCGCAGAATTACGCTTACTTACAAATCAAAACGGCCACCGGACTGATACCGCAGGACCGCAGCAGACTGCAATGGATATCAGGAAAATCAGTCGAGGATCACCAACCTTCAGTAAAGAGGTTAAATAAAATAAGGGCTCATTACACGTGACGTGGGCAAAAATGAATACCTACAAATCGTTCTAGACAGTTCCTTCATAACATAAATTCCATTTTGATAAACAATATCGTGAACAAGTTGAGACTGCTACCGTTACCTATCTATCACCCACATACCATTTTATCATTGTATGCTTGCATTTGAACAATACTGATTACACTAACACCAAATCAGTCTGAGCACAAATAAACAACAACTAAGTAGATCATGATTGTTTTTGTTAATCTATAAAATCTATCCATTTTTATCTTCGAATTACTATTGATGTAATTAATTTGCTAATAATTAATGCGCGTTATCAGTAAGTACGCGCCAGCCCTAAAAAAAGTTTTTACAGTACGTACCCACCTACTTGGTTTTTCATAAATTTCTGGGTTATTTACGGATAATATTTCTCAAAAATACTGCCCGGTAGGTACTATTCCGATAAAGCAAATGTATTCTTTATTGTTAGACCTACTGCCGTGGTGACGTATTCTATTCTTTGGCACTAAAAGAGACTGCGGATCTCTTCCTTCTTTGGAAGTAATAAACGTGTTTACATATAAGTTTAACATCAACTAAATAATGTAGGGGCCAAATGGTCAGAGGCAGATTCTACAGTATACAGGATGTTAAGCTAGCCAGTTCCACATTACATGTGTTGTGTCGCAGATTTTAACGGTGCACAATGGCAGTAAATATGGCACATTCCCAACTATACTGTGACTCATTGTCAGTCCTTTTTTACGTGCAGTCACTGTGCCTCGACCATGAGTTTTTCTCACTAGACTCGCTAGTGACGCCGTAAAATATTTGTATGGAAAACCCTCGCAACACCTCTAGCGGTTACGTAAGGAACTAAAATCTGCCCCTCAACCATGAGTTCTATCGAATGAGTTTCGATAGGTTTTTTACGCGTCAAAACACTGTAATCTTATAAAAGATTTTAGTTCCGCTAGAGGCGCTGCGAGGGTTTTTCATACAAATATTTTACGGCGTCGCTAGCGTGTCTAGTGAGAAAACTCATGGTCGAGGCACTGCTATGAGATTACAGCGTTTCGATGCGGAAAACCTATCGAAAGCCATTCGATAGGTTGACGTACTGGTTCGAAATACGCAGAAGGGAATAAAATATTGTCACTTTTGATGAATCACAATTATTGGATTACTTTGTTGATGATTCATGATAATAATATATGAGTCGCGTACAAACCCAAATTAAGTATCTAAAGAATAATACCGAATTTAAGCAGTACGATTAAGCTGCCGAAGAATTTAAGCGGATTTCTTGGTATTTTTTTTACTTTGACCTATCGCTGATAATAGCTTTGACAAGAATTTGTATTAATCACCTTCATTAAGTACATTAATTATGTATTGTTGTTGTAATATTAATGTGTTCATAGAATATATATTTACGTTAAAGTAGTTGAAATGAAAGGTAGTCAATTAGACCTTTCATTTCAACTAGGTACTTAGACGTAAATGTGATTACGTGAAACGTGATTAACACTAATTCTTGTCAAAGCTATTAGTGGACCTTAGAATACCCACGTTAAATTAATTAGTACCTTTTTTTTCCTTCATTACAATAACTAATTAGGCGACACCCATTTTCTAGTTAGTCAGAATAAAATCACACCGATAAAGTCTACTACACATTGAGTGTACCTAAGTATTGTCAGTTAAATGAACTTTCTTTATCTTTACCTATATTTTAAATCAAAATAGATACCTAATGATTAATTGTCCTATATATTTTTTCAAAACAATAACAATATTTCAAAACAGTGTCAATGTTACCTATATCTGAACTATCAAAACAAACAAATATAGGTGAAGTGCCTACTTAAAGCAAAAGACGGTCAAAAGATTAATACAATAATTATCATACATTTTTTTAAATAAATACAGTCTTATCACAATTTCTTTTCTATTGTTCTCTAAATATTTTTTATCTTGTTAACTGATAAAAGGATTCACAGACCACCAGAGCAGCCGGATTTCGAAAAAACTACAGGCACCTTAGGTTCTGCCTATACTTCATAACAGACTGTTGTACTGTATAGTTTTTTTTGTTGTAAAATACTTTTATCAAATACATACAACGGCTGTGTACGTTATTCACGTAACTGTTCGGCTGATCACGTAGTTGAAAGCCTTAGACTCTATTCAAATCAAGACTTTTCTGGACTGAGTACTATGGTATATAGGTACGTGTCCTAGAGGTCTCCCCCGGGTTTATGCAAACTTATTGTATGATACTATAGATAGACGAATGTCGCTGAAAAGGTGGCTGGACGCGAAGGCCTAATCCGGATGTGACATACGATGAGCGATTGCGATATGCAATATGAATTTAATACCATCTAAAAGAAAGCCCATGCCCACCTGCGGGACTCTAATGTATTGATATGATTATGACTAGTCCTATGAATTGCGTACGTGCGTACGCGCCAACCTTTCAACAGTAAAGATTACAGTGCAGCAGTGATATCTGACTCTAACGCGAATTATCATACATAGTTTATAGTAATAATTATTACCGTGGTAACTGTGGCTTATGAAATAAGTTATCATCTCTACAGTCACTTCAATGTCCAATTTTTACAACAGACTCAGTGACACCCACTTAATGCAACACCAATAGGGTGACACCCTAGGCACAGCCCTAGGCTCCAAATCCTTAGTGGTCATTTTCTTCCGAATTACCTCTAAAAGCTCTTACTGCCTATAACTATCTTTTTTAATCTTATACATCAAACTCCATTATCATCAAAACTCACATATAAATTGTATTATCTATATACGTATAATTGTATTATTACTTGTTATCATTTATATATTTTTTTAAAGAGTGACTATAAAGTTTCTTGCCGGATCTCCAGAAGTCCTACTTTTGGAACCGTGCAGCAAGTTTGACATTTCAAAAGTACCTATTTATATGGTCTAATTGAAATAAAATGTCCGAATTTGAATTTGAAAAACGTTGCTAACTCACACCAACAGTCACATATTTCGATATAATTTTAGTTATCATCAGATAATCATAATTATCGTATCTATTGATCTAGAGTTAGTCATAAATTATAAAGCCGATGCACCACGTAGTATATCCGCATTATAACGATTAGGTTTCTTAATAAAATCAATTGATGGCCGATTGCAAGTTCATTTTTAGTTAAAAAACATAATGTCCATTGTATAACTACATAGAACTATGACTAAAACCTAAGAATAATATTTCCTAAACTGGAATTTGCCTAATAAACTAGCGCATTCGAAACTCCTGAACCTATTTGTTATTCTATTTACATATGTGTAAGGTGGTACCAAAGAGTATGTAGTGGTTATATAGTACTTACAAACAGTCCGCACATGACACATGATCTTTCTCTGGAAGTCCTATAATGAAAGCTCCCAGCTTCCTACACGAATATTTTATCACACAACAGAATATAATAGTCATAGCACATAATAGTCACTGCACTTTACTTGTATACAACATTAATATCATATACTAGCTTCCCGCCAGCGGCTTCGCCCGCGTGGTCTTATAATTTTTTCCCCGTTTTTGCTACATTTTTCATTACTACTCCGCTCCTATTAGTCGTAGCGTGATGATATATAGCCTATGTTACTCGGGGATAATGTAGCTTTCCAAAGGTGAAAGAATTTTTTAAATCGGTCCAGTAGTTTCGGAGCGTATTCATTACAAACAAACAAACAAACAAATCTTTCCTCTTTATAATATTAGTATAGATAAGTATTATAAGTGCAACAATCGTATATAAACAAAATACACTTAATTTTTTTGCGTAAATGCATATGTTTTTAATTGTCTATGCAATCTTAAAAACCTTATTATTGTTGTTTAAAGAGAAGTACTAAGTACCTACAACTTTTTCGTTTTATCGTAAAGCTGCTTATATTACCTCCACGCGGTGCCGTAAACCTGTACCAATCTGATTTCCGTTAATTTACCGTTAGGTATATCATTCTTTCGCAATGATTATTAGGTGCTTAAAATTTTTGAATCATTCTTTTTTACCCTATAACTTTTAGACAGTTGTTTTTTCATAATTTTTACTTCATCTGACTTGATATCTTATTATCAATCATCAAAACGTACATATGGTAGATTTAGCAAATCTTTACTAAACACAGCAGTAAAGTAAAATAATATTGTTACCTTCAAAATACGGCAGAAGACGGAAGAATAAAGACGTTGAGTTGAAAAGAAAATGCTAAACTTTCGCCCCTTAAACGTGACTGACGCTGTTCGTTAGCACTCAGAAAGATGTAAATTGTTTGCACTTGGTAAACATTGTAATACAGTTTTCTAAGACGGTGTTGGGCGTAGGGACGCGACCTGTCATGGCGGCCTACTTTCCTATCGCCAAGCGTCGGCAACGCGCCGGATGTCGAAAGCTGTGTCGAAAGTTAACGCTATGTCGCTGTAGATAGCAGCCTCCGTTTTCGAACTAGATCTAGTAACAGTCGATACACGTAAATGTTTCTGTCCACCTTGTCATATTGTGAAGATCCAATCCCACGCAGCCAAAGTTAAGCAGGGCAGCCAGCACAAGAAGTTACTCTAGGAAAAGCATTGATATACAAATATTTTTGAACACGGGGAAGTCTTCGGACTCCTGCCTCGGAAGGTGATGGCTTGTCGACCTCCTGCCGATAGAAACTTCGTGTTCCTACTGTTCCACTAATATTTATTGTTTGTAGGATTAAAAACGAAACTAAAATACATATGCAGGTATCGTACCTGGTAAATAACTTTGCGCTTCGTCAGTTTAAAACCCCTATGACAAACCCTTTAGGGGTTGGATTTACTAAATTCCTTAATTAGCGGATGCCTACTTCATAATTTAAAAACTAAGTGCCAAACAGCCCAGTATACGACCGACTGGTACGAACCATGTGTTGATGGATCAGTCAGTCAATCACAGTTTCCTTTTTGTATATCTATACTAATATTACAAAGAGGAAAGATTTGATTGTTTGTTGGTTTATTGTAAGTATTGAATAGGCTCCGAAACTACTGGACCGATTTAAAAATTGTTTCAGTGTAAGATAGCCTATTCAACGGGGAAGGGTACAATCATGCTACGACTAATAGGAGCGGAGTAGCAATGAAAAATGTTGCAAAAACGGGGAAAAAATGTATATAACCACGCAGCCGAAGCCGGCGGAAAGCTAGTATAATATATACAGATTTGAGGATCACCGTCAAAGATCATTATACCGTCATAGCATAAACGTTGTCCCTTTAAGTTTATCAATCTGATTAGGTACCTACATACGTCGCGTATTTTATGAATCTTGGTACTCGTAACAATAAAATGTTTCCCAGCACTGATTGAAAAACAATACGTGAGAATAACTGTGACTTATGACGAATCGCACTTAGTGACGCAGGTCATTGGTATGCTTGGTACCTATACCTACATAGGTACCTACGTTGCACAGGTATCGATACAAGCACCTACTGAGTCGCCAACTATCGTCAACATCAAAGGACAACAAATTATTTATAACTGATAAAGAAATCACATATAAATTATATATGAATCGTGATTGTGTACGTGATTAGATTTTTTTTATTTACTGACCAGTTGAGTGCTTATATTTCATTATCTGTATATTAATACCTACGCCAAGAGCCAACTTTGTACCCCTTTTAATCACATTGCGCGCACGGAGGTGCATGAGATTTGACGTAATTAAATTTCACGTGGAGAAGTGCAGAAAGATATAACTTAGGTATTATTATGTAAAAACATATTTGGGTACGATATTTATAAGATACCAGTATGGTCGAATTTCGACTACCGGGCGAACAATAGTAATTATAATAAAGCATAGTTCTCGCCAATCTTATCCGGCTTGAAGTTGGCATGAGCTCACTTTAACCCAACCGTAAAAATCGGAGACAGAAAAATATTACATAAATAACGTAATTATATAAGTAGCTACCAGATACCAGATGAAATGGTACCTATTTGCTGCAATTTTAAATTATTATATTCTTGCTTTTTAACTACTAAATGTTTTATAGGTATTAAAGCTAAATCGAGCTATAGTTATTGGATTATTTACTTTTTTTATTATATAAAATGGATATAATGTATCAATATAATATAATACACATAACCATATTATTTTTTATTATTTAAATATTTATAGATACAACATATTAAAATCCGTATTCAATGAAACACCGCGGGGCCTGACGCGACGATCGTACCAGGCACGGCGCACGCGCTCGCCCCGCCAAATAAAAACTAAACACAATCGCTGAACATCACAATCCAAGCTTAGAATACTTCACAAAAGAAATAAAATCATTTATTCGTATGTAAACAGAACAATATACTACGCAGACAAATTACTTAAATTGACAAGCCCCCGAGACTAAAGATATTCTTTAGGTCCACGGTACCACATTACGTCGAAAATATAAGGGAATGAAAATATGTTTAAGCGATTTACGTTTGCAAGGTGTATAAGTGCCAATTCCATACATTTCATAATGTGTAATCAATAATTGGGATGGTGATCCATTTGCAAACAAGGATTCAGGCTTAGAATAACGAGAATTGTCACAAGGCCTCAGTCATTTTTAGATCAAAAATCAGCGACCATAGAAAAAATATTAGTTATACCTAGCCCAGAAGACTCACTGGCTCCTGATTGAAGAATTCAGTTTTTTTTTATCAAATGTAACTGATTTCTATTCAAGATTCCAACTCAAGGCCTCAACTTGTGCAATAAAAATAATCGACACTCCGTCATCATGAATTTTGATACTGATTCACATAGGGTAACTCCCGCTGACCTAGAATAGATTTTGATAAGAAACGAGGTCTCCAAACTGAAAATTATAAATTTCTGATAATACCTAAGTACAATGAATTCTGAATACATAATTTCATAGAAGCTGTCATTTCCACTTTACGAGTTGTTTGTCGTATGATACCTTTAGTAAAATAATAAACTAATAAAATAAATCAGATAAACGCTTTATTCCACATTAATATTACAATAATTTGTGCTATAAATGTTAATAGCTGGATTACAATCATCACATAAAGCAGAGGTTAATAATACTTAGAAAGTAGAAAATGTATATAAAATCATTTACTGGAATGAAGTGTTACACAGTTTGGTAAAATAATTGTCAACAATGCCTGTATACTTTATTCGCGAAAACAAAAGCATAAATGTAAACAAATAACATCTAGTTTTCGACTTTATTCCTTTGTTAGGAAGTATCAATTACACACAATAGCGATAACTGTAATTAAGGGTTAGTATCTTGTTTACATTTCGCCGTTTGCATCTCTGAACGCAGTATAGGTCGTTCACCGGTATCCCTTGTGGTACTTGTATGACAAGTATGCGTCTACGCCGTGCAGTATACCTACCACCACGCCGATGTACTGAAAAGATAAATGTGATTTTAATATAGATATTATTGATAATAGAAATGATGATCCGGATTTAAATCACAATAACAATATCGAGAACGGATTACTAGTTAATAGGTATAATAAAATGCAAAATCGAAATTAAAACTAAGAAAATTCCTATTCTCACTGCCTCGTTGGTCTAGTATTCCTAAGCGCGACTGCTACGCTAGAGGTCCTGGGTTTGATTCGATGACGGGCTGCAGAATCCCATCAGGGCGAGGCCTATCCTCGCTACGTACCTTGGACGCACGTGGATAGCAAAAGAACTATATAGGATCTATTAAGGCTTAATAGTTAGGGATTCATACTTACATAGACAGCTGTCATAGCTGGGTACGCGGCGTACATGTTAACGAGTGCGTACCGCGGGTACAGGTAGATGTTTACCGCTACGCCCATGTACGAAGAAGCCGACAAGTACAGGAAACACGCTACCGCGTTGAACAGGCACTCCTGAAAATGTTACAAACATCATGAAAATGGAGGACCATTAACTGCGTAAATACGCCACTAATCTTTTGTAATAAGTTTTAGGGCCTGTTCCTTAAGGGAAGTGTCATTTCTGACGGAACATGCGTCGCGTAGTATCGGTTGCGTAAAATGTATAGAAAAACACTTGACCGTTCACACTCAACCGATGATACGTTAGTGCGTCGAGCGTACAGCGTCTATTCAATAATACGCTCGACGTATTTTACGTCAGATATGAACCTTCCCTAAAATCAAGGTTCTTACTGTATACCGTAGCGCGTAGCACCGCTGCTACTATTACCTGGGGCCTCGCTGAATTTCCTAAAGTTTGATATACAATTTACTCGATAATTATTATCATCATCATCATTATTCATAATCAATCCATATACTATCCCATTGCTGAGCACGGGTCTCCTCTCGGTATAGATCTCTTTCAGAATTAAGCTATCGGCAATAATTATATGTACCATTTTCATTTAAATATTTCTTATTCAATTATGAGTAGGTATTCACTACACCTTAAATTTAAAGAAGCTTGCGCCTGCGTAATATACCATGGTTAGTATTTGTAGATAAGGGTCGTTGCCTTGTCTCTGATAGTTCGTACTTTATTTTTTCCTTCATTAAAAATAACTTGTGATCTTAGCATGGAAAATGCTTAAAAAAAAGGAGCGAAGCTTGGTTGCAATATCTGTTAATAATTAATGCAATATTAATGCTACAAATAATAAACTCACAAATATAGATTGCCGTATGAGTTGCTGCGTGTTGGAAGACAGCACGTAACTAGTAATAAGGAGTGCAGTGGTGAGCAGACAGGCCGAGGCTGTCGTTAGGAACCCGTGGAAGGCGGAGCCCATGCTGCTAGCTTCCGACATGCCGTACTTCACCAGGAGGCTCTGGCACAGTCCTCCTAACATCTGCCGGAGTGAATATCATCGTCAAAAAAACGTGTAAATGCATCTCTTTATCAAAATAACAAAAGACTGTTTATTTCTTTGTTTTTTTAGTTTGAGACCTTGTGTTTGGATGCTAATAACACGTCAAAATATCCTCTACAGTTTATCAACCAAGAAAAGGTTTCCTAGGTGGGCTAGATGTATGAATATGGCTACGTATTACTATTACACATTCGCTTTACATGTTGCGAAATTAATTTGAAATAAATATTATGAAAATTGTTCTCATTTAAAAAAGAATGTGATCTTTTCGGTAAAGATGAACGTAAAACGGTTTGGATTTTTCAAGAAATGATTAAAATGGAAGTAGATATTTACGTACAGCTTCAGCTAGTTTTATGAGACCATGGTGCGATGTCAGGTACCCCAGGTTCAAGCATTCACAACACCGGCAGCAACAGCACTTAATGCCCTTAGAACCGCCACCGCCGGGCGCCACACGCACTATTGTCGGTCCACGAGTCATTTTAAATCACTGAAACCGCACTAAACACAAACATGCAAATCCAACTAGTACTTTAACGGCACGATTGAATAGCTATACAGGATATAAGGGAGAGTTCGATCCGTCTGTATTACTCATAATACTATATTTTTAGAAGTACGCGTAGTTTTTAAATGTTTCAGAGAGCGTTCATCGAACTCTGACCTATACAATAAACTACAAATAGACGTAACAAAAGTCTGAGCTCACTCTCTGTTCTAATATTTAGTAACGAAAATAAATAAGTACAAAATCACCAAAAATATAAACAGATTCTGTACAACAAAAGATATGTCAAGATCGGAGCAAAGTTGAAATAATTTTGAATGAGTCGCGTGCCCCGCGCGCTGCGTGTGCGCCCAATTATAAAAATAGAGCGACGCACTCGCGACGGGAGGGTTGATTTCTATTTCAGGATATTATTTACACTCATTAACCTTATTATTTTATTTTGTGGGCAAAGCGACATATGGCTACGGTGTCTCTGTATTTATCTCATGAAATTTAAGGTCAGCAGTCAATTTAATTAGTCATTGAACTTCACTTTTAGCATTGAAACAAATATAAATCAGCTATAACTCAAAAACATGTTATTTCTTGCCCGTACTGTTGAGCTTTCTTTGGTGTATTGTTAAAACTACCTATTCAGGCACACTTTTCTTTCAAGTTCTATTAATTTTCTATATAAAAATGTTTCCTTTTGGGTAAATTTTTACCCGACTGCTGAAGGAGGGTTATTATAACTACCGATTCAGTTACACTTTTCTTTTCTCAAGTTCTATTCATTTTGTATATAAAAATGTTTCCTTTTGGGTAAATTTTTACCCGACTGCTGAAGGAGGGTTATTATAACTTCTATGTATAGGTTCAAGTTGAGTTCAAATGCAAAGCACGCACGCAATTCTGACTTTTCGTAATCATGTGCGTATTAATTAATTATTTATTTATTTATTTATTTATTTTTATTTATCACTCGCTTACAACGGTGAAGGAAAACATCGTGGGGAAACCAGCATGCCTCAGAGATTTTCTCGACGGCAGCGGCGTGTAAAGTCTGCCAAGCCCCACGCGCAGGTGGATTAGGACTAAGTGTAGGCTAAGGCTAGACTAAGGCTAACTCTTCCCATTCTAAGAGGAGACCCAACCGTGGGACGTTTACTGGGTTCATGATGATGATAAGTAAACCTAAACAATAAAAATATTATAAAATATACCTAATATAATTTAGAGAGTGCCTCGTTAGTCTAGTGGTAGCGCTACTGCTAAGCTAGAGGTCCTGGGTTCGATTCAAAGGTCGAGCAAAGTGTTGTTGGGTTTTTCTGTGAAATTCCTAGTAGCAGCAAGCAGCAGTAGCAGTTCGGAGTCTGAATGCGTGCCCGGTTGATGGCAATAGGTTCGCCCACTATTACATGGAACCTAAACCTACCGGCGAACTGTGGGTAGACCTGTGCCTAACCTTTCCGGGAATACAGGCGTTATGGTATATGGAAAAATGCACAACGTGATTCGAGCACAATGAAAAGATGCAATAAAACTTCATAATACCAAAAGTATAAACTTTATTTTTTCAATAAAAGCTTTATCGTATCAAGATTTAAAATTCTGTACAAAATATTAATTTGTTGTATATCCACCTTTTGCTTGCATATATATTTAAACATTATACATTGATTTTATAAGGTATATTTGTAGTTTAAACATAAATATATAATCATTATGACTTAATATTACTACAGTAGGTAAGTACATGTGTATAAAAATAAATTAATTACCTACTTATTTGATCAAATTAATATCTATACATAAGTACCTTTATTTTATTCTTTGCTAAAAAAGTGATTGTAAATAATTATGAATGTAAGAAAAAAATATCACTGGCATTATTTGAGGTATTTTCCTAAAAATCGGTTTTCTACATTTAATGAAACAATCGAATAAAGTGATTCATAAATTCTCATACTTATATTCTTAGTTATGTAATTA
This sequence comes from Acronicta psi, assembly GCA_946251955.1. Taxonomy (NCBI): domain Eukaryota; kingdom Metazoa; phylum Arthropoda; class Insecta; order Lepidoptera; family Noctuidae; genus Acronicta; species Acronicta psi. The sequence goes on along the minus strand of OX276472.1, from coordinate 8,343,090 downwards.
CATGAAAAGTTTTTGGCGAGGTGGTATTTATTACTCAATATCCGAAAGGAAAAATCATATAACAAAATACTATTGAACATAAAGTAATTTGTTAACATAAAAGCTCTTTAAATACGGATTTTATCACATTATATATATTGATTAGTGTATGGGATTACTACCACGGTAAATTGTGCAGTAAGTGCTCAAGTTAGGTAAGTTTTTTTTTCAGAATAAGGACGTACTTTAATATGTACTACTATAAAACTTTACAGACGTGATGGGTACCGATATCTAATCTTTAATCTAAATAGTGTGTTTAGTGAGTCGTCCAGCTGGGCCCAGGACGTTGACCCCGGAATCAGCTGTGTTATAAATTACTGTGATATTTAAAAATTAATTCTTGCTCATTATTTGTGATTCCAATGGGAAATTTTATTATTTACCTATTCATTTCATTTTAATTGGAAAGGTCACAGGCCTATCGTTGGTGCGACTAATACACAGATATATGTAAGTGCGACTAATATACACTAATACGCAATGCATATTATTCGCTGATTTTTCGTATCATTTTCCCCGTATGATATCTTCGTATCATTATACCAGTACCCACACAACCGTATTTAACTCTAAAGTTTGGGAAAATATAAAATAAAATAAGTGTTTCCTAACGAAATGCAGAAATGTTAAACACATAATTAAGTAATTATAATTATATCCCACAGCGTTTATCGTTTTCCCAATCCCGTGGGAATTTCCCTACAATCATTCATTAAGACAGAGAAAACTGTTAACCTATTTATGTGCCATCAAATAAAGTTATTTATGTAATAATCGAAAAATTAAATTCTTATTGACCTTTGAACTGCTTCTGCAATGCATACGTACATTTTATCTTTAAAATGCATACGTGTTATTCATAAATTGATACCTAATCGATTTCAAGATACATACGATAAAGTAAGTAATCTAGCGTAATTGTTTTGACATTCTATCATTCTTGCTACTCTTAGTTCCGTGTTTACTAAAATATAGATGAGTTGTTTATAAATCTGGAACATATTATTGGCAGACTATAATATCATAATAAAATACCATTATTTATTTACTTATAACATCGAAAAATATAGGTACCTACTTTACACTTAATAATTATCTTAGTTAGAAGAAATGCATACCATTCCGCTGGGGCGAACTGCCCTCAACTCGAAACTTCGGATCCATTATTTTAGGCAAGTACTCTAATTTAGAACTTGGATCAAGTCTTCCATTCAGTAAAAAGTTATACAGACGGTAACGCAGAATCTTATGTATACATACAGTTTTAAGAAACTTAGGTATATGACTAGCTTTATTCGTAATTTTAGACACAATCGTTTGAATAGTCATTTTCCTATTTATCTTCGTTAAATGAAAAAGTATTACCTAAGAATATACATAAATAGGTAGTAGATATAACAAAGTGCAATCTAGGAAGTATTTATAAAGTATGTATTCGTATTAGCTATCTGCTACTGTAGATATAAAACTCACAAAGCTTAAAAATATTTCAAAAGAAAGAAAAGTAAAGAATAAAAATACTTTGTTATCTGTATTATATCGGAATAATTTAACTTAAAATGTAGTATCATTAGGTACTTCGATACAACAATCCGTGCAGTGTACCTTTTTAACATACATCGATGTTTACAAAGACTAAATAAAAACAACGACATGACAACATCTGCACCCTATTTTGACGCCTGCCAAGAAATACTAGGCTAAATTCCCGTGTGTCATGTCACTGCAGTTACCAATTCTGTATTTAGGAGCTGTATTTTGTACAGGAAAATACCATAGAACCATGTCACGACTAAAATTGGTACTTAATAGTAAATTAAAGCGGTAACTTATAATTATAGCACAACATTAAGTTACATAGCGTCCGACAACAGTGAAAACCTCGCAAGGCCATTGCATAATTCTATTTTGTTAATTAAAGCCAGGAGCGTTTTCCAGATCTTTCTCTGTCTTTTTCTTGGTACTGTAAAAGTACTGGTTTCCTGTGTACTCATTTATATCGTAATAATGTCCTGTAAATCATTTCACAGGAGATTTAAGAGTTTAAGTGCTTTCTTACGAGATTTTGGCAGTGGCCGACTTAGCGTAGACATAATTAAGTAATAAATTACTATTACATAACTATACGAAAGTGAACAGTCGCTCATTTTGAAAACTTTCTTTTTAAATGCCACGGTATTGACGGTTTGCTAAAAACGTACTCAGCAAATACAGGCCAGCCATGACGAGACCCATGATCTGAAACAATTATCATAATCTACACTTCTACACTATCTACATCTACTCTACACTTCTACACTAATATTATAAAGAGGAAAGATTTGTATTTTTGTATGTAACGAAAAAACTCAAAAAGCACTGGACCGATTTGAAAAATTCTTTCCATGTTAGATAGCCCATTTATCGGGGAAGGCTATAGGCTATATATCATCACGCTACGACTAATAGGAGCGGAGTAGTAATGAAAAATGTTGCAAAAACGGGGGGAAAAATTATAAGACCACGCGGACGAAGCCGCTGGCGGAAAGCTAGTATCCAATAAAGTATATAATTATATACATTCCAGAGTCCAAACAAATATAAGAGGAACACAGGTGTCATTAACTCTACGACGTTTACTTTTGAACGTGGATGTAAATTATTCACAATGAACAATGTTCTTCTACTAGATAGCTGTTTAATATTTTAGAAAATGTATTTTTTTTTAGTATTTAATTTTACTAACCCGATAAGATTCAACGTTGATCTACAAAATAATTGCTGCTGTTTTAGTTAACATATTTTAAATCTACTGTGTTCCATCCAGAGAGCTTGATGCTGTTTATAGAAATCAATTTGTTCAATCAAACGGCCTGATAAATTATAACAATGGAGAAAATTTTATTAAGAAACTTCTAAAGGATACATACCGCTGCAGCTAAGTAAGGTTCATAATCTCTTCCATAGGAATCCTTTAGATGGTTTACTTCTACAAGCAGCGTGATGCCAGCACACAGGTAGAGTATAAACGCCACACCATGGTATACGACCTCCTGAAAAACAACATGGTTGTACAAGTAACGGTAATAGGACAGAGTAAATATTCGAATTTACCAACGAGTTCCGCCATGAAATATTCATTCCAAGGCAACGACACTTCATGAGACTATTAAAATAAGTATATGAGATGGAGATTTGCAAACTCCTTGTTTATTCAATCATTTGATATTTTCTAAAGTTTTAGCATATTCTAATTATAAAAATATTAAAAATAACTATTCGACCTTACACAAAATATAAGTACAATGAACGCTATAGCCCGTAATAGGTAGATACGCAATATAATTTGTAGTTGGCAATATTTTTGTCTTCAAAACAGGCCATAAACAGCTTAAAACTAGAAAAAAACTGGCAAATCACAAATCTCGACTGAAAGCATTTTTGGGGCATTCAAAGGTATGATGTTAGCACCCAAAGAAGTCAAAATTCTACGTACTAACATTATCATCGTAACTTTAAATGCCCTACCAGTCGAGATTTGTGTTTGTACACATTCAACGTTTATAAACATCAGTTTTTGTAATCATGAAGCGCAGTGACCTACCAACCTTTATATCAGTTACGTTATACCCACTTACGTATATAGTTCTGGATATGTTGTATGCCGTGGACAAGGATATAATGCACGACGTGAGTAGGCAGAAGGTGCCCACGAGACATGCAACAGCGACCAGCAGGTAGAACAGTTCCGCCTTGCCATTGATCGCCCTGTAGCCACGATAACCTCCATTATCCATGTAGTAGCCAACTACGCCGACGCATGCCGCTCCGAGTAACTGAAACACATAAACATAAATTCAGAACTCATCCACTATGCATGATACTCGTGCCTTACGTACCTAAGATTAGTGGATATTGGATAGTAATAAATATACTCGTCCCATGAGTAAATATATTCATGTTTTAGTTTTTTTTATTACTAGGTATATATTATTGCCTCGTTGGTGTAGTGGTCCACAAACGACTGCTAGAGGTAATGGGTTCGATTCCCGGGTCCGGTGTTGGGTTATTCTGTGATATTACCAGTAGCAGCTCGGTATCTGGATTTGTGCCCGGTTGATACCAATAGGCTCGCCCCCTATAACATGGGACCGAAACATACCGGCGAACTGTGCCTGCCTTCGGGGAATACAGACGTGATGGTATGTATTTTATGTATTCTATTACATCGTGTCCCATTTATAAATTGATCAGAAATGTGTGTATAACAAGCTATTTTCCTTGTGGTATTGACCTTGAGCTTACGCTAGGCCTTGTTCGCAATTGTTTTGTCAGACTGGGAAACAACCTAAAACATTTGCAATGTTTGCAGGTCATTGTTGTGCACAAGGCTTTTCTTTGCAACAACAAAATTTATCAACAAACCCATCTGTCATTGATAAATTTGACAATGCAAATATACATGAATGTTTTGTAGCACCTTTGCGATGCAAATCATCGCTCATTGGTTTATTCTCGATCCTCCAAGAATAGCCCGCATGGGTGAAGTCATGGCGGCCTCGTAAACTTCGAGGCCGGAGAAAGATTGTGTGGCGTTTAATAACTTCCTAAATTATTTTTACATTAACACATGAATATGAACATTTTAAAATGATGTCACTTTTATTTAAGTACCTATTAATAAATGCATTCAATAGTGACTTTAATTTCAACAACATGCCATAAAGACTTTGGGTACAAAAAAATTCAAACTCGATTCAATTAACTTGTTACAATTTAGAATGCTTATTGGTCTAAACGCAGTAACGAGAGTTAATTGTAGAAGTGAGCGCGTTGCTCTGACTCACGAGTCACGTCGTAAGGATATTTCGCTAAATTCATATACCAACAGTACAAAATGTATTCGACTGTATAGTTGCAGACAATACAATATACAGCGATGACGTCAAAAGTGACATCATCCGTAGCCTCTTTAAAGAAATCCGGACGGAAAACTAAATTAGAAACAGTACTAGTACGGTCAAAGTAAATGAATTAAATATTGCAACCTCTAATGTATATTGCTATTAATAGAAATAAGTATAATTAATGATGATTCATGCTATTTTTATTATCGTAATCAAGGAGCCTCTTGCTGCAACACGCGCCGAGTGGTTGATCAGTGATATTTACGTAACTGAAACTAGGTTATATTCGGGATCGAAATAATACGGAGGAAACAAAAAATACATCACCAATGTAGCTGATAGCATCAATACAATAGACTCACTCAACGTCGACAGCAATATTGATATCTACCGAGTATTTATTCATCTTGTCATACACACACAGTTCTACGTGCCTGACTTTTAATGGAAAGACGTGTCTTTCTAGGGCGTCCCCTCCAGGCGCCGACTAGCGTTTGCTCTCCCTCCCTTCTCTAGCATATTCTTCTCACATGTTAGTACCTAACTATTTATCAATCTGTCATCCCGAATTACACCAAACGCACTTCGAATGAATTAAAACTATCAGTGCCGATATACTTTGTTTTTTTAACATTCTTCGTGGAATTAACCAATTAAGGTAAGTCCTTACCAATTGTGCTAGTTTCAGTAGTCCGGGTGTGGTGCCCACGTAGCCACTGTTGATGCAAACCGGGGTGGAGCCCGACGTAGCGATCGTGGTCCGAGTGATGGTCATCGAGTGAGACATTCTGGATCACTGGAATTTTATATACCAAAGTTATTGAACTGTAATAAAGTATCGTTATCAAGACATTTATAAACACAATCCCCTTAAATAGATAATAACGCTTATTAAGCCATTTAACGGCAGGCTCTGCGGATTCTGTGTATGTCCCTTGACTAACTAATTATGAATTTTTATCCATTGATCAACTGCAGCTATTTTAGCTACATGGATTTATTATTAGGGCGGGTTTTCCTTGTAAGTAAATCTGTTAACATACAATTATTTACAGTAATTACAAAAATGTGCATCGTCTATCACTTCTTTGATTTATATTTCAGTTATAATAAGTATCTTAATAAATAAAAAATCTGGAACTCATGCTGGATGGCTCCCAGTTAACTGAAAGCATGTCTAAGCTGTATCGGAGAGAATGGTCAACTTTCGGTTGAAAAGAAATTAAATCAAACAAAAATTGCATCCAATAATAGGATGCTGGTATTATTTGTCATAAGGTTGCGAAGGTCAGGTGGCAGTAAAGTGTTGGTATAGCTAGGCTACAAGCCAAAACTAATACCACAGCAAAACGGATTCTTATAATATAAGCAGATGATAAAAGTAAACAAATGAATGACGGGCAAAATACATTTTATATTTACTTTACTTTCAGCATAAATTTAATGAAAATATTGTAAGGAAACATAAAGTCTTTCTAAGAGCCTAACTTTGTTAGCAGTAATGAGGTACTTACAATGTTTTTTTCTTTGGAAACCTATGGGAAATGTATAAAAACACGTGAAAAGCGCACGTATGCACGAGCGAGCTATGTTGAGACGACTGTGAAGTGGGCACCGAACTGGCGGTGACTCACTGCGCGATATCGACATCGCGCATAGGTACCTATACAACATACACCAGACACTGCTTAGAAAACCAAGGATTTCGGTAGAAGTGCACTCATGGAAACTCGTATGCGTCAGGAATGACCAGACGATGTCCCTTTGGGTTAAATTATAATAACAACTAAACCAATACGCTTGCATTCCATTTCCAAAACTGTTTTAGTTTTCTGAGGGATACTTGTTACTCTGAGGTAATTATTATTTGTAATAGGATAGCAGATAGGATACAGGCATCCATACGTACTCACGTATTTCCCGAAGGGTTTATAACAAACCTTCAAGTGATTCTAAATTCCAATTGATGCAGCTATAGAGAAGTTTTTGTACCTAAGAATCGAACTCAGAACACCATCATTAGTAAGCCTTGCTACGATTACCAATTTCTTATAATTATCTAAAGGGCCGACCAATAACAACATGACGTTTATTAAGTTTATTTACCGTTGAATACCTCTCTCTTTTCATGACTATCATTGGCTATGGTAGTCTGAAATCACTCTGTGGGGAAAAAGTTGCAGCAAAAATGAAACCCTTTATCCTAATACGACTAATACCAATCGAATAGTAGAACTATCGTATTGGTGCACTCCATTGACACTACATTAGATAGAGAATATACGAGTATATAGCTAAAATTTAGTACTGCGATCGCTGAAAATAATTAATAAATAAGTTTTTTTTATAAATGATGATGAATAAATAAGTTTTATATACTTACCTATTAATAATGTTTAGTGACCAGTATTTAATTTTCTTTTTCTGACAAGATTTGTCGATGTCATCTTATAATGATCCATATTCATGCTTGATTGGACCAGACTAGCGCAAAGAAAATGAAAACTCCGAAGGAGGATAAAATCTCTGAATTCTCTTCTCTTGACCGGATCTTGCTAATAAATGGCGTTAAAATTAGATATGTATGTCGAAGTAGTTGATTTCGCTATTTTAAATGTATGACAAGATATTTATAGTTTTTAGTATTGACTACTGAAGTGATAATAAAAACACGTATAAATAAAACACATATAAGTATGTTAAAATATATTTATTAACTTTTTACAAATTAGTTCAATAAAATTAACTATTGTTTAAATACTTCACATAACACCCGACATTCAACACAACTTAAATATTTTCAGTACTTAACAAAAACATCAATATTTAAAGAAGTAGGTAATTTATTAAATAAGTAAGTGTATATATTGGTACCTAAGTGGATAGAAAATCGTGCTCAAATCAATATGATAGATAATTAAAATAGTATGTTAATCTTCAGAAAAATATTCATTTGCTTGCTTACTCGAAATGAGAAATGGTTATTTTTTTCTCTTTCAAAACTTGTTGCTATGTTTAGACTTTAAGATTGGATGAATGTAATGATATGTAACCATTTATGAATAATAATCGTTATAATTATACTGAATCAATTCTGGAATATATGAGCAACCGTAAAATTTATCAATTAGACACATTGAATAAAATGTATCAGGTACACGTATACATAAGGTACTAAGTGCGTATAAAGTTACCAAATATCTCGTCTCAAATAATTAAAAATATATTATATTTTTCCATGATTAATTCGTTTTATACAATGTATTTATGTAAGACTAGTCTAATAACATGTATAACAACCGCGTAATAAAATACAAATACTCGTAAATACATATTACCTTAAAAAGAAGCATAAAGGCCAAATCGCAACTGGCCCCAATTTCACTAATTCTATGTAATAAGAAGCTTTGTTACTTTTAAATTTATTATTTTAAAATGTTTTCGTCGTAGAAGATAAACCATTCCAGTCATAATTAACATTAATTAATAAAATTGTGCTTTAATGTTCATCATTAAAAAAAACTAGTTTCGATTTATCTCAAAACTACTATCTAAATCTCTCTGTCCGTCTGTCAGGTAGATACGATTTTCAAATAAATGAACAAGTAAACATCACATACATAATGCGTATTATTTTATTTTTCTATGCTTTTGTATTCGTCCTTTTTTCTATAGAGGAGGTGTATCATTTTATCATCTTCGTAGCATTATTAATAAAGAATCTGGTAGAAAAGTAGTAATTGATTGTTGCTTCATTACAATGTACCTTAAATACATTTCCACAAACTATGGCCATTAATTTATTCATTTTTAACTTAATAAACCGCTCTTGTTTGTTACGACTTTAATATATTGAATTATATAAAAATAGAAATATATATGCCTAACTGCATAAAATGCAAAAGTTTTGATCAAAATCAACAGGTAGGTAGGTACCTATAACTTATGTTAAACCCCTATTTAAACATATGTTTCAAGTTAAATCTAAGCTAAACCCAAAAACTACAACTTTCTGTTACAGTTTGCGTAAACAACTGCGAAGTAAACATTTGCGACGGAAAATTAGGCATTAGATAAAAATAAATAATATAAACGTTTATTTTTAATTTCTAATTTGTAGTTTTATTACGTTTAGAGCAGCCTGGCAGTTAATTACACATTCTTATGGCCTTCAAATTCGCATTCTGTGGAACTCTTCATAAAAGTTCTTATGAAAAATATCTTGTCTAATTATGTTGTTTCAGTTAACGAAATATAAAATTTGAGAAATATTTTAAGGGATTTCCGTTTGTCGATGGGTATTGTTACAAAAATTTTAAACAGAATTCTAAATTCCCTTAAATTGTTTCCTCTCGGCATAAATAGTAATGATGATTATAATAATCGGTGCTTTTGATTTGATCATGAGAAATACTTAGTTTTTTTGGCGTTTACAATCGAAAGCAAAACGAATGTGTGTGATACGATAATAGGCTTCCGTTGGTTTAAAACGCTACTGGCCGTGGGCACATACGCGTGAAGCACGCGGGCTCACGCCGCCTGCGCCGTCACCATCGTGCCTCTGTGCTCCTTGAACAGCAGAAATGAGCTGCCTCCGTACGCCGCCGTGTTGAAAATACCAAATACCTGTCAAAAATAAATATGTTACTACAACCATATAAAACTATGTACCTCAGCCCATCAGTGATGGGTCTTACCCCTAGATTTTACCATTACTGGAAAATCGAGAGTGATCGGAGATGAATCCTTCGGTAATTATTACTGACTGTTATCATTAATGACTTTGTTTCAGTTGAAAATCAGTCTAACAACCTCTAACATGCTTTAGTAAACACGACAGAGAAAAAACAGTGTCTGTGATAATTAACAACCAATCAATGAATGTTGATTTATCGATAGGAAAAGATGACCCCATTCGTAGTAGCGTAGTATTTTATTATATAGATATGGCTTTCGACTCCAATAAAGCGTTAAAAAACCATTATAAAACACTAACATTTCAAAACGCATTTCAAGCGAACGTACATCTAAGTAGGTGGTGGACGATATGCAAATTAAAATAGAAAGTAAAATTTGATTCGTCGCTACTTTCAAATATAACCAGATAAACAAATATGTTCATTTGTCTATTGATTTTACTGGCATTGTTTTTAAATAAATCTAATTTTATATATTTATATTTTATGCAACACGTTATCAATAGGAACTCTTATAACAATAATTAGTAGTACTTGGAAGACCAGAATTCTAGACTTAGGTAGTAGTTAATAATTTTAACGAGTACTCGAGTAGTACTTAGTATTTAAAATATCAGTTAGGTTTTCGACTGAGACATAGAGTTTGACATGCAGTTGATGAACTTAATATACATTTACCTACGAGTATTTTTAGTTCATCAAATTAAACATATTAAGTAATTTCTAGCTGCCCAAGACCGGGATGGTTGGCGCTCTTTGGGGGAGGCCTACGTTCAGCAGTGGACGGCAATAGGCTGATATATATATAGAAGTAATTTCTAGTAATATTTATTTCCAAAATAAAAATATCATAAGAATTTCTCTTGACGAGTGATAAATTCATTCATTCATTTTATGATTTGTGAATACTTACAGCAGCTGCAACATTAGCTCCATACATTGGCGCGTAGCTACTGGCAGCTGTCGAAGCTAGAAGCACTATGAAGGCGATCAGGTACATGAAAGTCTCCAAACCCGTGCTGATGAGCTCCTGGAAATATCAACAAATTTCAGAATGGCATAAGTAGGTTTATTTGGAATCACGAGCGTCTCTGTAAACAATTATTTCCTTAAATGTTGGAGTTTAGACCTTTCAAAATCTTCATTAGGTATATTAAAATATCTCGCGGTGCAGAGCCTAAGTCCGTCACGAACATCGCTAGTTATTTTTTTCTGTATGAAAAGCCCTCTAGTTGTCAGTTATTAATTGGATTAAAATCATTCATTTCAGATTTCACTATACTTTTGGTACAGCTACACAAAAACTGTATATAGAGGTACCTATAACTTTATACTATAACATATAATTATGTAACGTATCATCGTATTTAAATATTAAACGTGGCACCGCCGTATCGTCTACCCAAATGCCTACGTAGTGACTACGCGGCGCCTACGCCATAACTACCCAAGTGCCTACATAGCGACTACGCAGCGCCTACGGTGTTTCTACCAAGTGCCTACGTAGCGACTACGCGGTGCCTACGCCGTAACTACCCAAGTGCCTACGTAGCGACTACGCAGCGCCTACGGTGTTTCTACCAAGTGCCTACGTAGCGACTACGCGGCGCCTACGCCGTAACTACACAAGTGCCTGCGTAGCGACTACGCGGCGCCTACACCGTTTCTACACAGGTGCCTACATGCTACGTGGCAACTGCGCAGTGCCTACGCCGTTTCTATACGGCGCGGTACCTACGCGGAACCTACGCCTACGAGCTGTCCACGCTTTGTTATTAAAACGCATTACCAACAACGCTTACGATGGACAAATGCCCAGTGCGAGGACAATAATCAACTATAGATATAATTATTATTTACTTACAGATAGAACCCAATTGATGGGTAATTTTAGCGCTTCCTTGATGCTTAAAAAGTAGACGAAGCTCCACATGAGCGTGGTGATGAAGCTGGTGACTGCGACGAATACGAACCACGTGGAATACCACGGTGACGCCAGCGCCATGCATAGTATACCCAAGACCTGGAATACAATAATTCAAACTATTATCTATAATATAAAAATGAATCGCACAATGTGTTGGTAAGCGCATAACTCAACAACGCCTGGACCAATTTGGCCAATTCTTTTTTTAAAATGTTCGTTGAAGTCCAACGATGGTTCTTACGGCGAGAAAAAATCGAATAGTTGCCGGGAAAACCCTAAAAACAGCCCTTTTCTTTTTCACATACAACGTTTTCTAACTAAAACGTATAATCAATTTGAGCTTTATTGCTATTGTATAAAGTTCATATCAAATTACAAGCACTCACTGTTATCTAAGAAATGTAGGTGTGTTCCTAACGTCAAAAAGTAAATTTGCACTTTCTTACCGCTATACAAAGTTCAAATTCAATCATATCTATCAAAACAGTGTGCGTGTGTGCGTTGGAGCGTACGCAGAATACGTCGTTGGAGGATTTAATGTCGCGTTCCGAAACTAAAAAAAAGTGATCGCGGACCCGACCAAATTGAATAGTCACAAAATATAAAATATCGTTTATCACAAAGCACTACAATGAAAATAGAACTGATTTTTTTTTGTTAATAATTATGATTTACATGATTAAAATTACTTACTTTTAAATGCTTAAAGTGTTTTATTTAATTATTTTTAATTCACACCGAATTATTACCAGGGTGACGGTTCTGTTCAGGATATTTTTTTGCAAAGAATATAAAAAAGGTAGGAACAAAACACTGCCACATTACAAATTTTTTTGACAGGACGAAGTCTGTCGGGTCCTCTAGTTACCAAATAAAAAAATGTTCTTAAAGGTGTAAAAGTTACCAGTACAACCGTCAGACCGTACCGTCAGTGTGATGCCCCCAGCATCACGCTGACGGTAGTAATTGTATTGTATTGTTATTATTATAAAGGTCTACAGCATCTATCCGTCTGGATTAGAGAATCGTGTCTATTATTAAGTAATTTAGTAGTTGTGCCCGAAATTAAGTGTACAATCGCTTGTTTTGCAGTTCAAAATGACGTTGAAACCAAATGTATTTTTTTATTGTAATTTTCAGTCTGTAATTTTGTTTATTTTTAGGTACATTGTGTAAAAAAAGGAGTAATCGATATAGATTAATGTTCTACGGTTTTATATGTGTTTATAAAGTGCACGAAGTGATTTTAGAAACTTGTTACTCAATGTCATTTTGTGTTGTTATTTATGATATCATATCACTCATGTGTATTTACTTCCAAAGGTTATGATAAAAAAAGTGCCAGAAAATGACGCATCGCTCATTCCACGTTTTTTGCTAGGTCAAGTCAAAAATAATCGTGCGCACATTTAAACTGTAATTAAATAACATATCAAATGACTAGCGATAAACAAGTTGATGGTGGTATAAACTTAATAGATCATAGAGAAGAAATATCTACAGACACGATTAGACTGCAGGAAGGAGACGATATCAGGTAGGGCCCATACCTTTGGCAATGACTAATACAGGGAAAGATGCTCGGACATTGCTGATTAGATAATGCCATTTTTATCGCTGAAACTACATGATTCAATTTTATCACAAAAATGCGATATACGAGTAAATTAAAGAGAAATCCCCTTCACTACATTTTTTAATTTTTTCCTGTTTATAATCTAACCTTTAGGTACCTACCAATTCCAAATATACCACAAATATCAATTCTGTACAAATACCAATTCTTTAGGTACCAGTTTTATTAATCACTACATAATAATTATGTAGTAGGAATAGGCACCAAAAAGCGATCAAAATAGAATTATTTTATTCCTTGTTTAAATTAACGTCATGGAAATAGTCGTCATTTAATTGGATTTTTTATTTAGATACTAGGAAATAGGAATTTTCTCAAACTGATAATTGCACTTATATACACGAACGGTATGGTCGACTACAGTCTAGGTTCTTACACCTAGATTCCTAGGCCTATCCAAGGCCTATCCTAGGCCGTATCAAAACTATACTGACTATCTTTTTGTATTTTTTAAGCTTAGGAACTATAGTTACTACTACTACTAATACAACTTAATAATATCATCATTTCAAATAAGTCGACTCCTGATGATACATGAGTAACCTGACTCGTCGCGTCGTCTGTATTTATGTAATCGCTTTTGATATCTATTTAATGACTTATCTCATTTACAAAGATACCTAAGTTTACTAACTAAATATACAAATTCTTTAAATATAAATACAAGTCAACTATTACGTTACTTATGCCTCTTTTACATTAAAAACGTGTAGAGCAGTTAGTACTGGTGGTGTTGAATGTAACTATGTATGTACAATATATCTTTGTTGTGTTAACGTCTACAGTTTGTTACTAATGACACAAACTTACATAATATCTAATTAAGTAATAGTTACTAGTTAACTAATGTTGTTTTAGGTACCTTCTGGAATAAATAGGTAATACGTAGTACCCACCTACCTACCTAAGTGCATAACAATGCACAGCATATTTGTGAAATAACTTGTAACCAGCACAAGGTAATAGATAAAGTAGCGGTAATATCCCAGTACCACTAGGACAACGGTGTCGGATAAATGTGAACCATTAGCGTCCATCGGAGAAGCCGGCAAGCGCAAGTAACCGAGCGCCGAGCCGGGCCCGCGCCCGCGCCTGCGCAGCCCGCGCCGCGCCATCGACACAGTCATCGACAGGCGACGGCGACCGCGGCGGCCTCTACGAGCCGAACCGGTTTGATATCGCGCGCGAACACGAACCCTCTGTCGCAATGCCCGCTAACAGGTGTTTGTAGAAATTCCATTCGATAACCAAACATCTTAGCAATAAGTTGCGTTGACGTCGACGTCAACGCTATTATTATATTCCCATTGTTTACGGTTACGAACTAACTAAATGTCATTATGCTTCACAAAACATAGATAGCACGCATGTTGTTTGTTGGGTGTACGAAATGTGTGTCAAATGAGGCACGTGCGCAGCTGCACAAAATATGGAGAAAGTGCGTCGCCGCCAGGCGCTGCCGCGGGGCAAAGTCGTGTGGACGTATATGTGACACGACCGCCATACCGAGCCGCTATCAATGGGTTCACAGACCATCATCGCTTTTACACGTTGCAGTCTCGCTCCAAATAACAAAACGTGGCCGGATTTCCGATGCTACTGTATTCCGTATCTACATCTATCGATGAAAGTGCTACCAATAATAGTACACACCTACGGAACTTATATGGAAGTAAATAAGAGATAGTACGTATACGCAAGAAATACACTGGATTTATATACAAGTGGAAAAACCTCGAGTTATATACCTATTTATAATTTAAACATAGGAATACTGTTTGTTTCTTTTGTGTATTCCGTCCCTTCTCAAACTTTTCGTAAAAAAATACATTGTAGACTGTAGTATGTATTTGCCTATCGCAGTAGTTTTACGCAATATTTCACATGGCGTGTATTTCAGCCGTTATTTTACTCTCGTGTGTACCTACAATGCGCAATTGCCCTTGAAGTTAATACCTACCAATTCACAATGGCGACTAATTAAAGTGCCTCCATCGATCCTTGCTTATTCTTAAACCGTTATAAAATGTAATAACAAAATCTAAATGCTAGTTTTATGACTGGATATTTTTATTTAGTAGGTTAAGTTTTAAGAACAATATTAAGGTAAACTAACACAAAGCAATCACCAATACTATAAAAAATTAATGAACGATGAATGACTGACACTGTCTGCCCGTAAGTGGGTGTTTGTATCGAAGTCAATCCAGCAACGCAACGGTTGCGAAGTGAAAATGCAATCAAGTAACATAACATTGGGGTCAATGGGTTCGTGCGGCGGGCGCGGGCGGGCTGCGGCGCGATGCCAACATGCCCAAACATTGTCTAGTCGGTTCATTGACCATACTTCCGCACATGGTGAAGGGTTTTATAGGGTTACCTGGGACTGTCTCGTGTTATTGTAGCGGAGGTATTTTTGTGTGTGATAATGATATTGTGTAATTGATAAATATACCCAAATTACAATTACAAATTACTTTCTCTCTCTCTCTCTCTTTCTAATATAATCTCTAAACTAAGGCGCGGACATACAGACAGACGGACAGGGATGTCAAAAATATAAGGGGTTCCTTGTGGACAACGGATCCCTAAAAATAGTTTGCGAACAGTGCGGGCTGCTATCCGCAGCTCCACGTCATAGCGCGCATTTTGTAATAATTAGTTAATATTATTCAAAATATTCAGCAACAATTTCTTAGGTAAGTAGATAAATCTAGGCTGAAAATGAAAGTATTCAGTTCTGTAAAAAGAATCCAGTCGTCGTACTCATCTTTACACTTACATACTTTTAAGCAACTCTAGCAATGAAGCAACCGTATGTCGTCGTCTAATTACTTTATGTATCTACTTTGTAGCTGAATTTATTAAAAAAACAGGTTGAACGACGCGAAGCCTTTATGTAACTTAGACTATTGTTTAAAACAATACCTATATAGGTATATTTAATTGAAAATTGTTATTTGCGCTTGAAAAACTATGAGGATATAAAGTAACATGATGACTAGCGAGCGAGCGAGTCTCGCTGCCGTCGTCGTCGGTAACATTCAATTATCAAATATTTGTGAATTCGTGAGGTTGACCTTGACAGATAACATTATAAAATATCATAAATATACCCACGGCAATCGTCGCGGATCGGACGCTGTGAGTGAATTTTAATTTGATGCTAGCTCACGCTTAAGAAAATGACGCAATCTCTAGTTGGAGTTCGATTTAAGCAAGCGAAGTGCTTGGCCACTAATTCAGTCGCACTATTTAATTGTAGCGTAGCTACGAATGGCATTCTGACCAACTAGGTCTATAACAACCTGCGTGCTGGTGCGCCCCCCGCATTCTTCTGTACATAGATATCAATATACAATAACCCCTTTCATATCGACTTTGAGCGCAGATCGAACATTATTAACCTTGAAGTCTTGTCTACGATAAACAACATAGAGAATGATTTTCAAAGAAAGTTATTTCAATTTCATTGAGCTTGATATCGCAACCGTGACTGTATGATGCCGCAGCAGCGTTCAGAAAGCTATTTGTTTACTAACATTGAAACACAATAAAAAATCTGGAACACTTGTAAAGAAAATAAATTCGTAGGTCGCACAAGGGGACACGTTTGATCCCCTCGTAAAATATTTTATGATTAGGTACGTTGTACGTAATACCCAACTTTTCCTTGTGACCTTCGGCCGTCTTATGCGAATGCAACGTAATTATATACATATACACAGATAACGTAACTAGGTAGGTGCATATTATAGTATAGTAAACATTATAACGAAGCCTGCGCGAAGTAGCGAAATAAGGCCGCTGAGACTAAACTAAGGCGCATCAGTGATGACTCGATGAGAAGTTTACGGGTAAACAATAGGCACTCACGGTGTTATATTCACAAGCATATCCCTTGTGAATAGAACATTACGGTGGGATGACATGAATCTGCACATGTCATGCTACAGCCCGCTTGTATTGTTCCAAAGTCGGAGCATAAAATTAAATATAATTATTGTTTGGGTCAACGGTAATTGTAATTTGAGCATACTGCAAGTGGGTACATATCTAGCGATGACAAATATATAGTAATTGCATAATTTTTCTAGATGACCACAGTTTGGTAAGGTACTGTTGCTCGGCGTGTGTTCTGCATTGCCGTCGTGGGCGGTAAGGTGTTTTTACGTCAGTAAACTAATATTATCTAGGGTGGTTATACCGTGTTATTTTTAATTATTTTTTTTTTGTTTGAAAATTTCATTGTTTTTCGATTTTAAGACACTGATAGCACCTTGAAATAACCGCTGTACCGTTTAATGTGACCATTTGCTGTACATCTAATCGCCACTGGGTATAAC
Organism: Acronicta psi; assembly: GCA_946251955.1. Classification (NCBI taxonomy): domain Eukaryota; kingdom Metazoa; phylum Arthropoda; class Insecta; order Lepidoptera; family Noctuidae; genus Acronicta; species Acronicta psi. The sequence goes on along the minus strand of OX276472.1, from coordinate 8,325,556 downwards.
TCATAATATAAAAAATATCCTATTGCATAATTACCTTAGTACTTACATTCATCGTAATTAAAAAATTAAAGCCGAGGTTGAGAGGATAAGTAATTCAATAGAGACGATTTGAGAGGTGTTGGAAGTCAAAAGGCAGAGGTCACGCAACGGATGCGATGGCTCGAAGATCCTCCTAGCTAGACTAATTGATGAAAGTAAACGGACACATGCATCTCACGAGCACAATATGACTGCGTTCGCTCAAGCAAATAATCTAAGAAAATATTTTTATTAAAACTGTATGTTTGTAGTTGTCTATGATCGCCGTGACCCGTTTCTCGGGTGATGCTAACTAGAAAAATAAGAGAACAACAGACGAGCGTCCTCCCAAAATAACGTGAGCGTGTTATAGCGACAGACGAATATAAACTGTTGTATATGTATAAGCGATTAAAGGCGTGACATAATAGCAAGAAGGCAAGACAAGATAGCACGAATTATAATTTTCGTTTTCCCGGCGGCACACACAATATCTTCTCAACACTCAAATGATTTATTTTGAATTTTGAGTTTACAAGTAATTATGTATAGACAAAACCGACAAAACTCTATAATTATTATTTTAGCAGTTTGCCATAACTGGGACTGGTCTACTCAAAGCCGCAGTTTTTTTCCTTAAATTAGTTTTTAATTACTTCAAGACCAGGAGTTTATTTTAGGCATTTTTTGGAAACGACGACATCATATTAGTAAAAATCGCGAGGTCCTGGATTGTGGAGTCACAGATTGGATTTATGCAATGAATTTATCCAAGTTAAATTCAATTTATCCAAATATACGAGGATTGTTAGTAGTAATAATACTGAAGAGTCAAAATATAATTTTGCACATCATAAATTATAACACTGGCGCTATTTATAGACTGCGCGTTTATGTTATTTGGATATGTATCATTCTGTGGATGTTCTTTACTATTAGTGACAAAATAAGTACCTAACTCCTTCCTATTCATACGTTACTCTACTTCCATGTAGTACAACTGTAGGTACGTCAAGGTGTGTCACAACCTCCTAACGCAGCACATACAACGCGAAAATTTCGAAACACATTTTTGTCTTCGACGTATGCAATAGGTGGAGATACTTAGAAATAGTTCGCAAATTCTCTAAAGGATGTTCACATAATTTTCAGTTATATATATAACTATACCTACACTGCTTGTCGCTGGTCGGATAATACATACCTATATCGACCACGGCAATCTTACTTCCGATTGCCGAACCTAATATTTATGATTATGGGATGTTAGAAGCTCTAAAGGGTGACTAATTGAAAGGTCTGCATAAGTACTGCAGAAAAAAGGTCACTGTTCCGAATAAAAGCTAATACAGTAGAAAATGGGCATGGTCAGTGGAACGTTTTAAAATTGAAAGCAAAGAGAAGTTATACTATCAAATAACATTTATAACCTTCAAAGGGTTGAGTCAACAACTCATTAAATTGACAGAAAAACGAAGGCAAATTAACTTAGCTCTTAGTAAATCTACGTCTGAATAGTGAAAACTATTATGGCTTCACCTAAGTACACGTTATTGAACGGTTGAAATGATGGGAAAACGACAAGTAGTCACACCGCCCCGTGTCGAGTCAGACGCGTACGTACCGACGCGTTGGCCGGCCATGGCAGTCCACATGTTGACAGTGCTACTTTCATTTTGATGCCAACTTTCACCCGATGTCGCTCTCGAATAAGCTACGAATGCAAAATTTTAATCGTCTGTTAATATTCTTGTTTTTTTTCGCTTATTCATATTCCATCGATATCACTTTTTTCCGTTTACTCTCTTGTATCTTTCTAAACAATTGTTTTTACTTTTACCGATTACGCAAGTAATAAATAGCCTTAATAGGGTCCGAACCTAGGTCGGCCGTAATAAAGACAACCTCCACAAATGAGGGTTCATAGACGCTTCTGCTCTTCAGTGTGCATGCGGCGTCTCTTCGCAGACAATGGCCCATCGTCCATCATGCCCCACATGTCCTGTAAACTGCTCACGCGAGGATCTGATGGTCGCGACGATAAACGCAGTCCGCGTTGCAGTTTTGGGCCGGACTTGACTTGTGAATCTATATTTTTATTTGCCATCGACACGCTAAGAAGAAGCAAGCAATACACAATTCTAAATGGTAGGCTTTTCAATTTAGTGAAGTGAGAAAAAGAAACATGTTCATGAATGATTGAAACAATAGCATTGTTTCATGATGACATAGTTGCTAAGTATTTGCCGTTACTTTATCAAGATAAGGTATTGGCGTATAGTATTTGTATTTATTTACAAGATTAACTAAGTCTCAACAACTTACAATTAAATTAAATTATAGAGGTAACGAAATATGCAATGTGTATGACGATATCAATCGGTTTGTTAAAACTATCGCACTAATTGTTTGGCAATCTTACATCAAATTGCTGTTAGTCATGATAAACAGTGCAGTTAGGTACTTGTATAACAGATACAGTTTCATAATTTTCACACACGATTTTGGGTAACTTTGGATGGATGTAATCCGTCCAATTATGAAATTACATGACGCGAGCCAACTAGAATTAGAAAATTAATTCACTCACTTAGCCCGAAAATTAAAATATTTTATTTGATTTTACGCTCATAACTTACCAATAGAAACTCACACATCTTGGATTTAATAGAAATTCTAATCGCAATATTTAATTACTATAATAAAATATAAATTGACATTACATAATATAAACAATGATTAATTTTAAAGCGAGTTTCAGAGACACAAATTAATGTGCTTTTATTGATAAAAAAATGAATTCTGTCTATGCAAAAGCCTCAGTCATCAGCCTTCAAGTGTAAAACCGCCTAAAGAATTTTATGGTAGTTATAAAATCAATAGCTTCAATGTATCCAAGTAAAACTCGCGTTATCGCATATTATTATTATTTTATATCTCAATATCCTATCCTATCCTATTCATTATCATCATCCTCCTCCTCCTGCCCTTATCCCTATTCACTTGGGGTCGGCGCAGTATGTCTTTTTTTTCCATACATCTCTGTTAGCCGTCATCTCATCATTCAATTCCTTTGTGGTCATATCCTTTCTCACACAGTCCATCCATCTTTTCTTTGGTCTTCCTCTTCCCTTATATCCATTCACATTCATGCTCAAAACCTTTTTGGTAACATGCTCTTCACTTCTACGCATCACATGTCAATACCACGATAAGCTGTTACTGCACAAATTTTCAGTAACCGGTGCCACTTTCAAACTACCTCTTAAATACTCATTCCTGACCCTGTCCATTCTTGTAACTCCACACATTCCTCGTAGCATTATCATCTCAGCTGCATGCAATTTCCTTTCATGCATCCCTTTTGTAGCCCAACATTCAGACCCATACAGACCTATCCTATCCAGCCTATCCTACTAATATTCAAAAAGTGAAATGTTGTGAGAAAGGATGGGTGGATGTTTGTTACTCTTTTACGGAAAAACTACTGAACGGATTTTGATGAAACCTTACACTTTACAGAATTATTGTTCATAAATCAGAATAACATATATAGGCTATAATTCCTAGGGGATTAGGAATAACTAGATGAACGCGGGTAACACCGCGGGAAACCGCTAGTTACCTATATTTATAACCATAACGTCGTCTCCGAACACGTCACTTTTATTGTTGCGACGTTTCTTACATAGATGTATGTACCTACTGTACATGTAGGTATGTATTGACTAGTACTACTACTGATTACCTACCTTTTCACAGAAATCTTTGCGGCATACACAGAGATTAGGTAAAGAGAGAGACAAAAACCTTATCCATATCTACATTATTTATGTGTCATCGTTTGCTTATTCATGGATATTCATAGTATGTTACGTAAACTTTGCAAATATAATATGAAGGCACGTTTAGTACATATTTGTTCATACGTTTATAGAGGTATGCTTAGGTACATATGCATATTCATGTACCTAAGCATTCATTTAGGATAAATACAAACTTACCTAGATAAGCCTAACATAAAACGATTTAAAAAAAATGCGCAAATCGTAACTTGGCGCATGGCGCTAAAACTTCAAGTGTTATCAGATAAAACCAATCTACCTTTAATTGTCGTCTGACGCCAAGGGCGACAGGAGAATGATCTGACACATGCAAAACATGAAAAATAATAAGAGGCGTGCCGACTTTTATTAGTTTTCCGAACTATATTTACGATATTATTTTAAAATAAGTAGGTACCTATCTACTATACCTACCTACTCAGTAAGGGGATAAGGGATTTTCTATTGGTTCGAACCTAATACTGTTCGACTGTCCTCTGTGTTTATGGTAACTAAAACATTTTAAGTACATAAAATTTAAGTACAACCCAGTACCTAAACCTCACCTAAGTCGTCACCTGTCGTGTGTAAGTATTTCCGATAAACATTTATCGGTCAACGATAGTGCTGCCAAACGCTAAGGTCACAGTTGAACGACATCAACATTTTAGGGTTTATAGCCGATCGATTGTTGATAACACTCGTCTATACCATTTGTATTAACGTAATTGAACTATCTTGCTTTTATGTTAGATTTTTAGGTAGGTATTGAAAAACTAGAATAAAGCTTAAATAGTTATTTGTTATACAAGAGTGCAAAGTTGCTTTTTAACCGCGTGCTCAATTTTGATGACCGAGCAAGCGAAGGATTCTAAAATTGAATCACGAGCGGAGCGAGTGATTCAAAAATTAGAATCCTGAGCGTCAGCGAGGGAATTAAAAGAGCACAAGGTGAAAAATCTTTGCACTCGAGTGCAACACGTAACTTTTCATCCCACCTCAGCGAGGAAATGACTAAAAAAAACATTTACAACCACAAGATACTTTTATTTCATTTTAGGTATTAAATACTACTTATATGATAGGTAAGTTTTACAGAATACCTATTCTTTAAATTATAACAAATAATACTAGGTATAATTAAGAGAAATTGAAAGTAACGTTGCTACAATTACTTGAGTGTAATATTTTTGTTAGATATTGTAATGTTGGTGTTAGTGACTTAAAAAAGTACACCAAGAAAGTTCCGGTAGGCTTGTTGAAAAAATATCGATACATCGATATATCGATATTATTTTTTTAATGTATCGATATTTTTGAGCGATATTTAATATTTCGATATAAAATTCAAAGTATCAAAAAGGTATAAAAATCTAATAAACATCTATAAGTTTTAAGATTATAAAATCCCAAAAAGGGAATGCTTTTTTTTTACTAACATATTTTTTACAAATTATATTTAATGTATTTTTTGTTTTTGGTCGACTTGATTTGTTGTTTTATAATTTGGTTTTTAAGATATATCGCCCATATATCAATATTTTTAAATAAAAATATCAGTATCGATACTGATATTTTCAAAAAATATCGATTCGACATTATCGATACTTTGTTGCGTTTAGACTCGGAACCTAGGGAAGGTGCCAAGTCTGAGTTTTTAACAAATTAAAAAAAAGTTGTATGATAAATTCGGCGCCAGGGGGGTAAAAGCACGATGTTCTAAATTCAATTGACTTTGTCTCTCTAGAGGATAAAAACGACTTTTGCACTCAGATATCGAAGAGTAAAAATAGTCTTTCCGAGATGGTGGGATGAAAAAAATATTGCTAATTTAGGCATCATTATTTATTTATTGTTGTCATAACTTTAAATTGGAACATCTCTTTAAACATCTCATGCAGCCCCAATTTACTGCAGGTAGAAGTCGAGCACTTAGGGTCGATATAAAGAAGTTTTGGGAAAGCTCTAGAATTCTAGATGGTTGTCAATAAAACAGTCGAATGAACCGAATAATTTTTACCTTTTATCCAACGGACAGGATAGATTAATAAGAGCTCTACCTAATTAAAACAATTAACCCAATTGGAGCTAAAGATGAACAAGTGGAAGTATCTAATATTACGTGTGACCTTACTCATCAAAACTTGTTGCCAACTTACATTCTTAGAAATGCTGTCATTGTAGCGTTGCACATAATAATATTACGATGAACACCTACATATTAACTGGTAGTTAAATGCATGCTTAGTTTAAGTCTCAGTACAGGATGCCTATGATGTGATAACGATTATGATATGTTACCTTGTGGGGAATTGGGGAAGCTGCTTTAAAGTCAGTACAGTTTTGAATATTAATCCTACTTCCCACCTATACGGGCTGCGGTATTATTGGAGCAGATGTAAGGAAGGACGAACGATGATATCAGCGTGCTGAGCTCGAGTAGGCGAGGGCCACACGCCCAGGCAATTATGACGAATTGTATTAAAGTTTAAATAAGGTGATACTTCTTGTTGTACCACATTTGTATCCAAGCAACGCTCCTTCCGAGAGCCGACTATTACTAATTTCAAGGTCGTAGAATTGACATAATTCTGAGTGACGTGTCCTAAGTACCTAATATTTACTAATTAGTCACCTGCAATCTGTCAAGTGTTGTGTACTAACACAGAATCATGGTTCGAAAAACCATGATTCTTTCTACTTGCACGGTAAAGGCACTCGTGAAGTTTGAGTGCGTTAGGAGTGTGACATACCTAATCCTCCGCATTCCGTAGCAAGATGTACCTGGGTATATAAGCAGAGAAAGAACAATGTGTAGAACTGTAGATACGAATATATTTAAAATTATTTATATATGTATTTATTTGCACAATTAATATAAATAAATTAAATACTTAAATGATTAAGCTGACAACAATATCACTAAGATTGATGGTAGTATGAATGATATCTACTGTGTTAAAAGCTACTATAAAACAACAGATAAACAGCAAAGTGAAAACACCTTTTTCTCCTATCAATCGCTACAATTTATGTACTTACCTACTTTGTCAGACATTAGTATCTACTTTGAATAATTAAATGTAAAATGACTTCATCTGTGTGTCTCATAAATAAGGAAACATCTAGAAAATAAACCCAGCGATTCGACAAAAATGCGAATAAACGCAGACCTACAATCAACTGCGAACAGTATCTCTGACTACTGCACATCTTTCATTATCTGAAAACCACATAACTGGAGAACTTTTAAGAGCTAACCAGATAGTTATCTAAATATTTCTGACTTATTGAGTTCACAAAATTCGCTGGTAAGAAGTAATTTAATATGAGTTAAGGGCCTGTTTTGGCAGATAATTTCATACAAATTTAGTTCCATTTTTAATTTATTCGGCAGTTAGCGACTTTCCAGAGGTGATGAAACAAGCCCTTCTAATCCTTATTGCACTCACATTCAATTTATAGAATTCACAATATTACTCACAGTAAGAAAACCACGGTGTATTTGGAAAGTCACTATTGTGTCATAGCTTGGGTCATCGTGTCAGAGGGTCGTCTTAATTTGGTGAATGGAGGAATCTATAAAGCTGTTTAGCGTCGACACGACGGGTACCGGCTCTGTAGCGTACAACCTGTGACGGCAGCGCTGGCCGCGCCCCGCGCCGCCTGCTGCCCACTGACCTCCACGACACCAAAAAGCATTCTCAGCGACAATATGCAACGTTTTATGGCCTCGATATATTCTCATATGCATAAAATAGGTACCTACGTCATGCCTATGTACACGGCTCCCACGGTCCAAACAAGCGCGCGTAACAACACAGACTACCTGATATGCATAATACTAAAAGAGTGAATAAACATCAATATCTGGTGCTAGTAATTAATTTAACTAATATTTTATACATCTTTTGTATTTTTCAAATCGGTAAATGTTTAAGCTGATTTATTTTATTATTATTATATTACATTATTTCTTTAGCCGTGCCTAATGGTTGGAGGGATGATCTGTTGTTCAATAATAATTAGTAAAACGTTTAGGTATTCATCAAACAATTTACCTACTCTTTTCTATTTATATTGAAGTGTCCAGAGCAAATTTACTTTCACTACCTTTGTATTTTTTCAACTAATACGACTCCGTACTTGCTAAGTTTTTTTAAGTTGCATTGTCAGTAGAGATGTCGAATAACAGCAACATCGCTGGTAATCACTTCAAATTAGTTAAAACAATAGGCACTTACTAGCTCTATGACTTTTAAGATGCCTGGTGGGGTTTTGAAATAGTTTATGTCGATTTTAATCCAGTCCAGCGCGCCGCCCTGCTGCTGCGATGAAGGTGCAGTTGGTTTGTTATGTTCCGTAGTCACCACTGTCTCGGGCGCCATCATTATTTGATTGAAACGTTCGTGAATTTAAAAAGTTGTTGTCGTGTGCGTATTCACGGGCACTGTCACTATAATAATATTTAGTACACTGTGAGCGCGGCGCGCATTTTTATCCGTCGATAGCGAGCGTAGTATCGTCCGTGCAGCGCACAACTGCCGAGCGGAACGTAAAAGTGGACTGGCGGGGAACAAGAATGGTGGTGATGGCGTTGGTGCGCCACAGCTACGACCTGCCCGGTGACGGAATGCTACGCATATTATTAGTTATGTAGGCTCTCATATGTGTGTCGCGATTTCAATGAACAGAAACAGACAAGTAGTTGGCACTTAGGCTGACATTCAGAGATATTCATGTAAGACGGGCTCAGATCAGTCTAAGACAAGAATCGGCTTACCGCATCTTAAAAAGTGGTATTCAGAAACATAGTACGTCTCAAACTTCGTCCGTCTTAACTTAGCCTACGCTCTGTTATAAATAAAGGATAGCAATATATGTAATGTCATAAGAGTGAGCGAAACAACAATATCTGAGATAGAAATTGTTTTTGTTGCAACATTGTCACAGTAAACAGCGCTAACATCTATTATTTTCGCCAAGAAATATCTTTTTTATAATAATGATAATATTTTTAAGTAGATTTGGTTTCACAATAAAAGCACCACATTTAATGTAAAGTTATATGGTAAGATAAAAAGTTTTTATTGACAAACAATATTTACTTACATCGACATATTATCTATTCTATAAAAAAACTAAATAAAATGATATGAAACAGCTATTTGATAAATCTAAGTAAATAAAAATATATCAAACTACCAAAAATAACTACAGCTTTGTCCGCCGGGTGGCGCTAGATCCACTGCTTAGACAGCTAAAGTAACCGATATTGACTACTTAGGCTTAGCATAGTTCACGCGAAGTTTAAGCAGTGTTCCGAACATATCTGAATACAAATTTGAACGTAAGCACTCGATTTTGACATACGGAAGCATAAGTTCATGCTGAGTCTCGTTTCTGAATATCAGCCTTAGATACTTAGCAGTAAACTCGACTGCTCGGCATAGTAAACCTACATTCTGTAGTTGACTATAACCAAAACGAACGAAAAAAATACAAATAGATTTTTTTCCTTCGAGAATCGAACCTGGTATCTATCATAACTCTACTATGTACTACATAACATACAAAAGCCGATCATTCAACCACTGCGCCATTCGTGCTCTTTGTTTGAAGCAAACAAGTTTATTAACTTTCTAGGTTAATTTTCTAGGTTCTTAATTTTCTCAATATTTACTTTAATAATAACAGAAAAGATCCAAAATTCATTGTACCTATATATTTTCACAAAGAGGAAATAGCAATATTTCTATATAGCAGACACTAACGCCATCTATGGTTACATAGCGATCTTCAAATGTTTTCATCAGGCTGAAAACAAAACTGTTGTGTTTCCAAAAACTTTATCACAAAACACAGTAATTCATAATTATTACTTGCTGAACAAGCACTTAGAAATCTACATAGTCCACTACTTTGACCGTTGCTTCCTTTCTCACATAGGACATAATGAATCCAGGTTTTCTCCTCACCCTTTTCCCAGAATTTCAGATGTTGACGCGACCTCGAGCACTCGACGATCTGCCACAGCGTCGTCAATTTTATTAGCGTTATACCTACCCTCGGAAGTTAGGGACCTCAATAATGGCATTCGTGGGCGATCACGTCTGTTGTCTAGTGGTTCGAGTACCGAATTGATGATCACAAGGTCGTGGGTTCGATTCCCACAGGACACAAATATGTGATGGATGAACATAATATTATAAGTATTTATTAACAAAAAAGTTTATAGTATTAAATCTAGTACCCATATTACAAGCTCTGCTTAGTTTAGATGGTCCTGTGTAAAATGTCCCAAAATAATTATTATTATCTATTTGTTTCTATTTTTACGGGCTAATGATGATGATTTATTTTTTTATCACCGTCATTCGTCCCTCAACGAAATAAATTCTCGACTAATATCTATACCATCCTACTACCTACTATTAGTTATTCCGTAGTAGGTAGTTAGGTACCAAGCCCGTAGACTAAGCACTCTCCGTAATATTAATTCAGGTTGTATTTTGTCCCATGTTTTAAGTTTTCTGTCTTCAAAATCGATCAGAGGAGTGATTTAGGCTAATATTCAGAGACGATGCTAAGCATAAACTCAGGCTTCCGTATGTCAAATTGTCATACAAATTTGACATACGGAAGCATAAGTTCATGTTGAGTCTCGTTTCTGAATATCAGCCTTAGTTTAGCCTCTCTGAACTCAAAACTGCTCAAAACTAGGGCATCGAGAACCGACCTTTTTTCGGAACCGGTTCTTCCGGTTCCGTTCCTAATTCAGAACCGGGTACCCAGTTTTTTTCGGTTCTCATATAAATTTATAATAAACCTGCTTTCTTATTCAATTAACCGCTTCTGTTTGGTTACATGCTTTTTCGAATACCTATTGGTGTTCTGTACTTCACTTGACACTATTGTACCTTGCAATTTTGATGTCATTAGTTGGGGCAGACTAGAACATGTCGCCCGAAGTAATGATTGAAAAGGCCACCGAAATCAAATCACAGAAAAGATACTCTGCCTTGGTTCTGCTTACTTTTAAACCGACACTTGCCACTCTCAGCTACCACTCCGTCAGTCTGCTCTTGACCTCTATGCTACTCTCAGCAACTAATACAATTTTGTAGCAGGGAACATATAGCAGGGACCCTCCTCCTGTATGTCCGACATAAGAGGTGCCAGGATAATAAGGAAAAAACCGATAAGCTAGCAACTTTGCGGCGATGTTCCGGATTTTGGAGTTTAGCCTGGGATTTTTGTTTTTTGACAAGGGAGTCGTTGCCAATGAGCTTCTAGGCACGTTCCTTGACAGATTTCCAACGCATCGAGCTGGTACTTAGCCGATCCTTCCCAAAGGTGTGGACAGTACTCCATGCACGACCGAACTTGTGCTTGATATATCAGCAATTGTTGCGGCGTGAAGCTACTTGAGCCTCGGACTCTATATATATATATATATGAGCCAAAGTTGAGGTTTGACGTCAAAGTAACGCCCAAGAGTGCAAGGTGGTCACTTATAGGCACAGATACATTTCGGAAAGAAGGACCCAGTTTGAATGGGCTCTTTTTGGCGGAAGAATCAGTCACGCGTGGGTCTTAGCAGCGTTGAATTTGATCAGATTGGCATCGCCCCATTCCGGACTGCCTGAAAGGACAAGCTATTCACGGTGTCCTCTCTTAGAGACAGGATTTCCAGTCCACTGGCCCTTGTAACTCTCTACGACGGTGGTATCATCTGCGTACCCAAAGATACTGGGTTTCAACAAATCATCGATGTGGAGCAGGAAGAGTGTTGCAAAGAGCAGTTGCTGGCCCTTGGGAACACCGGCATTGATATCCATTCGATCTGACGAGCAGCAATGGCGAGTTATAGCGAATAAGGCGAAAAATAAAGAAATTGTCAAGATATAATAAAACTATACATATAATAAATAACACCACTTTATATAGGTACCCAGGGCGCCATTTATGGTTGATTTGCAAGATTTAGATTATTTTCAGATTCAAATTATAAACGATTTATTTAAAGAACGCGAGAACCGAAAGAACCGAAAAACCCGGGTTTTTTAATTTCAGAACCGGGTTTTTTTTAAACGCTCAGAACCGGGAAAAACCGGGTCTAAGCCCTACTCAAAACACAGTCAAGGTAGTTACATAAGAGTAAACCAATTATATTACTAACTTAATGTTGCAGACATTTTTTTTCGGGCGGATGGACTGTAACTGTTGGCAGTGGATATTTGAAACAGTAGTGTGGTAAAATTATAACTTCTATGTAGGGCAAGGGTCAATTCATACTAGCGCGAAGCTGACCATAAACACCTAGGTAGCTGCGCGATTTTCTGACTCGTCATAAATTTTTGTACTACATATGTGGAGATTGGGGTTAATATGACAATATGCTATGAAAAATAATCTATTTCACTTTGACTCTGTTAGTCAAAAGCGAAATGACTAAGTGAGCCAGACAAAATAGTGATGTGGAAATGTGTCCAAAATCAAACAGTCAAATACTTTTTCATTTATATTGAGTAAACTTAGAAAAAGAAGCCTAAAATTTTTCCTCCAAGATGTTTCCTTCTAGCTTCTTCATGGTCCATAATTCCACCACTGGTTGTCAGGACCAGGTATCTGGAAACAAAATAGACAATGCATGTTAGGATTGTTAAATATCCCAAAAAATATAATGCTTTGGAAAAGAACTTAAGAATTAAAATACTCCTAACAATACGGATGAACAATTATAATGGCTTGCTATAAATAATATTATGCTTAGTGCATATAAATGTATAAATTACCACTAACAATATCCATCAATATGTGAAAGATATCAATTTGTGACAGTTTAATTAATATAGCACAACATATCAAATGACGACCAACAAGAACTATTGGCGATCCGCGGTAGTTGTGCGTAGGTCCATCATAATTATTAACATGATACCAGCAACAGTACTATTTTTAATATAATCAAAACTTTGTTTTAAGTATTTAATTATAATTTGGATAAGATAATTTTACTCAGAAAACTTGTTATTTAGAAATATAGTATGCAGTCTAAAGACAGAAACGTTGAAAAGTTGTCAAACTATTTAAATGTTAAGAAATGAGATATAAATGCATGTGATAGGGATGTAATATATTGGAAAAACAATACATTCATATGAACTAAATACATAAACTATGTTAAATATATCATTATGATAACTACATCATAATGAATACTATCACAATTAGTTTTATTAATTTAAACTACACATATTTCCAATTGGGATCTGTAAACTACGTATTTAATCAAAAGACTCAGTCAAAAAGCGAGAGTGCAATAAGCTGTCTGTACATGTGTACGGACAGCTTATTGCATTCTCACTTTTTTACTTTATTTTTATTGTTAAAGATACCAATAGGATAAAGAATGTTAATATGTCTGTGGTCTAGTGGTTCAAGTAAAAAGTCATAGGTTGAATTTCCACAGAACACAAATATTTATGTGATGAATATGTTTGTTAGACTGTTTCTTATCTTTTCAATTATAAGTATGAATATACAAAAAAAAGGGTATACTCATCACAGTAAACACAATAATTACACTGGAATCAAACCCGGGACTTCTAGAGTAACAGTTGCACAACCACTAGACCAATGAGGCAGTTTATCCTACTCTAGTAATAACTAAGGTTTATATTTTATAAAGGTTTAGTTAATTTCAATAAAGTGCAGTGTGACTACGATATGTGTATTCTCTTGTCTTGAGGTTGATATTAATAACCCCTTAGCTAATGAGTGCTCTAAAATGAGTTTGAATAATTGGGTAAAACTTTTTTGTTTTTGAAATTCTTACTGTACATAAAAGTTCAGACTGATTGTTCATACTATCGGTATTGGTACTTTATAGTATGTATAGAAAACACTTACCCGAACTGTCGTGACGGTAGCAGGTTAGTCCATCTCTCAATGTCATTGATTGGAACATCGAAACGGGGTGAAATTACTCCACATTTGTTCAGTCTGCCGGTAAGATTGACAACAATTTTCCCGGCTCTGTGATCATCAACGATTTCAAACTCGCCAATGTACCCGTGCTTCATCATCACAGTTAAAAACTTGACGATTACTTTCGAGCAAGGCCTGATAAGCACTTGTCTTTTACCGCGCTTCTCAGCATTGTGAATTGATTTGAGAGCATCGCTCAAAACGTTCATACGCACCATGGCTGAAAAACAAAGTTATAAATGAAAAAAGGTGATCGAAAAGGTAAGGTACTTACAATACCGAACATCACACTGCACGAAGAAACGTCAAAACACCATGAATTGATCAGAGGTTATCACTGAATATTGCATATATGGACCAAAATAATATATGGTACGAAGTCCACGATAAGTCTTTTGTAATATAAATAACTTTCTTGTAATTATAAGGCTTTAAAAACAATGATTACCTAGGATTTAAAACCCGCCTCAGCGAACCGAAATGACAGAACAATCAGAAAGAAATAGTTTAGTGATGTATGATTAAAGCTGTTCGCAATTCGACTAAGGCTAAATGAAATAAATCGACTATCTTATTTAGACTATAGATTAATAGATTATTTATTTATTTATTATTAAATTATTGGTATTATTAGTATTTCAAATTCAATATATTTTAATTCAATTAGACCTTTAAAATAAGCACGCTCGAAAATTCAAACCGGTTGCGTGGTTCCAAAAAAGTGGGACTCACGAAATTCGATAGCATAGACACTCTTTAAAAAAATACAACTGTATTATCAGCATGTAACAATAAAATGTTGTAGTAAATAGCAATAGTATGAGTATAATGCAGTTTGATGTCTAAGGTTAAATAAAGGTATATCATTATAAACGATTTAATACAAAGATAGCCATAGCAATAAGAGCTGACCATGCTTGATAAACAGCACCCGTTTACGAGTATGGCGTATGTATATCGGCGCTGCTGTTTGACTCAACCATGTTGTAGGGAATAAAACGACCCGACACACAAATCAGCAGAACATTTAAGTGAGCATGACAAGCTCAATTTAACACATATAGCATGAAATAACCATATCTACACAATTATAAATACGTTGTATATTATTTTATTTGTTTTTTACAACTAACGAGGAAGGCAAATTAAAAACAGACTCCAGAACTTTTCCATTTTGTACTAGTTATTTTTTTTAAATATTGAGTATTTTGATAAGTATGAATATTATGCAAAAAATAAAATAATTATATTGATATAATTTACCCTCAATGGTTACTGATACAGACGATACGGTTAAAAGTTAAACTTTTCAATTTGTCCCCCTTATAAGATGGTAAAAGTGGCGAACAGAAGAATCGTCTGTGTATTCCAAAGTGAATACGATCCTATTATCCTATATGACAACCAGAAAACAATTCAGTCGAAGGTCGAGGTAACAATTTGACTAAGCTTCGCTTAAAAATCGATAACCCAGCGTGTACTTGTACCTTTATATTCCTAGACGCAAAAATCGCCTAAAATAACATGTTATATTGTGGACAACAGTGGAAGAGTCACTCGAGTGGATAAGTGACGTAATAAACTGCTAAGTCACACACTCAGCTGATATCCTAAAAAAACTTGCTAAACTCGTCACATCAATCAACAATTTCTGACTACTTGACGACTAAAGTCCGGGCACTGTAATTTTAACTTGAATCCGATTCACTCGACTAGTTATTTTTTTTTACTGAAACGTGATTTTTCTTATTTCACTCAAATCAATTGAGTAAAAAAAAACGACTCGTCCATAGAGACCCCAAGAGACCCATAGAGACTATCACTAATTCCGAGTAAAGTCGAAGTTTACCGAGCACAAAAACGAAACAAAACATCTTTTGTCAACGACGGCGTTACGTTTTGCAGTTTGCTAGTCTGTCAAGTCGCAACGCAAGTCGCGTTCTTCGGGTTCGGTGGTCCGGAGGATTGAGCAATAAAGTTCATGAAACTTTAAAAGTTTCTACAAAATGTATAAAATTTGTTTTTTAAGGTCTTTTATGGATTGTAAGACAGTGTAATCATGGTTTTAGTGATGTGATATGGTGAAAATAGTACAAAACTTCAATAAATAAGTTGTGTGAACTTACGAAGTTAGCTAGAGCTACTTTGTCCAAGTTGCAAGACGAGCGAATTCCACAGGTGTATTCGAATGTTGTGGCAACTAAAGTCCTAGCAACCGATCTAGAATGAAGGAACTGTTTACTGTAAAAGTGTTTAAGGACTAAAATGTAGACAAATGTGTGTAAAACACGTACTTACAAGAAGATTTTAACGTGTCATGGAAGAATTAGAACGGTGGTCCAAGATGTATTGCAAACAGTTTTATGGAACTTTTACGCTATTGTTTTTTTACTTTTTACATCCTTCATCGTCAATAAATACTACAGGTAAGACTTAAAAGTAGTGGTTTGTAGTTGCAACAAAAAACGTTTTGTGATGTCCAATGATTCACTTTCAGCCCCAGCATTCTAAGGCAACTTTGTGTGGTCTATTACGCGCAACCCACAGAACGTATTGAAACAAAAGGTAGCCTACATACAATGTAGCAACATGTGACTGCATCCTGAAGCCTTGCACAGGCAAGTTCTTTTCTTGGGCTGCCTCAGGATGCAAATTATCTAATTCAAACGAACTATGTGAAGCGGTTAGACGCCAGAGAATTGTCCCACTGTCATTAGGCAGAGGTGTACTAATATACACTCACAGTTCGCCGGTATGTTTAGATCCCATGTAATAGGGGGCGAGCCTATTGCCACCAAACTGGCACAAATCCAGATTCCAAGCTGCTTCAGAGAATTTCACAGAAATCCCAATAACAGTGCTTACCTGGAAATCGAACCCAGAACAGTAGCAGTCACATTTCGGACCACTAGACCATAAGGCGATCCTTTTTGAAATTTCAGCTTTGTAAAGGTTCTAGCCAGGTTAGGTTTTTAGGATTAGACAGATCATTTGGTCAGTCAGCAAACTCAATTTTATAACTTTAGTTAAGTCTCTGAATGGTTGGTCACTTTATTAGGCTACAAATGGAATGTTAATTAAAAAAAAGTGATCTGCAAATGTCTTGATCTGTATTCAGTGCTGCTTTTCATTGTCCATTAATATCGGAGCAACTTTGGCTTTCCGTAGTAACTCTTTTTACTATGATTTGTACATGCATGCCTATTTACCTAGTGATTTCTACTAAATTACTTTAGTTTTCAAACCAGGACAACTTGCATATGCACCAGGACACCGGGACACCATGCTTTAAACTGGGAAATGTCCCAGTGTACCGGGACATATGGCAACCCTACTGTAGCAGTCAGTCGCTCTTGTGTCAACTAGAACCACCATAAAATTTATTCAACATAAAATTAAATCAAGCCATTATTTGCCTAAGCGTTATTTAGTAAATTTAGTATAGTCTTTCTTATTCATCATCATCAACCCATATAATGTCCCACTACTGGGCACGGGTCTCCTCTCAGTATGACAGGGATTAGGCTATAGTCCACCACGCTGGCCTAATGCCGCTTGGCAGACTTCACATACCATCGAGAAAATCTCTCAGGCATGCAGGTTTCCTCATGATGTTTTCCTTCACAGTTAAAGCGATTGATAATAATTGCGCACATGATTCTGAAAAGTCCGACGCATGCCTTAGATTTGAACTCGACACCTTTGACTTGACAGTCCAGTGGTCATACCCATTCGTAAAAGAGGTGCACTCTTTTCGGTAATCATGTCATTCATAATTAATTAGGTATCACTCCCTTATAACGGTTAAGGAATAAACATCATAAGGAAACCTGCATGACCGAGAGATTTTGAGCAAATAAATGCAAGCATGGAAGAAAATGTATTACTCTTTTACTCCCATTACAAATCATACCTACTTTTTAAAATAATAATTGCTATCTTTTTGTATTTTTTTAAAGCATTTTCCATTCTAAGATGTTGATTAGAATGTGAAGGAAGATTTCGACTGGCGAGCGGTGCTCGCGGTAGCTTAGCGGTCAAAGCGTCTGGTGTACCGAACCAGAAGACGCAGGTTCGAATCTTGCCCGCCAGCCGATTTTTTTCCTTCATTTAAAATAACTAATAATAATTGCTAATAGAAAGCAATCTGCATCAAAGACATTTCAAGTCTGTATTCATAAAACACCTGGGTTTTGTAGACTCGGATTTTCTATGTAGGCAATGGGATTGGGTATAATTAAGTACAATGTCAGTGAAAATTGCGTGGCCTTCGTTTCTACTTTTTTATTGAACGCGAAACATTGTAAAAAAAAATACCTTTCGTCAGTTGCATAAGTTTTTAATTTATTTGACATGACTACTGGATGGTGTAGGTAGACTGTAGACCATTAAGTTTAACTTCATACACCAGAGGATCTCTCAATCAAATACTTTAATGAACTTTGCTAACTTAGAGTGGACCTAAAATATTCAGTGACGAATTACCGCCAGACCCTACAGCTCTGGCAGGTAGCTAATTAAACGCTTGTGATTTATACATACTTAAGGGGCTGGACCAAAATTATTAAGTAAGCCAAAATTTGTGACGATAACGACATTGTTAATATTCTAATTTAAAAAAACCGTCAAAAGGCTATTGTATACGTAACAATTGGCCTGTCCACACAACATTTGTTAAAAACGCGTTTAAAAAACGTGGTGTTTACAAAATCCTTAACTTTCTATAAAATATTCTAAAATGTATTTTAACAGGGCTGTACAATTATATGTAGAAATTTTACATAATGCCATCCAGGAAATTTTTAAATCACTTGTCTACTGCCTGTTGATAGCGCTGCCCGGACTGAAAAAGTCAGAGAAAAATCCTGATAGAATGGCATGATTTCATACTATTTTTTAACGTGATACTTATCTTCCAATAAATTCGAATAACTAGCTTTCTTATTTATTACTGAAAGTTATTATTCCCCTATTTCAACCCCTTACAGCCCTTTTTTCGCAAAAGTAGCCTATGTCCGTTCTCAGGCTCTAGACTATCGTGTACCAAATTTCATTTAAATCGGTTCAGTAGTTTTGGCGTGAAAGCGCGACAAACGGACAGACAGAGTTAATTTCTCATTTATAATATTAGTAAGGATGTTATTATTACAACCATATAGGTACCTCTAGGTACAGTCGATATTTTCCGACCTAGCGTTTCATTGAAACAAGAGTAAAAAGGACTTGTGTCGTGAAGGATCTACATCTAAGGACAAGCTGTTTTAGAATGCATTCATGGGCACGGTTCTCACATAAGTGCGTCGCTCGCTGCGACCAACAACGTAGGGTTACTTTTTCCGAAGCCAAGCCAATGAAATCTGCATACCTACCTACCCAACTTATTTTCTATATCAAAACTATGATTCATGTAAAAATAAACTTTTTTATATTTATTTTATTCATGTCATAAATTTACATACTTACATTATTACATACATCCCAAAAAAAAGGGGACACAATGGGACAATACAGGCTAGATACTTATATATAAAAACAATCGGTACTTAATTAAAAAGTCAGAATTTGATGATTTCCCTAAAATACCTATTTAAAATAATCTCTCTCTTTATAAATACCCAGTTAACTTGTACACTTGCCATCGTGATTTAAAATTATACTCGACTCCAGTAGTTCGCTAATCTCAAAGAGACATTTTCTAGTGAGAAAGTTTACCCTTGCGGGGAAAACTCGGCGACGACATACGACGGCGTACGGGAGTCGGCGGTAAACATCATCATAAAAGCTGTAGTCTTGCAAGTAGCTTGTAGATTCTGTAGGAAACTCCTGTATGGAGTTATAAATATTAAAACACTGCGAACGCTGTAATACAAGCAATGAAGGATCAGGACGCGGCATAATATAGTTCAATGCTTTCATCTTTCTCTGAGTAATCACAACGAAGCGTTCAAGACGAGGGCGAGGCAGTGAACCGATGTAATTATTTCGATCAAGTATCGGCTTCATACACAAGTTAACGGTTACGTTGAACCTTGGTTATCAAACCCAGTCTTATGAAATAATGATATTGTAATGTTCGTTTGTTACTCCTAAATAAGCTTATAGTTATTGCAGTATAATAATCAAAAGATATCTAGCCGGCTAGTCATCGAATTTGTGTCATAGCGTCCTCGACTGTACATTGCAACCAGAACTACTACAATACTACCCCGTTTACAACCCCTTTATAGGTATTTATAGGTAAATAGGAATTTATAGGTATATAGGAATTTATATTTCCCATGAGTCTTTTACTACTACAGACGTAAAATATCTCATTGTGTTAAGTACTGATATTTTTGTTGAACTAACCACGAATAAAACACTCTGTACCTAAATTATGATTTAGTTATTTTTAATCGTGAAATTTTAAAAATAATCGCACTGGTGATCTTTATTGATTATTATTTCATTTAATAACGACCTAAATAACCTGTTACATTTACATCACATCACTTTCACTAGTATCTACTATGACGAAATTGACATTCGTGGAATAAAAGTTAATATAAAAATATAGTCCACGAATGGCAATTGACCAAAATAGATCAAAGTATTTGAAAATTGCCCTGCGATTTAATTAGATAGTAAGGATATTATAAAATCATATTAGGTATTGTCTCTATCCAATTACATAATACCAAATGTATTCATTCATTGATTCAGTTTTATTACGATTCTCGAGCGGATGTGCCTGTCGAGTATCGAGTTCCGGAAGATACTTTTGGGTGACTATAACCCTAGCGACCCTCATTCATTATTCAAGATATGCGACAAAATCTTAACTGAATTTGGTTGCATTAAATATTACACTATGTACCCAAGATTGGACACTTGTTTTGTCAATGTTTGACTTGAATTTTATTGTACTTGCTAGACTAAGTTGTGGTGTAATTAAAATAGGAAACAAAATCAGAAATATCTTCGTTACTCGTAAAACGCCAGTTAATAAAATAAGTTTGCGTTATTTCTATTACGTACACCCGTATAATAATTACTTTCCTGCCTGAGCTGTTTGATTTTCTCAAATCATTTATTTCTATGCGTACCTATTTTTAACCCCCGACGCAAAAACGACGGGGTGTGTATGCGTGCGTGCGTGTGTGTGTGTGTGCGTGCGTGCGTGTGTGTGTGTGTGTGTGTGTGTGTGTGTGTGTGTGTGTGTGTTTGTGTGTGTGTGTGTGTGTGTGTGACTGTGGCATCGTAGCTCCCGAACGGATGAACCGATTTTGATTTTTTTATTTGAAAGGTGAATTAGTCGGAAGTATTCTTAGGTATGTTTCATGACAATCGGTCCAAGATGGTCGCCGCCACAAAATATTAGATTACATAATTTTTTCAAAACTCCCTCAATATGGGTATTAAATGAAAGGGCTTAGCTAGTAGAATACTATACACTATGATAAATTTCAAATCCAAGATGGCCGCCACCACAAAATAGCAAATTACATTTCGTGTCGGGGGTTTTCTAAATTTTTAATTTAGATGTAAACAGCTAACTTAAATAATGCTGTAAGTCATCCTTAGAAACAAGCTTTAGGTCACTACGATCCGTGTAATAACTGTGAACCTCAGTTTTAGGTACAAGTACTTTTTGACTTTTGAGTAATACATGATACTTACCTGTCTTGACACAGTTTTACGAGCCCCTGCGCAAACATTTAGATGTTTTACAACCCTAGCCTAAGATCCCTGAGAAGAATTCTATTTCTTTACTGGTGTAATGTAATGGTCAGGAAGATTTGCCTTCCCGATTTTATGATAGACTTGCTGTGACCGCGACTTCGACCGCGTGGAATAGTGACTTTCGGCAACATTTTTAGTTTTTTAGGCTAATTAATTGTAAATTAATTAAACACATACAGAAGCACATCAAAATACGGCTACGGTAACCGATTACCATCAGGCGGGCCGTATACTTGTTTGCCACCTTAGTAGTATAAAAAAATGTCACATAAGAGTTGCCCATGGGAATAACATTTTTATTTTTCAAATTTTCTGTATTATTTCGTAAGTAGATATATTTGTATTTTCTTTTTCTGGCATCATGACATAAAAACTTGAATCTCCTATTTTTACCCCCTTTAGAGCAACATTTTTACAAACTGGTTAACTGGTAACAGGTTCGTAATAATTTTATCTAATCAAAAGCCAAAAAAAGCAGTTTCATGCACTGCATTTCATTAAAAAAGCCTTATGTCCTTTTCTCAGGCTCTACTAGAGATCTCTTTGACAAATTTCATTTAAATCGGTTTAGTGGATAGTTACTTTCGCATTTAGGTAGAATATTACTGTTAGTAAAGATAAAGATTTAAGTCTAAGAAATAAGTTAAACAGAAAATATGTGAATTATTTAATTTTTCTTCTGATGTTTTACTTCATTAGCTGAAGACTGCTGAACGACACCTTCTGATGGGTACTGATGCCACCGCCCTGTAATGTGTCTTGCTATCCTTCCGATGGCTTTGTTATAATTATTTTTTCCCGTTCTCGACCGCCAATGATAAAATATAAATACGTAAGTATTATGGTAGGTAGTACGATAATTTTCATATTGTAACAAAACAGCTAACAAAATGAACAAACAACCAAACCAAAATACTTTTGGTGTAATGCCTCTGTGGGGAGAATAAAAAAGTATTGAAAAAACCATTAAACGGCGTATTTATGGTGCCCAACGCGGCAAAATTAGGTCTGATGTAAGTACCTTACATAGTTTATCATATTGTACTTGTATAGGCCCAAAAGTACGGTTGCCAAAATAACACCCTTGACGCTACTTAATGAAAAGAACTTGATTTACCAGTTTATCCACCATCGTCAGTTAAGGATATACCCGGGAGTACACAAATACTACATTAATTTAAACTGATAAGTGACACATTAATAAAAATAACATGCATTTTAAAATTTACCTAATAGGTATATCTCAATGGGTGTGTGTTAATATGAAACCTCGTAAATATATATACCTACGTACTACGCTACAGTTGTACCAACACACGGTACGCAATCAACGATAAATTAATCATAAATCACAAGTAAGCAAGACTTGAGCTTTCTCACAGAATTTTCACAACGTTCAGTTTAACTCCTTGCGTCGACTGCCTTTTGTTTTAACGGCATAATTGATTATGATATTTAGGTATAATTTAGTTCTGTATAATATTGTATTTACTTTACTGTTTTATTCATTTAATAATTTAAATACCTCCACGCTCTAGCTAATTGTGATGAAACTGTAATGTTGTTAAATGCTCGAGAGTTCCTTACCTAAAAAGGCATTGCAACGCCGGGTGTTAGCTAACCTAGACCTTCTACTGAACTGACTAAAAGATTTTTCAGTACCTACCGATAATATAATCATACTATAAATCAATGATCTGTACACTTACACAGTCACTTACTGTACAGTCTAACCACTGATCATCAGATGTGATGGGATTAAAATTTGTAGGTATTTAGTTTGATTGTTAATCATAATGTTGTAAAAAAATATATTAATGTACAATTTTCATCACCATGTTACAGCTAGAGAAGGCGCAGACGAGAAGGTAAAATTAATATTTATATTACAGTTAAAAAAACATCACTTCTGCTGGTTTGCTGTACTAAATAACCGAATTACTAATTATACCAAACATACCTACATAGTTGTATACAGACGTGTTGTGACGTCATTCTGTATAGAGAAAAGCTTTGTGATATTCACAGTCGGCTATTTATGAGGACATGAACAACTATTGTAATTGTTTCTGATTTCGTTTGTTTTGTAACGTGTTCCTCCGGGGTTCGGTCCTCGTCACTCGCCAACAATGCATCAAGAGCTTAAAAATATACAAGCAACAAGTCTGGCTGTACAGTCATTAGCGTCAACGTGGCGAAAACATCATCCTATCTAAAACTGAAGTCTTGCCTGATCGTCGACATGCTGACCATAAAAAGAAAAAAAAAAGTACATTGTTCGTCCAGGCGATAACCCAAACCCTTCAGTCAGGACACAATGATGTAATAGGTCATCTGACAAAACTACCATGTGCTAACATTAGATTAACTAAAAACTATAACACTTCATTAACTCTCTCGCCTATGTTTCAAAAGGTCGGGTTGGGTTATGTACCTGTTGATGATGTAGCGGCGGCTGACGTGAATAAAAGGATCGATTAACTTCTATTTTTACTCATGGTCGAGTGGGGCGGTAGCTTAACGCTCTGCTGCCTGAACTCTAATAAACAAAGGACAACGGGAGGAGGCCAAACAGCATTTTTATGTTAGTGCGTAATGTCTCGTGGACAGAATATGATTAATTCATCATTGATTGTTTATGATTTATTATCAAAAATGATTCTGCGAAAACCATAGGCTCTCGCCAATCTGCATCGTAACTCTGGTCACATTTGGTAGATTTTGTCATAAGGTTAGTGATAAAATATGAATTATAAACATAACAGATTATAAACCTGATCCTGTATTCCCTGAAGAATAAGGCAGAAGTGTACTATAACACCGACAGTTCAAGGATATGTTTAGGTCCCATGTAATAGCGCGCCAGCCTTTCGCCATCGGAGCTGCTACTGGAAACACAGAAAATCCCAATAACAATGCTCAACGTGGGAACCGAAACCAGGAGCTCTAGCGGAGCAGACGCGCATCGTCATCATCATCGTCAACATGTCGCATGAATACCATTAGGAAATATTTGAGTAGTTTTAAATTTTCGTCAACATAATTAAACTTTCATCTGTCCTATTAATAGTTTCTATCAGGAAAACTACAATAACTAATTCAATACACCAGAAGTGTTCTAAATTCTGTCAGAAAGAGTATTTACACTATTTAGAACAGTCTGATAAAATTAAAACATATTTACAAGAAAATAATATACATTTATACCCGCAGGTATGTACAAAAATAACACGAATGTTTTCGTAAATTCAACTATGTTCAAGGAGGCGGTTAATGAATGAAATCCCACGGTGGATGGTGGTGTAATGATGAGTACGGTCTCTTATTCGTACCGTAAAAACGTGGTCAAAAAGCTAAATACTAACTTACACTTCTTATATTTTACACGTACATTATTTATTATAATCGTTTATTAGATCTTGTATGATCTGCAAAGGTACGATAAAAGCAACCTTTTATTACATTGCATCGTGCGTGTGTGTACGACTGTGCGCCTGTATTCATTTTCTGGGATATGAGCTGTTCGCTGTGTTTGTTGCGTAGCCGTTGACCGGTTAGTGGTGCTGTGGGCCCTGTGCGGACGGCCGCGGTGCTTGCACCACACACAGTATACTGCACATATTATCGACAACGGACAAGAGTGGAACATTTTAGAAGCATAAAAAGCTGTTGATTGTGTGACTCATCTTGATTTGAATCCACAAACCGGAAGTTCAATTCCACGTTGTATTTTCAGAATACTGCAGCCTTTGACCCAAATAAAGTGTTACAGCTATTTACATTGCTGAGGCAGACGTTAACAGTTAATTAACGAGTACAAATTTACACTCGAACAGACGAACTTCGCTATAGACGCTGTGAAAACTGTTGATAGGGTTGTTCAAGCAGTTAGAAAATAAGTAGGCATTATTCACACTACGTACAAGAATTTACTAATATAGTAGAGGCGAAATCATTATAAAGTACACTATATTTTTAACCCTTGTAAAAGAACACTTTAAAGTCTTCGTTATAAAGGGACCTAAAGCCAATCGAAGGGTTTCCCGTGCGTTTACCTCTGAGTTGTTATGCTTATAGCTGTATGCCCGGTGTTTGTGGTACAAGCTCGGGTTACGGCCTGTTTGAGCTGACAATCAATACACCGGAAATAATACATAATTGGTACAATTTGCGCTACCTACAACTACATTAGTTTATGTTATCTGACAGTGATCTAAAATGTTAGTATACCTTCCATTTTGTCTGATGTAATTTGGCTTAGTTCTTTAATTCAAGGAAGGTAAAAAATCCTTTAGAATCGTATGTCGCTTAGCTTATTAATATGTTAGTAGTCGCTGGCATCATCGACTAAACGTGCCATAGGAGTGAGTCACGTAACGGAAACGGTTCTTTCGATATTGAATGTCTTAGCTTGATGCATTCCCATGTTTTACTTTTACATAACTACTCTTTTTACTCGGCACTGGCAGAGCTGTCTGAGAACTGTAATATTGCATACTTTTTATCACTGTTTATAATATAATTCCATTAATTGACAAACATCTGCGCACCCGAGATACTCAAGCAAGACTGAGCACATAAATTAAACTTAGTTAACCGAGCATTTTATTCCTTATAAAAACTCTGGTATCCTACGGCTAGCGAATGGGAATACTTTTATTTAATTGGGCTGGTTTGAGTACAAGATTTCGTGTTTTAGTCCGCTTAATAAAAATGGAATGCTCTCTTACATTACTTACACACGCTGCTGCGTTGGTGCGGTATCATTTCTTGAAACGGTTTCCGTACCCTAGGAGCCGTAAACTTATCAAGCAGCCAATGAGTTTTTTATAACTTAAGAGAGATGTAGACTTATTTAATTAACGTTTTCGGTACAAGTTTTATTTGTCAATCCTGCACCGAACTGAAAAATGCGAACAAAATACATCTGCAAGCACGATGCAAGTTTTGTGATAGGTGTCACATTCAGCTACTGTGCTGTGGCAACTACAGTACGCATGCTTAACGTTTGTTGACAGTGTTATGCCATTTAAGAAACTAAGCCAAAGACCCGGAAATAATTTTTGAGTGACAGTTTCTTAAAAGTTAGCATAAAATCTATAAAACAAGCACTTATCTAATAAAATAATGTGACGTCATGACGTGGCCGTGGCCTGTGCGTTTCATTAAATATTGAACTTTTCAATCATGAGAGATTCATGATTGAAAAGTTCAATATTATATAGATCTAAATTACTGTACAAGCTGTTCTAATGACCTACCTACTAATGGTACCAAGCGTATCTTATCATCTTATCAACTTGGATGTTGCCGAAATTAAGATAGACGAGTAAGGTGTATGTAACCCCTTTTATTAAACACTGATGTAGTAAAGCAATTTGGGATTTATTTGAAGTAGATGAAGTAGATACTTCACACTTAGTCCATGATAGTAAAGAATACGTAACCTTACTAAAATACCTACTATATCGATACCACAGGAGTAAAGTTTCTTTACTGGTGTGTCTGTACTGCATACTTTAATGAGAAAATAATATAATTTTATATCCTGAGTTTTTGCTTGTGGAAAAAGTGCCTTTGGCGATCACTTAAACTTATTTACCCAAAAAAAACAATAATTTCAGTTTAGTGTCATTATTTATGACAAAGGTACAAATCATAGTGTTGTAATTATAATCATTGTTTGTTGTAATCATAGTATGACATCAAATTACCTATAGTGTTTTTTGGGTACACCGATAAACGCTAGATATTATCGACCGTGTGAACTCATGGTAGGGCTAAAGCATAAGAAACAAAGTAAAGTCGTGTTGTTTTACTTAATCCACCCTCTGTTTTGTTCGCGTTATTATATTTGAATAATGACCGATATTTAAGCGGCAAAGCAGTTCAACTTTGTTTGCGAACGTACTCATAAAGTATTCTTGAAAATTGAAAGCGTTGCAGACCATTCAAATGTTGTAAGTAAGTACTGTAGGAAATAATTAATTAATTATACTTATATATATAAATAATTGTATAATTTAGTTTTGTGTCTGATAGGTTTGCCTTTGACCATTACTCGATGCGGTCTACAATGGAGCATGATGGTCTAGTATTAGTCTTCAATCCCCAAATTTGCCGAAATCCTCACGTCCCTAAGGAACCACCTTGCAAATCCCAATTTTCTAGACCCAGTGATTTGTGCGTGTAAGAGTCGTTGAGATGTGATTCAGTTAGTTTCTTTCTTTTTTTTTTACTATTGATTATTTGCCGATCTAAAGGTGTAACTGTATGATGACTGACTGATGTATGACTGTAAGTAGATACTCAAAAAAGCGATATTTAAAAATGGTTTAAAATTTACACCGCTTACAAATTCGTAAACTTTCGACCCGGAAAAGGGCTACGCTAACTTCCAACCGTCGATATGATACTCAACATGTGTTGATTGTTGGTAACTGGGTCAGTCTCTCTGAAGTCAAACGTGAGCCGCGTAAAAAATAAACAAATGCACTGTTCCATAAAAATGCATCATACAATTACCTACAGTACAAGCCTATAAGTAAGACACCAAATTGATTTTTATTGATCCATAGTAGAAGAAGGCGGGAAGGACTTTGAGGAGGAAGGTGATCCATAGAAAATCGGGAATAATTTACCTATGGAATTTTCATGTGGTACCAGTTAATTAATCTCAACATTACAGTTAAACAACCATCCCACTGTACACTACCGGTAGACATTCAATCAAAATCAAATCAAAATCATTTTATTTCAGACAGGGTCCATATCAAAGTTTGTACATAATCTTAAAATTTACATTGCAACGACCTATAGAATAATTTGCTTTGTCCGCACCATTATTGGTAGACATTGACGCAATTTTATTTAAAACACTTCCATCGATCTTCCCTTGTGGATAGCGTGTACAAATTAATGTTTCCACCGGTGGTGGAAAGTGTTAACTTTATTATAAAAATCAAAATAACCACGTATTTTTCTACTTGATTTCACTAAATACCAATTTTCATATTTTCCTTAAAATAACATACCTACAGACAGACCATCACGCCCAATGACATTATAATATATATTATAAAGAGGATCACGCCTGTATTCTCCGAAGGGTTTAATGCTAGTGTTGACATTATTTGACATTTAAAATTAAAGTTTTTTGACAGCTTCATAAAAGCTTTCAAAAAAGTAAATAATAATATTTAAAAATTGAAAATTGTCGACATCGGCACCAATTGCCATACAGAAAAAGAAATAATAATATTATTGAAATTTGAGGTAGTGCGACACCTCAAATTTCAATATTATTTCTTTTTTACAATGTCCAACACAAGCCGGGGCTGGTCAAATGGAATAATCACAATTAAATTCTAACACTGTAATAATTATCATTATGATGTAATCTAATTTATCAGCAATTATTTAGCAACACAATTATTAGCATGATCATTGACTTAAATCAATGAGCATGGTAATTTTATAGGTCCATTTTCCTCCTAATTATGTAAAACGAACTTCCACTTCTAAAATTGTATGTAAGTAAGTATTTAGCGTATGTATTGTTCAAGTACCTAGTACTGCTCTTAGTAAAATATGAAAATCTGGCGTTTAGCGATTTACATAACGTTTTGAATACAATCTTACTTTATGATACTACGAAACAAGACTGCCTCGCACAATTTGCATTGGAAGGGGTTTTTTATGTTGCTTCTTATGCTTGGCTTTTCGGTTGTGCCTGCCACCAAACTAAGGGATCTGAAAGCACGATAACGTACTTTTAACCGACATGTGTAACTCGAGGACCCGATATTTCAAACCCCATCATAAATTCACCAAACGTCAGAAATTGTTAACAGATGCTTACACGATTGCCATCGAGTAGCTACTGATTAGTAGTCCCAACAATACCTCACAATGTAAATGTAAAACAATACATGCATATTTCTCTATATGGACAGAATTTTCTATCAGTCTGGATTGATAACTTTTTTTAACACTATGTTGATAACTATACTACCTACTATATGTATAGTAAATAGAAAGGATTTTATAGTAATGTGAAGGATTTACTGAAATTTATACGTTCGGCAGTTTAATGATCCCACTGAGAAAATTTCTACGAAAAAGGGTCCAGAGGTCAACATATACGTTACAATCGATGGTATATTAGTATCATCTGTAAGGATTTTACTCTTAGCTTGCGTGAAAAATTACAACTTTTTTTCTTCCAACAAAGGTACCCAGATACATCGTATTTTCGGAACTTACTAACACCGATCTGTCAACGGCTTATTCGACGTGTTTAGTACCGATTTATTTATTTCTCTTTCGTAGTTACCCTAATGGTGGCGTAGTATTTTTATCCGTCTGTTTTATCGTAAGTTCCCATTACTATTTAGATCGTAGAGTTGCTTCGGTTAAATATGTGTCAGTCAGTGTAAGGAGTAATATTAATCCGGTTTTTTAATGTACTCCTTGTCCTCATCTGTAAATAAATCTGTGTCAAAATATATGGATATGCTCCTTGTTGTATAAAATAAAAACTAAAGTTTACTCAATGAACTCCATCCGTACTAATAAATTATAAATGCGAAAGTTTTAACCAAGTTGTCTATTAGGCACCGTTATAACGCCTAAACAGCTGACCAGTGACCAGATTAAAAAAATATGGCAAAGAGATAGATCGAAAACCTGGATCCTACCTGGAGAAGAACGTAGGTTTCCCAAAAAAGGAAATAGTGTGAGGGGAAAGAGAACAGCTAGTGAAATTGTATAAAAAAATCGATAAGCGAATCGAAAATCGGCAAAATCACCTCACGTAATTTTTTTATTTTTTTTTATATATATATCTTGGGACATTTTTACACAGCACCATCTAGTCCCAAACTAAGCAGAGCTTGTACTATGGGTACTAGACAATGGATATAATACTTATATACTTTTTTTTTGTAAATATATACTTATGATATATAAGAAACACCCAGACAAACACAAACACCTAAGTTAATAACAATAAATGTTTGTGTCTTGTGGGAATCGAACCCACAACCTCGTGATCAGCAGTCCGGTACTCGAACCACTAGACCACAGACGTCGTCAAATTGACGCCACCTCATACAAGTCCTACCCACGAGTCCTTCAAAGCGTTCTTGTTGGATTAAACACGGGTGTGTGTGTGTGTATTAGAAATGTAGGAAAAACATTTTTAAACAAAATATCTTTGGGAGGAACAGGGTAACGTTATCATCAAATACCTAACTGCAAGTAAATACCTAAGTCTAAAAAAAGGGATCGGATACAACTTTCTGTATATTGCTATTAAGACCATTACTAGAATTACTGATATTTCAGAAGTCAATGCTAATTCACGCACTGTTCCGAAATGGACTCCGCCCGTAGCCCCGCCACTTTCAATCGCCCGATAAATACGGTCAATGGGCAAAACTACCACCGAGCCTCCTAATGCCTTCTATAAAGCACTCAAGCAGCAGACATCTGCGCTTTGAAATATAAGAATTAGAAGTTATATTAGTGACAACCATTTATCTTAGAATGGACCGATAAAATGTATTGTCTTATTATTAATAAAATTATTTAATAATGTTATAATCATTACATAATTGTGTTATGTTAACCGACAGCTGGTAGCAGACCTGGCAAACGTTGTTCTGCCGTTTAAATTATTTCTGGATAGGGCTACCCTTATCACATAGGCCCAAGGGATATAAAAAATAGCCTACGAACTATTAAGACGAGGCGGTGAGACCTGCCAAATGTACACAAAAATGACATGAAAATCGGTCAAGCGATCCGTTTCGGAGGAGTTCGATAACAAACACTGTAACACGAGTTTTTTTTTATATTCGATTTTGTGTTTCTTTTTCAGTACAAATGCAACCACCGCGGTTTAGTATGCAACCTTCTTCTTCGAATAGTATAGTCAGAGAAGGTACAACAAAAATCCTGCAATGTTCTGCAATTGGTAAGTTTATTCAAAATACATAATGGCTTCAGTAAAGTTTTATAAAATAGTTGCTAAAGAGAAGATACTTTACAAGTTAGATTAGATATAGAGAAGATACTTACTTAGAGGCTATTTAATTTAGTAATCTGTGCTGACGCAGGATCGCGAATTTACTGCTCGATAAGTTTCACCTGTTCATTAACCACTGGTCTCCACTTGGCAGCTCTGTTCCTTAATTTAGTTGGATCCTAACTGGGCATTATAAAATTAGTTGGTACTTCACCGTTTTCTTGTTAAAATTCGAAGTTCGATAGGTGATAGTATTTTCTATCTTCTAGGGATACCACAACCAATGTATAGATGGTTGAGAAACGGTGTACCGCTCAATGATTATTCATCGGAGCTGTTTTATAAAATTCACAATACCCAGCGACAGGATGCCGGAGCATACCAGTGTATAGCTAAAAATGACGTCGGAGCAATATTTAGCGAAAAGAACAACATTGTCGTCGCATGTAAGTAAACTTTC
Organism: Acronicta psi; assembly: GCA_946251955.1. NCBI lineage: Eukaryota > Metazoa > Arthropoda > Insecta > Lepidoptera > Noctuidae > Acronicta > Acronicta psi. The sequence goes on along the minus strand of OX276472.1, from coordinate 8,293,509 downwards.
ATACATCTCTTTGTGCGTCCATGTCTCTTTGTTGTGTTTGCGAAATAATCTTGAGAAAAAAATAAGTCTACCGTCCTGGAAACGGAATTGTTTTTTATAAAGAAGAAGTTTGTTTGTCATACAATCTAAGAGCAAGTGATGGTTTTTAATGAAATACATTGATAATTATGTAAAATAAATTACTACAGATATAATTTAAATTATTTATTTGCATAACATACACTTACTTGGATAATGTTTTCAGATATGGGTGTATTTGAAACTATTGTCGATACAATAGTTACAGCTGAATCTGGAAGGGCAGCAGTATTAGCGTTTCCCCAGATAGAATCTGAACCGGCCCCGTCAGTCATATGGCAGGATGAAAATGGCGCTCTGCGATATGATCAAAAATATGCCGTCACAGACAAACATGAACTTGTGATTCTGTGTACATCACACGAAGATGAAAAACCATACAGGTTTAATTGATTAATATTTATGTGAATTTGTATTTCATCCCTATGCAATTTTACAAATTGCTTTTATTGCTTTTAGAGTTCGTGCCATAAACACACAACTGGGAAAGGAAGAAAATAGTCCTTACATTCAACTTAACGTTTTTGGGAATGACAGCAAGGAAATTCCGCCAGAAATAATTATAAAACCAGAAGACACCAAAATAGTAAAAGGTCAAGCATATACAAGTTTATATTGTATTGCAAACGCTAGGCCTTTGCATGAATTAGAGACATTATGGTTTAAAGATGGCATAATGATTGATTTAGCTGGAATAACCTTCGACCTAAATGATCAATGGAATAGGACTCTTACTCTTATATCAGCTAACTTGACGCATACCGGGCAGTACACGTGCCAAGCGAGGTTGAAAACTGGTGGATACGCTACCGTCACAGCGTCTGCTCTTGTCACGGTGTTGGAGAAACCTGTGTTTCTGTCGAATTTGAAATCCGAAACATTTGGAGAATTTGGAAGCACAATCGTTCTAGAGTGTAACGTTCAGGGTATTCCAATACCTAGCATTACTTGGTATAAAGATGCTAAAAAGATCGCAAGTGTCGGCGCTGACGCTGCAGAGTTTGATAATCCTGATGTAGACGACAGCGGAGGCAGATATCGCGTGGAAGTCGACCGCTCACTCGTCATCAATAACCTAAAAATGGAGGACACTGGTATATACCAGTGCATTGCTAGCAACGAAGCGGGCGAATCTTCTATTTACACATGGCTAAAAATTAAAAGTAAGTCTAATTACTATAACATTTTAAACGCTATTACTATGTTCTGATGATTAAAATAATCTGGAAACTTATAACTAATAATAACTAAATTTTACGACTAGTTCTCTGACGGGTAACATACAGGCTCTGTACAGGCTAAGGGTCGTTGTTATGTTGTGTATGTCTTTAAGAGAAAAAAACTATTGACTAATTAACGTATGCAACTATCGTGCAGTGAAGGACAATAGGCGGCTTCCACGAAGTCACATGAAGTTAATAAGAATGAGGACCTCAGATAAAAAAGCAAAAACATTCAGATTTGACACCGGCAGTAAGAATAATTATTTGTTGCCATTTTACACAACACTAGCATAGAAATCATTTTTTTTTTCAGCACAGAGTGATGATTGCTTTTCCAATGTTTTTTTAACATGCCTTAGGTGATATATTATATCGAAATACATAGACTGTTCACGGTTCCATTTGATTTGTTCGTAGAATTTCCATTTGCATGTTATTTAAATAATTATTTATTTAGCTTGTTATTTATAACTTTTATCTGGCGTCACATACTTTTAACAAAATATTATATTATAATAAATAATTTTGTACTGTGTATGTATTATTACACGTAACATTGTTGTGCAAAATCCTTTTTTATTTAAGTACTAGCTTCCCGCCAGTCGCCCGCGTGGTATGTTATTATACATATAAACCTTTTTTAAGAATCACTCTATCTATTAAAAAAAACCGCATCAAAATCCATTTGTGTAGTTTTAAAGATCTAAGCATACATAGGGACAGACAGACGCGACGGAGGGCTTTGTTTTATAATATGTAGTGATGTATTCATGTACTCGTATACCTACAGTAAAATAAATAACTAACCCGTGTAGAGGAAATGTGTGTAATGGTAACATAAAATGTAGTAAGGTGCGTGTAAAACGCAAGAGTTTAACGCTCATCCTTCTGAAAAATTCATTCATTCCCAGCAGAATTATAGTGGGCCACGGGACACCTGCGCGGCTTACTAAGTGTCGGCACTCGCTGTTGACCATTTAAGGTTATAGCGTTTTACGCATATCCACCATGAAATTAATAAATACTTTTCAAGATATCATGCCCATTTCATTCAACGTACGAATAAAGTAATTTATTTCATTCTTTTTGTTTTTATCGATTTGACTAAATTGCAAATACACAGCAAGTTTTTTTATTATTATTATTATATTTATTTATACATAATTAAACTTAATGAGTATTGCACGCGCTTTTTACACTGAGTTTTGTGTTATACTAATTTTAGAAAAGACTTGGTTACCTGCTGAATAACCCGCTAGTTCAAGTTTTCTAACTGTGTGCGTGTGGCTTGTAGCGTCCCCGCCCATAATGCAGACTCCGCCGAGCAACCTCACCGTGCTCGACGGCAAGGACGCCACCGTCACGTGCCGCGCTGTTGGAGCACCCACCCCCAACGTCACCTGGTATTTTAATGGTTAGTTATTCGGAAACAGTGACATGTCTAAACAATCAATTATCCATCGAGATGACGCATTTTAATTGATTTTATTCTCGTTACCTAACTAGGTTTGTGTTGGTGATATAAAATGTTCTAACTTACATGTAAAAATATCGAACTGCCACGTAGTCGTTAGGTAAGTGAACCTAAGCGCAACTGCTACGGTCGAAGTCCTTGGTTCGATTCCCAGGTCAAGTTCGAAAAATGTTATTACGTTTTTCTATGAAATTCTCAATAGTAACACTAGGAACTCGGAGTTTGGATTTGTACCCGATAAATGGCATTAGGCTTGCCCGCCCCTATTTCATGTGACCTAAACATGTGGCGAATTATCAACCGACTTCAAAAAAAGGAGGTGCTCAATTCGACTGTATTTTTTTTTTGTTTGTTACCTCAGAACTTTCAACTGGGTGCACCGAATTTGATGATTCTTTTTTTATTCGAAAGCTGGTGGTTACAGATTGGTCACATATAAATCGAAATCCGGTGGGCGGTTGTAAAAATATCGAGGAAAATTTAAAAAATTGTATACACAGATGATATTATGGTTTACTCCGAAACCTCGCTCTCTGTCCCGGGAGAGCCTTTAGTTGGCCTTCCCATATACTACATATTATGGGTACAAAACAAAATACATCTATATTACACTAACACTTTTAAAATAAATTATTTTTAAACAAAAATCAAACCGCCTCCGAAAACGATTTTATTTAAAAATGTTGTAGGCCCACTTCCTAAGTACTACCTAACCAATGTGTAGTTCAACACCGCGGTCAACACTTGAGTCTTTATACTCATTCTTTTACAATACTTCACTGGTCTACTTTACAACAATTACAGATTCTTTAATCATCAACTTATCGGCAAGACTCCAAGCACTTGAGGAAGGTGATCTGCTAATAACAAGCACCACAACCGCCGATAGTGGAAAGTACACTTGCGTACGATCAAACGATGCCGGGAACGTGTCGGGAGAGGCTTATCTCACTGTACTAGGTGATTACTGCATATAATTTACGAGTTGGTTAAGATTTTATAACATTTCTTATGGCAAAAATTCTAGTTATTGATTTTTCGTACCTAATTGATAGCCAATTGCTCATGTAACTGATAAGATTGGTCATATCAACGCTTCAATACTATCAATTTTCACTTTATTTTACTTTAAGAGGTTGGATAATATATCATTTTTATCGCTACTGTTAAATGGTCAATTTATTTTTATCCAATCATTTCACTGTAAATAGATCTAGGTCATGAATATGACGAAATTGTAATATAATCAGTGTATGGTGGTTTGGCTCAATATATATTTCTGAAATTCGTTCATGCAATTTTGTTATTATCATCATAAATCCACATTTCCTAAACCTCTTGCACTGTTTTACCTTAATCTATGTTTAATTGCCCTAATGGTGGTTAATTCGTTTATCGATTTTTGTAAAAAACAACTTCAAGACAAAGAAAAAGGGGATTCTATTCCTCAAGTCATCATTTTGATAATATTATCTCTGAAATGGTGGGAATCCCTTTAGAGTTCACAAAAGATAACCCTTTTCAACGTTATTTTTCTCGGTAGTAGTAGGTATTTTTTTGTTGTGATTTAGGCCACATTTACTACTTTTTTGTTAGGTTTTATACTGTACCTACTAGTATATTTACACTGTTCCATTTCTCTTACGGGACCCTGAATGCGTTACTTTCGTTTTTCAGTGAGAACACAAATTATAGCTCCACCTGTAGATACACGGGTGTTATTGGGTCACACGGCAACGCTACAATGTAAAGTATCGAACGACCCAAACGTGAAATACAATATCGATTGGTTCCACAACAAACAGTGAGTTGGGAAACGCTCTATTTATTATTTGCCAATTAAAGCTAATTGTTTGATAAATACTGAAATCTGTCTTTTTTTTATAGGGCAATGACAGTTGGTTCCCGCGTATGGGTAACGGCAGACGGGGCCCTACAAGTGCAGGCGGTGCGGGCCAGCGACGCGGGCGAGTACACGTGCGTGGTGACGTCGCCGGGCGGCAATCACACGCGACATGCGGTTCTGTCCGTCATCGAGCTTCCGTTTGCCCCAACAAATGTACGTGCATTCCGAATAGAGCCTACGTCGCAGCGAGCTGTCAATGTCTCGTGGACTCCAGGTTTTGATGGAAATTCCCCTATTCAAAAATTCATTGTTCAGAGACGAGTCGTTCCAGAATTTGGTAAGCTATTTAGAAAACACTACCCTATATGCTGCATCAAATAATAGAACATTAATTTAGTTCCAATATAAATTATTTTGTAGGTCCTACCCCTGACCCGTTATTGAACTGGGTAACGGAGCCAATGAATGTTTCGGCCAACCAACGGTGGGTCCTATTGACCAGTTTGAAAGCCGCAACATCGTATCAGTTCAGAGTATCAGCCGTCAATACCGTAGGAGAGGGCCCTGCTTCTGACCCAACTGATGTTCTAACATTACCTCAGGAAGGTATGTAAATAATATTGACATGTATTTGTATAATATGGAACTGGAAAAAAATACAGAATTTAAACTATCGTGTCTCCGAAATCAAATCAAATTCAAATATTTTATTTCAATTAGACCATATAAATAGGTACTTTTGAAAAGTCAAACTAGTTGCATGGTTCCAAAAAGTTGGACTTATCGAGAAGAGCCGGCAAGAAACACCATAGTCACTAAAATATATATATATATATATATATGGTAATTTAGTTTTGATACGTAAAATTAAAGAGTACCTACTTACCTTTTTTAGAGAAAAAAAAAAGATAGCTTTATGCAGTAAAAGCTGACCAGTCCCGACAGAGTGAGAGACGTGTGTATCGGTGCCGTTTGACTCAACCATGTTGCAAATCCTTTCATATTCTTTTATTGCTAAAAATACTCATACTCAACACAATCGATTGGCATTCGCACTTCACAAAAACTTTCAGAAGACTAGGGCAAAAGCAAACAAATGTAATGTTAAAATTTAAAAAAATATTATCTTGTTTCTTTATGTATATTAAATTGTATATTTATTCTCTTTGCGACCAAGCAGCCAGTGATCTTATATGCTGCCAAGGTATGCAGGACATTGCAACAACGATGTTCGTTCGAATTTTGTTTTAGTCATGAGTTTTGCCTTTATATATTTCTAAATTAAGTTTTACTGCTGTTATTATAGTATAATATTTTCGTTTTGTTGCATCTGTTCGATTTTGAAAAATGAACTTACTTAATGTTCTTTTACTTTAAAGAATAGTTCAACATGAAAAAAGGGATTTGATATAAATATAATTTGGTTTTGTTGCATTTAAAAATACGTGTATTGTCTGCATGAAATGTGTTAGTATTATATCCTTATTAGGTAATTCAAAGTGTTCAGCATCAATGGTATGTGTTGCATGCAAATATGAGCATTGTGGATGTTATAGATAGATACATTATGATAGGAATAAACCTTAAGAAGGCCTTTGAGATTTCTATTATTTGTACTTTATTTTTTGCATATATCGGTAAAATCATCTCATAAATTTATAAAACGCATGATTTTGAGACAGAGTTTCCACGAAGGTTTTTAAAAACAAAGTTTATTACATTTTATATTTCCAGCCCCATCTGGTCCTCCCATTGGATTTATGGGATCTGCGCGATCTTCATCCGAAATAATTACCCAGTGGCAACCACCACTCGAGGAACACAGAAATGGCCACATTTTGGGATTCGTTATCAGGTACAGACTTCGTGGTTACGACAACAGTCCGTGGACATATCAGAACATTACCAATGAGGCACAGAGAAACTATCTGATTCAAGATTTGATTACATGGAAAGATTATAATGTACAAATTGCTGCGTACAACGACAAAGGTGTTGGTGTGTTTTCGGACAGCTATACAATAAAAACAAAAGAGGGTGTACCAGAGGCACCTCCCGACAGTGTACGCTGCGAACCATTTAACTCAACGTCGATAACAGTTTGGTGGACACCACCTAACCCACAGAAAATCAATGGCATTAACCAGGTGTGTGCGTCAATCTCGTAATTCAGTATTGTTTTAGATTGGTGATCTGAATATTAGACTTTTAATATTAATTTGTAAAACTTCTACAGGGTTACAAGATGCAAGCATGGATTTGGGACCTTAACGAAGGTGCTAATATTGAGCAAAAACTTGTTAGTGTGCCTCCTAACCTTCTAGATCCTCTCACTGAACAATCTGCCATTATTAGCGGTCTCGACAAGTTTACCGAGTACAACGTCACGGTCTTATGTTTCACGGAGCCCGGGGACGGACCACGCAGTGACTATGTTTTAGTCAGGACAAATGAAGACAGTGAGTTGTATAGTTTATCGTTTTTTTTTACCGCCGAAGGTACTTTGAAATACCTTGCTCCAGTGCCTGCGATAAATTTCGATGTTCTTTTTGTCAATATTGAAGCGGTAAATCAAAAACTTTATAAACATGGCTTAATATGAGTTCGGTCGAAATTAAGAACTACTATTATTATTGTTTGGCCCGAATTGTCCCAAAATTGATTCATGGCCCCCAATCACAGTTCTAAAGACAATGTAGTTTTAGAGTCAGTATGAGTCTGACTTACCCCGTTATCTCCCCACGCGTAGAACGATCCAAGAGGATATTAAAATAATAGATATGTTATAGACTTAAAAATGAGTCGATTATTTTAAGATGTAACACTTTTTTACTGACAATACTTATTAATTGATTACTTTTTAGTTCCGGATGAAGTAGGAAGTGTCCTCTTTGACGATATATCCGATCGAGCGGTGAGAGTTTCGTGGACTGCTCCTAAAAAATCGAATGGCATCTTAATGGGATACAAACTTTCGTATCAAATAAGAGATGATAATGAAACTTATAAGGAAGAAGTACTTCCACCAAACGTCACAAGCATTAAAGTGGAGCATTTACAGGTACGCTTACATTTATAGTGAAAGAGAATGTCAATAAATCTTACATATATTTTTTAAAACTTTTAGCAATATTTTGATTTCAACATACTTACAATTCAATGTATCTTAAGGCAAGCACGCATTACAAGTTCTGGCTGTGTGCAATGACGGCAGTAGGCGAAGGGCCGCCGAGGGCTGCCGTCATACAGTCCGGCGTAGAGCCAGTGCTGCCCGATGCACCTCGTAACCTCGCGCTCTCCAATATCGAAGCATTCTCCGTGTTACTTCAATTTACCCAAGGCTTTGATGGCAACTCATCGATATCGCTGTGGACGGTCCAGGTAATATTAAACTTACGGTTTTTCAGTCATTGTTGCGATTTATTGTAAAAACTACAATATTCTATAAAATATTTAACAGTTCCTGAAAGGTTAGTAGGCATTGGTGTTTTCGACTTTAACCAAAACCTAATCCAACCTTCCTAGCTGTAGTAGCCACTCTTGCAAGAAATGCCAATGAGTCAAATAAATTATTTGCCCCTAATTTTAGGCTCAAACCGCTCGAAATTCGTCATGGGTAACGATTTATGAAGTCAGCGCTCCAGATGCTCAATCTATACATGTAACTGGCTTAGTACCATTCACTACGTATAGACTACGACTGGTCGCCACAAATGTGGTTGGGTCGTCCCCACCTTCGGAGCCTTGTAAGGAGTTTCAAACCATCCAAGCTCCACCGCAGCACCCGCCAAAGAACGTGACCGTCCGTGCCGTCAGCGCGACCAACCTGCGTGTCCGATGGATCGTAAGTCACTTTACCTGAATGTTATGATAAGATAAACACACACGAAGGAGAACTATTTTGTTATAACTATAATAGCTATGCAGTTCATTATATTAAATTTGTAGACAGGCTTATGATCAGCACAAAAATAAACATGTAATATAGATAACGATTTTCTTCATGATACTTCCCTTTTATCGCTATTCGCTAGTAAATAACGCAACACAGAGAATAACCGCAACTTCTCTAATCGCATCGCACATTTCTACCCGAGGACGTGCCAACCTACGCGTGGATGCGCGAGCCTCTGCTTACTTATTACTTATCGTTCGACTTCGACAGTCCAATCATGTTAACCTATTGATGAATAAGATGTTGGATTGAGACTGCTGTTAGAAGAAAACCGTGACTAAGGGCGTTGACGAGCTACCCCGCGCACGTTTGGTCGTCGGCCAAACGTGCGCGGGGTAGCGTCCCACACTCGCGCAGTCGCGTTCCTTATTTTCGAAAGACTTTGGCAGTGAAAAATACTGCTGCTCTGCTCTGTACTTCGGCATATTTGCGCTGGCTCTTAGTGTTTGAGCTCTTCTCGTTGTTTAATAATATTTTAATTCGTTTATAGCCACTACAACAAAGTGAATGGTATGGTAATCCTAAAGGGTACAACATAACGTACACTAGAAGTGGTAGTAATGACACACTACATAGCATCATTGAGGACCATACGGCCAACTCACATGTACTGTCTAATTTGGAAGAATGGTCAGTGTACGAAATAACAATGACAGCTATAAACGAAGTCGGAACTTCAAAAGTAAGTCCTACGGCCATGGAAAGAACCAGAGAAGCGGGTAAGCACAAATAAGAAATAATTAATTGATGGCTTTTCATTATTTGTAGGTAACTACTACACAAATGTGAAAAGGTAGTACTTAAAAAAGTTTAGCAATTTAAATAATCTAAATGGTTACAGTTCCGTCACGCGGTCCCATGAACGTGTCAGCGAATGCTACATCTTCAACGACGGTGGTCGTTCTTTGGGGAGACATCCCGCCCCCTGAACAAAACGGTTTGATTGAGGGATACAAAGTGTGTTACGCGGCAGTTGTGCCCCCGCCGAGACCCGAACACAAAAAAGTCGAATGCCAAGCAGTGCCGTCTAACCAGACTCACACTATAACACTGACAGAACTGAGGAAATACGTGGTGTATCAAATACAGGTGTTGGGCTATACGAGGCTAGGCGACGGGGCTCTAAGTGACCCGCCAGTCACCGTGAGAACATTCGACGACAGTATGTATACGTTTTGTATAGTGTTTGTTAGTTAAAATATCACTTGATCATTGTTCCTTGTATTTATGAAATGTATGTTTAGCTCCCGGCCCGCCATCGAACGTGTCGTTCCCTGACGTGACATTTACGACGGCTCGCATAATTTGGGACGTACCGGAGGATCCTAACGGAGAAATACTAGCGTATAAAGTAACGTACCACCTCAACAGCTCCACACAACACGTATTTTCTAGAGAGTTCCTGCCATCTGATCGAACATTCAGGTGAGCCTAACACAGTCTACAATATTGACCTTTTTAAAGTTTTAGGTTAATAATATTAGTGAGTCTTCTTATACTGCTCTTCACTACTATACTCCTATCACAGCCTACATTAGTCTAAAGAAGCACTACAAAATAGAAAATGTTAATTACCCAAAAAAGCTATCACCGTATTTTTGTCGGTGTGTTTAGGACAACCTCTCGAAAAGACATACATAATAGCTAGTGTGTGAACAGGGCAACGGAGCTATCGTCGGAGCGGTACTACGTGTTCAGCGTGCGCGCGCAGACGCGGCTGGGCTGGGGCGGCACGGCGCGCGCGCTGGTGCTGAGCACGGCCAACCGCGCCGCGCCCGCCGCGCCCGCGCGCCCCAACGTGGCGCGCTCGCTGCTGCAGCCGCACCACATCACCTTCTCCTGGACGCCCGGCGACGACGGATACGCGCCGCTCAGGTTACACTTGCCTTCATTTTGTTGTTTAAACATTCATTCCAATGTTTCAAGCTTTTTAGTTAACGTTGCGTTGCATTATAAATGTCTCTGTGTGTATACTCGTATGACAAGTTGATTAAGATACTTACAAATATTTTTGTAAACCAAAAGTGGTTTTAAGTAAAAATAGGCTTTTTTTCAACTGTGCAGATACTATACTGTTCAACAAAAAGAAGATGGAGGAACTTGGCAAACGATTCCCGAACGCGTGGATCCCTTCGTGACGTCATATACTGCAGAGGGCCTGAAGCCGTATACAGCCTATCAGTTCAGAATACGGGCAACCAACGACATCGGCCCCAGTCGCTACAGTAACGCGACGGAGACTGTGCGGACGCTGCCCGCTGGTACGTAATTATGTTTTTTTCGTGTACCTATTTTTTATACTAAAAATCAACCTGTTTTTTTGTCGAGCGTACATTTTAGATAATGAAATTTTCTAATTTTTGTACGTGCGTTATTATGTTACGCTGGCAGCGCCGAGCAAGGCCGTGGCGGGCCTGCACGTGGTGCCCATCACGCCCAGCAGCGTGCGCGTGTCGTGGGCGCCGCTGGGCGAGGCGCACTGGAGCGGCGACGCGGCCACGGGCGGCTACCGCGTGCGCTACCAGCCGCTCGCCGACTTCCCCACCGCGCTGCAACAGACCATGAAGCAGGACGTGCCCGGCATCAAGGTGCGTCACGGATTCCTTATAACACTATGGTGTCTCACTCAAGCAAATCCTGCGTCGTCGATACTTATTCCACAAATTATCATAAAATTTTGTAGGATTTCTTAACCTTTGATAGGGAATCACAATGTTGAGAGGTGTAACTTTGAAAGATAAAGTGAGGAACAGTGTGATAAGGGAGTATTGTAGTATGAAATATGATATAGTACCTCGGATTAAGAAAGGTATGTTAAGATGGTTTGGGCATATAGAGAGGATGGATGAACGGAGATTGACGAAACAAGTATATATGGCGAGTACGAATAGAAAAGTTGGAAGGGGTCAACCTCGGCGAACGTACAACGGATTGCGGTCGTTCTCAAAAAAGGCAAGGTTAAGAGCACCCTAAACCGATGAGCATGCATGGGAGGTTTATGCATATAGACGAAGCGAAAGTGGTGTGCCAAGATTGTAGCAAGTGTAAATCTAGTCACTGCCTACCTCTATGGGAAACAGGCGTGAAACTTTGTATGTATGTACAATGTTTTCTATTTGACCCTGAGATGAGATGTCTGATGTTCCTTGTTCCGGCGCAGAGTTCGGAAGTGGTGCTGACGGAGCTGGCAGTGGACCGCAACTACGAGATCAGCGTGTGCGCGGTGAACTCGCAGGGCGCCGGGCCCTCGGCGCCGCCCGCGCTGCTGTGGGTGGGCGAGGCCGTGCCCACGGCGCCGCCCGCGCTGGCGCCGGCGCGCCCGCTGTCGCCCAGCGAGGTGGCGCTGGCCTGGCGCCCGCCCGCGCACACCATGCGCAACGGCGACCTGCTCGGATACAAGGTCACTGCACCACTAGTTCATTCTCTCATTATCATCACCAGTACGCTATTTTAAACGGTGGTTCAGGTTTGTCCGACGCTTTCAGTGGTTTGCATGCGCGCAAGCCACTGATGTTCCGGGCTCACGACTCGTGCATATTATCGTGTTTTTTCCATAGACATAGCATTTGACTGGTTTCGAACTAACAAAAGCACCGACTGTAAAATTTTATCATTCTTTATTCTGGCATAAAATAAAGAAGTATTCATAAGATCCAACTGCAAACGGACTTACAAAAAGGCAAAAAAAAGAAAGCATACCAGAAATTTATAGCATCCACGTGAAATTGCGTGCGACGTTGCGAAGCTAAAATAAAAATAGACGTGTACTAGACCGTAACGCGGAACGTAAGAAAAAAATAATAATCATGACAACATTTGGAACATAATAAAATAGTCATGTGTAGGTATAACATTATCTCTGAAAGGTTCTTATTGTAAAATATTAAGTACTTTGTTATAATGTTATATTTTGGTCTTGCTAGATCTTCTACTTAATGACTGATTCGCCTGAGGATCCGGACCCGACGCGGCGCGTGGAGGAAGAGATCGAAGTGGTGCCCGCCACAGCTACCTCGCATTCACTCGTATTCCTCGACAAATTCACACAATATCGTATACAGGTATTGTATAAAGGGTGGTATCTAATACGTTATCTGTAAATCCCCTTTTTTTAATCAAAATATTGAAAATTACCACCAAAAATACTGAATTGCACACAAAATTTGCTCATCAAATAAATCAATTATACTATACTGTTAGATCTTCTCTATCTGTTAACTAAAAGTAAATCTAATACTTTTCTACCAGCATAAATAACGTTCTACTTTTTCACTCAACTATAGGACCGATTTGGTTCTGGCACTTCGCCGGCCGCTGCCGCGGCACACTCGCTTCGCTCGCTCGGCTCGTGCGTTGTGGTCGCAGTTTTTACCTAACCTAAACTAAAAAAAAAATTGTTATGCAGTTTTAGAAAATATTTTTTTTAAATTCCGTTGTAATATTGAATAATTTGTGTGCAAATCAGTATTTTTGTTTTACGTTGAGTAATAAAAAAGCCATCAGATTTTGACGAATTTTAAACATTTTTTAGTACAACATGTTTAGGTACTTGTCTTACTTTGTCATTTATTTGATATGCAGTAGGTTTATTAGTGGAGAAATTTTGATTGCTTAAATTTCTAAATAGAGGTGCAGTTAAAAATTCCCCTTGTATAAATTCGAATGTTGTAGGTTTATCGACAAGTATGTAGTATGTGGTTTTTTTAGTATTACGATAACGGACATAATGGGTATATATTAAGGTGTTACAAAATTATCTCTTAGAATTTCATTTTTTTTTCTAGCGATTTCAATTTTTTTTTTTTAAATAATATCTTGTCAAATGATTTTTATGCGCACTGTACATGGGGCTGCGCTGGCGTCCCAGCGCGGCGGCGCGCGCGCCTCGTGGTGCCGCGCGCCACACGGCCACACACACCCCTTCCCGTCCGCACTACCGCACTCGCCCGATATCTGTTGCGCGCGAAGGGTATGGCGCTCTGTGCAATTTCGCAAGTTAGGCGCCGTGCGGTCGTGAGTTTACGATATGCAGTTTACGTACACTAATCGTGAATACTTGGACATGATTGTGTGTTATATCCGGAGTAGTGAGTTTGTCTGCCGCACGTAACCGGTACCGAGACTTGTGTGGTGATCAACGACGAGTGCCAGCTTCGGAAACCATCCTGGGAGCTTACCAGTCTACTTGTTTCGCCTTAATCAAGCTGATGCCTCCGCAGCAAACCACGCGCCAGACCACGGTCCTCCGGGGATATTGAAGAACGGGTGTTGGATTATTGTAATGAAAATCCACACGCGAGCACACGTGACGCCGGCCGCGACTTAGGAATAAGGCTAATATTCAAAAACGACGCTAAGCATAAACTTACGCTTAGCGTCGGTCTCTGAATAATAAGTCACGTGTCCGCCTGGAGAGTTCTACGTAAAGAAGGCAAACATCCGTACTACTTCCTACGAGTACAGGAAATGATTCCTACGGTTTTCGAGCCACGAGGTAGAACGCCCGGGCGCTTGCACCGCAGCGTGAGCCGCGGTACTGTGTGCATATTCAATAATTTGGGTGTAATGAAAATTATTGCATATCTGTGTAACGGATATTATTTTATTATTTTTTTCTTTATGGTTACTTTTTAATTATCATTATAAACAACTAAGTAAATTTCTAAGAGTAAATTTTTTAACACCTTATATAATTTTCAGGGCTGTTTGAATGGCCTTCCTTTGAATACCCGCTAACCGCCGGATAAATTTAAATTTGGAACAAAATTTGTATTAAATTATTTACCAGATGTTTTAACGGGAACTTACTGGCAGGTGGTGGAATAGGCCCTTAGAGTATCGTATATTTCGATACTTCGTGTATTGTCCGCGCGCTTATCTTTTATTTTGAAAAATCCATTAGGTACATATTCGGTTTAATATTTTCTTCAGGTCTTGGCATTCAATGCCGCTGGAGATGGTCCTCGGTCCACCGCAGTGACGGTCCGTACTCTGCAAGGAGTACCGACAGCGCCGCGGAACATCACCTTTACCGACATTACCATGAACAGCCTCGTTGTGTCATGGGAACCACCGTATCGTCGCAACGGCCTCATTCAATCGTATCTTGTCACTTACGAGACTATAGAGCAAGACGAACGTGAGTGTTTATTTTTAGACTCGTGCCTTTGTCTCGTATTCACACCAGAAAAAGAGACACTAAATAGTAGACAAAATGTTGTCGGGCGCGCGGGGCTGGCTGGATTGGGACATATGTTTGTCGTAGTGTACATTCATTGCGGATTTTATGTCCATATTATAGCGAATTTGGTGTTGGCAATACAGGTTTCAGTAAGCAAGTGAAACAGAAGGTGACCGAACGTCGACTGGCGGTGGGAGGGCTGGAGGAGGAGGTGGAGTACCGGTTCAGCGTGCGCGGCGTGACGGCGGGCGCGGGCGGGGGCGGGGGCGCGGGCGGGGGCGCGGGCGCGGCCGGGCAGGCGCGCGTGCGCACGGGCCCGCAGCGCGGCAGCCCCGCGCCGCCGCGCGCGCTGCGCCTGGCGCCCGACCCCGCCGCGCTGCGCCTGCGCTGGGCCAACGCCGCGCCCGCGCCCGCCGACCCGCCGCTGCTCGGATACTACTTTGAAGCCCGTCGCAAAGGTACTTTATTCTGAACTGACACAAATTGCCGGAGCCCACCCGGCCAATAGGTGCATATTTGCCACCTTGTATACATAATTTTATCAAATAACCATGATATAGCAACATCGTGGTCTAAATCTTACATGGGGCCTTTCAGAATTCACCAGTTTAATATAATACCATTCCTAATAATAAAGCATAAGTAATTTCTATTGTTTGTTTTGGTGGCCGACATTGACCTACTTTCATTTTCGTTTTAACGCAGCCAAGGAGTCGTGGCAAGCCTGTAAGTTTGCAAATGTTGTGCACCTTGTAAAGAATCCTGCACTAAACTAACCTTAAACCTGTTCAAAGATACTATTATAATAATAAAATTTTGGTAATGTAGGTATAGCTTTACCGTAAAAATATATCATAAACGCAAATTCACTGCTAGATAAAAATCATGGTATGCGTTGAAAGTTTGCTTGCTCCGCTGGATCGCTGCCGAGAGTGGGACGTAGTGGACCTCCTGTCTATTACGAAATAGGCACAATAAAATAAATAATAATAGTAAAATTAACACATAATATGAAATTAACAGACATTAATAAAATAATTCTGCTTTATTTATTTAGATGACACAAGATGGGAAACGATTACAAGAACCAGTAACGGAATGCTAGAAGAATTCACCATATCATATCAGAGCCTCTTGCCGTCAACGGCGTATTCTTTCCGAGTAATAGCATACAACATGTATGGAATCAGTAACCCGACATACAGTGAAAAAGTCATCGTTACTCCATCAAAGCTGTATTTAGAATACGGCTATTTACAGTATCGACCCTTCTATAGGCGTACGTGGTTTATGGTAGCACTCGCAGCGGCTTCCATTATTATCATCATTATGGTCATTGCAATTCTTTGCGTGAAGAGCAAAAGCTATAAATATAAAAGTGAGTATTTCTTTTTTGTTATTCAACCCACAACTATTATACTAGTGCTACTGGAAACTGACCAGTCCTCGCCAGTAGAAAATAAATTGACATATTTTGTGTTTATACTTACTATTTTCTTAATTTTTGATGCACGATACAAAGTTATATCTGGGATTAGAACTCAGCGAGGCAGGCTAGCCAGCATGCGTAACTACTAAACCAAAATTTAAAAATAAAACGATATGACGTATCTACGTAACATCCACTAAATTTCAGAAGAGGCACAGAAAACTTTGGAGGAATCTTTAGCGGGCGAGAGTGAGGAGCGCGGTACACTGGCTATGGAGCTGTACCGGTCGCGGCAGAACTCCAGCGGCAGCGCGGGCGGCGGCGCCACGCTGCGGCGGGCAGGCGCGCTGGGCAAGGCGCCGCCGCGGCCCACGCCGGGCTCCGTGGCCTACCACAGCGACGAGGAGAGCCTGCGCGCCTACGACGAGAATCCTGACGACTCGTCGCTTACCGAAAAGCCCTCAGAGATGAGCTCTTCCGACTCGCAGGTAATCACAATTAAAATCAGCGTCGTCTAAAACTTCGCCTGGACCCTAAAACAGCGTGTCACTAAATCGCTCCTTATTTTTTCTCCATCACTCCCCGGAACGCGTTACGGTAAATATCGACGACTGAGATCTCGCTAAAGCTATTGTTATCATTTGGACACGCTTTCGTCAAGAACAGCACTTTCGTAGTCATATTTTTATGTTGGTTCACGTTAAGTATTCTAGACACGTGCCTTAGGGCCGCACTCAGAGACTTCACTTCGTGTAATGAATCATTAGCTAATATAGAGACCCGTATATCTTAGTACACTGACAAACTCAAATATGGAACATTAGGCCAAGATATAGTAGCCACTGTTTGTTAACGATACATTAACGTTAATTGACGTTTCTGAGTGGGGCCCTTAGCGGTGTATTATAAATTATAGTGTTAAACATTTTAAATAGAACATTAAAATACTAAAAGCTAAAGGAATTACAAGACATTTTCCTGCTTACATTATTTCATTATGTAAAGCATTATAATAAATAATAATAATAACTTTATTTGCAGAACTTCAGTCCATATTGTAGAAACCAATAATAACGATATTAACCAATATAAAATAATGACCCAACTCGCATCTTCTGTTCACTCACATTAGAAATAATAGCTTCGTTTTTCTTTAACAGAATTCGGAGAGTGAAAATGAGAGTGTCAGGTCGGAGCCGCATTCTTTCGTTAACCATTACGCCAATGTAAACGACACGTTGCGGCAGTCGTGGAAGCGGCAAAGACCGGTGCGGAACTACTCCAGCTATACGGACTCCGAGCCAGAGGGGAGCGCCGTGGTTAGCCTAAACGGTGGGCAGATCGTTATGAACAACATGGCGCGCTCGCGGGCACCCCTGCCGGGCTTCTCCTCGTTTGTATGACAAGAGCCCGCCGGCACGCCTGCCGAAGCCGTGCACATGTAACATTTCACTGCCCATTCCCAATTATTACATTTATTCGTTAGCTGTTACAATTTTGTACATATTGAATAAAAATGTTAGCTTTAATTAAATTGCTTAAGTAGATATTTTAAAGAAATACGATTTTTCAGATATTATAAAATTTAGTCGATAACACATATATTATGTGCCTCGCCAGTGTTAAAACAACGTGTAACAATATAAATATTCTTGAATGCCATACAACAAACTAATTAAGAATGCGTTGTGACGACTTGCATTTTCTTAGTCCTAACTCTTACTATAGTGAACAATCACAATTCTCGGCAGCTATTATTATAGATACATATCTCGATATAAAATATTTGAGATGTAAGTATATGACAAACGCATAACACTTCCTACCAGTAGCTTCCTTTAGATAGACTCTTTTTACATCTGGAGATCTCGATTTGATATGACCAATGTTACATTTTCTTTATCTTGCTACAATTGACAATTCTCGGCAGCTATTTTTTATACAATGGAGATATCGATATAAAATATAATTATGAGAGGCACATATCATAACATTAACCTATAATAATAATCCTAACTACTTTTAGATGTACTCTATTTTACATACATTAGACGTACTCTATTTTACATATTGAGATCTCCTTTTATTAAAACTACAGCTCAAAATTATATGCCAGTGCTCTTTCATACTTTTTATTTAGACAAAGTTAGTCATTGTTATATTTTGTGTGTAGGAATTATATATCTGAATATCAAAGCACTACGTTACTATTAACAATAATGGCTATCGAGGAATTTAAGCAACCTAATAAGATGTACTGTGATCTCTAGAAACGCTGATACTAATTCCCGCGACGCTAGCTACTATCATTACTATCAAGCATAAACTCTGGCATAGCTTGAGTCCACTTGTTTTAATTCAACTCATTTATCAGTATTGAATAGTGTTAGTAAAGTTCATAAAAGGTTACTTATTTCCAAGTAATAACTAAGTTAATTTATAGAAACGTACGAGTAACTGATCAATCAGTGTAAAAAAAAGTGTGTTTTAGTGTTATGTATAATATTTTTACTTTTACAAATTATTATACGCAATTTGACTGATAGATGTAGTATCTAATTATTTTTGTAAATATTAAGAAAATTTGATGAATGCATACGTTTTTGAACAAATTTTGGCACAATTTCTTAAAAAATTACCGAGTTCGTAAATGAATATCTGTTTTTAACTATTTACTTATTTTAATACATGCCACATTTATAAAAACATTGAATATGACTCATGCAAAAAAAAACGAATGTAAGTTATTATATAATAGATATTATTTTCAATTACATGTGAACCTTTTACACTATATCTCCAATTGGACTTTTTATGTCGACTGCATCGTATAAGAACCTGTACTGTTAAAAGCAAAACACTGGGCCTGTTTCACCATCTCTGGATAGCCATTAACCGCCGGAGCGCCGGATAAATTAAAAAATAAATGGAACTAAACTTGTATGAAATTATCTTTAAAATAATTTAACGGGAACTTGCTAGGAAGTGGTGACAGAGTGACATAGTAATATACTAGGTAACTGTAGGTACTTAAATATTTTTAATTCGCCGTACGTCGCGTAAGGTTGAACACACTTCTTCATGTATCTATTATGAATGATTTGTATACTTACATTTATGCTCCAATCAATCGATATACTTTGCAGGTGCCATCACTGAAGACTAAACAAATTTATCTTTTTATAAATATAGAAATGAATGAATAATTAATATTGATTTAATTAAATTTTTAAATAGCATAATTTATTTATTTGTATTTTATTGTGCATTCCTAAATATTTTATCCCTACTAATATTATAAATGGGAGTGTGTCTGAATGTTTCGTTTTCACGTTAAAACGGCTGACCTGATTTTAATGAATTTTAAGCATAGAAATAGATTACAGTTGGAAACGAACATATGCACCTAGCCTATGTTCGTTTCCAACTGTAATCTATTTCTATCTTTCGTTGCAAAAATAAAACGAAGGGGTTTGTGGGGGGACGAGGTGTGTTGTCCCTCCATCCAAAGGGAGGGTCCTCCGACCAGGCGGGTGTTATACCTGGCGGGCCACTGACCGACGGTTGATGTCGGGCGGTTGTATTATATGCAAGTTGCACGGTACAAGTTCGTACAAGTTCTTATGTAGCGCGATAGATGTCGCTACAGGGGTAAAACAGGGGATCACAATGTGTATGGGAGTACGTCATTATTGAAGACAAAACGAAGAACACAACAGAGTTCATAAAGCGGTCGCCGTGACCGAAACTGGTCGGACCAATCATATATGATAGGAAAATTTATTCGATACGTGTGGAAAAACGGAATACTCAAACAATTGCGGTACAAGCATAAACGCGTCGCGAGCGCGGGATTCACCATACATACACCAATAAATCTAGTTACCTTGGTCTGGTTGCAGTTTAACGCTTCTACAAGCTGACCGCATCTTGGTGTCGGTGATCTTATTTGATAGAACTATGTTAGCGGCTATCTCACATGCTCTCCATCGATCGATATTAACACCACAAGCTGCTATTAGGTTTAAAAGATCACTATTTTTGTACATATTACCGCGACACTTGTCTTCACACTCTTCAAACATTAACTAGCGAGACAAGTTGCTCATTGACAGTCTTTCGACTTGCAATAATGGGAAGCCACCGCCTAATCCAGCGCCAACGTAACAGGCATCAGCAACGTGTTTGGGGTTGCAGCTGTCCATGGGCGTTGATTACTATTTTATTTTAAAAAAAATGCTCCATAATAAGTCATTAATTCTGCAACATTTATTTATACATACATGAAGTTTACAAATTTATGAAAACAATTTGTCGCATTTGTCGAACCAAGCTTTGGGAATATACTTAGGGATATTCTTCCATTGTTTTATTACATTGTATGCAGCTACATCGACGATAGAGAATTCATTGCCATAAATCCAGTTTGTTTGCTGTGAAAATAACTTGTTAGCAAGTCCTTCTTTATTCTTGTCAGACGTTCTTTCAATTACATGGCAAAGGTCAAGTAAGTAGTCAACATGATGTTCGTTGGGATTGTATGGAATGACACGTGGGTAAACACACGACAGGTATCGTAATATGTTCACATTACCCACAATGGGAACATCCAATGTTGACAATTTCAGTTCAGTATCAGCCGAAACTGTAAAAGAGAACATTATATTATTATAAATAAAAGCCGGTCAAGTGCAGGTCGGACCCGCACATCAACCATACCGGTCCAATATCCATACCACATTTAATTAGTATCTATAAAATGAGTATTTGTCGTTATAGTTGAACTAGAAACAGAAACTGAAAATTTCAATTTTACCTGTTAGTTCATGAGATACAGCTAGCTCACGGACAGACAAACAGACAGGGGAGGCTTAGTGTAATACAGTGTAATAAATCTAACACTGGAACGACGCGGCCGTCTAGACAGGTCAACGATGAGAGGTGGGTTGCGGGGCAGAGCGGCGTCCCCCCACCGCTTTTTCGCAGGCGGCCCGTCCGCCCGACATACACTGCGCGTCGGTACGGAGTTTCAAGTGCATCGCCATCGCGCTGTCGTTAATATTATTAAATTTATTTCGAATATTGCCGATGCGACAATTTTTCAATAATAATGCGTTCTACTTGTGCAGTTTACGGTTGTTTGCCGACATCGTACAGCAGTAATAAAGGAGAATTGAGATTTAATCGATTTCCAAAGGATGAGAATCGATGTGCCTCCTAACCTATTATGTATACCTACCTAAAGTAATATTATCTACAGTAAACAGAATAAAGTATCTATCCACCGCCACCGTATGTTTAGGTACTTACTAAAAAAATATTTTAACTTTCCAATCTTAGTTTCCAATGGGTTTTAGTACGATTTTCACGTATAATAATAATAATGACATTTTTACTAGATTACTTGATTTTTTAGATAAGTAGGTACCTATTGTTGGTATTTTACTAGATAATTAGTAAGATTTGGCGAATCTAAACTTATTTATTACTTTATTATCTACGTACCTACCTATATTCTATGATTTTTACGGCCGGGTTAAAGTTAGCTCGTGCCAACTTCAACCCGGACAATAAGTTTGGCGAGAACTGTACCTATGCCGGAAATAGCATAATGTCTAGGCATCTAGAAAGGTTGACGTAATATAACCCTTTATACGATGATGAAATTTGTTCTAAAATGAACTTACAAACATAATATCATCTGTAGGAACGTAAGTACTTGCAAAATGTGTTTTTTGAGAACCCTAAGCTATTCATATTTTTCTAGAAATCAGTACTACTACAACTAGCACATAGATTAATTTGAACTTAAAATATATCGCCTGTAAGAACGTAAGTACTTGCAAAATGTTTTTTGTGACAACCCTAAGCTCTTTTCAGTGTCTAGACGATTGTCGGCATTTAGCGTCCACACAAAGGAGTTGGATCACTATCCGTTGTTACATTATAATAATAATAATAATAACCATTTATTTCAGGCAACTATGGCAAATAGATATATACCTTACAAACTAACATACAGGGTTACTTGTAATTCGACGTATATCCGCCAGGAGCTGATTGGCGGTCCTTCTGCGAGGACGTCATCTCGCAGAAGGAGGAGGCGGAGCGTGAGAGGGAGTCCGCTGCCGCCACCCTGCCAATCCGCGCCCGACGAACTGGGCGCAGGAACAGGGCAAACCGTGCCCTGTTCCATCCACCTTAAAGCGGCCACGGGCGGCAGACTTGGGGAAGTCTGTCGCCCAGCACTATGGCCCGAGTAGGCGATGCGGTCGGAGTGTGCCGCGTCCCACTCAGTGGATTGGCAGGAGAGGGGGGTGCACACCACACGCACCCCCCGTACAGAGCCGGGGGCCGCATAGGCGGCCCGTCACCGCCGGGGTCACGGAAGAATGTCCACACGTACCCGTGACCCCGGCCGAAAGGTGATGAGGCGAACACCTGTCTGTTTTTAGTGGGTAGACGTCCTTTTCAGGGCGGAGTCCCACACACCGCGCCGTCCTCCCCGGGGCGGCGTGACGGTGCATAAAGCATTTTCAGACACAAAAAAAAAAAAAAAAAAAAAAAAAAAAAAGGAGCTGATTGGCGGGCTAAAATGCAACAAATTGAACACCACCTATGTATGGCCGAAATTCAATAGTTTTCGAGATATTTGAATTTAAGGGGATTTTCGACCTTTACCCAAAATTTGACACTAAGTTCCGAATAAAAAAGGAACTACACGTTGAATGGGTACCATTAAAAAATGATATTATAGCTGACACTTCAATTAAGCTATGTACATCATTAAAAGTTCTTCATCCAACAAAATACCTAAATTGATGAGCGATTTAAGAATAATATCTTACCAATATTTTTATTTAATGCTTCAAAAAATGTAGTCTAGTTAAAAAAAATACTATCACATGAATCGTACAAACAACTAAAAAAACTTCTCTATTCTCTCAGCTTTCCAAAAAGGTATAAAAGTTAATTAAAAGATACTTAATTCATGGCATAGCATGTGTTTGAATCGGCGCGGGGAGAAAAATCTTCGCCTCCATGATCGGAGAATTTCTTATAATTTATACCCTATGTTACCCGGGCATAGTGTAGCTTCACAACGGTGAAAGAATTTTTTAAATCGGTCCAGTAGTTTCGGAGCCTTTTAAATTCAAACAAATATTTCCTCTTTTTAATATTAGTAGAAAAAGCTTTGATAAAACGTGTAGTTTATCAAAAAAATTACACATCTTGTTCGTGCTGGCTACGGCATTGGTTCTCCCCTCCCAATCCATTGGTTTGGATACCTCTCGTCTAGCCACTGCCGGACAATAAATCGGTAATGTGCTGGGCAACCATCATGTGAAAACATGAGGTTATTTTTTATTTCCTCGGGAATATCCGCCAACAAATCATTGAGGTTGTTTCTCGAAAACTCTTCGTAATTTTCGCTGTTCAAATTTTGCGACAAGAAATGGGGGCCTAGTAAATAATTATCTAATCTTATTTCTACCTATTATCTTATTCAAATTGGTCCCTATTGTACCGATTAAAAAAATCTTTCACCGTTGGGAAGCTACACTATGCCCAGGTAACATAGGGTATAAATTATAAGAAATACTCCGATCACGGAGGCGAAGTCGTCGGCGAAAAGCTAGTATCTTTTTAACACAAACACAGATGATTTTTCTCCCAGCGCCGATTCAAACGCATGCTATGCCATGAAGTAAGTGTCTTTTAATTAACTTTTATACCTTTTTGGAAGGCTGAGAGAATAGGGATGTTTTTTTAGTTGTTTGTACGATTCGTGTTATAGTATTTTTTTTAACTAGACTACATTTAATGAAGCATTAAATGAAAATATTGGTTCGATATTATTCTTAAATCGCTCATCAATTTAGGTATTTTGTTGGATGAAGCACTTTCAATGATGTTCGTAGCTTAATTGAAGTGTCAGCTATAATATCACTTATTAATGGTACCTATTCAATGTGTAGTTTTTTTTTTATTTGGACTTTAGTGTAAAATTTTGGGTAAATATCGAAAATTCACTAAAATTTAAATATCTCGAAAACTATTGAACTTCGGCCATACATAGGTGGTGTTCAATTTGTTGCATTTTGATCCCCCAATCAGCTCCTGGCGGATATACGTCGAATTACATGTAACCCTGTATATATACAAAAAAGTGTTAGTAGATGACTTAAAACTATGTTAGTAGCACTTCACTTTGCACTTATTGTCTTTGTGCTATCCTGTGGCACTTGTCCGCGGAAGCGACGGAAAACCACTTCCTGCGGCCAAAAGTCCTCTTCCATGACGAGAGGCAGAAAGCAGTTCGGTACTCGCACCACGAACGCCTTAAAGTTGACGTTCCGGCGCGACTCCAGTAACTGCACTCTCGGCGTGTACTTGGTCTTCTGGCGTACGTACTCCACGATGTCCTCCGCCCTAGTGGTGTAGTGCGAGCGGGAGATATACACCGGGGTGTTCGGCTTGGCGGCTCGCAGACTCATGTTAGGCTCCGTAGGAGCTTTGCCGCAGCGATTCTTACAGCTTCGAATTCGGCGCTTCCTCTTTTGCACAGTCACGAAACCGTCATCGTTATCAGCCTTCTCTGTTGGCGTATATGGCCCAGGCTTTATACTAGGAACGCCCGCGGTGACACTAGCAAAATCTTTTGATAAAGGTTTTGCTGACGCTGCAGGCACTGGCAGCGGGGCGGGGCGAGGGGCTCGAGCGGCGGTAGCGGTTAGCGAAGATCTGTTTTCTTCCAGATTTAGTCGCTATTTGGTCGAAATTAGTCGTCAAATCTCAGATTTGGTCGGGTCTTAGTTTAGAAGATATTTTGAATTTCATTTTGAAGGTATAGTCCAAGAGCTAGATCGAATTAATATGTGGATTATATGAAGGTACTTCTACTAGAAAAGCCAGAGAGAGATAAATTCTCATTTAAATATTTGTTTTTATGTTATTACAAGTTATATGTGTAGGTATATTACAAGTTTACGAGTGGCTCAAATTCTTTGAAAATAATAAACATGATGTCAAGATTAGGGCATCGATAACCGGACCTTTTTTGGAACCGGTTCTTTGGGTTCCGTTCCTAATTCAGAATTTCATTGGGTATCGATTGGTGAAGAATTCCATATCATGCCAATGTCCATTGTAATTTTTATTAAGAGATATTATAATACATACTATTACATAATAGGTATGTAGGTAGATATCTGCATCTTTGATTAAGTAGGTACCAAGTTTTAAGAATTCTATGTCATGCCAATGTGCCTAATAGTATCTAGGTACCTGCATCTTTGATTAACTGTTACTGTAAGTAGGTACAGTAATTTTGAATTTAAGTTTTGAATATATCATTTTTATTTTTATAATTCGACAGCAAAAGTTTTCTTATTCTAACCTTACCTAATCAGAGCACATAATATGTATAGTAGGTACATACAACTGCCCGTTTATTTTTTTCTTACATGTTTCAGGTCCATCTAAAGGTTGTCTGTAAGAAATTGCTATTAGCAATAAGACCACCAATTTTACTACTATTAGTTTATATATTTCCTATTATAATTTATGTTGGTGTACAATAAAGAATATTCTATCTATCTATCTATATACATATTTGATTAAATATTATAAGTTATGTATTTTTTGTAACGTAGGTATTATAGTAGTTTTTAAAGTTTAATTGTTTTAAACAGTTTACTAAAAGTACGACAATTATAACGTAAAAAGTACATAAATCATATATTCTTATTTCGGCATCAGAAGTTTTATTATTTTAACGAAAATTAGAGCCTAACGTTATTTGTTAAAACAGATATGCATGCGAGTGTAGATCTTGACACCATTTTTAATATTTTTAAAGAAGTTTAAGCTACTCTAACCTTTTATTATAAAACATAGAAACAAGTATTTAATTGAGAAGTTATCTCTCTCTGAAGTACCTACTTATATTACACATTAAAATAGGTTGTCCTTTAGATATTTTTCGTAAACTTCGATCTAGCTCTTGGACTATATCAAAATGAAATCCAAAATATCTTCTAAACTAAGACCCGACCAAATCGGAGATTTGACGACTAATTTCTACCAAATAGCGACTAAATCTGGAAGAAAACAGATCTTCGCTAGGTGCCTTAGTTTTTGAGATATAAATGTGGCCAAGCTGGGGAGGCTGACTCTGGCACGGCCACCAATGAACCCTTATAACTTTTGAACCGGTGACCGACTAAATCTGATATTTGGCGACTAATTTCGACCAAATAGCGACTAAATCTGGAAGAAAACAGATCTTCGCTAGGTGCCCTAGTTTCCGAGATATAAATGTGACCGAGCTGGGGAGGCTGACTCTGGCACGGCCACCTATAAACCCTTATAACTTTTGAACCGGTGACCGACTAAATCTGATATTTGCCGACTAATTTCGACTAAATAGCGACTAAATTTTGACGTCATCAAAATTAAAATCCCCGATTGTGGCCAAGCCAGGGTCAGCCACACCGGGAGGGGCACTCCGCAGGCTCAGCAATCGGCGGGTGCGCTGGCGACGAAACTGCTGACGCGGAGCTCGATGACGATACGTCGAGGGCAACTCCGCGACGCGTGTTTACATTTGACGCATCGACTGGTGACCTAGTTACCGCCACGGTCTTGCGCAACTCGCTAACTTCCTTGCGCAAATCGGTGACGGTGTTCTGGGATGCGCCTAATTTCGCCTGCACATCCGCGAGACTGGCCTTCAAAAAGACGATGTCCTTCAAAAGGCTTGTGACATCTACGTGATCGAAAGTGACGGGGGGAAGCTTGTGGAGCTCCTTCGCCACAAACGTCGGCACGTCATCCGGGTCTGTCTCCTTGAACAGCTTTATTATTTCTTCGAGGCTCTTCTTAGTCCCATCACGCCGGTGGGACACCATCTGGTCGCGCTTGTTCAGCACGTTGTACAGCAACAGCTTGGCGGCAGCTATGTCGTCCTCGCTGAAGTTCGTTGCGCAGATCTGGATGGCGGACACCTCGTCCATCACATCCAGCTTCTGCTGCAAGAATGCCAGTAGCTCATTCGCCACGAGTTCAGTACTCATGGCGACTAATTACGAGCGACAGCTCGCGCCGCGGTAATCGACACGGAATATGTATAACGCGTCCGCACTGAAACGCTGCACAAGCGAGACATTATGGTAATAGGGTCCCATTGGCACCCTACGGGTATAGCACCCCAAAAACGATGATTATTAAAAGATAATCATCGTTTTTGGGGTGCTATACCCGTAGGGTTTATAGTTAATTAAAACAGTTACAACCAATTATCATAATTAACATAGAATGAAGAAAAAAATACATGCAAAAACCAACAACTTATTATTATGATAATATTCATTATCACCAAAGTTGCTTTTATTTAAACTTTGGAAGTTTCTAATGCTTCATTGGGCTAAGCTGGTCGGTGGACCTGTCAGCTGCTGAGGGTTTAATTCCCAGGTCATGTGTGATGATTGATTGTTGGATTTTTCCATTAGGAATTTCTCAGTAGGTGCAATTTTGATTAATTAAAATGCTTGTAAATAAATATAAAACATGTCCTTAAAGTAATAAAATAGACATGGAGCAGTAGTGTTGCCAGAAACAGGCTGATCACTTTTTCTAATCAACCAAACTTTCATGATTAACTCCCAAATCCTTACTAATATTATAAATGCGAAAATAACTCTGTCTGTCTGTCTTGCTTTCACGCCAAAACCACTGAATCGATATTAATGAAATTTGGTACACAGATAGTTTAGAGCCTGGGAAAGGACATAGGCTACTTATTAATGCAAAAAAGGGCTGTAAGGGGTATCCAAACCATGCGGGCGAAGCCGTTGGGGGGAAAGCTAGTACTTTATAAATTGTCTCTCTTAGTTATAGATTCAAAACTTACCACATTTAAATATCAGCCTTAAATTTATTCTAGGGTTAGTCTTTGACTCTTGCAGAATTTTAACAAAGTTTTTAATTTTTGGTACTTTTTCATTAGGTACTGAAGAATGAATATGCCATGAAACATTAAGTGTCAAAGAAGATTCCTTCAAAAGTATGTTAAGATACCAGGGTAAGCTATCAGGGTTGAGAACCAAAACAACTTCTTCAGGTGCTGTCAACTGAAATAGAGGAAATTAAAATAATGGTTATAATTTTTATTGTTGTTCCAAACAAATTTCACTAAAAATAAATAACTACAGTGAGTAAGTGTAAGTACCCATACTATCAATCTGTTTTGTTTTTCCACAATAGTTAATTTTAAGACCAAATTTAACGTGTCATACTCTGCAGCAGAGCCACCTTTTAGAAACTGATCAATTATATCATAAAATGATGTACGTCAAACGTACATAATGTACGCATATGCGATATCGCTGTACCTGCAATAAGTAACGATAAAATAGACATTTAATATTGAGAGTATGCTCCCCAGACCCCAGCAGAGCCACCTAGTACATGTACTCAGGAAAGAAAAACGCTACTGTTTTTTTATATAACCTGTTGTACGAATAGTGTTCAATACGTACGTGTTAAAAAATATCATTATTATCCTCTCGTTTTATTTATTTTACTTTACTAAAATATTCGTAGAAAGCGCCTAGTTATTTTGTGTCAGCAAAATGTTTTGTAGCATTTTGATAAGGCGCGCAATACAATACAAATATTCAACATATTATTTTTAATCGTAGTTTTTATGGTTTGGTTTTTTTTTACATTTCATTTAAGCTACAAAAAGCGGTTTGTAACCTGAAATTGACACAAAGATATAACTAGTGCCACACTACACAAAAAAACGGTTTGTAATTAAAAAAAAATTCATCTGAATTTTTTTAAATGTCAGTTTTAATACTTTTCAATACTTTTAATTCATTATTGACTTGTGTTGGAAATTTTTGTTACATTATTACATTCAAAGTATAATGAAGCGCGCAAAACGTTTATCGGTTTCCTTAGAAGAACAAAAAATAGCATTTATTGACTTCGGGCACTTATTTACCAATAAAAAAATATCAATAAAGGCATATGAAGTTTTTTTTAGTTGTATTTAATGTAAGGTTGTATTTCAACCACTTTTATAACCTCGCAGCCTCGCCAGGCACATTTCAGTATAGTTTTTAACATTATCCTAAGAAGACCCAGTAAAGACAATGACTGGGTCATCAGCATAAGAAAAAACTTGTGCGTGTTCAAGGCGTATGTTACAGAGGACATTACATTTTAAATGAGGAAGAGGCTAGGATCTAACATTCGCCTGGGGGACACCGCATGACACTTTTTTGTCGTCGCTTTGGTAATTATCCAGTTTGACCCTCTGGTGAATACAAAAAAATCACAATTCAATATTTGATGAATTAAGATCGGTATTTTACACACCTTTAGTACGTTTACCTGCTAAAGCCACGGGACCTCAAACTTCATAATGGTTCATCGTTCTTACCTGTGGTGGGTGCATGCACTGACAAACTTTCAGCTTTTATAAACAAATATATGACGAACATATAACGAAGGTCTGGGGTTCACGCGCTTTCACTCTAAAAGTGTAACTCTCGTCCTATCCCGTCTGTGTAGTTGGTTTCATTTAGTGTCACCAGATGGCACTGTCGTCTCAAAAGTCATTTGACCGTCTGTAATTGCGTCCGTCGCAAAAACTGCATCAAAATCGGTTCAGCCAAACGCAAGATAATCGCCGACAAACATACATACAGGTTCTCAGTTTAACCTGTATGTATGTAATATGTATACAAATGTCAAAATGAGAACCTCCTTTTTTGAAGTCGGTGAAAAATATGTTGAATATTGTATTGTATTGCGCGCCTAATCAAAGTGCCAAAACATTTTGCTGACACAAAATAACTAGGCGTTTTCTACGAATATTTTAGTAAAGTAAAATAAATAAAACAAGAGGATAATAATGATATTTTTTAACAGGCACGTATTGAACACTATTCATACAACAGTTTATATCAAAAAACAGTAGCGTTTTTCTTTCCTGAGTACATGTACTAGGTGGCTCTGCTGGGGAGCATACTCTCAATATTAAATGTCTATTTTATCGTTACTTATTGCATGTACAGCGATATCGGATATACATACATTATGTATGTTTGATGTACATCATTTTATGATATAATTGATCAGTTTCTAAAAGGTGGCTCTGCTGCAGAGTATGACACAATTTAACTGCTTGCTCCTGTTCAATTTAAAACAATCTATTCAAACATAGGGTAAGTAAACCAATATTTTTAATATCATGTGCTAAATTTATTAGGAATGAATTTTCAATCAAACGTTTAAATAAAATATTGATTGACTCATTTCAGAGTTCAACACAAACTTTCACAGACAGACAAAAATTCTAAAATTGGTCATTTATAATTATGTTATTATGCTAAAGCATCCTGCACATGACAGTATTCAATTACATTTTAGCATTTTGAAATCACAGAATATTAATGTATAAACTTACGCTTTCCTCAGGTACACTTGTTCTAACATCTTGATTATAGTTGACATTGCAATATGAGCTAATGGTCTTTATTCGGTCATAAAGAATATCCAATTTTTTTAACAATTGATCTTGGCGTTGTTCCAACTCTGACATTTTACTTGACCCCTGTAAGGTAATTATAACATAGTAATTTGTTTCATCTATAAAATCAGAAACATTGTTTCACACACATTCAAATTGCATTGCCACTGCACCAATATTACTGCCATATATTTAAAATTCTCCATTTTCAAGATGACTTTGAATATTTGCTAAAGCATTTTTTACTTAAATATCTAAATTACTACACACATATAAAATTGCATCATCGAAGAAATGTTTTTTACATACTGTTAGTACAGTTTCAACTTTATACTCTTGAATATAAGTTTGCTAGTCATTACTATCTTAAATTTTAACATATTTTATTAACATAAACTTATAAAATATTATAGATATAGGTGTTGCAGTAAGATGTTGTGTAAAAAGCTATGATATATTTTAAGTTATTTTAATGAAGGAAAAAATCTGCTGGCATCTAAATCTTCCTTCACATTCTAAACTTGACATATTTTCCTTCTTTAAAAGTAATAACTTGTAATGTTAGCATGGAAAATGCTAAAAAAAATAATACAATTATATCCCCATTAATATAACCAGTGTGGGTTGTATAGATAATTTCTTTTACTTTGGAAAATTATTGTCAGTCAACAATTTATTTTACTAAATTGAATGTCACAGTTATATTTTTACTTAAATGTGTAATATGTCAACATCCCATATTTTCTCAAGGTCTTATAATGAGTGAGTCTCAAACACCTACATGGGGGTGTATCACACACATTGAGAACTTATACTAATATCCTTAGCCTCACAAACCCTAATCTCAAACTTATGAAATTCTGATACCTATGTGGCAGTAAGACAGAAGGCTGCAATCTAATAAAATTATACTCCCAGTCAAATAGACTATAATCATATTCCAGATGATAGTTGTATTTGATTGTTTAAAAATAATTGTTGCATTAGCAACAGCTGTTTCAGATTTGTGATGTGGTACCTAACTAAATGAAATTTGGGGTTCTAAATAAGTAAAAAAATATACCCACCCACAAGTTGGTGGTGGGCAAAATACGGTTGAGAACCTATGGTGTAGTATAATACATAAGTAGATTTCGTATAATATACCTATTCATGTTTATATATATATTCAAATATTAAAACTTATTTATGAATTTCAGTGAAATTGGACCTTAAGAAACTTGATAACCTGGTTGCTGATATTGATGTCGTTACCGTCTTCCGTACAGAAATCTGTCCGATATTTTACAGGATACATGCAGTTGGGAAACTCGATGTCTTTATCATGAACAATTATTTTCTTCATGCGGTACATCATGTCGCGAAAATGAAATATTTTAGGTTTTGGTTAAGCTCATTTGCTGACTCGTCGGCTCGATACTCGATCGTCTTGAAAAATATCGATTGTGATATCGATATTATTTTTTCAATGTATCGATATTTTAGAACAATATTTAATATATCGATTAATCAATATAAAATTCCAAGTATCGAAAAGGTATATGATACATATAAAGACAAAACCAAAGTAGATCTTGGTTTTATTTAGCTTATAAAACAGAACATATAATTCGTAACATTAACAAAGTCGTTGCTTGGATACTATAATTCATTGACAATTTATCAGTTGACACATGCAAGGAGTTCATACTTCACATAACGAACCTAAGAAGTTCGCATCATTCACCCCATGTGTTTTTAGGACGAGACATCATAGTCCTGCAAGTAGAACGGGAGCCTACGCTCTCGAGTAGAGCGGCGTAGTTGCGAGCCTTCAGTCGACGGGCCAGGTGACGGTTGTTCCTCTATCGGCCGTACGTTCTCGATGTTATCCGTCGACAAATCAGAATCACGTATTTCCTCTACATCTTCAGCGTCTAGGAATGTGTCCTCATTATCTGGAATTGGAGCTAATGATCTATTAGAGACAGTAGTTTCACGTCCATCAGGTAACCTCACAAACGAGTAGTCCGGGTTGCTTTGTAATAATTCCACTTCCTCAACGGCTGGATCGTATTTGGAATTTCGGACGTTCTTCTTCATATACACCGGCCCTGGTGACATCAACCACGTTGGCATTGATGAACCATTGCATGAGCGACGAGGGTGATTAAACATTCGTTCGTGAGGGGTGGTATTGATCCCAGTAGATAGCAGGGATCTAATAGAATGTAGTGCCACTGGTAAGGCAGATTCCCAGTTGCTACTATCTAGACCCTTAGAGCGGAGATGAAGTTGTATTGTTTTCCATAGTGTGCCATTCAAGCGCTCCACTAAGCCGTTTCCTTGGGGATTATAAGGAGAAGTTCTACTACAGGAAACACCGAGACTCGTTAGGAATATTTTCAATTCATCTGATAGAAACGATGTCCCCCTATCAGAATGGACGTAGGCTGGAGTACCGAATAGAGAGAAAAGTTCTTTGAGACACTTAATTATAGTCCCCGAGGTCATGTCGTTACAAGGGAATGCGAATGGAAACCTGCTGAATTCGTCAATTACAGTTAAAATATATTTGTTCCCTGAATTGGATGGCAACGGTCCTTTAAAATCCAAATTTAATCGTTCAAATGGAGCCGTTGCCTTGATAAGTCGCCCTTCATTTTTCACGTATCTGGGCTTTATTTCAGCGCAGATAGGACAGTTAGCGGTCATTCTTTTTATTTCTTCAACTGAGAAAGGAAGATTTTTAGAACGGACCCAATGAATCATCCGAGTCACGCCAGGGTGACACAAGGAATTGTGTAGTTCGGCAAGTTTATTAGTGTTATTCACCGAAGCGCAAACACGGGACAATGCGTCGGCAGCTAGATTTTGTTTGCCAGGGCGGTAGCTTATGTCGTATTTATAACAGGAAAGTTCTAGACGCCACCTTTCTATCTTTTCGTTCTTTATCTTACTCGTGTGAGTTTGATTAAACATAAAAGAAACAGACTGTTGGTCGGTAATAAGAATAAAGTGACGACCGATTAGGTAGTGACGCCATTTTCGGAGGGCTTCTACGATTGCTCTCGCTTCTTTCTCTATTGATGGTTGACGTCGTTCCGAGTCATTAAGTGAACGTGTGAAAAACGCCACAGGACGACCTTTCTGAGAAAGTGTGGCGGCTATTGCGAATTCGGATGCATCAGTTTCGACAGTAAATGTTTCTTTTATATCGATGGAAGCAAGACTTGAGTGTGCAATATCCGATTTAAGTTTTGTGAAGCTTTCAATCGCTT
The DNA here is from genome assembly GCA_946251955.1 of Acronicta psi. Classification (NCBI taxonomy): domain Eukaryota; kingdom Metazoa; phylum Arthropoda; class Insecta; order Lepidoptera; family Noctuidae; genus Acronicta; species Acronicta psi. The sequence goes on along the minus strand of OX276472.1, from coordinate 8,259,518 downwards.
CCTTAGATAAAGGCAAAGGAGAATCAACCAAGGGTTTGATTTTTGCAGAGAAATTATAAATCCACTTCGAGTAATGGGCGAATAAACCAAGAGTTCTCTTTAGGGAGGCTGTATCTGAGGGGATAGGAAGGTTCAGGAGCGGCTCTAGGCGTGTTTTGTCAGGTTTGATCGTATTATTGTGGATTGAGTAGCCAAGTAGATTGATTGAGTCCGTTTCAAACACGCATTTACTGTTATTTAAGGTAAGGTTGTACTTCTTAGCAGCTTCCATGAACCTATGCAGATTGTTATCGTGCTCTTCCTTGTCCTTCCCACAGACAGTGACATCATCTAAGTAGGCGTACGTACCCTTTAATTTTTCTGATCGGATTATATAGTGTAACGTTCTTTGAAACGCGGCGACACCATTAGTAACACCAAACGGTATGCGTGTGAACTGATAAAGGTTGCCACAAGCTTCAAAGGCTGTATAAATTTTTTCATTAGGAAGGATAGGTACCTGATGGTAAGCACTTTTTAGGTCAATCTGACTAAAGACGTTATACTTAGATACCGCATTTACGATATAGTCAATGCTTGGAAGAGGGTATGCATCTAATTCCGTGAATTTATTTATAGTTTGAGAATAGTCTATCACTAGACGTTTTCGATGATGACCACCTCCAGCGACTAAAACTTGGGCTCTCCATGGGGAAATGCTAGGTTCAATTACTTTATCTTTGAGAAGGTTAGAAATTTCATTTGAGATGAATGTTTGGTCTTCTTCTGAGTGACGTCTGGATCGGATAGCGATAGGCTTGATAGACGGTGAAAGATTAGAAAATACTTGTGCAGGAGGTACAGAGGCTTCAAGAACGTTGCAGATTTTTAGCGATTTCTTATTACCACCAAACTGCAATTCAAGAGAAGAGTGTGTTTTCAAGATATCATGTCCAATGATGACGTCGGCACATAAGTTATTGACGATAAGTAATGGCTGTTGTTTGTAAACATGGTCATTAATTTGGATAGTTGCGTGACATAGACCATTGACATAAGATATATTATTGAGAGAAGCGAGGGTTACAGCTTGATAGCAGTGTCTTCTTTTCAGTTTCATAACCTCCACTAGGCTATTATCTATGAAACTGATAGAGCTACCAGTATCTACTAACGCATCGGCTTTGCAATTGTTTATAGTAATAGAAATTGTTGCCTTACGTAAGCTAGTAGGTGCAGCGGCGCAGATGGATGCTAATGAATTATCCGGGATGGATGAAAGTAAATTTGCCGGAGCTTCTTTTGGCTCCTCACCGACGGTGACAGCATTGATGTTTTGTTGTTTTTGTCCACCACTCCGACAAACGTTTGCAAAATGGCCTTTCTTTTGGCATAGTTGGCATTCTGCATTATTCGCGGGGCATTTCAATCTCTGATGTACGCTCCCCCCACAAAAAAAACACCTCCGTCTTGGCGGAATAACAGCGCGTGAGGTCGTGGCTGTTAGATTTGGTGTTGGAGTGACGGTCACAGCGTTAAATGACGGTACGGAGTGGGGTTGTAGTGCTTGAGACGTTTGCTCTGCAGTTTCGAGTGATATAGCTAAATTGACAGTCTCTTGCAGCGACATTTCTGATTTTTCAAGCAATCGTTCTCGTATGTTCTGCGTCGATAAACCCGCAATGAAGGCACCCCGAATTGTTTCGCTTTGATATTCTTCAGCTGTCACTGCTTTGAAGTGGCAATCATAAGCCATGGAAGTAAGAGCTCGACAGTACTCTCTCACAGATTCGCCGGGTTGCTGCTTTCTAGAGGTTAGTTGGTGACGTGCAAGTGTGATATTTTTTTGTTTCTCAAACGTATCATTCAGTAATTTGAGAGCTTCGCTATATTTTGAGCATGTCTTTATAATATTGAATATTGTTGGCGATATATGATTTATAAGTACCTTCAGTTTGACTTCTTCAGTCGCAGATAAAGCTTCTACGCTAAGAAAATTTTCAAATGAGTACCGCCAATGGGTCCATCTTAAGTCGGATCCGACGGTGGAAGGCTCAGCATCGAAACGTTCTGGACGTAGGTAGCGTGACAGGCTAGAAGGTGGTGGTGGATATTTTTCGTCAGGCATTATGAAACAGTAGAAATTATAAGCTAAATAAATTGATACATATAAAGACAAAACCAAACTAGATCTTGGTTTTATTTAGCTTATAAAACAGAACATATAATTCGTAACATTAACAAAGTCGTTGCTTGGATACTATAATTCATTGACAATTTATCAGTTGACACATGCAAGGAGTTCATACTTCACATAACGAACCTAAGAAGTTCGCATCAGTATAGAAATCGATATTTTTTTTCAGGCCAATAAACATTTATAAATTTCAGGAATAAAAAATCCCAAAGAGAAATACTTTTTTTACACAAACATAGTAACATCTTTTTGACAAATTATATTTTATGTATTTTTTGTTTTTGGTTTGGTTGACTTGATTTGCTGTTTTATAATTTGGTTTTAGATTATTTCAAGTAATTTCCAGTCTTAGTTTACCAGCGTTTCTATCCTCGGTCCACAGCAATGACATATTAACCAGGAAAATTTTAGCAACACTGGTTGATTTTCAGGTGCCGTGTTTGACCGATGCTGTGAACGCCTGGAAAATGGCTTGTCCGGATACGGCTTTACCCGTCATCCCATCCTCACAGAAACAGTGGGACTGGCCGCTCTGCAGTTTGACACGGAAATCTCTCATTAATACGTCAGTCAACACTGCCGAGCGTGCTCGTCTGCTGGCCGTGGGTGAATGGGAGTCGGGTCTTTGGCTTCAGGCACTTCCTTCAACTAATATAGGTAGCTTGTTGGATGACACTACTTTTCGGCTAGCTATAAGTTTACGTCTTGGTGCTCCTTGTGTTACTCCGCATCGGTGTCACTGCAGTGTAGCCGTCGATAGCCTCGGACACCATGGCTTGTCTTGCTGCAAGAGCGCAGGGCGCATAGCACGGCATGCCAATATTAGTCGTGCTCTTGCCACCGTCGGCGTGCCTGCTGTTTTAGAACCTAATGGCTTGGCACGTGACGATGGGAAGAGACCAGACGGTATGTCGTTGGGTAGGCTTTTGGTGTGGGATGCAACTTGCGTCGACACCCTTGCTCCATCTCATCTTCCAAGTTCGGCGGTCTGTGCTGGCGCTGCGGCCGCGGCGGCGGAGACCCTCAAGCGGCGCAAATATAGTAACCTTAGTGGGAACTATAGTTTTGAGCCGTTTGGGGTCGAAACGCTCGGGCGGTGGGGTCCGAGTGCTCGCCTCCTATTTAAAGACCTTGCAAAAAGACTTATCGACGCTACTCGTGACCAGAGGGCTGGATTATTTTTGGGCCAAAGAATCAGCATTGCCATTCAACGTGGCAACGCTGCCAGTCTTCTGGGCACGTTACCAGATGACAGCGATGAGGAGTACTTTGACGCCTAGGTGCGGAAATTTTGGTTTTTATTTTTGTTTATTATTTTGTTAATATTAGTATAATTCTCGGATTAAAATAAGTTGTCTTTATTTGAATACATAAATATATATGTATTTGGTTTTTAAGTTGACCGATATATCGATATTTTTAATAAAAATATCAAAATCGATATTGATATTTTCAAAAACTATCGATACGATATATATTATGGATACTTTATTGCATTTACGACATCCCTATCGTCAAGGTTAGATTCAGACCCTCAAAAAGTTATGCTACATCACTACATATTATAAAATAAAGTCCTCCGTCGCGTCTGTCTGTCCCTATGTATACTTAGATCTTTAAAACTACGCAACGGATTTTGATGCGGTTTTTTTTAATAGATAGTGATTCTTAAGGAAGGTTTATATGTATAATAACATACCACGCGGGCGAAGCCGCTGGCGGGAAGCTAGTATATATCTTTGAGTGAATCCCGCCCGCCGTCCGGCCGGTGTTGGAATCATAGATATTATTATAATAATAATTCTATGGTTGGAATAATTACGTTTAGTTTAGTCTCTAATAACAAAATCCAAAAACATTTTCGGTTGTTTTTATAAATTCATTATTTTTATATTATCCGTATTTTGGTGACACATAGGCGCGTTCTCATAGACTAATCGCGTACTTCTAAATATACGCGACTTGCTTACTAAAAAAGTCCGTTTTGGTGACACTTGGACGCGTACTCCTAAATACTCGTGGGGCTAGTCTTTGGCGCTAATATTTGCACATACTCGTAAGTTTCAGTACGGGTTTTAAGGAGTATGACTCATCTCTAAATGCAACACAGATGTTGTGTACCTATTTATTAATATATTATCTATGTACCTATATTTTATAAACTAATATAATTATTAGGATATTATTATTTAAAATTTACAATTATAAAGTAAAGATATTGTTTATTTGGTTGATCGCCCTAAACTCGGGAACTTACCTGGTTGGAATTGAAAAAATATTTTTGTGTTGGATAGTTGATTTATCGAATAAGGCCTTAGGCTATATTATTATAACATTACGCTACTACAAATAGGAGCAGAGCATAAATGAAAAATGTTGCAAAAACGGGAAAAAAATTCTTATTGGGCGCTTCCGTTGCGTGCGCTGCGTAAACGTGCGTACAGTTATACAAACTCTTGTATAGTTCACGCCAAACTTATTGTCCGGGTTGAAGTGAGTCAAAATCAAATGAAATTTTATAATGACAAGTCACTCGAATGAAGTCGAATGAGAAAATCTGAGGCTAATATTCAGAAACGAGACTCAACATGAACTTATGCTTCCATATGTCAAATTTGTATGACAATTTGACATACGGAAGCGTAAGTTCATGCCGAGTCTCTTCTCTGAATCTCAGCCTGACAGTCGGTAGTCTGAGCCATGGAACTAATATGTCAAACTTCGTTACACTTCGTTTACATCCGGAATGCGTACTCGGCTCAACAACTCAACGTAAAACCGACCTTATTGCAATCTATTAAACTTTATATTTAAACCGAAATACGTTACGGTCAGATAGAGAGGTTAGGGTAGGGGATTGTGTCTCGTTTTAATAAATTGCCATACAAGAATTTTCAAATCGTCTAGTAGATTTGCCACGAGGCTAGGGTATCTGATCCAAAAAATATTATTGAGTTATACATTGCTAGATAAACTACTGCGTAAAATATATTTTTATGAAATAAAGATAAGAAAAGTCAAAAGTATTTTTTTGAGTAAATTCTTGAAATATAATAACTTTTTAGGTTTATGGTTAGGTTAGTAGTTAGTTTTGAAATTTTGATATGACAACTTTAAAACAATGGCAATGACATCGCGTCATTTTCGTTCCGTGATTTTTTGTTGTTATTTTATTTGTGAAGAATGTATAAAATAGTGAAAAGGTGTTGCGTATAAAGGATGTGGAAATTAATCATATACTGGCTCTAACAAATCCACTCACAGGTTACAAACTTAACCCACCAATGGTAACGTAAATGTCTACGAGACCGGACGTATCGAAAAATTCCAACTATTTCACTGTTTAACTGTTGTTTTTTATTATTTTGTTTTTTTATTATTTAAGTGCAATCGTATAAACACTAATAAACGAGCTTTGTTATTTATAAGATGCCTTTGTTTTATTATCAATGTATTTTAATAACCAAACTATCAACCTACTTATACTTTAAATAATCATGATTATTCATTTTGCTGAAAATGTTGGTAGTATTTATGTTTAAAGTTAATTATTGCAAAATCTAAGACTGAAAATCCCGGTACACGGGACCGAGTCTACCAATAATATAATTTAAATTTACGTCACAAATGGTGGGTTGAGGGGCCTTTCGGGTGACAATGTTTTCAAATTATGTCAGACTTTAAAAGGACATGTATGTTTTGACGACAATCAAAAATATTAGTTATGTCGACTATAATTATTTATTGATGATTACGAACGACCAGTTGACTTTTTGAGACGACAGTGGACGTCTGGGCGCCATCGCGCACTACACTTCGGTGGTGCCCTCTTTAGCGCATTAGACATGGTATAATGCATATTTTTTGGTACATACATAAGAAACTCCCAAATTTGGGCACTTACTAAAGCGCAATCAAGAAACTAGAAACATGCCAGACAGCAATGGAGAGAAGCATGTTGTATATAAAGAAATTGGACAATTTCAACAATAATAGAAAACGGACAAAAATAGAAAACGTCACAACTAGAATAAGAAAACACAGAAAAGACAGGTCACATATTAAGAGGCACTGAAAAATGGAACAAGAATATTGTATTTTGGTATCCTAGAAATAGAAAGAGGAAACGAGGTAGATAGTTTCGAAGGTGGGAAGGCGAAATAAAGGCAATAGCCGGGAAAACATGGACTAGAAAAGCGGTAAACCGGAGAGAGTGGAAAGAATTGGAGGAGGCCTTTGCCAAAGCTGGGCAAACAGACCAAGTTGTCGGTGTCATCGACTCACCAGAGTCGTCAATGTTAAATTAATGCAATAGTTGTCTGGATAAAGGCTTATATTATTATTATAATATACTCCCAGAACAACACAAACACTTGTGCTTATCACATAAATATATTTATCTCATGATCAACAGTTCAACGCTTTTACCAATTTTTATGCGACAGACGGCAAGATGCAATTACAACAACAGTGCCTATGCTTACTGCAAATATTTTTCTTTAGTAGAAAGAAAAATAAACTAATTTCACATATCCTGTCATATAACATAAAACTGACATGGTCTCTCTTGACGACAAAAATCATGGTCACTCTAATAGAGCGAGATGAGTTGCTCCACCCTAACTATCTCGCTTAGACCGTTTTTCTTCATAAGTGCACATTCCTATTGTATACTAAGTATACTTACTACTTCCATGGTCTGAGCACAGGTCTGAGTCAGTCGCAGGGATGGATTTGGATACTTTCAAAACGATAGCATAAAACATTTAAAAGGATAGAATTTGTACAAAAACTATAGTACACTATTTTTTTGAATTAAAATTAATTATAATGAATACTAGCATGCAAAATTTACCTCTTCCAAGTTTATAAATCAGTTCTTCAACATTTGTTTTATCCTTATTAGAAATAAATTCAGAAAAAAATTACCACTTGAACTGCGCTACCGGCTATCGCCAATGGATTGTGTTGCCAGTTTGTTTCCGTTGTCTTGGCATTGGTATTAATAGACTAAATAGTGAATATTCTCTCAAAAAGACAAGACTTTTCGGAGGGAATTTAAGGAGTGATCGACTCTGACCGAGTCGCGAAATTATGTGATTTGTTATATTTTTTAATTGGTTTTTTAATGTTAGAGTGGCATTAAATAGTTTTTATTTATTTATTTATTCGTTATGTACATTAAACGAACAAAGGTGGTCTTAACGCCTTAGGCATTCTCTACCAGACAAAAAAGGGTTATGGAGAGACGATCACAGTAGATGTACAGTTCTCGCCAAACTTATTGTCCGCGTCCGGGTTGAAGTTGGCTCGAGCTAACTTTAACTCGTCCGGAAAAATATTTTTCTTTCTCCGATTTTTGGGGCCGGGTCAAAGTCTGCGCGGAACTACTTGCCCGCGCCTTAGGTAGGGACAGGGGTGAGGGGCAGGATATCCTAGTGTTCGCAACGCACATGAGATTAAAGACAGTGATGACTTATCTCGAGATATCACACTTAGTAAAATAGATGTACCATGCCTAGTAAGTAAACAATAAACGTGAATAATTAAAAAAACCGGACAAGTGCGAGTCTGACTCGCGCACCGAGGCTTCCGTGCCAACTTGTAAGTAGATTGTTCGTCTATCAAGGCAATTGAGTCTAAAAGATCCTTGCCCATTTTAATAAAGCACCTATTCATTTCCAAATAAACTAAGCGCACTGTATTAAGACCATGGGATTTCAATTATCTATTATAATATTATAAAGACGACAGATTTGATTATTTGTAATTGAGAAAATTCTTAAAAGAGTCCCCCATCTCCCTAAAAGTGGCCGTAAAATTATGGCAGAATTAAAATAACTTGAAATTATTTCCTTTTTTTTGCTATTAGTTTGTGTTTTTACGCGAAATATTTTGTAAACTTTGTTGCTAAGTATATTTTGATTTAGCGAGATCAAAAAACGATATGCGACAGATGGTGGGACCAGCTAGAGGCAGCGACAAATTTTAGAACCGGAAATCGGATGAATTTCTAACCGGTACGCTTACAACCCGGTCATACTAGCCTAACGCTCGATTATTACACGATGTAGTATCGATGTGGAACCAGAGATCGGATGAATTTCTGACCCGTATCCTTATCAACCGGTCATGCTAGCTTAACTCTCGTTTTTTTCGGAATTGCAATAAAATAATGTTTTTGCTTGGCGCGTCGTGGCAATTAATTATCGACCTATATCGCCTCTCATTTACCGCAGGTAAAAATTTGGGCTAAGTTGTATGGGCTTTTGATGACCTTCTTATCATCTGTACTAAAATAATTAAATTTATAGTTCACTAATATGTATTCAGTGAATAACAGTGTGAGTGCACATTTGCATTGATGTAAATGTTAAACAATTTCATCATCATCATTGTTATTAATCTAAGTCTGTATGTTATTAATCTAAGATCATCATCTTATCATATTATATTGTGTAACTCTTTGATTTTCAAATAAATAAATAAAATAAAATAAGAAACACCCAGCTAAACAAACATTTATGTTCATCATTATACAATCATTTTTGCATGAATTGAATTTTTTAATAATTATTAATTATATTTTGTTGCAATTTATGAATTTACGTATCTTTTTCGGTAATCACTTGTTTTTCCGTCTAACAACATCGTAGAATCGTAGCCGGAAACTGTGTATTCAAAAATCAATTGGACTCCAAAGCTACCAAAGACAATATAATTAACAATTTGACTACATCCTGTATTTTAGAAATCATTCAGAATCATTCACAGTAATATAACATTATACCAATCTTTCCTTTTTATCATTTCTTTTAGTTTTTGATCACTAATTTCATGTGTAGAAAAGCATGGGGTTCCAAATTTTAATAAAAGGAAATAAACTGACCTTGTCGGATGGTATCGTTTGAAAGAAAGAAAATGGCTGCCGATGTGTTCTGTCCGGCAACTACCACTTATTTCAGTGATACCTTCGGATAATATAAACCGTAATATTTCCCCCGCTTGTTATATTCTCTACAAATAATTACTGCTGGTGTATCTATTATCACAAACAATAAAAATATCCTGCCTTTTCTTAATTCGATACTTACAAGTTATGAAAACGACATGGCGGACTGATAATCAACCAATAGGAAGCGAGCATCAAGCGTTACAGAATTGCATGTACTCTCATTTCGCGTCATTCATTACGTTTTTGGTGCCTTCTTTCTCAAAAATTCAGTAGGTAATCTTTTCGAATCAGTGAGTTTAATGACTATTCAGTGATTTGCTAAGGAAACAGTGCGAATATTGTGTATAAATTTGTGATAAGACATTAGTTTGATGTGAAGCATTCCAACGGCTGGGATCATGAGTGCGATGGATTTAGGATGAACTAAAATGCAATTCCATCTTTTTGTTTTTGTAAACAAGACTATGTTTTTACGATACACGTGCGAGACTGTATACAATTGACAGTTGTTTCCAATGATGTCGGGAAGGGGGGCAAAGAAACGCGGGAGGCCACCAAAATCGGGGAGTTTCGAGAAAAGTAGGAAATTTCAATATCATTTGTTGAAAAAACCTAAATATTTACTTAACCAACAAAATGCGGGGTCAGCTTCTTTAGTTAGTACACCATCAGCATCAAGAGCATCGTCGCCTCAAGGAAGTGATATAAGTAGACGAAGTGCCCGAAAACAAAGAGGTGGAAAAACTCATAAAAATAAAAGAGGTGGAATATCTGGTTCTTATTCTCGAAGAGGATATAACCCACACGCAGCAGATTACCATGAGTCGGAATATCATTATGGATCTGATTTTGGTGATGAATATAGTGATAGGTCTGAACCTGAAGAAGATCGTCCTAGTGAAAGCTCTGAAGGTAGCGTAGCTGACGGTGCCGCCAGCGATAGTGACTTTTCTGTGAGCAGTTACAGTACTACTAGTGGCACTCCTCGCAAAGTCAATAATAATTTATTGAGACCCCCTAGTCCAGATCCCCTATGGCTTCAACAAGAACGACAAATTCCACCACTAAACCTTCCATCTTCATCAGATGACTTGTTAATTCCACAAAATTTAATTATACAAGTTGTTGGTGTTTATGAAGTGCTACGACATTTTAGACATCTGGTGCGATTATCACCATTTCGCATTGAAGATCTATGTGCAGCAATAAGCTGTGAAGATCAAAGCAATCTTCTTGTAGAAGTGCATATGATGTTACTTAAAGCTTTGTTAAGAGAAGAGGATGCTCAACAAACTCATTTCGGTCCACTGGACCATAAAGACAGTGTTAACATTACTTTGTTTTTATTAGATGTCATGACATGGCCTGAAGTCCTTAGAATTTACATAGAAAGTGATAAATCATTTGACCAAAATGTGGTCAGAATTTTAAATTCTTGTGAATATCCATTTACATCAGTGGAGGATCGTCTGGCTGTCCTTCAATTTTTGTGCAATCAGTTTTTGATTACAAATCCAGTCCGTGATGATCTGTTAAGTGAAGGTAACTTAATTTAAATTTTGTACCCATATTTTGTCACTAAGGTTACAGGTTACCCAGGGTACACAGGTTCTAACAACCATAAGCAGTTGTTAAAACCTGTGTAAATTGGGATTTAAAGTATAATGGTAGTTGTTGTATTATTATTGTTATGTTTTAGTTATTTATACTGCACCATCTAGTCCCAAACAAAGTAGAGTTTGTACTATCATTTTGTATTTTTTTTAGCATTTTCTATGCCTTAGCATAGATTATCAATTATTTTTATGAAAAATCTACTGGTGGGCGGGATTAGAACCTACGTCTTCAGGTTAAAATATACACCAGACCACACCTGAGACACTGCATAAAAACATTCCGATACTGCTGCACACTACATAACCAAATCTCAAACTTTTCAAAATTACGTTTGTACATGTGTAAATGAGTGAGTGAAGGTGCATAGGGTCGTTGAACTGTCAGTTCAACTGATCAGTTAAAACTGAATGTCTGTAAGGCCTTTACAATACATAATCTAATTTATTTATTATTTATAGATTTATTTGAAATTCATATGGGTACTATTAGTGATTCTGCACTTAAAAATCTGCCATACCTGCCTGGTGGCACTCTTCCCTAATATTTAACCAAACAATACATACATACATACTCTTTTCGTATAAAATACAATGTTTTTGAAAGAAAACAGTCAAAATAATTACGATTCAGCTGTTTTGAATTGGATAGCTTGAGTCATTATTCAGGAAATGTCGTCTGTATCGTTTTTCGATGTCGATAAATAATCAATCATATACAGTGCAATATGTTTCCATTGCAATAATTAATGCAATTACACTATATTATCGTAAATGATGCTTTGCTTCGCCTTCATACATATTATATGACTATTTCATTTACATTTACCACTATTTCACTGAAGCATTCAGTACTGCAAGCCCTGTTTGGCAGTCCAGCAAGAACAACGGGCAGGATGCGGGGGACCTGAGATATCTGACGTTAGGGAGGGGCAGAGAGTCGCCATTCTGTTATTATTTATTCTGTGACCAGACTATGACCTCTAAGGCTAATATTCAGAGATGATGCTAAGCGTAAAGTAATACTTTCGTATGTGAAATTTGTATGACAATTTGACATACGGAAGCCTAAGTTTATGCTTGCATTGTCTTTAAGGCTAATATTCAGAGACGAGGCTAAGCATGAACTTAGGCTGGAAGCTTTACGGAAGCATTACTTTACGCTGAGCATCGTCTCTGAATATTAGCCATAACATGAACTTATGCTTAGCCTCGTCGATGCTAAGCGTAAAGTAATGCTTCCGTATGTCAAATTTGTATGACAATTTGACATACAGAAACCTCAGTTTATGCTTAGCATTGTCTCTGAATATTAGCCTAAGTCACTGCAAGTCCTACTTGCCAAGTCGAAGTCGAGACTTCTAGTCTAAGATCTGAACCTACATCGACCTTTACCAAGAATGAAACATATTTTATCATGAACTAGCTTCTGCCTGTGACGTTGTTTCCATAGAAGTGGAATTTTTCCCCATTTTTGCAACATTATTAATTGATACTCCGCTTTTATTGGTCGTAGCGTGATGATATATAGCCTATAGCCTTCCTCATTAAACAGGCTATCTAATAGTGAAAGAATTTTTCAAATCGGACTAGTAGTTCCTGAGATTAATCATTCAACCAAACAAACGACGATGTCTGTGGTCTAGTGGTTTGAGTACCGGACTGGTGATCACGAGGTCGTGGGTTTGATTCCCACAAGACACAAATATTTATGTGATGAATATAAATGTTTATGTTTGTCTGGGTGTTTCCTATGTATTATAAGTATTTATTTACAAAAAATAAAGTATATAAGTATTATATCCATTGTCTAGTACCCATAGTAGAAGCTCTGCTTAGTTTGGGACTAGATGGTGCTGTGTAAAATGTCCCAGGATAATTATTTAAAAAAAAAAAACAAACTCTTTAGCTTTATAATATTAGTATAGATTTAGTATATTAGAAAATATATTTATAATGGACAGACTATTTTTAATTATTTTTAAAAAATGATTTTTATTAAATGTTGCAACATCAAGATATTAAGAAAATTTTGTCCTGACTTAAAGTATACAACATATAGAATGTGGCCGTTAGGTTATCTATGGGCGATTTATAGGTTGTCAGGTACAAACAGGTATATAGATGCCAATTACTTTCACTTGATTGGATAATAGAATAAAAATTATATCATCATAAGCGCTGATTTATTTTATAATGTTAGTCGTGTCGGTTGGGACGCATTCACATAGATGTAATTACGTCACCTTAAGACGTAAGTTTCGAATGTGAAGGAAGATTTCGATTGGCGAGCGGGGCTCGCGGTAGCTTAGTGGTCAAAGCGTCTGGTGTACCGAACCAGGAGACGCAGGTCCGAATCCAGGCCGCCAGCCGATTTTTTCCTTCATTCTTCATGAAAAATAACTTGTAATCTTAACATGGAAAATACTTAAAAATAACAAAAACATAATGGCATGAATGTCGGACTTAAGCAACTTGACTTTAGAGGTTGTCAAATAGGATAGTGATGTAATGTTTTTTATCTGCTTACAGTTCCTATACACTATGATGATCATTGTCGAGTATGCCATCGTCTGGGAGATCTATTATGCTGCGAGACTTGTCCAGCAGTCTTTCACTTAGAATGTGTGGATCCTCCATTAGGCGATGTTCCATCTGAAGACTGGCAGTGTGCTCTTTGTAAGCAGCATAAAACAATGGGTGTGACAGATTGCCTTCCAGATGCTGAGAAACAAGGTTTAATGTGCCGACATGAACACTTGGGCTTTGACAGACATGGAAGAAAGTATTGGTTTATAGCACGACGTATATTTGTGTAAGCATCCCCAAATTTTTATAATATGACGTTTCATGTATAGTTTACTAGCTACTACTGCCCGCGGTTTCACTCGCATCAAAAGACTTGGATATCCTAAGTAGAGAAAATTCAATGCTTTGAAATCAAGTCAAAACTATTTTTGGGCGCTTATTCCAGGAACTTTGTATTCCAGGAACATTACTCAGACAAATATTACTCGAGGTATTCCATGAACATAGTTGTTCAAAACTGAGTACTAACTGAGTAAACCTGAGTACTATAGTCTGCGCGGAAGTAGTTGGCCGCGCCTTAGCTATGTGAGCGGCGGGACGGAGTCGCGGAGGCGCTTGTTTCCGTGCACAGTATCCCGCCGCCTCACCCCCGTCCCTACCTAAGGCGCGGCCAACTAGTTCCGCGCGGACTATAGTAGTTATTTTGCCTTGACTTAATAAAAGAATTTATTTGCACTCAAATTCAAATTCTTTATTTGCACAAATGTGGTATACAATAAGTTGTTAGTTTAAAAATGGTTTCACACATTTGACATTTCAGTTTTATGGCATACAAAAATATTATAATCTAACAATAAATAATTGTTGACAATGTAACATAGAGGTATTTAGGTAACATTATTATTATAAAATATAGATTTATTTATTATCAAGACCAGAGATCATATTTATTAAATATTAAAAAACTAATAACTAAATTAAATTCTATTATACTTTTACTATTCTAATGAGGTAATTTACACTCGAGATATGCATTGTTTTTGGGCTATGAATATTTGATTAATTTTTACTGAGTTGCCCTAATCATTGATTTATCTGCACTGTCGACGAGACTTGTCTTGAGGCTTTGCAGATAACTCAATGATTAGGTCAATATTCCATGCCATAAAATCAAGATTTGGAAATAAACAACTGTGCAACTGTGTGAAAAAAAGAGAGCACTGAGTTCTTCAAAAGAGAGGAGCACATTTATATGATTAGGTATTGTACAGTACGTCCGCTATAACTTGGCGAGTCCGAAGTTCGCGCAGAAGGCTGCGCAATAATCTTTTTTACGAACCAAATGGTGACATGAGGCATGAGGCGGCATGCGCGGGGTGGTGGTCTAGCTAGAGACGTACCTTACGTAAACCATAGACGTAAACACAATCAATCCTTGAAACTATTAAATATAGTATCGATTAGTTTCTAGTGTATATAACATATTTAACGAAATATATTGACTAATATAGTAAATTTATCGTTAATAATTTAGTTTTTGTCTATAAATATTAAAAAAATATGATTAATAAAATAATGTGTTTGAGGTTCAATAACATGATTTACTTAAATTACAGTGATTTATTAATGACTACTTGAATAACGGCCGTTTGAGACAATTTAAACCCTTGCTTTACAATTGAATAGAAACATATTTTGATTACTTAATTTCAATCGATTTGAATCATAATCGATTAAAGAACACCTACAAGAATGCACATTGCACATCCCTTTTTGTTAACTTCGTAAGCTTCGTGCTTTTTCGGCAATACTCGGATACGAGGTATTATTATCTCAGTCACACTTTTGGTGTTCGTGTCGCCATCCCTGTCTCGACCACAGTCGGTGACAAAAGTTTTCGACGTTTTATTTCGTTATGATTTTGTTTGTTGTTATCTTTGTTCGTTGCTAAGTATAATTGTTGTCTTATTTGTTGTTGTGTGTGTTTTTGTTAAGTGTTTTTGAGTATATTTTGTTATTTACGTAAGTCCTTATTATGTATTAGATATTTTCTCTTCGAATGTTTGTTTATCTGATAATAACCATGTTCTTCACGAGTGTACTTGCGCGGAAGTTCGCAGAGCCTGTGTTCAGACTCGCCAAGTTATATCGGATGTGCTGTAACTATCGACATTTTAATTTTGTACCTATGTTATAAAATTTTAGTGAAGCCGAAAATGGTGATGTGTGGTACTATTCATCATCTCAGCAATTTGAAGAACTATCAAATGTGTTGGATTCTAATGAAATGGAGGCCCCGCTTGTTCGAGAACTGTTAGAAATGAAACAAGAAATTTTAAGACAGATGGACATTACAGAACGCCTAACAAATCAAGTCAAAGGAAATCGCAAGTCATATTTGGAAGTTGAAAACGCTAGTATACTTAAACAGCGAAAATTGAAAGAGCAGCAAAAACAGCATAACCATAATGCGGAGATAAAAATAGATGACGAAAAAATTGAAAATGTATCATCACTAGTTGGGGATGCAGATGTGGTAAACGAAGTAACTGTGGTCAGTGAAGATACAGCACACGAAAATAATGATCACTCGATTGAAGATGATGGTAAAAAAATTAGAGGCAATGCAGCTAGCAAAGCCAAACTGCCTCTTCAGAAAAAACATGAAGAAGGTATAGTAACATTTCCAGATATTTTGTTCCATTATGCAGTAATTTGTTTCTGCAAACTATGTTGCATGTAACTTTCAGAAGGAATCGTAAAGAATATAACATTATCACGCCTGTTTTCCCTGAAGGGTTTGGCAGAGGTGTACTAGGTCCCATAGGCGGCAAACCTATTGCCATCAACCGGGCACAAATGTAAACTACAGAGCTCCATGACCATGCTCACGTTTGCTAGATGCGTGTTCTACTCGGGTCACACTAACGAGAAATGGCAAAGCCCATTGTCGCGAGAATTACAGTTCTCGCCAAACTTAATGTCCTAACCTAACCTAACATCAACGGCAATGTCAATGCCTTTGTAAAATTATCGCGAAGAGTCGTGGCTACACTAACGTTAAACGTCCATTATCGGCATTTCTCGTTAGTGTGGCCCCAGCATTCGAGTATGCGTTTAGTATAGCATGCTTGAGCTGTCTCCACCGCGCCGCCGCGCGCTCAGATTCAGTATTGCCGCAGCGAGAAAACTGGACTACAGTTTGGGCTAACTGTATAGTGCGTAGGAGGCCTTACATGGGACCTAAACATACCGACGAAATGTGGGTGTGCATTAGTACACTTCTGCCTAATCATACTCTGCTACGTCATAGAATTTGGACAGATAGTAATTTATGGTTTTCATTACAGTGCCGGAAAGATTGACGAGGCTAAAGTCCAATCAAATCTCAAACGGAACTTACCTGTTTAAATTAGGCAATGAGAACAGTTTTAAGAATTACGTTAACCAGTACTCAACTAATCCGTTAGCTTTAAACAAGCCACAGAGAAATGAAGAACGCGATAAGAAAAGATATATGTCGCATAAGTTTTCTCTGTCTTCAGCACAAGAATTCAAATGGGTGGGCTTGCTTAATGGTAAATAAATGATATTTGAATTAATCAAGTTACAATTATATACCTATAAAGAAGTAACCAATTATTAAATATGTTTTTAGCTACAAAACCGCTACTGGAGGCCACACTTAGACAAACATTATTACAATTAGAATCAAATATTGTATTACAATTCATGCACCCTAACTGGTCACTTTTGAGAAAACCCTGGGTGCAAGCTGTGCAACTTTGTCAAGCTCCACGTGATTTCGCTAGGGCATTGTGTGTACTGCAGGTTAGTAATTACTTTACGAAAATGATATAGGTCTACAACAGTGTACCTTTACTAATTCAAATATATTTTACAGGCATGTATTAAAAGTGTTGTTTGGGTACCAGCATGGCATGAACAATTAGGTCACGTGCGGTTAACCCGCATGACTGCAACTGAAAGAGAAGAAAGAAAAAAACTAGATAAAAGAGAGAAAAAAGAAAGAGACGAGGAAGAAGAAAGATACCGTACAGCTTTCAATTTTGTGAAATATTCCCTTGGACTTCGCCACCAGGTATACGCTGAGTTTTAGTAAAATACTTATTCTGTAATATAATTTTGTTCCATATGATTTGCGAGACAAGGGACTTTCCTTTTGGGGGGACTTTTCGTTTACTATAGTTTTAATCTCTTGTGTCCATTTATTCAATACGTATGAAAGGCACCTATTTTGAACGACGAAAAAGTACGTTGGAGATTGTTCCTCTTCTGCTCAGGCCTTCAATTCATTCACAGATTTATCTGTGCATCTCATCAGCATCTTTATCAACTAATAAGACTTATCACTCCTGATACCCTCCTATTGACTGTAATCTAATTGTTTTAAGGCATGGAAACAAAAAGGAGAAGAGTACAGGATTCATGGACAATGGGGATGGCTGTGGAATTCATCTACCAGAAAATATAAAAAGCATAGTACTATAAAAGCTTGTCTTTTGAATGGGCCTGCTAAGATAGCCGTGAGAGTTAGAGAAGGAAGTATCATAAAAGTTTTGGCTGTGGAACCAAAGACATACGATTATCTTATTTCTAACGAAGGAGAGAATAAAGACGTGATGGAAAAATGTATGTATTACTTTCTTAATTATACATAATAGTTGTGTCCCGCGGTGTTACTCGTGATAATCTTGTTATCCTCTTATCCTGTGGGAATGCTCGTGTACTATTTCTTTCATATCTATAACGAGGTCACAGTTCTCGCCAAACTTATTGCCCGGGTTGATCTCGGCACGAGCTAACTTAACCAAACCGTAAAAAATTTGGGAGAGAAAATTTTTGGATTAAAATGGTTTAAAATGACAGCCTACGACTTGAGCTTTCGTTTGTATTTATTGCAATCCAATATTTTTCTTTCTCCTATTTTTACGGCCGGGTTAAAGTTAGCTCGTGCCAACTTCAACCCGGACAGTAAGTTTGGCGAGAACTGTACCTGGTGCCCGTCATGGTCGTGGTGCCTGCCGCGTCCCCGGATGGCAGAGATTCATGAAGATTTTCCGCATCCCCGAATAAGAGCCATTTCCCTGTCACGCGGATTTGCGCACGCAAGCAGGTTTGGTTCTTCCAGTCCAACTCTGCCACCCGGGGTTCACGCACGATACTGATATGTTATATGAAATAAATGACAATCACGCGTGTGTGGCACGCATACGGGCGCAAATCCGCGTCCCAGGAAAAGGGATATGAAATAAATGACAAGCACGCGTGTGTGGCACGCATGCGGGCGCAAATCCGCGTCCCAGGAAAAGGGATATGAAATGAAGGACAAGCACGCGTGTGTGGCACGCATGCGGGCGCAAATCCGCGTCCCAGGAAAAGGGATATGAAATAAATGACAAGCACGCGTGTGTGGCACGCATGCGGGCGCAAATCCGCGTCCCAGGAAAAGGGATATGAAATAAATGACAAGCATGCGTGTGTGGCACGCATGCGGGCGCAAATCCGCGTCCCAGGAAAAGGGATATGAAATGAAGGACAAGCACGCGTGTGTGGCACGCATGCGGGCGCAAATCCTCGTCCCAGGAAAAGGGTAATAATAGTAGATTGTATGCCAAGGGTGCATAGTATAAAACAAAGTCGCTGTCACTGTCTGTCCGTTCCTATGTATGCTTAAATCTTTAAAACTACGCAACTGATTTTGAAGCGGTTTTTTTAATAGATAATATATGCATAATATTGTAAAGAAACTGATAAACTGATAAATTTTGAGGTTTCTAATGTGATGTCGTAAATAAACACATTTTTTTAGATATATCAAAATAATGTACTACAGTATATGCTTAAATCTTTAAAACTACGCAACTGATTTTGAAGCGGTTTTTTTAATAGATAATATATGCATAATATTGTAAAGAAACTGATAAACTGATAAATTTTGAGGTTTCTAATGTGATGTCGTAAATAAACACATTTTTTTAGATATATCAAAATAATGTACTACAGTATTGTACACCTTAAAAAGGTCAACAAAAAAGTCCGCGATGGTATATGTCTATCTCTTAAGGATAACCCACAATAACCATTTTTTATCCTTTACATTTTACGGGAAAAAAATGGCTTATTTACGAAGTGATTTTAAGCAATACAGCATTAATCCTTATCCAATTAAGTACCTTAAATACATTCTCCATTTAATATAAATCAATATGTAATTTAAATGAATATTTCCGAAGATATTAAAATGCAGGGACATACGGTGCGGCGATACCGGCCCGGCCGGGCGGCGGCGCGTGCCTATAATGTGCCTTCTTTCAGTGTTAGATAGCCCATTTATCGGGGAAGGCTATAGGCTATATACCCTCACGCTACGACTAATAGGAGCCGAATAGCAATTAAAAATGTTGCAAAAACAGGGGAAAAAGTTATCAAGACCACGCGGGCGAAGCTAGTAGCTTCCCGCCAGTGGCAAATATATTTATAAGTATACGGGGGCGAAGCCGCTGGCGGAAAGTTAGTTTAAAATATAGGGTTGCGCGGGGGCGGGGGTGCTGGTTTTCGTTCACAGTAACCCGCCGCCTCACCCCTGTCCCTGCCTAAGGTAAGTCGCGGCCAACTAGCTCCGCGCAGACTATAGGTATTGTTTAGTCGTTAAGTTCTTTGGTTTGAGCTTTTATTTCTTTATAGATATAGTTATGTTTTTCTTTAAAAATAAAAGCTTTTATTTACAGTACCACCATCGATGCGCAATTTAAAAGTTGATAAGGATGATGATGGTTTTGAAGAAATTGATGTAGAAAAGGCGTTAAGCTCCTCGACGAGAAGGTATTACCCTAAAATTGCAAGAAAATCTAAATTAGATGACTTCTTAGCTCGACGCACATACTTGAAATTCATGGAAGAAAAAAAGTTAGCCAACTTGTTAGCTAATGTGAAAAAAGAAGATGTTGAAGTTAAAAGTGAAGATGACAAGAATATTGATGTTGAAAACGATGATCCGGAACCTGATATGTCGAGCATTTGCGGTACAAGCAATGACGGCAAACAAAAAGACACGTGCAATACTAAAAATGTGGAAGTGCTCAGGGATGAGTACCAAAAAATATCTACTCTAACAAAAAGATATCAATGTTATTCAAATTGCTGTACCAAAACTGATTCAACAAATATTTTACAAACATCAGGAGTTAAAATTATTTGTTATTCGCCACTGTGTATTAGAAAAGGGAAACTTTTAAATGAATTAGTGACTTTGTTGAAGGGTGGAGTAGAAAATTCAAATAATCTACTTGGAAATTCTAAAGAAAATGCTAAGATGTCAATATTGGAACAATATTTATTAGGAAAAAGTACGTCTTGTACAAACTCAAATGAAAATATTTTGACTGACTTATTATCAGCAGTTGCATGTGCTCAGGAATGTGACAATAAAAGTACAGATTGCTATGTTAAAAGAAAATTAAGTGGCGATGACAGTGATGATACTAATTACAAAGTTGAAAAGGATTTCTTAGATGAGTCATGCGTAGTTAAGTCTGAGAGTACACTAGAAGAATCTGCTGTACCAGCCATAGGGAATGAAATGGATATTGATATAACATCCAATAATAATGATGATAATGAAGTTGAAATAGGTCCACTTAAAGAGTTAACTGACTGTGAATCATCAGAACTGCAACATAATGATAATAATGTATCTAATGACAACGAAAGACCACCAATCCCTAAACTTAAAATTACAAGAGGGAGAGCATCCAAAGCATCACCTATTACACCAATTACTGGAAATAATCCGGAAGTAAAGGATTCTTCTTACAAATGTTCGGTTACATCAACTAAGACAAACGATAAAGTGAAATATCGCGCAATGGTTAATAGGAGGTTCGGCTCCGCAAAGATTTATAAACGAGAAGATAGATCTATCAAAGAAGAGAAATCCGAGGGTAGTGTTGTAAGAGTATATTCAACTGATACCCCTTCCGGAAAAGTATATCTAAAACGAGTCCAAACATCAGCAGTAGAAAAGAAAAAGAAAAGAACACCTGTAAAGTATCCTCTTTGTTCAACATTCCATACTAGAAGCAAAGCCAAAACCATTATGGTTTTACCACATCATGAACTGCGTAAGCTTTGTAGGCAAGCAGGGCATAATTCTGTGACTGGATTTAGTCACAACGCAAAACCTAATCAGGCAGTGTGGCCGTATCCTTGCCCTCGACCATTATTTAAAACATGTTGGCTGTATCGTACTGTAAATCTGCAATGGTTAGCTAGTGCCGCTTTACAACTCCGTATCATGTGGGCTTGTTTGCGCTGGGACGATATGGCAGCCAAGCCCGCGTCTGCTGATGGTAAACATCAGCTGACTACTGATACAGAAATAGTGTCTCTTGAGTTATTAAAACATCGACATATCGGACAATTTTCCGAGCGAACGCAATATCTTCGCCGGCGGGTAGTAATACCACTGGAATTACCTAAAACAGTTCGTGAAGTCACGTCAATTCGTAGTGGGTTAAGAAAAAGAAAACGTGCTGAGTCGCCACAAAATACAGAACCTCAGGTAAAATAAAACTAATAATCTGATTTAAGTCTCAATATTTATCCTGGGAACACAACACTTTCCCATTTATTATCTTTTTACTGACTAAGATTTCCTTAAGTAGGTACTTAATATATTTTACACTGGTTTGCAATTATTGTTTTAACAGCTATGTACTAGGTTAACCTACTTATAATAAATGTGAAAGTTTCATGTATGTATGCCCCCTTAAGTTTTGAGGGGTGGGAGTTGTTTTTTTTTTCTGTATTCGCCACTGTTATACCATGATTTCGCTATTGTTCATCTTCAGAGTAATCATATAATTTACGAATAAATTATCATATAATCATATAATTTACGAATAAATTATATGAATTATTTGGACTGCATTTTTGTACCCTACCCGACCGATAAGACCCGCAAATTGATAATGTGCCTAACGGCCATCTTGGTGACGTAAAAATGACGTAACCGCATTCAGTACGCGCGTTAGCACCACTAGCGGGCAACGGATGACGTCACGTGAAGGTTAATTAGACAAGGATCCAGCCCATTAGAAACTTGCGGGACTTATACACGTATTGAACATATATTTCTATATTTTGAATTAATTAAAATATATATATTGAAACCTACTATAATTATTAAAGGTTTCTGAAGAATGGGTTGATGAAGATAAATTAGAACTATGGGAAGTTCGCCAATACGGTGAGCGCACAGAGCGCGCAACTCCAGTTACTCGCACTTCCACTGGCAAGCTACCGCAGCGAAACGTCGCCCCACCAGCCAATGCAGCTGACCTCAAGGATAAAATGGAGCAACAGTTGCGTGAACAGAGAGCTGCCCATCAACAGAAAAGAGCTTTGGAAATGTCACAAGGTATTTACTACGATATACTATACATACTCGACTCCATCCATAAAAGTGATGGCAGCATTAATTGAATAAACGTAAAATGTTGATAAGTAGGTAATATGCTTGGGAAGAAATAAATTGAGCCACGCATTTTGGTTATTATTTTTCGTATTATGGCACGCATCGATTCGAAACATATATCGCCTACCGGCCGAAATTAATAACGTATCTGTAGATTGTTTTCCCTACTGGAGATCGAAATTTGACATAAGTAACGTCAAAAAATTTCGGCCGTAAAAGGTTATTTAATAGCCTTTACGATGACGGTAGTTAGTTATCAAGTTTTTACTGCCCGACTGCGCCAGATGGAGGGTTACTCATACACATGTTTTTTGAGATACTCTCAAAAAACATGTGTATGTATAACTAGCTTTCCGCCAGCGGCTTCGCCCGCGTGGTCTGGGTATTTCTTGTAACTTTCATCCCCTATTTCAAAACCGATTCCTACACAGGATGATTCGTGAGGCCATTGAAATGAAAAAACATCCAAATTTCAATAGAGAAGATGGCTGGGTCTTACCACCTGCTTGGAACCCTATTGTAGATTCAATTAAATCTAAATCCAAGCCTAAGGCCCGAATTCCTCTGTCGCTGATGTCGGTCGCTGATGTCGGTCGCGCGTACGAATATACGTTGTGTTCTATGAAGCACCACACTGTAAAGCTGACATCAGCGGCGCGCGAGTTGCTACGCGCCGCTGATGACGCGCGTCGGTCTCGCTCGTCAGCGCCGCGTTCGTCAGTCGACTGACGCGCTATAGAACGCTATGAGCGTCCTCACTCTGTTCCCGACCGTCGGCACGCGCGCGTACAGTCGCCCGCCATTCTAAAATAAAGTCATTCTAAAATAATTAAAAAACGTTTCCTCGTCCTGACGTAGCTTTTCAAATAAAGTAGAAAATTCACCATTCGTCACCCTATCAGCAACAATTGGGTGAATGTGATATCTTTTTTTTCTATATTGACGCCGTCTCCGCTTGCGTAAGTATGCTGCAGCAACTAAACAATTTATAAACGGGTTCATAATAATATCCCAAATTCAAACTCCGCTTCACAAATCCACAACAAATCCACTTGGAGACGCCTGTACCGTGGAGCGGTCAGTATCGCCCTACGGATGTTTTCATTGGCGCTGATGGTCAGCGCGCTACGCGACTGACGGTACGCGACCGACCTCAGCGACAGAGGAATCCGGGCCTAAAACTGCAAGACCGAAGGATACGGTGAGCTCGTTCTGCGTGAGTCGGATTGCCAACAAATAACAAAAATGTAGGGTAGCTGTTAGTAATTGAAACGTCAAGACGCCTACCACCTTAGTCACCCGTGACCATGGACGCTGTAAAGGGTCCGAAACGTCGGGATTAAAATAATATAAATATAACGCGACAAAATCCGTAAAAAAGTAGTTTTATTTCAATGTCTAGTATTCGGGTAAGTGTCAGAAATCAGTAAATTTTCGAGGCGTTGAGAATTTTTTCCCATCTCGAGTAAAGACATATTTCTCGAGAATTCCCGACTCGAGAATTCTCGAGCAGAAACCCTACTCTAGACTATTTCTGTACCAATTTTCATTTAAATCGGTTCAGTAGTTTTGGCGTAAAAGTGGGACAGACAGACAAAGTTACTTTCGCATTTATAATATTAGTAAGGATTGTTTGGCACGCTCTGCAGCCTGAATGGCTCGATGGAGTTTAGCTTCAAAGGTGTCCTTAGATTCGTATTTATGAAATTGACACCGGGTATAAAAACGAAAGAGTGCGAAATACAATTATTAATTTGCATATGGCTTTCCATTAACAAAAGGTTAAATATGGCATTTATATGTAAATAATAATATGCAATTATTCTTTCAGAGTAATTAATTTATCATTCAGTATGGTTATTATTCAATTAGTTACCCTCATTGTAAAGGTTATTCGATAAACTTTTAGGTGAATTGTATTATTAGAATGGATACGATACGTTCGATGGATACGAACTAGAAATTTTAATCATTATAATATTATGTAAAAAAAAGAAAGTGACTCGATTTATTTGCTTCCATGGTAGAATAGTCGTGTCATGATGATTAAATAATCGTCTAATTGTTGTTGATCCCTAATAACGACTAATATTGTTTAGGATATTTAGCTTACATACATTCACTGACGCCTTTATCACACACAGGCTGTACTACGCCATTCATATACTTGTCATACGCTCGCACCGGTTGCGAGTAGTACGCACTTGGCCTTATTGAAAGACACCACCAATAAGGTCGGTGTATGTCTAACTAGGGCGTTTTCCCGGCGTTTGACTGACATTAGCCTTATAAATCCCTTTTGATAGTCACCATTCATCCATTCTCTACATGCCCAAACCATCACAACTCATTTTTCTCTATACGAGTCACTACTTTGCCTTTATCACAATCTATCATTTCTAGTTACACCGCTAGTTACGTATTCCTAGTTGATATTTAACAAATTCTGCACTAATAAGAAGTTTGTTGTTACAGAAAAGG
This sequence comes from Acronicta psi, assembly GCA_946251955.1. Classification (NCBI taxonomy): domain Eukaryota; kingdom Metazoa; phylum Arthropoda; class Insecta; order Lepidoptera; family Noctuidae; genus Acronicta; species Acronicta psi. Next base: position 8,234,265 of record OX276472.1, on the reverse strand, counting down.
CTAAATCTACGCCAAGTCAAAACTCTGGCAAAAGTACACTCACTTCTTTATTGACTACCAATGCGACTACTCCCACTGGTCAGAAAACAGTTATTGGCACTAGAAGAATCATCATGACAAAAGGTGCTGATGGGTCAACCCGAGTGATTAGTCAACCAGTTACAGGAGCGCAAAAATCGGCACAAAGTGATGGAGTTAATTCTAAACCAAATGCAAATCCACAAAAAGATGGACCACAAAAGGTTCAAATAATTCGAGCACCTGATGGAAAAATTACTGTAAGAGGTTTGCTGGCGGGCCAGCAGCTTATTCAGATGCCTGATGGAAAATTACATGTTGTAATGGCTGGTCAACAGGGGATCACCGGGCAGCTAGTGGCGGCATCTCCGGTGACTAAGCCGGTAGAAAGCAGCGGTTCCGCTACCGAAAGAGAAATTAACCAAGCCAAAACCCCTGTCGAAGAACCAAAAACCACGCCACGTGCAACCGTACCCTCCACCCAACAGGTCGTAGTGCAAGGTAATCGGCAAATCGTCGTGCAGCCGGCTCAACAGATGGTAGTCCAACCCCAGCAGCAAGTGGTGGTGCAGCCCGGGCAGCAAGTGGTGGTCCAGCCGGCGCAGCAGGTGGTGGTGCAGGCGGGCGCGCGCGCGGGGCTGGCGCCTCGCGTGCAGACCGTGCTGCTGCAGGGGCAGCTGTTGCAGCGCCCCGCCGCGCCGCGCCCGCCGCCGCCGCAGCCGCGCCATCGCCCTGCGCAAGCTCAGCAGATTGTCGTGAATAACCCGGTGCTGGTGCAACAAATTGCTGCGGGCAAAATACAACTAGCGACGGTCAACGGGCAGCAGGTTCTCATCCGGCCTACCGGAAATAACCAGGCGCAGATAGTTGCTCACATTGGTCAAAGCCCGTCGGGTCAAAGCGCGGCCCCAGTTTCGTCGCCAGCAGCTGCGCCGCGGTCTACCCCGCCCGCGTTAGCACCGCAGCCCGCGCCGCTGCCTATCCAGCCACAGCCACAACAACTCACTGAGGACGAATTAGTAGAAAAGAGACTCTTGGTTGGACAACCCCCTGGCACTGTGATAAAGACCGTTACAGCACAGGTGACTAAGATTCGTTTTAATTTATACAAACTTATAAATTAATCTCGTGAAAGCGTGAGGTACTCATTTTTGTCTCAAACCAAAAAACTAACTATACTCCACATAATACAATCAACATTTATAAGTAAAAGGGGTAAATGTAGTTCTTAAGCTAATAAAGCTAAGCTAAGGGGAACTTGCAATCTTACCAAGAAAATTTATACATACAATACATACACGTCTGTATTCCCCGAAGGGTTATTCGCTTAGTGCAACATTAAAGGAGTTTCTCTAGTCTATTAAAGACTAAATAAATGTTTCTTTCTTCTAATATAAAACTTGAAATAATATTGAGTATAAATTACATATATGGTTACCGTAAAATTGTAAAAACTGGGTGTATTTTACAGTTCACAATCTTTTGACAATTTACTATCTCGCAAGTTAGATAATAATCTAACGTGATAGAAAAGAGTATGCTAGTAAGAAGTATGCTACTCATGGAATGAGCAAATGTGCACATTCGGAGAGCATTCTACCTAGTAGTAAACAAGCATGCTTTTCTAGTAGCATGTGTATTCCAGGCTTTACGGTGACAATTTTAAATGGACAATTCTGATTACACAGATAAAAATGTGGGCGTCAATATTATTCATTGTGTACCTTCCAAAATAATGTACTGAGCAGAGCAAGCAGAGCTCTTCTCGACCCGCCTTCAGGTTTTTTTAATAACTTTATTGTTCAGAAAATAAATATACATAGGACACTAGCCTCCACACTAGGATTACCTGTGTCGTGTCGTGTCGTGCCGTGGAGACTAGCTCTTTTATTCAAAAAGATTTTTTTTTCTATTGAATTATAGTTATGATTCTTAGGATGAATCTCTTAATGAAGAAGGATGACTCTCATCCAATGCTAACGCTATAATACAAGTATGAACACAGTATTTCAGTAGTACATGCAATCTTTACAGGTCATGCAGACAAGTAGTGGACCTAGTATCGTTCTGCAGGGTCTTCATGGATATTCTTTGACACCTCAACAGTTAGCATTAGTACAACATCAAGTCAAACAACAATTACTTAAAGGTAAATTAGTACATACCTAGAATTATGTTGCTTATTAAACTTCATGTTTATCCAAGCATTCATTGACTGCACTTTTACAGCTCAAGAGTCTACAGGCAAGCAGGGCATGTTGGGTCCAAGGAAAATGTATTTAGCAGTGCAGCCACCGCCCACAGCACCGCCGCCGCTTGCTCCGGTGGCGCCGCAAGCTCTACACTCGCTACAGTCTCTACAACCACTACCCGTGCCTACGCACCAGGTAATATATTATTATTAGAATTATAGATGTTGCACAGGACTCGAAACAACTATTTGTTATGTATGTATGTATATTGCAAAATTCTAACTTTGAAACATACACTATTTATTGTAAATCGGTTATTTTGAAACCTGGATAGACTGTAGGATATACACGGCAAAACATTGTCAAATTGTCTTACAACAATCCGCCATACATACGTTTTATATTTAATTATGATAGAATGGAAACGAATCCTTTAGATCTTAATGGCGGGTTAAATGATAGGCTTTACTTTTCAGGCTTCGGTTATAATGGGGTAGGATCAAAATGAGCGCTGCTATGATGTAAATAACAATTGTAGAGAAATCTTAATTCACAGTCACAGTTGCCTGCCCTCGTTCTGATCAAACCCTGACTGATTATGTACTAGATAAGTCTGTGCAAACAATAGTGTATTGTAATTTATAAGACTGGTACATAATTATGCTATTAAAATTGTGTGAAAAATTATTAATAATACTACCTACTTATAGTTATATGAAAAAACTACCAAAGATTTATGTAAATATTGGGTACCTATGTGTATTATAAATTTTATATTGGTTCTAGATTAAACATATCTATCAAACCCTCTTATTATTGAATAAAGGTAGAATATAGTCATAAAGTAGAACAATGCGATTCAGTATTATAGCAAATCAACGGCAGTATTTGAAGATTCAGAATAAATTTACTGTAAATATTAAATTGAGTACATAATATTATTTTCCTGTTATATTTAAAGATAACTCATCCATAAAACAATCGTATCCAATTAAATGCATGCATGCAGGAGCATACTTCCACATCAATAAATAGTCCGTTGATAATTAACCTGTGTGTTAAAAGTATTAGGGCCTAATTAAAATGCTATTCTCCAATAGACATAAGTTACTAAGGTCTGAGTGGGGAGAAAGACTGGTAACCCTCTAAATTTTATTGGGAATATCTACCCTGTAATACTTTGTGTATTCAAGACTTAGTGTCTGACTCTGTAGGTCCAAATTGACCATTGATAAGGTTACACAGAAAATTAGACCTGTATTGGTTGGTAATTGCCGTTGCCATTAACAAAAAATACTAATTGAGCAAACCCTAATAATAAAAAAAATGGACAATAGGCTACACAGCACAGCACCGGTACTTATTTGCTATATTTTACCATAACCATGTTTTTGTTAATATGGGTGTCCAGGTCTTGATCCCAGGCAGCGAAATATTTAGTATGGTATGCTAATATATGTATAACTGTTTATTAATTTATTCACTAATATTCATCAGGTATAATAGTTTAATTCGTAATTGTTTTAACGCCCTTTATTTTATCTCTCAATTTTAAACATTGTTTTAGAAACCACAAGTAATTTTCAATCCGTTGGAATAAATTCATGATGGTCATTGAGTCAGATATGATTAACAATCATCAATCATTTTTTTATATACGTGCTTGTTGGCTTCTTCATAGAACTTCAATGACTCTTACTATTACGAATAAGAGTTTTTCTATTATTCACTTAGACTTATATGAGTTTAGTCGAATCCGACCTTATGAATACACCTAGAGTTTTTCAATCATAAAACTAAATTGAACAGTTTTCGTTAAACAGATTTTATTTTTTAAGTCTCTTTAATAGGAATTTTTAAACATTATTTTTTTACGTAATCGCCTTTTTAACCGACTTCATAAGTAACTTTAATTTATTTACAAGTTGATGATAAACCCGATCTTCAGCTCTTCATCCAGTCAGCTTTCCTTTGCCTTTCGCACGTTTTTTCTATTTTTTTTTTCGTTTTCTATATATTATATATTCGTTATTTCAATTTTCGTAAATTCGTTCACATCGTAATAATCGTATTATAAGTCAGTTTGACCATAAATTTATGTTTTCTTGCATTATTTAAAGGGTCACAGAAAATTATAACTTATTCAACCCTGGTTTTATCTTATCGCAAAAGAATAATAAATTTTATTCGTCTTTAGTCATATCTCGTGAAAAATTGCGGAATAGTAATGGGTGGTGGTGTACTGTTCCGTTTGCTAACGTGTGATATTTGACTTATTATTATCATCACAAGTCAATTTACTTTTACTATTACACGCTTCACTTGACCACTAACATAATTATTAAATGAAGAATCTTCTACCTGAACCAATTATGAATTTTCAAAAATATAAAATTTAATAACTTTGAAAAACTCTAGATGAACTTCAAATAACAAATATTTGCATTTGTATTTAATTGTTTTCAAAATATTATGAATAGGCGTCTGCTAAAATCGAGACTTATGAGGGATGACAGTAAATTTATAAGTTATTTTGAAATACCTTATACATTTACTTATTTAAAATAAATTGTAATCTTCATATGGAAAATAGTTAAAAAATACAAAAAGATAGTAAATGTATAATTAAAAAGTAACTGCTACAAGTCGATAAGTTTCTTTGCGAAAAATATAAGTATTCTAGAAACAGTTAAAACGTATGAGTAGGAGCAAACCAACTAAACGCCTTTTTAAATGAAGTTATAAGTATAAGTATTTTTTTCCTAACAGAGAAAATAATTTTCTATGGCCTCAGACTCTTTACACTGATTGAAATACCTATAGTCTGTTTTTTAATCTCAGAGACTAAAGTGACATTACGTGGGATACCAGTTTTTTGCATTTCTTAAATAGTAATGTGCCTCTATCGAAAATTATCGCTAATAAATTGAAGTGTCGGTTTTTTACATTAAGTTATCCTGAAAAAAAATAGTAGGTCTTATTTAAAACGTAATAATCATGAGTCGGATTAGGTAGAGTTTTGAAGGACTAAATAATGACAGCAAAATCAACATAGTTTTCTAAAACTTTTTTACAGCGATTAATATAGTTTTCGAATACTTTTTTACCTCGTTGGAACATAAGACTAAATTTATTAAAGTCCTTTCTTAGTTTTTTTTTGGTGGGTAATTTTACGTCATTTGGTACTTAAAACTTTACGACGACTTACCTTTCATAGACTTTATTGTGCATTCGGACAATTTTAATTAATTTGGGCTTTAATTATACGATTTGGAATAGAAAATTTTGAAGCTAATCGTCTAAAAGTTACGATTCAACAAACCGGTATCGTAGGTACAACCCTATACAAAAAAGCTGGTATCATTATTTGTAATTTTGACAGTTGCATGTGTCAATCTAGTCTCTGAGATTAAAAAACGGACTATAGTGCTTAAATAATTGAGTATCAACACAAACCTATAATAATAAAAAATACCCTAACTGAAAACTTTGCATACTTATAACTTCCATTTTCATTTAGGATTTTTATATGATGCGTTATTTTAATAGTATTTGATTTTTGTTTATTTTAGTAATAATAGTCGACTACCCTATTGTAGTACAAAGAGTGTTTTAATTTCAGTTCTGAATATGCATGAAGTTAGACAACAAACACAATAAATATGCACAATTTATTGTGTTTTCTTGTGATTAAGTGTGCTTACTTCTATGGTGACACTTACTTCACGCATAGTCTCTCTAGCTCTTGTGCCTAAATATTGTAAGGGGACATCATAATTCATAAATTTGTTAAAAATATGTTCCGATTTCAAAGTAAATATTGGGAAATAGCTATATTTTTTTGTTAGCGTATTCATTATTACTTTTATAAAATAACGCAAAAACTGAACTAAGTAAATATAAGTGATCCTATGAGTCCTAGACATTTGATTTTATTGCCCAGAATAATAAATGATAGATTGAAGTTTAAGTTAACGTTCTTCAGAATTGCTCATACACCACCTGTTATGTATACCTGTATGTTATTACAAATTGATTCCTTATTAATATATTAATAGTAAAATAGTATCATTTAAATAAAATATTAAAATAATAATTGACTTTTATTTAATATTTTCCCGTTTTATTTATATAGCATTTTATTTTTTGAAATTATTTTACTTACAAACGTTTTGTGGGGGTGTATGGGCAATTTAATACAATCAGTTTTAATTTTTTAAATTAAAAAATAGGGACTGATATTTTGTAGTTGTTACACAAATTATTTTATTCTGTTTAGTTGAACTAATATATTCCCACAAACGGCTGTTGTTTTTTTTTTTTTTTTTAACCCTATTTCTTAATTTGAAACTTAAAAGTAAAAATGTCTTACGTAAACAGAATGGAAATGGTGGTAATGTTTTGACATATATACACCTTTTACTTATAGGATGTTAGTGAAGAAGACCAAATAAAGCGACAAACACTTTTAAATGGTGAAGAAAATGTAGCAGAGGCGGCCAGTCATAAAGAGGCAACACCTTCCAAACTTGAAGATATCAAAGAAAATAATACGAAAACAGATATTATAAATTCAGGCCCAGATGTTCTACAAAGTAATAAATTCGTCTTAACCCCTGACTATATCCAGCAAAGTAAGTAGCTGTCTTTTATAGACTTCTGAATTATGTTTTAAACATAATACTAAAAAGTTTACCAAATTTTTTGTTGCATTTTTTTTTTCAGTAGGTCAATTCAATATATTATTTAAATTTATAACCGATATCAACAAGGAGGAGGTTATCAATTCGACGGTTTTTTCAACCAACTTCAAAACAGGAGGAGGTTCTCAATTCGACTGTTTTTTTTTGTTTTTTTTTTATGTTTGTTACCTCAGAACTTTCGACTGGGTGAACCGATTTTGATGATTCTTTTTTTATTCGAAAGCTGGTGGTTACAGGTATTAATTTAATTTTATCGAAATCCGGTGGGCGGTGGTAAAAATATCGACGAACATTTAAAAATTTTATACATAGATGATATTATGGTTTACTCAGAAACCTCGCTGTCTGTCCCGGGCGAGCGTTTAGTTGGCCTCCCCATATACTATAATGGGTACAAAACAAAATACATCTATATTCCACTATAACGTTTTAAAATAAATTATTTTTAAACAAAAAACACCTGGCAACTAAAAAACTTTCGACTGGGTATAATTAACCTTTGCCCGCGACTTCGTCCCCGTAGAAGTTGATTTTTCCCCCGTTTTTGCAACATTTTTAAAGATTACTCCGCTCCTATTGGTCGTAGCGTAATGATATATAGCCTTCCTCGATAAACGGGCTATCTAATACTGAAAGAATTTTTCAAATCGGAACAGTTGTTTCAGAGATTAGCGCGTTCAGCCAAACAAACAAACAAACCCTTCAGATTTATAAATAATAAAATAATAAATAATAAAAATCTTTATTTGGAACTAAAATATACATTTAACAATTTTATGTAACGATGATGGTAGTTTAAAACTGTGGCGCAGCCATCAGTGGGGCACCTCCAGATACGAAACAACAAAAACAGTTCCAGAATAACAAGTGTCTGTAAGAACACTAAGAACTAAAGTAAAACTGGGATTATTATAGAAACTAAAATTTAAGTAATTAAAGTGAGATAGATTTGTGCGTGCGTGATGTGTGTGAGTAGAGGTGTGTAAGGCTGTGTGTAGAGGTGTGTGTGTAAGGGTGTGTGAATGTTAGTATGAGTTTCTGATGTTATATTTCCATAAGTTTTTCGGTTTCATCGTAAGACTTTGATTTTAGCCATTCCGTTAATTTCTTCCTAAGAATGGGTCTCGTGAGAGGGTATATTTTTATTACTTTGTTAATCTTATTGTAGAGCCTAACACTGATGTGTCTGAAGCTACAACTAACAGCGACAGTTCTACAGAGTTCGGTAGGGAAACTCTATCCGCGCGGCGCCCTACAGTATCACATTTAGGTTCATATTGCAAGTGTCCATGCTTTCTGGTAACTGCTTGCAATATATATAGCTGTCTGACAGTCAGGACTTTGCACAGTTGATAAAGGTCTCTTGTTGGGAATCTTATAGGCTTGCGTGCGATTACCTTTAACAGTGCACGCTGCGCTCTTTCGACTCTTAGCATGGTTGTTTTAAGAGCACTACCCCATGCGGTTATACAGTATCCAAGCCCTGACTGAGCCAATGCAAAGTATACTGTAATCAGGCAATCAAATTCCATGAGAGGTCTTAGCTTTTTGAAAATGTAGATCAACCTTCTCACACGCGACACAATTGAGTCCACCTGTCTTTTCCATTTTAGGAGGTTGTCAATATACACCCCAAGATATTTAATATTGTCCACGCGCTCTATGGTAATGCATTTGCATTGCTGTTGTATTGAAGTTGTATTGCTGTTGAGACACGTGTGTGCTATCAGATTGAAGGATGATAGAGGTTGACTACCTAAGCCAGGAGTGAAAGGGATAAATTTGCATTTGTTAATGTTGAGGGTGAGGAGGTTCATAGTAAGCCATTTCATTACTACGCCTAGGGCTTTTTCTGCAGTCTTTCGAGTGTCTGACCAATCCTTACCATGAGTTAAAGAACTGTGTCGTTGGCATATGCGATTATTTTGGTGCTTGGAAGGGATAACCGACACAGTTCATTCACGTAAATGAGGAAGAGGGTGAGCCCGAGTACACTACCCTGAGTATAGATAGGTACAAAATAAAATACTACTTATTTTTCACTAAAACTTAAACAAAATTATTTTTAAACAATAAACAACCCGCTTCCAAAAAACACCTAGAAACTAAAAAGCAAAAATAACAGTTACATATTTACATTATGATTTCTAACTTATTTGGAGGCAGTGCCAAACTACTTATAATTTAAATATGACTTTCGTGTGTGTGGTGGTGTGTGGTTTCCATCCTCCCGAACGTTTGCCTCATAATTTTCAACTTTTTCACAAAAAATAAAATTCGACGAAAAAAGTAAGTGCCAAACAAATGAAACTTAAATGTAATATGATTTTCGTTGATGATTGTTTGGCACCAACTCGAATTTTGTTATAAAGACTTCAAAAGTTTTATTACATTTTTTGTGGCTAGTAAAGTTTTTATTTGTTTGAAAGGTGAATTAGTCGGGAGTGTTCTTAGCTATGTTTGATAAAAATCGGTCACAAAATGGTGGGTTATATATTTTATCACAACTCCCTCAACATTTGTATCAAATGAAAGAAAGCTACTAGAATACTATAAACTATGTGACTGTGAATTAAATTTTCTTTCATTTTGTGGTGGGAGTTTTTTATTTAGGTAAGTATACTAATTGTTAGGCAGCGTTGAACATGGTTATACCCCAAAGCCACGAACGAAATATTCGCTATAAGCGTCGACGACTACGACTGTGACCAACGGTGCGAACAAAATCTCCTAAAACGTATGAGGCATGCCACGACTCCGCAGTGCGCGAATCGGTATTTCGAAGTACACACGGCACATTGTTTTTTGCTATTCGGAGCAAAGACAAATCCAAAAAAAAACAAAAACCATTGCCAACCAATCGTAAGTGCCTGTTTCACCACCTGTTGATAGCTGCTAACAGCAGCAAATTAGAAAATCGAAAAAAAAAGGTATAAAATTATCTGCCAGCTAAGGGCGGGCATGTTTCCCCACCTAGTAAAGTTCCCGTTAATATACCCACCCATAAGAAATATATAGACCTGCAACTGCAATCCTTTTAATAGAGGGTTGGAATTTACATTATTTTTTTTCGCCTGCATATTGTTCGCGGCTAGAAATGGGCGGGTGGGTAAAAATGGGAAGGAAAAAGTCATATAGGTAAAAACCCAAAAATAGCCATTATTACCGCTTATATTTTAAAAATAACGGGTTAAAATTAAGTTTGATAGTAATTTGATTTAATAGATAAAAATATCTTGTCTGTATGTTTATATTGAGGATTAAACAGGATTTGTTACCTTATATCACCCGGAAGCTAATCCAGCCGAGCGGAAAAACAGAGATCTTAAGGTTCAGCTGGCTCAGTTTGTCGACACTCAACATTCTTCGTGGTCTAGTCATATGGCTTCGGTTCGTTTTGCCATAAACTCAGCGTTGTATCATACAACAGGCGTTTCTCTAGATTTTCCCACCTTCGCTAGACATCTCCGATCTCCTGTTGACATTCATTTTGATATCAGGGCCGTCGTGGATAAGTATAGTTTTGTACCCACAATCGTGCCCTATTTAAGAGACTTCTGGACTCTTTTCGATTAGGGATAAGGTAGAGAAGGAACAGGATAGTCTTAAGGACTATGTGGATAAGGGTCGTAAGCCTGAAGAGTTCCATCTCAGTGATTTTTGGTTAAGTCGCATGTATTGAGTAATGCTGCAAAGGGTTTGTCAGCTAAGTTTGTACCAAAAAGGGATAGTCCCTATAGAGTGGTTAAGGTAGCTAGTCCTACTACTTACCTAGTTTCTAAACTTGATGCTCCCGACGAGATTATGGGCAGGTTCCATGCGTCACAACTTACGCCGTTTATTAGTAGAGACGATAGGACTCCTTCCGATTTTGCCGAAGCGTAACCGAGGTCGGCCTCGTCGTTCTTGAGCGGGTTCCTGAGCTCCTCGTTCAGGAACCTGCTCAAGAACGGGAACAGAAACAGGCTGAATTTGGCGCTTTCACGAACCCGAGGGAGTGTGTAGCGATGATATCCGATCGTAGGCAACCCGTGGGCGCAAGGGCCGTGGTAAGGCTCTAAGGAGGTATTCTCCTTCGCGCTAACTGCGCTGTATCCGAACGTTTACCGCGCGTTCTGCGCCGCCCAATCACAAGACCGCCAGCGCCGTTCGCATCATATTGTCAGCCTATGATTCGCCAGTAGTAAGTTAGTAGGAAGGTGGTGGATTGGATACTTAGTTTGCAGTAAGACTGTGTCGTGTATTCTAAATAAGTTTTATTAAAGTTGTGCGTCTTAGGAACAAGACTGTTATTTAACTGGTCCACCCCGACTATAAGTAATATTATAGGTACAAATAAAGAGGGTAGAACCAACCTGACATATCGACCCGCCATTTTGTTTTTTTCGAATGAAAGTGGTATACTTACAAAGGTAAAGGACACGTAAACGAACAAAAAATTTTTGAAACACAATTCAGTTCCTAAAATTGTAATATACAGATAACAAAATTATGGTATGTTTATGTAGATTTTTGATAGAACTCTAATATGGGAACATTCTATTTGCATATTTTATACTGCTAACCAGCTTGTTCCCGCGGCCTAACTCGCTGAAAAGACTTTTAATATTCCATGTGTTATTGTAATGTATAAGCTATAATACCGTAAACGTTGCCAAATAACTCATATCGTTAAAAATTGACAAAAAAACATTATTATCCCGTGGGAATTTCCTAAAATACTTGCTTATAGTCTGCGCGGAACTAGATGGCCACGCCCATGGGCGTACCCAGCTTTTGGCCCCGGGGGGCGCAGTTAAGAAATTTCTTAGCCGTGTGTTCCCCCCCTCCCCCAGTCCCCCATCTCCATAAACGTGGCAGTGAAATTTCGGCAGAATTAAAAAAAAACTTAAAATGTTTGTTTCCAAATAGCTACTCAAACCAATTTCGAGAAATCGACAAAAATGCTAGCTTTACGTAAAGATATCAGGAAAAGTAGATTAAATAAACCGAATTATTTCGTTAATTTATTGAAATGACGGTAGGCCAAAAGATGGTGGTGGGACAAGCTAGTCAGCAAGAAATTTTAGAACTGGTAATCGGATGAATTTCTAACCGGTACGCTTATAACTTGGTCATGCTAGCCTAACGCTCGATGTTACCAGAATAAATAAATAATATAAATTATTTGTATATGTGTTATCAAGGTGGTTGCACTGTAACCTACTCACCATTAATATAGCTAAGACGTCATACATGATTTTGGCTGCAAAAAATAAAAAAATATAGAATTATACCTCTTTAAATATAAATAACGAACCCTTACAAAAATCAAAACAAGAAAAGTACCTTGGCCTAATATTGGACAAAAAATTGACGTGGAAGCCACATATAGACCATGTACGGTCTAAAATATCCCCTTTGATTGGCTTAGTTAAGAAAATGTCTAAAAGTGTTCGATATTCCATCCGTAACAAACAGTACACACTCTCACATATTATTTAAAAGGAAAGCACATAAATATTACACGAGAAGCAGAAATAATTTAGAGGTGCATATTCCCAGAACGAACTCTGGCAATAATAACATTAGATTTGAGGGAGCAAGATTGCATAACAGCTTACCAAATCATGTCAAAATAGCAAAATCTTTAAATGTCTTTAAAGTCAGACTAAAAAACTATTTAATGGAATCTTCTTTGGTATAATATGATTGTACCACAACTTCATTAATATTTACCTGTACAATTTAGATATTTATAAAAATATGTGTATCTCTTTTCCGATGTTATTTACTTTAAGGATAATTATTGTTTCTCTTGTAAGCGAACATTGTAAAGTTCTTTGGAGAAATAAATTCTTGAAACCGAAACCGATTTGCAGGTCGTCTCAATTATTATTGCTAGCATGACCGGTTTATAGAGATACCGGTCAGAAATTAAATAAATAAAAAAATATTTAGTGGACATTTTTACACAGCACCATCTAGTCCCAAACTAAGCAGAGCTTGTACTATGGGTACTAGACAATGGATATAATACTTATATACTTTTTTTTTGTAAATACATACTTATTATACATAGGAAACACCCAGACAAACACAAATACTTAATTCATCACACAAATATTTGTGTCCTGTTGGAATCGAACCCACGACCTCGTGATCAGCAGTCCGGTACTCGAACCACTAGACCACAGACGTCGTCTAATTCATCCGATCTCTAGTTCTACATTTTGTTGGTGACTCTGATTCATTATAATTATAAACCGGTCATGCTAGATTAACGTTCGATTTTTCCGGGATTTATAAATAAATAAAATATTGCTCAACGTAGCAATTAAAATTGATGCATGGAGAGTCAGCAACAAAGAACCGGAGATTATCTTACGAGTTTCTTATCGGTAACCTTATCAACCGGTCATGCCAGCTTAGCTCTCAATTTTTCCGGAATCAATAAATAAAATAATTTTCTTCCTCAACGCGGCAATGGTAATTTACGCCTGGAGAGTCAACAACAAAAAAATAACTTCTTCCTTATAACCTGGTCATACTTGCCTAACATTCAATTTTTCCGGAACAAACAAAAAAATATTTTGTTGCTCGATATGGCAATAATTATTGATGCTAGAAAGTGACAAAATATAGAACAGGTGATTGGACGAGTTTAGGACATGTAGCCTTATGAACCGCTCATGCTAGCTTAGCCCTCGATTTTTTCGGAATCAATAAAATAATACAATTTATTGTGTTGCTCAACTTGGTTAATGACGCCTGGAGGCAGGAACAGAATAATTTCTGGTGATGGCATGAGTGTGACAGGTATTCTTAAAAACTCGTGACTCTTGATTTTTCCAAAATAAATAAACTATACGAATTATTTACGGATCGTCACAATTATTATTGGCTAGCATAATCGGTATATAAGGATCCCGGATAAGGATCTCAGATAAGATATTCATCCAATCTTTGGTTTATTTTGGTGACCCCATTAAAACTGTGAAATCAAGCAAGAAAATGTCTTTATTAATTATTATTGATTGATTCCGAAAAATCAAGTTACGCTAGGATAACCGATTTATAAGGATACCGGTTGGAAACTCATCTGATCTTTGAAAGATAATATATATTTTTGCTCAATTATAATTGTCACCTCGAATGACTAAATTATTTTATTCGAATGCCGAATAAAAGTACTTATTAAAAATACAAAACAAGCCTTGAATGTTGGAAAATGTATTGCAGGCGGGGGGACAGCTATTCGCTCAGCTTAAATTATAAAAAATGCTGAATTCTAATATAAACTATTTCTTTGCTTGCTTGCTGTCTGCCTGCAATACATTTTCTAATATTCAAAGCTTTTTTGGATTTTTAGTTAGTAATTTTAACGCAGTCGTGTTTTTTTTATGATTGAATAATTTATTTTATTTCATACTTATTTTGAAACCATCAAAGAATCACTCAATAACCCTCCTTTGGCAGTCAGGAAAAAACGAGAGTTAGGCTAGCATACCGGTTTATAAGGATACTGGTTAGAAATTCATCAATCTTCGGTTCTATATTTTATTGGTGCGACTTTCCAGGCAGGCATTAAAAATAACTGTGACCTCAAGAAAATTACTTTATTTATTTATTGTTGGCGCTCTTTGGGAGAGACCTGACGTGCAGTAGTGGACGGCAATAGGCTGATATAATAATAATAAAAATAAATTTCTGAAAAATCGAGTTAGCTAGCGGGACTAGTTTATAAGGATACCGGTCAGGATACTCATCCGACCTTTATATTTTGTTGGCCAATAATTATTGCCACGTCGGGCAACAAAATTATTTTATTCAAATTCCGAAACCACGAGAGTTAGGCTAGCATGACTAGTGTATAAGAATGCTGGTCAGAAACTGTGGGTCTTGATTTTGATTTTTCATTGCTACGTTGAGCAATATTTTTTTTCTATTTATGAAACCCAGAAAAATCGATCGTTGAGCTAGCATGACAAGCATATAACCAGTCAGAAATTCATCCGATTTACGGTTCTATGTTTTGCTAATGACTTTCCGGGCAATAATACATAATCACGTCGAGCGTGGTACAGAAAAAAATAATTGTTGTTTTAATGAGGTCTTCAGCAACAAATTTTGGTCTATTCGTTGACCTGATTATTATTTAGCGTTTTTTTCTGCTATCTGTACGTAAAGCTAACATTAGTGTCAAATTCGGTATTTTATTTTTAAAGTTTTCAGATATCTACCTACATATACCCCTTAGTATATGTATATCTCGACCAAAAGGGCAGTATTAACTTATAATAACGGATTTTTTAAAATAAATCTTTCAAGTTTAATATCTCTGTAACGGTTAAGTTTCGGACATCATACCTCAGAACCAAATCCATCAGAAATGTCCTGAATAATGACGTCCTTTAATATTCAGTACGACTTTCCCTGTAACCCTGTATACAGTATAATCAAACCTTTGAGAGAAAATTAAGAACAAAAAACATGCAGTCGAATTGAGAACGACCTCCGGATTTTCGTCGGACTTCCAATGTTCCTAACAATTTTTTTTTACCAATGTACTGAGTTATTTAAAGAAAGAAAGTGTACAAAAACTACTGACCGCTGTAACACTTAGCTGCCAGCATTAAATCATAATTTTATTGCATTCATTTTGATTACAAGGTATTAGTATAGGCTTTACTTAAAAAAATCATTCTTTTTGTTTGTTTTCTCGAGACTGTTTTGATTGTGGCATCAATAACGGAATTCACTGATCAATAGTTTACCTCTTAATTTAAAATATATTTATTAATCACCTTTTATATTTGCAGCAATCAAAAGTGCGCTAAAACAAGATAATTTAAATCCTGAAATAGAAGAAAAATTACTTCAGCTGCAACGGTATCAAGAAAAACGTATGAAACCGGAGTTGCCACCGGAGAGGGAGACACGAGCAATCGCTGTGGTCGCGCGATCACCGACGCCACCCGCACGTCGTCGAGCCACATCCACAAGACAAGAAGACGACGACGATGAATGGGTTGACAACAGTCCGCGCAAACGCACGCGGGGTGGGCGGCCCGCCTCGCCGCCGCCCAGCGCAGGCGCGCCGCGCCCCGGGCCGCGCGCGCCCGCTGCGCCGCTGCCGGCCGCGGCCCCGGCGCCGCCCGCCGCCGCGCCCCAGGCGCCCGCGCAGCACTCGCACCTCTCGCACCCTTCGCACCCTTCGCACCCCTCAGTGATAGACGAGCGCCGCCGGGTTGCTTCAAACAATTCTCGGCTGCAGATGTTGCTTTTTAAACATAAGGAGATGCTTAAGAAGGACATCATCAAAAAGCGAGGTCTTCTTGAGAAGGAGCTCGGTGTCGAGATCCAGGTTGATTCATTTTCTTGAAACCTTTCTTATTTGGAATTATTTTCAGTTTCTGATTATTTTGTTTATCGTGTTATAGAAGGAGCTATCTGCTGAACTAGCACTACGCACACGGGCAGAACGTAGCAAGCAAGAGGAAGTGCGAGGAGGCAAGAGACGCGGAACAGCTGCACCCTCAACGCCCCGCCCTAACAAAAGATCTGTAAAGAAGGAGAAATTATTATGTATATGTCGTACTCCCTACGACAACACTAAGTAAGCTAGAATCACTTCTATCTCAATATTTAGGAAACTTATTATAATACTAAAATTCATTCATCGTAAGCAAGTAAATTATACGATTTTTTTAAATCGGTCCCGAAGTTTCGGAGCCTATTCAGTACAAACAAACAATCAAATCATTACTATTTATCATATTACTAGCGTTCCACCTCGTTACCCACCGTTTCTTATAAATTATAGGCTACGTTACTACCACCAACAAAACAATTGACATCAAGCACCTCACGCCTTTTTTACAATAATATTTTTTACTTTTTAGTTTGATTTTCTATAAATGCGTGTTCATTCCTTCAGTTTCAGCTTTCGTTTTAGGCACAGAGTTAAATCGTCGCATAGAGTACATTATACATCGGTGTACGTAACATACAGAAGAGTAGTGACGTAGATTTTTACATGTAGATATACTTATTAATTTTTTAGATTTTATGTTGGCTGCGAGCACTGTAGCAACTGGTTCCACGGAGATTGTGTTGGAGTCACGGAAGAAATGAGTAAGACGATGGAAGAGTATGTATGTCCAGATTGTCGGCGCGCTGAAGAAACACAGGAATTGTATTGTCTATGTCGACAACCTTATGACAATTCACAGTACGTCTATTTTGTATTATATGTATATCAATATCAATCTGAAACTATGTAATACATGTATGTATTCACAAAAACCCTTGCTTAAATCTCGTTATGCAGCCACATCACTGCTGTACACCTTGAATGTGTTAGAAAAAAAAATCAGTAGGCAAGTGAACTTTATCTTTTCTTTTTATTGCATTTGTGGACTATGAGAAAGTCTTTGAGTCAATCGAGATCTGGGCTGTTTTGAGTTGATTTACTATTACATTATTATTACTATCGATCATGTCATATCGGTATGTTATTAGACAGCTAAAAAAGTCATAAGGTTATTTGGACCAATAATCTGTAAAAAGAGAACATAGAGATGTCAGCATGGCGGTACTCGTAAAGAACCAGCTGCTGGAACTTTAATGAGCTATAAACAAACTTGACGATTAAAACAGATCTAAGGTCGTGTCCGTCTTTGGTGTGGCATAGTCACTCTCGCCGTCCTTTTTGAAAAAAGAAACTTCTTTGGTGAAAAATATAAATAATATGTATAATCTGTATCTGTAATAATTTTCAGATACTTTTCTTATCATCATCGAAGGTGCATTATGCTTGTATTGGGGAAAACGCACAAACTGATGTGGTTTATTCGTTTCGTATTATAATCGCCAGTACAAAATAGTGCTATTTATTATGAATGTCCGAAGAATAATAATATAGATTTCAAATATTTTCCAGATTTTATATATGCTGTGATCGATGTCAGGATTGGTTCCATGGTCGCTGTGTTGGGATATTGCAATCTGAAGCAGACAACATTGATGAGTACATTTGTCCAAACTGTCAAAAAAATAATTCCGTCAATTACGCCAATATGAAAGAACTTACACTTAAAGATTTTGAAAATTTAAAGAGGCTTATCAAACAAATACAACTTCACAAAAACGCGTGGCCGTTTATGGAACCTGTAGACCCTAGAGAAGCTCCTACCTACTACAAAGTAATAAAGGAACCAATGGGTACGTTATTTTTCTTACATGAATATACTTTAGTAAGGGCGATTGTGCACTACAAGGAATTTTACGGTCTGGGCCCTGTTTAATAAAGCTGACAATAGGCATGATGACAGTAATTAAGAATCACATAAATCATGTGTTTAACTGGTTAAATATGATCAATAGATTTAGAAAAATGTATTTATTTTTACATTTAGGGCGAGATTGATAATTTATTAAATAATCAAAACTAAAAAATACAGCAGTCTGCCATGTTAAGTTAAACACCAATCAGAGTGAATTACGCCACGGTTATGTAAGCATTGTAGACGTCAGTTTATTTCGTATGAACTTGGACGATATCTGCACTTTTTAGTTGTTTTTACCTGCGTTTTTACGCGTATTTTGTGATTTCCGTCGATAAGTTGCTTAGTTTTGTGTTCTCAAAGCATGGTGGTGGACCAAGGATTTACAAAGGCAAACAGCTCTAATTTGCCTAGATTTGATTTGTTGATGTTGGGGGAGTTTTTGGCGGTAAACAAAGACTTTTGTTCAGCAGAGTTTAGAAATGTCAAAACAACATTGTAAGTAGGTAACTATACAACAATCTAAAATCTACAATAACTCAAAAGTACAAAACTCGTAAAATCACTACAAAAAATTACCTTGATATATTAGTAATTAATTAATATTAGGGGTTGATGTTCTTAAAATAAAATATTGTTATTGAATTGAATTATGTAAAAATTGATAACTGAAATCATTGTACTGATTTCTGACACTTACACGAATACTAGACATTGAAATGAAACTACTTTTTACGGATTTTATCGCGTTATATTGATATTCTTTTAATCCCGACGTTTCGGACCCTTTACAGCGTCCATTGCCACGGGTGACTAAGGTGGTAGGCGTCTTGACGTTTCAATTACTAACAGCTACTCTACATTTTTGTTAATTGTGGGCTAACCGATTCACGCAGAACGAGCTCACCGTATCTCCTCAGTCTTGCAGTTTTAGGCTTGGATTTAGATTTAATTGAATCTATAATAGGGTTCCAAGCAGGTAGTAAGACCCAGCCATCTTCTCTATTGAAATTTAGATGTTTTTTAATTTCAATGGCCTCGCGAATCATCCTGGGTAGGAATCGGTTTTCTTTTGCGAGGACTTGTGGTTGATCAAATCTGATGTAATGCCGGGCCTTGTCAAGGGTGTGTTCACAAATTGCAGACTTTCCGGAACGGCGGTTTTTGACATCAGCGATGTGTTCTTTTACGCGGGTCCCTATGCTTCGTTTAGTTTGGCCTATGTAAGAGAGACCACAGTCACAATCAAGCTTGTATACCTACTCCCGCATCTTGTAGAGGTTTATGACACTACAGGTGGTAAAAACTGACTGATCTTCTTCAGCGGCTTGAAGTAAGTTTTAATTGAAGCACGCTTCAAGATTTAGCCAATCTTGTCAGTGACTCCTCTCACATATGGTAGTATTGCGGGTAAACGCTCGACTGTGGCACGTTTCACGCGGTTTCTGTGACGAAGGCGCGGTATTCGGAGCTTGTTGTCGTGCAGTACTTGCTGGACATGTTGAAGCTCTGCAGCCAGGTGTTGCTCGTCACAGATCCCACGTGCTCTCTGAAACAATGATTTACCGACGGTAGATAACTGTGTTGGGTGGTGGTGTGATTCACCATTTAAGTATTTGTCTGTATGGGTTTTCTTTCGATACACAGTATGACTCAATGTGTTATTATGATTACGAATAACCTTTGGCTAACTGAATGTTAGCCAAAAAGTCACTGGAACATTGCGGGAACTCTATCGATTGAAGAACTTTCTCCCTTTCAACACGAAAGCAATGCTTGTGCAGACCCTAATATTTCCCATTATCGACTATGGTGATGTGTGTTATTATGACGTGAATGCAGATCTGCTCAACAAACTTGACCGTCTTCTGAATAACTGCATTCGATTCGTTTTCAATCTCCGTAAGTATGATCATGTTTCTGCATACAGGAAGCGATTGAAATGGTTGCCCATCCGTCAGCGCAGAGACCAAAGGGCGTTGACCACCTTGTTCTCATTACTTGATTCTCCTACTTTTCCTTCTTATCTTTCTTCTTACTTTCAATATTTATGCTCCATCCACGACAGAAACCTCCGTTCTTCACACAATCGTCTCCTGCAATGTCCCTCTCATCGTACTGACTTCATGCACTCTTCTTTCTTTATTCAATCTGTTCTCCTATGGAATGGGCTACCTCAGGAAATCAGGATGGCTAACAGTCGTTATTCTTTCAAGTTTAAACTCGGAAATATCTCCTCAGCTCTCTGGCAGAAGCTTAACATTAAACTCTCTTTATAAATGTTGTATGTATTATATATATATAATATCATTATTATATATATTTATATGGTTATATTTATATAACCAGGCCTCTTAAATTTTCTGTACTATATCTTAAATTTTTTCATTATGTTCTTTTAATTTTGTCTTGTTTAGTGCACCTACCTATATTAGTGTCTCTGCATCACCCTAAGGTCGACTGGTAGAAAATACCTTAGGCATTAAGTCCGCCTCTGTACACATGTGTTACTATGGCCTGTATGACCTATTCCGTTACCCAAAAAGTCAAATCCTACATCCTTTTCTGAGTATCGTCCTATATCTATATTACCTTTCCTATCCAAAGTCCTTGAACGATTGGTTTATAATCAATTAAGTGTTTTCCTCTCTAAAAATAGCCTTCTCAATCCTTTACAATCTGGCTTTCGCCAAGGTCATAGCACTACTACTGCTCTTGTTAATATTACGGATGATATTAGGGCTGGCATGGAAATCGGTAATCGGGAATCGGTAATCTAACGGTAATAGCATTGCTAGATTTTAGCAATGCCTTTAATACTGTGGATTTCGATATTTTGCTTGGTATATTGCGGTCTCTTAACATATCTCCATCGGCAATTGACTGGTTTCACAGTTACCTGTTTGGTCGTCGGCAAAGTATTTGCATTGAGGATACGTCATCTTCTGTGAGCGATATTTCTGCCGGCGTACCACAGGGTGGCGTTCTATCCCCTTTACTTTTCGCAATTTTTATAAATTCCATCTCCCACCAACTAGTTTCTTCCTTTCACCTTTATGCAGATGATCTTCAAATTTACTTCCGGTCTCCCATTGGAAATCTGCAGGAAGCGATCTCTACAGTCACTCAAGATCTAACCCGCATACGTGACTGGAGCAGGAGGTTTGGGCTAACGCTTAACCCTACGAAGACGCAAGTTACTGTGGTGGGCAGCTCCAGGTTGATCTCAAGAATCAATTGGTCAACTCTTTCCCAAGTTTCTCTTGACAACATCTTAATTCCTTTCAGTGAAAAAGTTAAAAACTTGGGGATATATATCGACAGAAACTTCTCCTGGAATGCCCAATTGCAGGAGGTCGAAAGTTGCTTCTGCTGCATCTCTGAAAATATTACGTAATTTCCTGCCAACTGCGACCAAAGTTGCGCTCGCTCAGTCACTTCTTCCTATCCTTGATTATGCTGACGTCAGCTATCTTGATCTTACAGAGGCCCAGCTAAATAAACTTGAGCGCCTTCAAAATTTCTGTATAAGGTTCATATTTGGTCTACGTAAATATGACCATGTTTCTGAATTTCGTGTAAAACTGAAGTGGCTTCCAATCCGCCTTCGCCGGAATGCTCATATTCTGTATTTACTATATAATGTTCTCTTTTCACCTTCTTATCCTTCTTACCTCAAAAAACGCTTTGAGTTTCTTGGGGACACTCACACGCGATTTCTACGGTCATCCCATAATCTGAGACTCAAAATGCCAATGCATTCCACAACATTTTTTGATAAATCTTTCGCAGTTCAAGCAGCTCGCTTATGGAATGCATTGCCAGTAACAATCAGGGGTGCGCAAACACTGTCATCATTTAAAAGGCTTGTGAAGGAACATTATTTGTCTTTGAGTAATAATTCATAGTCATTATTTGTGTTATGGTTCGTTACTCTAATACTATCATATTATGTATGTTGTAATATTTATTTGTTTATATTTATGTATTTATTAGTATTTGTATATATTTATGTGTATGTTTTAATATTTATATTTATTTTATATCCAATGATTTATATGTATTTGGATTGTAATGTATTATTATACTTATAACATTTATATTACTTGTTTACACCGTGAACAACCCTAGTTCTTGTCCAGTGCATTTGTGTCCATCCAAAGGTTGCCTGGAAGAAATCGCAGCCAGCGATAAGGCCGCCCATTGTATGTCTTTTAGTACATAAGTTTTGTACCTATTTAATGTATCACTTGGTGTACAATAAAGTATATATAAATAAATAAATAAATACATGTGCATAAAGAATTAAATAAAATAAATAAATAAAACTGCAAGACTGAAGGATACGGTGAGCTCGTTCTGCGTGAATCGGATTGCCAACAATTCACAAAAATGTAGGGTTGCTGTTAGTAATTGTAACGTCAAGACGCCTACCACCTTAGTCACCCGTGACCATGGACATGGACCATGTTCTTGAGTTATAAAATTACAACGAAAAGTGGCATTTATTTTTATATAGACGATTTCGACGCACAAGCGTCGTGACAAGGTTTCACTCAAGGTCAAAAATAAAATGACCTAGGTCATTCATGTAGAAAATGATCGGTAATTACAGATGTTGTATTTTTGAGCGCGCAGTGTATCGATAAAAACGCGATCACAACGCTCCGCGGTGAAAGTTATCGCGGCCGCGATCCGAAATAAATGAAATAATGTTTTTTTTATTATAAATCTAATATGAATAATAAGAATAATATCTGATAGAAATAATGGTTTTTTACACGTTCAAGTAAAAAAAAAACGGCAGAAACAATTGAAAAATCTATGAAAAGAGTTGCGGAATATTTCAGCGCAGGGAGGTCCAGACCAGAATCATGTACTAAACTCATGGTATTCGGATGTGCGTCGATGTCCCTTCCACCGCGTATATTGTAACCGGTTTCGGTCTCTGACTACCACGGCACGTACACCACGACAGAGATGTCCTACGTGCATGTCTAGCCCACTTAAGACTGTTGGGATCGCCAACAATACAACTAGAGTTCCATTTGCTTCTTGCACTTATTTTGTTTTATTTTGCAGATTTACAAACTGTGGAACGGAAAGTGAATGAACAAACTTATAGTACTTTAAGTGAGTTTATTGGTGATATGACTAAAATATTTGACAACTGTCGATACTTTAATCCAAAGGACTCTGAATTTTACCGGTGTGCTGAAGGTCTTGAAGCATTTTTTGCACAAAAAATTAAGTATTTTCGTGAAAAGTTATTTGAAACGACTCAATGATGAAGTGCCAGTGTACAGTGTCTAAAGTATGAAATATGGTTTAATTTGGTCAACAAAACAGAAATGGTTGTCTGTTATTCATTTCTTTATGATCTGTCTGTAAATTGTAAACCAAGTATGTGATGAAGACTACAAAGAATAATTTATATTAAATTCCACGCTGAAGAAATCTATTAGAGTGTCAGTTTCGGTTCTATGTTAAAATATTTATAGTATTTATTACACACTTCAATATGTCCCTGTTTAACGCTGACGCTCTTTATGTATAAAGCTAATGACGGGAAATATTATTATGTATACATTTTGTGAGATATTATGTTAGCTAATATAAATTAGCAACTTTAGTTATGTTAGTTGTATTTAGAGTAAGACAAACGTATTGTATGTAAGAAATAAATTTTTCATAACAACGTCCAGATATCAATTTTATATTCAATTAACTAATTGACCAACTGTTTTGTTAAAAATGAAGGAGAAAGAAAATAATTACATGAAAATTAGTGTCCATCAGAATGACTGGATCAAGAGAGATTTTGGAAATATGTAGCAATATCAAGTTATTGTACTTATTTGGTAACCTTTTGATGTCATATCAAAAGGTCTGATGAAAGTTACCAAATAAGTACAATAACTTGATATTGCTACATATTTCCATATACCATTTACCAAAAAGGTACAAAAATTCTTTCTCTTTAACGAGGTACTTATTATTTGTAATTGGTTGTACAGTCCTCGCCAAACTTATTGGCCGGGTTGAAGTTGGCACGAGCAAACTAAAGTTTGCTCATTCCAACTTCCTCCTTTTCCAACTTCCCGGCCGTAAATATTGGATTAAAATTATAGAAAACGCCAGCCTACGACTTGAGATTTCGTTTTTATTCATTACAACCCAATATTTTTCTTTCTCCGATTTTTACGGCCAGGTTAAAGTTAGCTCGTGCCAACTTCAACCCAGACAATAAGTTTGGCGTGAACTGTACCTCGTTAAATACGGAAAATTATTACCATTTTGACACCAGAATGGCTAGACCACGTCGGTTTCACCTAGTTGCAGGTGTTATAACTTAAGGTGGTGTGGCTGACCCTGGCTTGGCCACAATCACGGATTTTAATTTTGATGACGTCAAAATTTAGTCGCTATTTAGTCGAAATTAGTCGCCAAATATCAGATTTAGTCGGTCACCGGTTCAAAAGTTATAAGGGTTTATAGGTGGCCGTGCCAGAGTCAGCCTCCCCAGCTTGGCCACATTTATATCTCGGAAACTAAGGCACTTAGCGAAGATCTGTTTTCTTCCAGATTTAGTCGCTATTTGGTCGAAATTAGTCGTCAAATCTCAGATTTGGTCGGGTCTTAGTTTAGAAGATATTTTGAATTTCATTTTGAAGGGATATAGTCCAAGAGCTAGATCGAAGTTTACGAAAAATATCTAAAGGACAACCTATTTTAATGTGTAATATAAGTAGGTACTTCAGAGAGAGATAACTTCTCAATTAAATACTTGTTTTTATGTTTTACTAGCTTCCCGCCAGCGGCTTCGCCCGCGTGGTCTTATAATTTTTTCCCCGTTTTTGCTACATTTTTCATTACTACTCCGCTCCTATTAGTCGTAGCGTGATGATATATAGCCTATGTTACTCGGGGATAATGTAGCTTTCCAAAGGTGAAAGAGTTTTTGAAATCGGTCCAGTAGTTTCGGAGCCTATTCATTACAAACAAACAAACTAATCTTTCCTCTTTATAATATTAGTATAGATAATAAAAGGTTCGAGTAGCTTAAACTTCTTTAAAAATATTAAAAATGGTGTCAAGATCTACACTCGCTTGCAACTGTTTTACCAAATAACGAAAATTAGAGGCTATGACGTTAGGCTCTAATTTTCGTTAAAATAATAAAACTTCTGATGCCGAAATAAGAATATATGATTTATGTACTTTTTACGTTATAATTGTCGTACTTTTAGTGAACTTAACACAATTAAACTTTAAAAACTACTACAATACCTACGTTACAAAAAAATACATACCTTATAATATTTAATCAAATATGTATATAGATAGATAGATAGAATATTCTTTATTGTACACCAACATAAATTATAATAGGAAATATACATACATCATTGAAGATAAGATTATTAGGTATGTATTTTATATAACGTTAAATATTTTAAACAGTTTACTAAAGGTACGATAATTTTAACGTATTATGTAGGTACATAAATCATAATTATGTTCTTATTTCGCCAACAGTAGTTTTATTTATCTATTATATGTATAGTTTATTATTTCTTTATGTTTCGCCTAATTTGTACAAAAATTACAGACCCACGCTGAAAAAGGTTTATCTGAGGAATCGATCGATAACACTATTCCATGCATTCCCTGTTAAAGAGCAGTCGATGTTGGTTAGAATAGTTGGTGCGTATTGCATAAAAAGCATTGATATACTATATAAGGTGGAAGGGACAACGACGCACAAACGTCGTGACAAGGTTTCACTCAAGGTCAAAAATAAAATGGCCTAGGTCATTCATGTAGAAAATGACCAGTTACAGATATTGTCATTTTTGAGCGTGCAGTGTATTGCGAACAACGCGATCACGCTCCGCGGTGAATGTTATCACGCGCGCGATCCGCAACTACCTACCTATTACACACACAAGTCACCGCCGCGAGTTGCCGTGAATCCGCGACCGTTGTTTTCGTGACACCTACCTACAAAACATCACCTAAACGTTGATACCACAATCATAAAATCAAGTTTATTAATTTTATAACCGATAACAGGTATTTTATACCAAAAAGGATATGAAAATGCGAGGAAATAAACTATTACTTTATTATGCAGCATTTCGACGTCCTAACGTTGGCTATGATTGGACGATACTAATTTGAAATAAGACCAAAGTATTTGTGGCCTTATTTTTCAGGCCGTTTTTGAAGCGCACATCAGGAATCTAGTACTATTATTGATCGAAGGGTACAACAGTGTCAAGTGAAGTACAGAACACCACTATACGAAAAAACATGTTGTAACCAAACACAGAAACTGTTAATTGAATAAGACAGCAGAAGGTTTATTATAAATGTATACGAGAACCGAAAAAAAACCGGGTATACCCGGTTCTGAATTAGGAACGGAACCAAAGAACCGGTTCCAAAAAAAGGTCCGGTTATCGATGCCCTAATCTAGACATCATGTTTATTATTTTCAAAGAATTTAAGCCACTCGTAAACTTGTAATACACATATAACTTGTAATAACATAAAAACAAATATTTAAATGAGAATTTATCTCTCTCTGGCTTTTCTAGTAGAAGTACCTACATAAATAATATTACACATATTAATTCGATCTAGCTCTTGGACTATACCTTCAAAATGAAATTCAAAATATCTTCTAAACTAAGACCCGACCAAATCTGAGATTTGACGACTAATTTCGACCAAATAGCGACTAAATCTGGTAGAAAACAGATCTTCGCTAGGTGCCTTAGTTTTTGAGATATAAATGTGGCCATGCTGGGGAGGCTGACTCTGGCACGGCCACCCATGAACCCTTATAACTTTTGAACCGGTGACCGACTAAATCTGATATTTGGCGACTAATTTCGACCAAATAGCGACTAAATCTGGAAGAAAACAGATCTTCGCTAGGTGCCCTAGTTTCCGAGATATTAATGTGGCCAAGCTGGGGAGGCTGACTCTGGCACGGCCACCTATAAACCCTTATAACTTTTGAACCGGTGACCGACTAAATCTGTTATTTGGCGACTAATTTCGACTAAATAGCGACTAAATTTTGACGTCATCAAAATTAAAATCCGTGATTGTGGCCAAGCCAGGGTCAGCCACACCTTAAGGTGTCCATATTTTGGTTAAAACTTTACTAAGTTTAGTTTAACCTTAATAAAATCAATGAAAATTCCATTGAAAATCCTATGATATGGAGTACCCCCAACTTAAATCCCTTATCCTTAAAAAGAAAAGGTTTTGTTTATTTTTACACAAAAAAATACATTACCAAAAATAAAATCCAACACAAAAAATTATGTATATTTATTTATTGTTTGATTTGATCAATAAATATTGTTTTGTATTTATATACAGGGTGGCCGGAGAAGTAACGTCCAAAGACAAAATTTAGATACCTCTAATCAAGAGGCACTGATAGCCTGGACAGTGGACTGCCAAGTCAAAGGTCTCAAATTCGAACCAAGGCCTCTGACTTTTCGAAATCATGTGCGTAATTATCACTCGCTTTATCGGTGAAGGAAAACATCGTAAGGAAACCTGCATGCCTGAGAGATTTTCTCGACGGTATGTGAAGTCTGCCAACCCGCATTAGGCCAGCGCGGTGGACTATGGCCTAAACCCTCTCATACTGAGAGGAGACCCGTGCCCAGCAGTGGGACGATCCGAAACACCCCCTACATGGGGGTGTTTCGGATGCCCCTTGATTCGATTCGATTGTTCCGTGATTTTCAGTTCTTTAGAGGATATAATGATTTCAATGATTTTTTAATAACTTCCACCTGACATTGGTTTTCTGTGTTTTTTCTCTTACTGTTGTATGATTGTAAATGTTTTCTTTATGGTAAGGGATCCCTATAATCAAAAGTCGAACTTTTGTGACTAAAATCCTAGAGCAGAAATTTTGAAATTTAAGTTAATATTGGTAATGTTCCGTCAGGCCTAGGTGTACCATATTTTTAACCCCCGACGCAAAAACGACGGGGTGTTATAAGTTTGACGTGTCTGTGTGTGTGCGTGCGCGCGCGCGCGCGCGCGCGCGTGTGTGTGTGTGTATCAAATGAAACACTGGTACAGTATCAAAACTGGTACAGTAGGTACTATGCACTATGATAAATTTCAAATCCACCACAAAATGGCAAATTACATGTCGGGGGTTTTCTAATTTTTTTATTTAGGTTAGGTTAGTTAAGGGAAGTAGTTGACATTATTATAATTTAAAGAAATATTTTTTCAGATTCAATAAAAAAGTTACTCCTTTGTCACTATGAATGCAGTGTACAGGAAATAAATCCCGATTGAGCTCTAGATTTTTTAAATGTATTTTTATCTTCAAGATACGTAGCAGTTTTTAAAAATACTGAGGCCCTTGGCACTGTTCAAACAAAAAAATATGTCGGGTGGAAATTATTAAAAAATCATTTAGATCATTGTATCTTCAAAATATTTGAAAATCGAGGAACATAAATGGGGGTGTTTCAGATGCCCCTTGATTAGAGGTATCTAAATTTTGTCTTTGAACGTCACTTCTCCGGTTCTCCGGCCACCTGTATGTATACCTAACTGTGTGCATACGTTTTATTTTTACTGTACCTCAGCCATGAGTTCTATCGAACGACTTTCGATCGGTTTTTTACGCATCGAAAGGTTGTAATTTCACAAAAGATTTTAGTTCTTTACGTAACCGCTAGAGGCGCTGCCAGGGTTTTCCATACAAATATTTTACTGCATCGCAAGCGAGTCTAGTGAGAAAAACTCATGGTTGAGGCACTGATTGTGATTGTGATTCTGATTCTGAAACCAGAACCACAGAATTGGTAATAGTCCTACCCACGACCGAGATCAGAGTCACGTTACCCGTCAGCTACTGTTGCTTAGTTTAAATAAGCGCTCCTGGGCAGGGTTGCAACCTTTCTTCGGCGAAATATAGTATTTTTCAAAATAAGCTATAAAAAATATAGTATTATATGGAAAAGCCATCAAACGGTCAAACCTTTACTATTTGCACTACTTTAAAAAAATGTTATCTAAACTAAAAGTAATCCATTAAATTTTTAGACATTATTAGCGGTGCACTTGAACTTGACGCTCTTTCGTTACGCTAACACTCTTTATTAGGACTTCGGCTTCTCAAAGACCATTATTATCATCTCCTTCCTTGACATTGGCAAAATCATCGAATGTTCGTCGATGGATCCAAACCTTAAAAAAATCTCTCAATAAAACCCTTCCTTCGGCTGTTTTGCCGTGTCGTCGGGTAAAAAAAGGTAGACCAAAATTTCATTAATCTTGTCAATTTGTCATTATTGACATGATAAGCACCCAATATCACAGAATAAATAATGACAGAATGGCCACTCTCCGCCCCTCCCTAACATCAGATACCGCAGGTCCCCTGCATCCTGCCGGTGTTCTTGCCGGCATGCCAGGGTTTGCAGTACTAAATGATTCAGTGAAATAGTGATTGTACTAGTTTATATGAATCATATTATCTATGTGTGAAGGCGAAGCAAAGCATAATTTACGATATTATAGTGTAATTGCATTAATTATTGCAATGGAAACATATTGAGCTGTATATGATTAATTATTTATCGACATCGAAAAATAATAAAGACGAGATTTTCGTTTCCTGAATAATTAATCAAGGTATTCAATTCAAAACAGCTGGATTGTAATTATCTTGACTGTTTTCTTTCAAAAACTTTGTTCTAAGTACGAAACAAGTATGTATCAGTATTGTTTGTTAAATATGAAGGTGGCGCGCCACCAGGCTGGTACGGCAGATTTTTTAGTGCAGAATCACTAATAGTACCCATATGTATTTGAAATAAATATATAAATAAATTTGATTAAGTATTGTAACGGCGGCGGCGAGGTACATCACCGTTCTACAAGTTCACGCGCCGCCAACCCTACGCACCTTCACGCACACATTTGCACGTGTACAAACGTAATTTTGACAAGTTTGATATTTGGTATTGTAGTGTGCAGCGGTATCGGAAAGTTTGTATGAAAGTGTCACACAGGTGTGCCCATATGAAAGATGAGTGGATAACTACATGCAAATGGCAGCAGTCAAAAAAAGCTAATGTAGCACATTCATAAATTTTTAAAATGATGGTCTCGTTTCTTAGATTTCGGTTTAGAATAGTATTTTTGAGTATTTTTTCAACAGTTTAACCTCTTAAATGTGGCGATAGTAGGTTCGCGACTAATCGGGTACTGTAACTACTAACTGATGCATGCCTATGCCATAATGTAACAACGAATAGTGATCCATCTTCTTTGTGTGGACGCTAAATGCCGACAATCGTCTAGCTAGACACTGAAAAGAGCTTAGGGTTGTCACAAAAAACATTATGCAAGTACTTACGTTCTTACAGGCGATATATTTGTAAGTTCAAATTAATCTATGTGTTAGTTGTAGTAGTACTGATTTCTAGAAAAATATGAATAGCTTAGGGTAGTCATAAAACACATTTTGCAAGTACTTACGTTCCTACAGGTGATATAGGGTTATATTCCGTCAACCCTCCTAGATACCTAGACATTATGCTATTTCCGGCATAGGTACAAGAGTTTGTATAACTTTACGCACGTTTACGAAGCGCACGCAACGGAAGCGCTCAATAAGAATATATAATATTTTTTCCCGTTTTTGCAACATTTTTCATTTATGCTCTGCTCCTATTTATAGTAGCGTAATGTTATAATAATATAGCCTAAAGCCTGCCTCAGATTCTGTTCTGTTCCGCCCAGACCAAAATTGAAACCGGGTGATCGTCTCACACACACTGGTCACCGGACTTTCTTGATTGGCGCTCAGTAGTGATCTAGCGCTTGCGGAGAGAAGTAGACCAGGTCAGTACTTACAGTGTATCTGGTCTAAGTTGTTCTTTACTTTTGCGACGAAATAAATCGTAATCGTAATATTCGTAATGGACGATTGTATTCGTAATGACGACTTATTGCTTTGGCATTAATAAATAAATTATTGATTAATTTAATCTTCATAAATTCACTCGAAATATCCTAAATGATCACTTGAAAAGAAAAATTATACATGTAAAGAAGTCGCACATTAAAGCACATAAAGTCTGCCATTTTGATAATTTTAGAATTATATGTATCCAGTGACGGCAGTGACACTCGTACCATCAACAGGAATCCAATGAGGTATCATTTATCTAAATCGGTTGAGCCGTTGAGTAGTTACGAGCGGACATAGGAACGGACGTACAAACATAGTATACACGTCAAACACATAACCCTCCTTCCGCAGTTGGGTAAAAAGGGAGAGAAGGTATTAGGTTCACCCGTTCGTTGGGTTGAGAGTGTCACTTTCTAATATAAAATAAAAATGCTTTTAATTTCGTTATTTGTGAACCGATATTAATTCTGTTATTACTTTTCAGGCTCCATTTATGGTCAACTTTCTTGTGAAGCCATAAAAAATTATCAGTCAAATATCTAAGTAATAAATTACGAGATGTTGTCAGGCGCACAGCTGCAGGCGTACTCTTAGCCTCTTTCTTAGCGGCCAGAACCATAGATTAATATGTTATAGCCAGAACGTTCCCAGATCGGTGACGTCGGCCGGTTGCTTGCTAACCGGGCGTTCTTACCATAGACATATATAATAATATGGACTGGAAATACCTACAAAAAAAGTGCATACCTACAACTCTTCTGAGCGCATAAAATGGCTGCCATTGCTAGGGTTGTGTCAATAATGTTACTTGTAACGAATATCGACTATCGATACCAGATATGAGTTTTACTTAACAGTACTATTTCATATATAGGTAATATTGTAACACATAAATAATAAAAGATTACTTAAAGTCCGTTGTCACTGAAAAGATGAGTAGGTTTATTTACTTTTGTTACCTATCTGAGCACCAAATTTTCTGCACAGAATTAAAACGCTTAGGATATTACAGTGAAGGAAGCATAAAGCGATACTAAGGCTGAGATTCAGAGAAGAGACAGCATGTCATACAAATTTGACATACGGAAGCGTAAGTTCACGCTAAGTTTTTTCTCTGGCTAATATTCAGAGACGATGCTAAGCGTAAAGTAACGCTTCCATATGTAATTTTTTTATACAAATTTGACATACGGAAGCATTACTTTACGCTTAGCGTCGTCTTTGAATATTAGCCTTTGATACATAATCCCAAGAAAATGTGCATTCGCTTATTTTATATAGCTTTTATTAGGATGCTCTAAGAAGTTGGGTACCTACTTGGCTGGTAGTATGTTATTCTATAATGTTTATGTTTATATTATGTCTTAATGTGTGATGGGGAAAAATAAAATTCATATGATTATTGGTGTGATAATGTTTAATTAACGTACTTGCGTTTGATCAGTAAAGTAGGATTACAAGGCAGTTCCTAGCTACATATTCATTTCTAAAAAAAATTAGCTTATTTAGAAACTGTCTATATGACACTTTTCTGATGCTCTTCGACCGAGATATTGAAACCTTATATCTAGGAAGATCTTAATTACAGATTTAACGAGGATAACTTGTGGTTACTGTTATGTTCGGAATCAGAGTCCACATGAAAAAAATTGATGATGACGCTTCGTATTGTTTTTGCCTGTACATCATGTACATGTACCTCTTCCAAGAGGTAAATTTTGCACAAATTGGTATATAGTTTATCAGTTATTCAATATTATTTTGGTTGATCCTTATTAGGAATAAAGTCAGTACAATTACCACTTTTGCGCTACCGCCTTTGAATTGTGTCGCCAGTTTGTGTCTTATTCCTATCATATTAAGGTTTATTTATTGAATATTCTCTCTCAAAGACAAGACTTCGTTTCGAAGGGCACTTGAGGAGTGAAAACATGAAGTTATATAATTTATTTCTTTGTGCTTTTTTAAATATTGGATTGGTAGTAAATAGTTTTACTATTATTCAATAATGCAAAGTAATGAAATTATAGTATTTTTCGTACTATCCTTAGATGTGGATAGTTTATAGTACGAAGCATGACCGCATGAAATTATAGTACAAATACTAATATTATAGTACGAAATCCAACCCTGAGGGTGTACAATTCTCGCCAATTATCATCATCGTTCAGCTTGAAGTTGGCACGAGCTAACTTCACTTCAACCCGGCCGTAAAAATCGGAGAAAGGAAAATATTGGACTATAATAAACAAAAAGAAATAAACCTGTGTGTGCCCGACAATTATGTATTGCAAAGGCGACGTCAACGTCTATTGGCGGTGCCCAATAGTAGGACCAATTTACTGAGTTAAGCCCCTTTAACGCGTACAGTTCGCGCCAAACTTATTGTCCGGGTTGAAGTTGGCTCGGGCTTTTCTTTCTCCGATTTTTAAAGCCGGGTTAAAGTTAGCTCGTGCCAACTTCAACCCGGACAATAAGTATGTATGTATAGGATTTAATTTTAATGCAAGAAGTTGTTTTATTTAATTAAATTGTTAAATCCCCATTCATCTAATTTTTCGACTGGGGTCTTGTGATTTTCCTGAAAAGTTTTCATAAAATATCATACAGAGAATTCAAAAATTTGTTTCATTCGGATCGGATAAATGTGCGTTCACCTTTAGTTTAAACGAGTTCCTGGCATCCCTGTTGAGTGTTGTCTTTGGTATACGTAGTGCGTAGGTACAGCGTATCCGAACGCCAAAAGTACAATCGTAAGGTTATGTTTACGGCATAATTTTGTCGAGTCAGAATTCAGTCGGTATCTAATTTAGAACAAAACTTGCTCAATCTTTTAAAAGTTACAAAGAATTTAATAAAAATGTTGGTGACCCTAAAGACGCTTCAACAACAAACTTTTCAAATAGAAATCGATCCAGAAGAAACAGTTAAAGCACTCAAGCTGAAAATTGAAGTAGAAAAAGGTAAAGATTATGTTGCTGATCATCAAAGACTTATCTATGCGGGAAAAATCTTGCTGGATGACGACAAATTAAATACCTATAATATAGATGAAAAGAAGTTCATTGTTATTATGGTAACAAAACCGAAATCATCGGAAACTCCTGCCTCAACTACATCTGCACCAGAAGCGGGTGAAAGCGCTTCAACAGAAAGTGGTGACGGAAAACCTAAACCTACCACTGAGGAAGTACCTAAACCACTCCCCGCTGTAGAAGCCGAGCCTGTGGCAACTTCTAATGAACCTGATTTTGAAGCTACTGTTCAAAGCATAATGGATATGGGTTATAATAGACAACAAGTGGAACAAGCTCTTCGGGCTTCATTCAATAACCGTGAAAGAGCTGTGGAATATTTAATAACAGGTATACCAGAAGATTTACTCCAAGAGCAGGAAGGTGAAGAAGCTACTGATGAGGATCCCTTGGCATTCCTTCGTGATCAGCCCCAATTTCAACAAATGCGTGCAGTAATCCAACAGAATCCTAATTTGCTTAATGCAGTACTGCAACAGATTGGTCAAACTAACCCAGCGCTATTGCAGGCTATCAGTCAACATCAATCGGCTTTTGTAAGAATGTTAAATGAACCTGTGAACCCATCAGCTGCTGGTGCTGCAGCTGAAGAGAATGCCATAGACATTCCACAAGTTCAACAGCCACAAGTGTCACCTCAAGACAAAGAAGCAATTGAAAGATTAAAAGCACTGGGCTTTCCAGAACATATGGTTATACAGGCATATTTTGCTTGCGAAAAAAATGAAAATCTTGCAGCTAACTTTCTACTTTCACAGAATTTTGATGACTAAAAATATTTTTTCATAGATTGTAATATCTCTGTTAAAATGAAGACAAAATTATAAAAGATAACAAAAAAAGTGTATTTAATGTTGTCTACATCAATAGCCTATTAATAGTGATTACTGCTTGTTTCAGGTGTATTTTTACACTGAATTTCAAACATTTGTCATGATACCTATCTAATAAATTTCTTATTGTTCAAATAATTTATTAAATGCTTTTTAATTGTAAAAATTTCGATTCCACCTCGGGATAGCTGCTAACTGCCAGATGAATTTAAAAAAATAATTGATAAGTAATTAACGGGAACTTACTAAGTGGTGAAACAGGCCCTAAGTATCGGTTTCAGATTACATAGTAAAATACTTCATTGGCAACGGCTGTATGTTTATAAATGTTCCCATTTCCGAAAAAACATCTCTTATGCACAATTGTACACCCCTAGTACATGTATAGACTGACAACTCGCTTGTTTTTACAACTTCAGTTATAGTCCGCGCGGAACTGGTTGGCGACGTCTTAGGTAGGGACGGGGGTGAGGCGGCGGGTTACTGTGAACAAACGCAAGCGCCCCGCGCAGGCTACGTCGTCCCACCGCTCACATACCTAAGGCGCGGCCAACTAGTTCCGCGCGGACTATACAAGTCCAATGCCAATTTCCTGTAAACCTTATCATCTATACTATTATAAAATTGTAAAAAAGTCGTTTCTGTACATTGAAGATATTTAAAAAAAAACAATTGGGTTAGAGTATATAAACGATCGCGAACCCAAAAATGTGATTTTTAGAATTCTTGTCTGTTTGTTAGGGGTTGGCGCTAAACCTACTGAATAGATTTGAATTTTATGTTAACTGTTGTAAAGCATAATTTCCAACTTAAAAACTGATGTAAAGCTTTTTTCAATTATTTGTATAGATCCTTAGATAGAGCTTGACCTCTCTGTTGTATGCAAGCCCATAGAAAGAAGAGATCATCATTGTTAGTTTTTTTATTTTTTATTTTCTATTTAAAAGTCCATCGTTCAACTAAAAAAATGAGGTATATCTCATTCCACTCGGTTGCGTAGATGCTGAGATAGAGCTTGACCTCTCTGTAGTATGTATTCCTATTGATATAAGGGATCATTATTGTTGGTTCTTTAATTAAGTTGTCATATGCGCAGAAATCGTGATTGTTAGATTAGTTATAAACGTTTAAAGTGGTATAGACTTAAATTAAACAATAGTTGTAAAGTTTGGTTAGAATTACGAGTTATTACGACTAACTGAAGTTTCAATTTTCCTTTGGAGTGATTTTGAACAACACAGTTTCACAAACAGTATCACCTCAGTACCAGTAACAGTTGCTCATACCGAGCTAAAAACTTTGGCGAAGTAATAACTACGCTGAGCGATAGGTTAAACAGCGGTTTCTGCGGTTAGACTATGGATAGGTGACCATTCTTAAGACATCAAGACCCCATACGAAAACCTATGAAAATCGTCAAAGGCCAAAAAACCAGACGATCAATTTAAAGTTAGGATACCTATCGGTTTTAACCAGTCTGAACGCTATTGCTTTATGTAAGATATTTATATTTACCCACATCTGTTTCGATTGGAACCGGAGCTTAACATATTTTCGGCATAGGCTAGGAGTCTAGGAGGATGATGAAACTGTTATAGTGAGCTGCTTTTTATCTTATTCGGGATCGATTTCTTTCAATTTTGTTTCTTCATCCACGGAGAGCGAAGCCGCGGGCAAAAGCTAGTTCATAATAAAATTTGTCCCTCCAATGACATTATTATAGGTATAAAAGAAATAAAACCACATGAATACATCAAACAGTTAATATTATTAATTTTATAAATAGCATTAACTTAACATAAAGAGCTATGTTGGTATAAATTTTATTCATTCTAAGTAAAGGCACTTTCCACAATGTCTATCATTAACACTAATTCATTTGCCATGATTGATAACAGAAACAGACTTGAAAAAATAACAACATATGTGGTCTCTACATTTCAGTGTATATAATATATCACTGTTCACTACATTAATAAACAATTTAATTGTTATAATAATTCGCAATAATTAAAACAAAGAGGTACACCATCAATCATGGCAAATAAAATATAATAAAATCTTACTTAACTCTGGTAGTCAGCTAAAATTACCCATTCACGAAAATAAAATACAATAACATGTATATTATTATTATGTAGATGTTAGTACTCAACGTGGTATACATGCATAGATCACAAATGTAGGTACCTATTTGTTTTCATAAGGAAACGATACAAATCTGATAGTAATAATTTGATGAAAACTTAGTCCATACACCATTATTTCTCATCCACATTATTACAGTACACTAGTATATATACAAAGGTTTATTATACATTCTTTTTTACATATCTTTTCATTTATACACAATGTACAAAATTCTTATTTCATTTATAAAGGTATGTTTTATTTATAAGTAAAAGAAAAAAAGACAACTGTACATTGCAATATGGATATTGCACAAAATAACTAAAAATTATAACTTTGGCTTATATCCATTATAAACACCCTCTGTGGTGTTGAAAGTATAAGGTAATTATCAGCTTACTTAGTGTAATGTATCTATCACTTCAGTATCTTCAATCACAGACACATGTGATAATATTTATCCGCATCATTCAAATTGTTTGTAATTAATTACAAATACTTATAAATACAACCAACTAATACATCGGCAAGTAGGTATGAACAATTTCAAACATGTTGACATTAAATAATGAAAAAACAATTTTAAAAATTATGTTTACGAACAATCCAACTCTAAAATGGCACCAAGTCTTACTTGCTTGAAATGTATGCTATAAAACATTTTGGAATGGTAAATAAAGTTATAACTGACATTTTATGAAAAAGAAAAAAAACAAACAGTTATGTAAACAGCTTACATGGTGTTGGTATTGTTATTATTATACTGCATAAAAATCAAACAAATGATAAACAACAATAGAAAATTACAAAACACATTAACAATTCAATACATCAAATCTAACAATATGTTATGAAAATATGAATTGATCAATCAATGCATGAACAATTATTTGACTTAACTACTACAATTACAAAATTGTAATTCTTTTACAGTGGAGAGCCATAACAAGCAATTTGAATCCGGCACTCAAAGTCAGTAACAATATGTGCCTTTAGGCTCTGGCAGGGCAGCGGCACACCCGTTAGCCAGCTGGACCTCATTCTATCTTTTGCTGGCAGTATAACTCTTTAAGGGATTTTAATTCTTCTATAAGTGCTTTATTTTGGTTTTCAAGAACGGCAACCCTGTTCTCTAAGCATTTAATGTATTCCTTTTTCTTCCGACGACATTCTCTTGCTGCTTCTCGATTTTTCAATAACCGCAGTTCACGTTTGCGTGTTTGATCTTCTAACATTGGACCTGAAAGTGTTGAAGTATAACTATACTTATAAATATCAGTACATTGTGATTATGATGAATTGTAATTGTATAAAGTTATCATACTCCTGCCCTTTCCCAATTTACTTGGGATCAGCGCAGTATTTCTTCTTCCACACATATCTATTAGCCATCATCTCGTCCTTTGTGAAAATATCGTGCCCGTTATCCCAGCAAGATAAAGTTGAAAATGGACATTTCAAATGTTAGCTATATTATAATTAGTACCCTTTATGAGGTAAATGTGCGAACTTATTTTAAATTTGTGCTTTCCTCCTTTTCCTTTATACTACTTTTTTTTTGTGCAAACACTACCAGAATAGGTACAAACATTTTGTCCGCTCGTTAAAAGCTATCTCGGTGGTCCGTTTCTTTACTCTTGTGGCTATGCAAACAATAAAGTAGGTCCCTTCGGTCCACCCCTCTTGCGACCCCCCATCCGTCCCCCATCCATCAACGATTTTTGGTAAATATGTGCAATTGTGCACGTATTACATACAAGTAGTCCAAAGATCATAATAATAACAATGCTTTCATAGTACCTAGGCACAAATCTATATTGTTATTTCTGTCTGTAATGAACTTGTAAGGTGTATTATATTAAAACATTTATAGCTTAACGTACTGCGCGGTCGCTTATTTGTAACCACCTAAACATGGTAGGTTACCACGGTCATGCGCCTCCTAATGACTTTTATTTTAATATCTCGTTAATTATTGTATGTACTACGCTGAAATTTGACAGGTAGAAAGCTGAACAAAGGTACTAATTATTGATATATCTTTCAGTTTATGTATCCACATACAGATTTGTCTGTTACAAAATAACGCCGCGCGACCTGTGATCCTAAACGTGGAAAACTGAATTTTATTATTAACAGGATACTAATGAAACTTCACGCACATTTGAAGGTAGTTACAAAGCTACGAAATAACATTTAAAGTAAGTCTCTAGAGCTCTTATTCAAAGTGCCCTATTGAAGAGTTTTTATATTTAATTAAAAAAAAATACCTTTAAACGGACCATTTTTTTATTACGGCACAAATTAAAATTAGTTCTTAAGAAGTCGTGATCAAAAGATGATAATAATCCGCTTAACTGTTCCAGAGATCCAGCAAAACCTCAAACGTTACTCCAGAAGGATCTCAAATAACTCGGCACCCGAGGAAAGCACAAATTCAAAATTTGTTCGCACATTTACCTCGTATAGGGTACTAATTATATAGGTAACATTGTATTGAAGGGACATCGACGCACATCCGAATACCATGAGTTCAGTACATGATTCTGGACCCCCTGCGTTGAAATTTTTCCTAACTTTTTTCATCAATTTTCCAATTTTTTCTGCCGTTTTTTTTACTTGAACGTGTAAAAAAACATTATTTCTATCTACCCAAATTAGATTTATAATTAAAAAATCATTATTTCATTTATTTCACTCAAAACAGCAATGTAAATAAAACTCAAAAGAGTACTCAGTCAGCTGTTCCGCTTAAAGTTCACTTGCAAGGTCAATGCCGGCCTAGTACCTACAGGACGAGCGCTCCTCTATTTTATGCGCACCGACAAAGGCCGCGCGCGGCGCGTCGGCTCAATTCAAAGGAGCGGCGGCGTCGCCGCGAAATGCAAAATTCTTTTGTATTACGCCGATTTTGAAATGAATTTCTATTAGTTCCTAGTTTTCGCTCGTGGACTGCAAACGTATGTGCAGTTTGTCGCGAATTTGTGATCTTATCGTAAAGGTATCAAAATCAAAAGTAATTTTCTTAGTGTGTGTGTACTTGTGTCTGTGTATTGTTATTATTTTGATTGCGAAAAATTTAAAATGCATTTCGTACAATACTTTACTGCCCGTGAATAAGGGAATTATGCTCATGTGATATTGCGAAGCACATGGAAAAGGTCAGTGAGTTTATTAATAATACCTACATTAGGTACTCTGAATCTGTTTTATGGAAATTAGTTTATTGCCTCGCATTTTCATATCCTTTTTGGTATAAAATACCTGTTATCGGTTATAAAATTAATAACCTTGATTTTATGATTGTGGTATCAACGTTTAGATGATGTTTTGTAGGTAGGTATCACGAAAACAACGGTCGCGGACTGACGGCAACTCGCGGCGGTGACTTGTGTGTGTAAATAGGTAGGTAGTTGCGGATCGCGCGCGTGATAACATTAACCGCGGAGCGTAATCGCGTTGTTAGCAATACACTGCACGCTCAAAAATGACAATATCTGTAACCGGTCATTTTCTACATGAATGACCTAGGTCATTTTATTTTTGACCTTGAGTGAAACCTTGTCACGACGTTTGTGCGTCGATGTCCCTTCCACTTTGTATATGAATACGAAAAGCCAGAAGTTTGCGCCTTAGATTCGAGCGATAAGGCCGCCTGTTGTATGTTTTGTATTACGTCATATCCTGTGTTGTGTATTACTTGGTGTACAATAATGCTATATATTATTATTTGAACTTGAGACCTATGACTTAACTTGTCCACTGGACTGCCAAGTAGGTCTTGAGATTGTCTCGGTTATGGCCGAGAATCTCGGCGATTTTTAACCAAGAACCGAGGCAGAATTCTGAGCTTGATTTATAGCCGAGAATGACGAGACCGAGGTCTCGGTCGAGCATTATTTCTTTGGTCTTCCTTGTCCCCTACATGCATCCACATTCATGATCAAAACTATTTTGGTAACATGTTCTCCAATTCTAAGCAGGACATGTCTATACTACGATAAGCAGAACAGTTACTGCACAACTTTGAATAACCAGTGCCACTTTCAAACTATCTCTTAATGTATACTCACTCATTCCTAACCCTGTCTATTCTTGTAAACCCACACATTCCCCGTTGCATTCTCACCTCAGCTGCATGCTGTCTTCCTTTTTTCCTTTCATGAATCCCTTTTGTAGCCCAACATTCGGATTCATACCTCATAATGTCATCGGCAAACAGCATGCACCACGATGCGTCTTCCTGTAACTCCGATGTCAGTGCATCGATTAATGTTGGTCAATGAACACCATGTGCAAGTTCTTATGCGCACTTTTTTACTTTTCACACCGTTGGCGAAGTGCTAATAATATTTGCACTTGCACCATTCCAGGCACATCCTAGTTGGTTTTGAGTGACCTCCTCTCGCAATTGTTTTTCTATCACTTTCTCCCACATTTTATAGTTTGTGACATGCTATGAGAGCTTTTCCTCTATAGTTATTGCAGTCATGTTTCACCCTTATTTTACAACTTATTGAAGAATAAATACAGCCAATAACATCCATCTTCTCCCGATATCTTCCATACTTCTACAGTGGTATACCATCTGGAACCGTAGCATTCCCATTTTTCTCAATTCTTATCACCATCCTTACCTCATCAATACAAATTTCATTCACTAATCCCATATTTACTTTTACATTTTCCAGTCCATACATTCTCTTTAATTTAATTATAAAATAATAATAATTGAAATTGTATGATAAATTGTATTTTATAAATACCAACCGGGTACATAAAAATGTTCATCTTGATTTGTCGCATACTGCACTATCGCGCCACCTGCACCGCCTCCCGATACAGCAAGCGTATGCAAACCACTCTCTGTTTGCAGAGCTCCAGCGGGAATCACTACGGACAATTTTTTTTAATTAACTATTCCTTTTTAGTAAACTCTCATATCACGTAACTTTCTTTATAAACCAAACAATTGTTGTGATCTTGATACATCTTGATGATCTTGTACAAGAATAGTTAAAAATAAGTGGTAAGTAAAAAACTTAATAATAATTTTAGTAGATTGGACTGTGTGGCTGACCCTGGCTTGGCTACAATCAGGGATTTTAATTTTGATGACGTAAAAATTTAGTCGCTATTTATTCGAAACTAGCTGTCCCGGCAGACCTTGTTCTGCCCCTTCTGCCCCGTTAGAATTATCTTTGGTATGCCTTTAAGTTGATTAGAGGTTGCATATCATTTCTATTTCTTCCTAACGTTGTTCTGTTTTGATTGACGTCGAATGTTTGACAGTCAAAGTGGCTAAATGGGGAAAGAAAATTGTTATTTTCCCCTTTTTCCTCGTATTTTTTAGGTTATTTCTCTCCATAAGAACCTTCCTCAGACTTCATCAAACACAACAAAAAAGAAATCAGCCAAATCGGTTCAGCCGTTCTCGAGTTTTGCGCTTAGCAACAAATTTAGCGATTCATTTTTATATAAAAGAGAAAGAAAATTGTTATTTTCCCCTTTTTCCTCGTATTTTTTAGGTTATTTCTCTCCATAAGAACCTTCCTCAGACTTCATCAAACACAACAAAAAAGAAATCAGCCAAATCGGTTCAGCCGTTCTCGAGTTTTGCGCTTAGCAACACATTTAGCGATTCATTTTTATATATAAGAAGATTAGTCGCCAAATATCAGATTTAGTCGGTCACCGGTTCAAAAGTTATAAGGGTTTATAGGTGGCCGTGCCAGAGTCAGCCTCCCCAGCTTGGCCGGGATCCAAACCGTGAAAAT
The DNA here is from genome assembly GCA_946251955.1 of Acronicta psi. Classification (NCBI taxonomy): domain Eukaryota; kingdom Metazoa; phylum Arthropoda; class Insecta; order Lepidoptera; family Noctuidae; genus Acronicta; species Acronicta psi. Next base: position 8,191,334 of record OX276472.1, on the reverse strand, counting down.
CGGTCCAGCAGTTCTCGAGTTATAAGTGTTGTAACAAACCCGATTGTTTTATACAGGGTTACTTGTAATTCGACGTATATCCGCCAGGAGCTGATTGGGGGGGCAAAATGCAACAAATTGAACACCACCTATGTATGGCCGAAATTCAATAGTTTTCGAGATATTTCAATTTTAGGGGATTTTCGATCTTTACCCAAAATTTGACACTAAATTCCAAATAAAAAAGAAACTACACATTGAATGGGTACCATTAAAAAATGATATTATAGCTGGCACTTTAATTAAGCTACGTACATCATTAAAAGTGCTTCATCCAACAAAATACCTAAATTGATGAGCGATTTAAGAATAATATCTAACCAATATTTTGATTAAGTGCTTCAAAAAATGTAGTCTAGTTGAAAAAAATACTATGACATGAATCGTACAAACAACTAAAAAAACTTTCCTATTCTCTCAGCTTTCCAAAAAGGTATAAAAGTTAATTATAAGACACTTAATTCATGGCACAGCATGTGTTTGAATCGGCGCTGGGAGAAAAATCATGTGTTTGTGTTAAAAAGATACTAGCTTTCCGCCGACAGCTTCGCCTCCATGATCGGAGTATTTCTTATAATTTATACCCTATGTTACCCGGGGATAGTGTAGCTTCCCAACGGTGAAAGAAAAAGAAGAAAACTATTGAATTTCGGCCATACATAGGTGGTGTTCAATTTGTTGCATTTTGGCCCCCCAATCAGCTCCTAGCGGATATACGTCGAATTACAAGTAACCCTGTATAGTAGATGACTGATTTTGAGTCGGTGCCAAGCACTCAATCAACGAAGATCATTTATTTAATTGAATTTGTTTGGCTGGCACAGACTCAAAATTAGTTATTAAGATTAAAACGATTTTTCGCTTTTCCGTAAACTTTTTTCGTCGGTAATTTTTTTTGTAAAAACTATCTAAGTAGTTAGACAGAAAAACGCATACGTTATAAACGTTGTTTGATTACTTAAATTATTCTATCTGTAATCTCATCAGCTCGTGACACTTGTGATAGTTTTTGCTACCTGGCTTACCTAGTATAACAAAAGGAACCCTTTTTATGGGTGCAATAAACAAAAGGCTTGTTAAAATGTTTCCCGTTGAGAGAGTAATAGTAGAGATATACACCGTTATAAAAAATACCTTAGCTATTCTCGATCTTATGAATCAGAATCAGGAACCAAACACATTGGCGAAGAAAAAAAAAATTTTTTTTTTCGTTATTTTGTCGTTATAATGACTGAAATATTCTAAAACGATAGAGAGCCTAAAAAGTGAATGACCTTAGGGTAAGTGCCCCCGTATGGTCGGCCGTACACTCGTAGGCATCTTTACTTAGATAAGTGTGCGAAAACGTTTCACTATCACACACACACACTACCCAGCGCAGGCCACGTGGGCGCACGGGGTAGAAATACTAGGAGCGGCGGGCGGGTGGCAGGGGGCGGGCCACGGGCATGCCGGAACTCCGGGAGTAAACAGTTTCCGAAAACCTGTGACGCAAGCGCACGCGTGTCGGTAATTGCGCTCGAGACAATTTTTTACGTAAACCGCGCACGGGCGTTATTTAAAATGTACAGTAACCGCGAATATTACGAGATGGTGCGAGTGTACATACAAAGTGGTGAGAGTCTCTACGAAGCACGTAGACTATACGAAGCTAAGAGCATCCCTCGGTTACGGGCTCAAGGAATTGTTAATGCAACAGTTCCTCACGCGATGTTACACAGTACTTAGTGAATACTTAATCGTTGGATAGGCCTTGGCGGACCCGTGGCTTGGCCTCCTAGGTCACCGGACTATACACCCTGTGGTTTTTTTTGTGGGGTGAAATTAAACGTCACGTGTATCACGACAATTAAACAAAATCCAGAGGAATTAACATCGAATTAAAGACAAACATAATTAGTGCATTTGACGCCGTAAAAAGTGACAGTGCATAATGTTGTTTAATATAATTAATTTTAAATAAAATAATTGAAAATAAAACATTCCTTAAATGAAACTTAATGCTACGTGATTTAATTGTACTAAGGGATAGTAAAACTTTAAATTGTTTTTCATATAAGTAGCTTTGTATAAAAATTTTTTTTTTTTTAAATTCCTCTGAGTTTTCTGTACAATTTGGTATATATGTACCTCAGGTACAAATTTGGGCTGAGTTGTATGGGCTTTCGATGACCTCCTTTAGACAAATCTACACCATTGTCAACAAGGCTCGGCCGTTTCAATTGTAAATATGAAAAACATCAGAGGCTCCTTTCTTTATAGCACCAGTCACCACCCTAAGACAACATTGTTCTTAACTGTCGTATTAGGGTAAAACTTGTAATGATAGTTTAAGTTGTTGCAATAAATAAATAAATGTTATCTACTATTTTGTCTCGCTCTTTCTCGTACAAATTCGAGACACGCAAACAAATAACAAGATACGCGTTGGTAAAACTTTTGTCTCGGCGTGCCTTATCCATTTAAGGAGAAATCCGTAACTATTAAACTGAAACTAGACCTAGAGAGATAAATCATTTAGTAGCAAACAGTTGTAATTTATTACATGCATTTTAAATAATGGTATTGTTTTCTTTTAATTATTATTGTGATAGGTATCTTGGTATAAAGATTGTGCTGTTATGTTAATATAACATTAGCATTTTAACTGGCGCCAAGTTTTTCGGAAAAATATATTAATTTTTATATTATAGATTTGAAAGTAACTCTGGTCTGTTGTAACCATTTAATTAACGTCTGAACAGATTTATATTAAATCTGGTAAGCAGATTACAGCAGATATCTGATTGAAATAGGACAATCTTCCTTACGTTAAATAATCCTTACTAATATTATAAATGCAAAAGTAACTCTGTCCGTCTGTCGCGCTTTCACGCCAAAACTACTGAACCGATTGAAATGAAATTTGGTACACAGATAGTCTAGAGCCCAAGAAAGGACATGGGTTGCTAATTGAATTGCTTTTTAATGCGAAAAAAGGGCAGTAAGGGGTTGAAAGTTATATTAAGATATACCCAGACCACACGGGCGAAGCCGCTGGCGGAAATTTAGTAAAGTATAAAATAGGCTAATATGATATGAAAGACAAAGTTCTTTTGTAGAAACTAACTTAGCACTGACGCAATGACGACTAAAAACAAAAGAAAGAGTACATTATACTCTAGCTAGACTAGATTCAGGGTTGGTGAGTTAGCAGATTTATCAAGATCATCGAACTGGCTTAGGGTTGATCTTTTTAAGAGGTAGAGGCACGTGTCCAACTTTTCGGTTATAAAGTCTATAAATAAGAAAATGTTGATACCACATTAACTTAAAAAAAGAAAATATGTTTCTATGAATATAAAACCAACAATGAAGTCGTAACCCATCTTTTCTTTTGTAATTTTTTTCTATAGCTTGTAAAATGTAACCCATCAAAAACATACAATGTAGAAAAATGGCCAACGCAACAAAATTGTCACTACAATTTTATGAGCTATCATTCAGAGCAATGTCTCTAGCTCTACAAGCTCTCTCTACAAAGCTTGTAATATCAAGTTTGTTGCTGACGTATAACACTGGACAGATGTTTCGCATGGGTAACACGTTTGTTACCCTTAGGTAACAAGTTTATCGCGAACGCAACGTGTCAATGTCAAATTGTGTGCTTGACAGTATTTTTCTATTGCAATATACGTTTAACACAAACCGCATGAAAAATACCAAGTTCGTACGTTCACTAGAAGCATGAACATGTCTCCTTTAAAATATAGCTAAATCCTACACAATAATATTTATCATATATGCGAACGCCACAAAGCGATTGTTTAAACGTATTTACACTAAAAATATCCTACATCTTGAAAAATCTCACGTGAAATTACGGGGGTGGCGGGGATCGAACCAAATCTTACAACATCGCACCAAAGGGGATGGGGGTCGAAAAGTCACCAAAATCATCTCACGTAATTAATGGACGCCCCCTTACCAACAACGAAGACACAGGAAGCAAAGGTACCATGAGAAATAAATATCAGTAAGTATTATAGATGATGTAAAATAATAATTATTTAAAACCAAAATAGCAGAAGGATGGTTATAAAAAAGTTTATGAAATTCTCCATACTCTTTTCTTATTACGAGGAACACTCAGTTTTATCATAAAATCAATCATATTTCTAACGACGAATAATTCCACTAGTTAACAAATTTTTATTTTTTTGTGGTCTCAAAAAAAAAAATTATGTTGACCTATGAACCTATGACCTCTTCCTAATGAATTCTTTCTTTAAGAAGGCGCCCCATAGAAAGTGGACCTGGCGAAGTCCCGACGCTGTGACCAGGATTAGGACTAGATTTCATTTTGGCTGATAGGCGGCACATATTCAGAGATTTCTCCGTGATCAACAGGTTCAACACCGGTAGTGATCACAGACTTGTTAGAGGCACTCTGAATATTAACTTCAAAGCCGAACGAAATCGCCTCATAAAGTCTACACTCAGACCTGCGTATACCCAAAGTACTGTAGGATCCGATCAGTTCCATTTGGAACTTCAAAATAGATTCGACTCGCTGGAAACCACTAATGACGTGAACAAAATAACCAACAACTTAGTGAAGACGGTAAAGGAAATGGGACGTAAATATTACCCGCCGCAGTACAGCAGCAAGAAGTCCAAACTTTCGCCTGAAACGCTGGAACTTTTGAGGCAGAGACGAGAGACGCCATTTAGCCAACGTTCTTCGTCAGACGCTAGATCTCTTAACGGGCTGATACGTAAGATGATTAGACGAGACCTTAGGCGCTCCAACACACGCAGCATTATGCTAGCGATTGAGCAGAATAAGGGGTCCAAAGTCTTCACGCGCCAGTTCGCAAAGAGTCATCTGACAAGACTCAAGACAGCAGATGGCAGTGTAGTCACCTCAAAACCAGAGATCGCGGCAGAGGCTGAAGGGTTTTATGGACAGCTGTACCAGTCGAAAGCGGCGAAGCCTGCGTCCCATGGAACCGATGATCCAAGAGCCCAATTGACGCGCCATTTCACCGAGGATATCCCGGACGTTGACCAAAGCGAGATTAGGGTGGCTCTAGAACAGCTTAAAATCAATAAAGCCCCAGGCGATGATGGCATCACGACTGAGCTCCTAAGAGCCTGCGGAGCTCCAGTCCTTAAAGAGTTAGCGAAGCTCTTTGATGCCGTCATCCATAACGGGGTAATACCGGAGGCCTGGTATGGGAGCGTGGTGGTATTGTTCTTCAAAAAAGGAGACAAGTCTCTTCTCAAGAACTACCGGCCGATATCGCTCCTAAGCCATATATACAAGCTGTTCTCTAGAGTCATCACGAATCGTCTCGCTGGGAGACTTGACGAGTTTCAACCGCCAGAGCAGGCAGGGTTTCGGAAAGGCTTTAGTACCGTGGACCACATCCACACTGTTCGGCAGATTATACAGAAGTCCCACGAGTATAACCGGCCGCTGTGTATGGCGTTTGTGGATTACGAAAAAGCCTTCGACTCCATCGAAACATGGGCCGTTCTAGATTCTCTGCAACGATGTCGAATAGATTGGCGATACATCGAGGTGCTGCGATGTTTGTATAGCGCTGCTACGATGACCGTTCAGTTCCAAGACCACAAGACAAGACCTATCCAGCTGCGTCGAGGAGTGAGACAGGGGGACGTCATCTCCCCGAAACTGTTCACTAACGCGCTGGAGGATGTCTTCAAAACCCTGGACTGGACTGGACGGGGCATAAACGTAAACGGCGAGTACATTGCGCACCTTCGATTTGCGGACGACATCGTCATTATGGCAGAGTCTCTGGAAGATCTGAGCGAGATGCTGCACTCCCTGGATGAATCCTCTCGACGAGTGGGCCTTGGCATGAATTTGGACAAGACAAAGGTCATGTTCAACCAACATGTCGTGCCAAAGCCGGTATACGTCGCTGGTACCTTACTCGAAGCTGTCCAGGAGTATGTCTACCTTGGACAGACAATCCGGTTTGGACGAAACAACTTCGAGAAGGAAGCCGATAGGAGGGTGCAACTAGGGTGGGCTGCGTTTGGTAAGCTTCGTCAAGTCTTCTCGTCGCCTATACCGCAGAGTCTGAAGACGAAAGTCTTCGACCAGTGCGTCCTGCCTGTTATGACCTACGCTGCCGAGACGTGGACACTCACAGCAGGACTGGTCCACAAGTTTAAAGTCGCTCAGCGTGCGATGGAGCGAGCTATGCTTGGGGTTTCTCTGAAGGATCGAATCCGAAATGAGGATATCCGGAAGAGAACCAAAGTTACCGACATAGCTCGCAGAATCTGTAAACTGAAGTGGCAGTGGGCCGGTCATGTCTGTCGAAGGACCGATAGCCGATGGAGCAGACGAGTCCTAGAGTGGAGACCACGAACTGGCAAGCGAAGTGTGGGACGCCCTCCAGCTCGCTGGACCGATGACCTGAGTAGGATAGCCGGTAGCAGCTGGATGCGGAAGGCAGAGGACCGGGAGAAATGGCGCGCCATGAAGGAGGCTTATGTCCAGCAGTGGAAAACAGTAGGCTGAAGTGATGATGATGAGTTGACCTATGTTCCTCATAACTAAGTGTTAGCAGAAAAAATATATCTATCACGACATTCGCGTCTTATTTTTTTCTAGAGACAAATATTTTATTTGACTACGCGGTAACTTTAGTTTAATGTTCATTTCATCGATTCAACAAATATCTTGTTTCAAATTGAATTAATATGTCAACTAGAAAGTGTAAACAAAATACTGATCGTTTTTGCAGATCCGTTAAAAAGCGCGTGTCTCCATTATTTTGAATTTCCTGTTGCAAACCAAAATAAAAAGTGGAGGCCTCATGTATTTTGTAAGAAAACAAACAGCCTTCAAAAACACCACATATTTACTGTATGATTTCTAACTAATTTGGAGGCAGTGCCAAACTACTAATTTAATTTTACGACTTTCGTTGTTTGCTTGGCACCGACTCCAAATTAGTTAGAAATCATAATGTAAATATGTACCTGTTAGTTTTCACTTTTTTGTTCCTAGGTGTTTTTAAGGCGGTTTCTTTTTTGTTTAAAAGTTTTTGTGGGATATTGTATTTTAGGCCAACTAAACGCACTGCCCTAATAAGACAACGAGGTTTCGGAGTAAACCAAAATATCATCTATGTACTTATACAATATTTTTAAACCACTCAACCGATTTCGTAAAATTTATATGGGGACCACACGGAAAGCACCATCTTTCGAATAAAAAAAAAGAAGCATCAAAATCGGTTCACCCAGTCGAAATTTCTGTGTAACAAACATAAAAAAACAAATACAGTCAAACTTCAAAAAGATAAGGTCCTCAAACCTTATCTTTTTGAAGTTGGTTGAAAAGCTGGGGATTTTTTATTTTTTTTATTTTACTATTTAAACAGTACTTACAACTATTATTACAGGTACAACCCAATGCAATAGCGAAGCAAACTTTAATATAGGGATGCCGGAAATTCAAAAAGTATCGATATATATCGTATCGATATTTAAAAAAAATATATCAATATCGATATTTATATTTTCAAAAAATATCGATATATCGGCCAACTTAAAACTAAATTATAAAACCGCCAAAAAAAAGGTCATTTTAAGATTCTAAAAACAAGCTCTGTGATGTTGGAAAATGTATTGCAGGCGGGACAAGCTGTTCGTTCATAAACAAAATTGTTTCTTTGCTTGGACTTTTTTTGCTTGCTTTTTGTTAGGACTTTTTACGCAGTCGGGTTTTTTGTTTCATTTAATAATTGATTTTATTTCCTTCTTTTTAGTTTATAAATTACCATAGAATCACTACATAGATCCTAAATGATAATTTAAAATGTAAATTGATACAACTAAAGATCATTACTTTTCAAAATCAATTCGCACATTAAAGCGTATAAAATCCGCCATATTGTTTTATTTCATGTACCCAGTGACACTCGTGCCATCAAGACGAATCTAATGAGGTGTCATTTATCTAAATCGGTTGAGCCGTTGAGTATTTACGACCGGACATAGGAACGGACATACATACATGCAGCCAGCAGTTGTGGCCGACGTCGCCGCCACACATATCTATCCGGCACACTTAAACACATTAACTCTAAAATGTTGGCGTTATGTTTGCCGTTGCACTCTTGAATAGCGAGTTCGTTAATTTTATTAGTTGAAATTTCATTTTGTAAAAACTAATAATTAACTCTCAGCTGAAGCACAAAAACCATGTTAACTAGTGTTCTTGTCGATAAACAGAACGTAAACGAATTGTTTGTTGCCTTGTCTGCAAAATCCTAACCAAGTTACTACCATAGAAAAAACAATAAGATGGTATTATAACAAAAAAAAACGATGCAACTTTAAAGTCCGAAATAATAAATAATTTTGAATGAGATATGTAGGTTTGGTATTATAGCAATAGTAAGCTGATGCCGTCATCATGCCTTCTCGCCACAGATTACGTCACCATGCTGAATTTTAATGAGGTTCCACTAGTTATGACGTCATTGATGCAGGAACTCGTACATGTATACCTAAGTTATTGATATTGAAAACAAGTAACACAATTTTATATTAAAATACGTTTATTTATGATATAATTTTAGGTGGTCTCATGAATAATGTTTACAATAGTACCTAAAATGGTCAGTCCTATTATTTTATACGTAAAGGTTCTTTTGCATAGATTCTGGTGTTTAATATTCCTTATAGCGTCTGGTGAAAACGTTAAACTATAAAATTTGCATACCTGTAAAGTCACGGACGCATAAGTAGCCGATGTCTGCTTACAGTATTATTTCTACACCACACGTGTTCGTGCTTTACAAAATACATATCTTTAGACAACCGCTCAAATATTTTAGTATTGATTAATACGTATACACTAGCTTTTGTCCGTCTTTTCGTCAACTATACCACAGTGCCTCAAGACAAAAGTCTTCAACCAGTGTGTGTTACCAGTGATGACATATGGCATAGAGACGTGGTCACTCACTATGGGCCTCATAAGAAAGCTCAAGGTCAGCGAGCTATGAAGCGAGCTATGCTTGGTGTTTCTCTACGCGATCAAATCAGAAATGAGAAGATCCGTAGAAGAACCAAAGTGACCGACATAGCCGAAAGGATTAGCAAGCTAAAGTGGCAGTGGGCGGGGCACATAGCTCGTAGAACTGATGGCCGCTGGGGCAGAAAGGTTCTCGAGTGGAGACTACGCATCGGAAAGCGCAGCGTGGGACGGCCTCCAACGAGATGGACCGATGACCTGATAAAGGTCGCTGAAAGTCGTTGGATGCAGGTAGCATGCGTCCGGTCCCTGTGGAAGTCAATGGGGAGGCCTTTGTTCAGCAGTGGACCTCTTTTGGCTGACGATGATGAGTTTTTGTCCGCGGCTTCGATCACGCGAATGTAGAAGCAATAATAGGATTAGAAATTTATCCCAAAGAAGTTAAAAACAAAAACATAATGATCTCATCTTTATAAGGGGTCGCATACAAAGAGGTCAAGCTATATCTCAGGATCTATTCTAATGATTGAAAAAGCTTTACATCAGTTTTTAATAGGAGCATAAAAGCATAATAATATATGCTTTACAACAGTTAACACGAAATTCAAATCTATTCAGTAGTTACAGCGCCAACGCCTAACAAACAGACAAGAATTCCAAAATCATTTTTTTGGGTACGCGGTGGTTTATAAGTATATATACTCTTTCCGACTGATAGACAACGTACTTAAAGCTTAAACGGTGGCTCTAGAAGTATAAAATAATATTATATGATGAAGGTGAGCACACTTAGCGCTAAGGCGGCATATGGGGGAAATTCTAGAAGTACCTAGTTAACTATATTTATTTATGCTCTGAACTTTCGATAGGAACTGATCGATCGTCTATATACAGGGTGTTTGGTAGAACGTTGAACATACGAAAATGGTGGTTAGTTGGGGTCATCTGCTACCCACTTGGCCCAAATAATTTGACCGTGGCCACACCATTTTTCTTTACTTTTTTTAATTTCACAGAAAATTACCAGTTTTTTTTTTAACTTTAAATTCGAATATCTTTACTTGTGACGGGTAAAACAGGCAGGATGTTGTTTGTATTCATGTCTAATTGTAGCAGACTCTCATAAAATTATTGTTTGGTACAGATGTTAATGGGAAAAAAAAGTTATGAGTCTTTAAAGGTACAAAAAAATGAAAAAAAATACATTTACCCGTCACAAGTAAAGATATTCGAATTTAAAGTAAAAAGAAACTGGTAATTTTCTGTGAAATTAAAAAAAGTAAAAAAAAAAACGGTGCGGCCAAGGTCAAATAATTTGGGCCAAGTGGGTAGCAGATGACCCCAACTAACCACCATTTTCGTATATTCAACGTTCTACCAAACACCCTGTATATTCGGTATTGTGGGCGAGGTGGGACCTTTAACCGCAACAGGATAATATGATAAAGTTAGTTTGATATACAACATTATTTATCATGGCTTAGCTAGGTTAAGGATAATTAAAATTTACAAGTAGGTACTTATTACTCGAATACCTATTTGTTATATTTTTTACGTTTTGCATCAATCGGATTAAAAAAAATATGTTTATAAAAAAGGCCCTAAAAATAGAAGTGTGAAGAACTGTGACATTAATTATTATTATTGATATATTGATGAGAGATGAGAAAATGATACTTTTAACAGAATTTTAACATAATTAAATAACAGCAACACACAAATTAATAGTACTTATTCCAGTAAAAAAAAGGGAAATAAAAACAAAATCACAAGCTATATTGTTCTTCTACTGGTTCTATTTTACAAATATTCACAGATCCCAGTGATATGTAATGTGTCTGTAATGAAGATAATGAATTTAAAAATCGTTTGATTAGTGAAAAAAGTTTGTTCTATAAATTATAGACACTTAATAAGAATTGTCCCACACGCTAAACTACTTATTAAATGAATATATTATGGACCTACTTAATAGTTCTGAATTCCTAACATTATATCAGCCTGTTTAGACAAAATGATCAAAATCATTATAATGACAGTGGAAATCAAATCCTGAAGCTTCTGGTTATGAGCTGTGTTCAACATAATGTACAAAAGTTATGTATGATGCGTTGTAACAGGTTAGTGACACATGTTGCACACAGAAACGAGTCTCAACGGCGGCACATATAACTGACCTGGCGCAAATGATAAAGAAGATGACAGCGACACTTCATTCTCGCTTCCCGGTTTAGATCCCATGCGATTTTCTGTAATATTATCAGGTTCTTATACTATTAAGTGCTTAAGCTTTATCTGTTCAGTTGTTCACCCATTTTAGTTACCCGTAACCTACATAACCTAATCCAACCAATCAATGAAGAGTACCACTCTTACAACATAGGTACTTCTTAAGGCTATTATTATTTATATTACGGCAAGTACTAATCAGTATCATGTATAAAATATAATTATGTTCTGTATAGAACCAAGTTATCCAAATGCTGTGCTTTCTACATTTCATTTCATTCTATTACAGATCACAATCTCTAGAATTGTTGTTTATTTTATTATAGTTTTCAGTTATAACATTCAGTAACAGGCATATTTTTCAAACTTTAACAAGAATTTAACTTATAAACTTGAAATTAAATAAATATTAAGCACAATCTTCATAACAGGATACTAATATTAGTGGTGATTGGTTTTCATATTCCAATAATAATTACTGTAAATAAGCAAGCTGCATAGTTAGCTGATTGAGTCAGACAGTTGTGTAGTTATCAGTCAAAGACGATGGAAGTTTAGATACAATGATGGGATATACCACTGATGCTATAGGTACTAACAGTAAGGAATTCAAGACAGTAATATTGACTTACCAGCAATTTCAGCACCACCAAGATCATTCAGTATTTTGCGGTAAGATGGACGCCTAGTCAGCATTTCCCGATATTTTCGTTTTGGACTTTCATCACCACTACAACTGTCGTCACTGCATGATTGACCTTGTGTGCTTACTACTGTGTTTGGTTCTGGCTTTATCTAGAAATTTTTAAGGGGTAAATGTAAAAATAAAATTATTTCGATCCGTTAACCTGCGCTGTCCCCTTAGAGGGACAGATCGGGAAAAACTTGGATCTGGCCTCCAATTAGCAACAAGGGACAAATCGAACTTCCTGTTTTCCCCAATAAAAAATAAATATAATATTCTTAAAAAAGAGACAATGGTTAGGGTTTATAATCATGTGTATTTAAATAACATACAAACAAATAATTATCTATCAGCCAGTCAGCTGTAGGTACAATTACAATCAGTCTCAGGTTTCTCTTAGGTTTTTCTACTTTAAGCAAGGAGAAGATATATATATATATATACAAAATTTACAGGACCCATGCAGGAGTTCCACAAGGAAGCATTCTTAGTCCAACCCTCTATCTGATCTTACTTCAGATCTGCCCATAACTGACGACGACGACGACGTCGTAATCGGTACTTTTGCTAATGATACATCAGCGTTAACTGCCCATGATGATACGACACAAGCAAGTTTCATGCCTCGACGATCCCTATATAACATCACGAAATGGCTAACAACCTGGTGGATAAAAAAAGTGAAGGAGGCTAAGTCGGTACAAGTGACCTTTACGACGCACTGCGAAACATGTCCTCTGGTGTCGCTCAATAGAGTACAAATACCCCAAGCATATGAAGCCAAATACCTTGGAATTTATTTGGATCATTGTCAAACATAAATTCACAAAACAAAAAGCACTGGGAATTCAAGTTCAACTCTGGGACATAGCCTCCAACTCCAATCTAGAAATACTGCAGAGGTTTTAGTTAAAAAAGCTAAGGATAATTACAAATGCTCCCTCGTTCATAAAATCCAACAATTACACCACAACCTTTTTTATTAGAATTAATATAGAAATTAGAACAGTTCATGAAGAGATTAATTAAATACTCAGTAAAAAGTACATGAATAGATTAGAAAATCACCCAAACATACTATGCACTTAATGAATTGTAATCCAACATTCAAAAGGCTGAAGAGAAAATCCCTTAGAGATTTATAGGAACTTTAACACTTTAAATATAGGGGGCACAATGATGAATGTTCCCATGAAAGAGATTGCAAGAACACAATGAAAAAAAAATGGCTTGCACATAATGCACTCTAATCAAATAAATTATTAGATGAAATAAAAAAGCAATTTTCCAACATCCAAGTAAGTAGGTACTTAATTTCCAATATTCCGTACTCTATGATTACACAGAGCTTGTTTTAAGACTTTTAGTTAGTACAGTTTTCGCCAATCTTATTGTCCCAGAGAGAAAAATACTGGAAAAATGACAGCCTACAACTTAAGCTTTCATTTTTATTTAGTATAGTCCAATATATTTTGCTCCAATTTTTACAGCTGGGTCGAAGTTATAGCTTGTGCCAACTTCAAGCCAGACAATAAGATTGGCGAGAACTGTAGGTACTACTTTTAATGCAGTCAGGTTTCATCTTATAATTTATTTTATTTCCTAATTTTTAGTTTTTATAACAAAATGATAGTGTGTATTTATCTTAGTAAATTTTTTATGTTATTTTCCTGCAGAAAAACATATAACCTGTCATTTTGTTATTTAAGAATTTCATGTACCCAGTGACACTCATATCATCAAAACAAGTCTAATGATGTGTCATTTATCAAAATCGGTTGAGCCATTGAGTAGTTACGAGCGGACATAGGAAAGGATATACAATCATACACATTAAACACATAACCCTCCTTCGTCAGTTGGGTAAAAATTACCTATAAACACTTACTAAAACTTAAATTAAAGTGCACATACTGCACATAACTGCATATAAAGTGCACATACATCTTGTTTGAATTAGAAAGGTTAGTTGTTTTGATAAACAACTAATTTTAAGAGAAACATACATGAAAGAAATTAGGAGATCATCAAAGAGATTAGCAGGTGAAAAAAATGCAAGAACAAAAATATTATCTTCAATTTAAGCATTACCTGCAATGTTTGCAATGTTCCTTGTGTTGTATGTATCACAGAACTTGGTTTGCTGACAAGAATCACATTTCCTTTAGGTAACTGCACAGATTGTATGTTGGATGCGGTTTGAATGACTGATTGTTGGTTAGGTTGTATTACTGATTGAACCTGAAAATATAATTGATAGTGTAAAGTTTTTACAGTTTTCATGAACTATATTGCAATACATCATAATATAAAACATTATTTTTAGCTGATTGTACTAGACCAGCATGAACATTTACTCATTCAATTCAAGACCAAGGTTTATTGACATCCATTTACAAGCATAAACTGACAACTCCTCATGCAAAGGGATGTTGATATCAACCACTATCAACATATAATTGAAACCACAAATATGAATATAAGACTAAACAAAAATAAACACCTGTGCAGATGGAGCTTGTGTTGGTAACGTTAGTTGTACAATGCTAGTGACAGCTACTACATGAGGTGCAGACGCGGCCGCCGAGGAGCTTGCACTGGCCAGCGGATCCGTGGGACCAGCACCGCTTGAAGTGCCATTCTCTTCCACCATTCCATCCATGCCCACTAAGGTCACCTAAAATTCAAGGTCAACTTTCTGTGCATTCCTTGATCTTCAGACATGCTCAAAGCAATATTATTTTTTGTTGAATATAAACACTGGTTTCTGAAGTTTCTTGTAGGCTTTGAAATCCTAAAACGGAATCATCGCGTCATAGACGGGACGCGGAATTTCCTATTGCGTCTAATACATACGCAATATATTTTTAAGATATTTACTAGATTTGAGTACTCCAATAACATAATGGATCATACATTATTTGTGAATCCAAATAAAAGTAACCATGACAGGTCGCAAGGTTTGTCTTCACAAGCACTCACCAGTTACGTATTCCTCGTCACCGTCTATGCTGCGTCCGGAGTGGGTGAACGGGATGGTACGTAGTAGCCACGTCAACTGCGAGAAGACTCGTCACTGGCGGAGACCTATGATCTTGTATGCGTCATAACAATATGGCCGAAATTTGTCAGACGCATGCGCTGAATTTACAATTTTTTCCCTAGATTACGGGAAAAACTGTTTGGTACCTACATAAAAAAAATGACAGTATTGTGGTATCAAAATCGATATTTTTTCAGAACAATAAACCGACCAACTTAAGGTGAATGCTCCAGGGTAGCCCGCGAAATTCAAATTTCCGTACGTTTTTTGCAATTTGCAGCTGAGTATCGGATATTTTATTAATAGAAACTAAATTCGCGGTACTGGCATGTATGTATTTACACAATTATACTTATTAAAACTTTCAATATAATTGTCTAACTTAGAGAAAAGAGAAAATGTGCCATTTTAATAATAACTTTACGTTTAATATAAATTTTAACTTAGTGGGTTACATTGATAAATTTAACTAATATAATGATATAAATACATACATGCCAGTACCGCGAATTTAGTTTCTATTAATAAAATATCCGATACTCAGCTGCAAATTGCAAAAAACGTACGGAAATTTGAATTTCGCGGGCTACCCTGGAGCATCCACCTTAAAACTAAATTATATTTAAGTTAAAAGATTACAAATGACCTTTTTTTTTTGGCTGTTTTATAATTTTGTTTTAAGTTGGCCGATATATCGATATATCGATATTTTTTGAAAATATAAATATCGATATTGAAATTTTTTTTTTAAATGTCGATACGATATATATCGATACTTTTTGAATTTCCGACATCCCTAGTCTGAAGTTGACACGAGCTAACTTCAACCCGGCCGGGGCCGGGCGGCGGCCGTAAAAATGGAGAGAGAATAATATTGGATTAAAATGATTTAAAACGACATCCTACGACTCAAGCTTTCGTTTATAAATGTTAAAATCCAATATTTTTCTTTCTCCGATTTTTACAGTCGGGTTGAAGTTAGCTCGTGCCAACTTCAAGCCGGATTTTACATCGGCATTCTTTGCATCAGGGTTGCCAAATGTACAATTTAAGTCGTATTCCTACGATTTTTTAGGAGATATGTACGACCGAAAGTTAAAAATTGCACCTGATTATTTATACGACTATTTAGTGTATGAAACTGGATTAACTACTGGTTAACAAATAGGTTAACTTATATAATAGGTATAAGCTATATTTTTTCACAAGTTCACACTATAAAAAAGGTACTCAAACATTAAAAACAGCTGAATGGTAATTATTTTGACTCGACTGTATTAAAAACACTGTTTTCTTAATGTTATTTCAGTATTCTTTAGCTATTAAGGAGGCGCGGAATCCAGTGGGTACGGCAGATTGTTTAGTGCAGAATAACTTATTAGTGGGTATCCCTAGCCCTTCCCGACCATATTATAAAAAAAATCGGTATTTTTAATAGACACTCAAAGAACTAACTTCAACCCGGACAATAAGTTTGGCGAGAATTGTATCTGTTACAACCTAAAGCCGCTTCCAGACGTTCAGTTTTAACTGAACAATTCTAACTGATCAGTTGTACTGATAAGTTAAATCGTATGTGTGTCGGCAAAACTGAGAACTGTTCAGTTGAACTGATCAGTTAAATCGTACTCAGTTTTGCCTACACACGTACGCCCATTTATGGCTCTAATCTGGAGCAGCCCATCTGGGGAACTACCTCCACCTTACAGAAAACTGCAGCCAAATAACACACTTTAATGTGTGTTGTGTTCCTGCAGTGAATAAGGTCGCCAGAGGTCCTTTTAAGAATGCGCTGTGCTGGCAGTAAGAGGAATATTTCCTCAAACTGTCGGCGCAGTGAATCCTCCATAAACCTTTAAGAGGTTTTTCGGGTCGACAACGCGCGAGTGATACCCCTGGTGTACACTGGTGTGTACTTACAATGTTGTTTTGACATTTCTAAACTCTGCTGAACAAAAGTGTTTGTTTGCTACCAAAAACTCCCCCAACAACAACAAATCAACTCTAGGCAAATTAGAGCTATTTGCCTTTGTAAATTCTTGGTCCACCATGTTTTGAGAACACAAAACTAAGCAACTGATCGATGGAAATCACGAAATACGCGTAAAAACGCAGATAAAAACAATTGAAAAGTGCAGATATCGTCCAAGTTCATACGAAATAAACTGACGTCTACACTGCTTACATAGCCGTGACGTACATTTCTCGTCAAACTTATTGTCCGGGTTGAAGTTGGCACGAGCTAACTTTGACCCGGCCGTAAAAATCGGAGAATCATATATATTGGATTAAAATGATTTCAAACGACAGCCTAATTAAGTACTAGTACTATTACTTGAGCTTTCGTTTTTATTTATTACAATCCTATAAATTTTTTTCTTCGATTTTTACGGCCGGGTCAAAGTGCCAACAACCTCGTGCCAACTTCAACCCGGACAATAAGTTTAGAAGAGAACTGTAATTCACTCTGATTGGTGTTTAACTTAACATGGCGGACTGCTGTATTTCGTAGTTTTAATTTATTTAATACATTAAATCTCGCCCTAAATGTAAAAATAAATACATTTTTCTAAATCTATTTATTTAACCAGTTAAACACATCATTTATGTGATTCTTAAGTACTGTCATCATGCCTATTATTGGCTTACTTACTTCTTATAAAGAGGTTAACTGCTATAATTATTTTAATATTTATCTAAAGTAATATGATTGCTAAAACGTCATCAGAGAGGTGGTAGGTATCAGTCGATTTTTTATAATATTAAATTTCAGATTGTAAGAATATGATTTAAAAAAGGTTGAAGATGATTCGTATTTAATTTTAAATACGTTATTCACAGGTTTTTTAATAAAATCTCCCGAATTCTACCTTTTTTTACTGGCAAACTTGGTTTTGCAACACTGCAAACACGTCTGAACTCTAGAGGTGGGTAACTCATCAAAAATACGCGAGCTGCAGATCAGCTCATGACTCAGGTGAGTGAGCTGATTCAATCAATTGAATCTGATTGAATCAGCTGATTGAATCAGCTCGCAGATCAGCTCAGTTTGTACCTGTACAGCCCCTCAACCATGAGTTCTATCGAATGACTTTCGATAGGTTTTTTACGCATCGAAACGCTGTAATCTCATAGCAGATTTTAGTTCCTTACGTAACCGCTAGAGGCGCTGCGAGGGTTTTCCATATGTAAATATTTTACCGCGTCGCTATCGAGTCTAGTGAGAAAAACTCATGGTCGAGGCCCAGGTATATGATTCTACTACGAGCCGCGAGCCGAATTGAGCTGAGAGCCGAATTGAGCCGAATCGAGCCGACTGAGCTGCGGCAGTTGACAGTTCGTTTAACTCTGACGAGCCGCGCGACTAGAGATTTTCAATATAATATCGTATTTATTCGATGTATTCCGATACATCGGTTTAATCGATGTTTTGACAAATATTTATTTGATAATATATCGATGTATTTCGTTATAGAAACATCGAATATATGAAGTTTTATTTTTTATCGGATCTATTAAAAAAAACTTGGTCTGATTAATAATTATAATAAAAATAAATTAAAATTTAACACTACTGATGATATTTATAATATGATATATTTATTTATGATAATAAATAGAGATTTTAATACTTTAATTTAATAGACAAAAAAAATCCAAAACTTTTTGAGTTACAAATCAATAAAACGTTTCAGAACGAATGACTCGTTCAAAAACTTACTTTCTGGACTCATTGTCTGTCACTGAACAAGCCTCAAGTAGATCAGAATCACAGATCAACTCAATCAATTGAATCAATTGACTCATCTGTCTGTGGAGGGATTCAAGGATTCAAACGAGCTGAATTGAGCCGCGCGAGCTAGTCATTTCGTTGCTGAGCTGTAGCTCAACGGCTCAGACCCGTGCGATCTGATTCATTGCGCTGACTCAGAGCTGAGTTACACACCATTACTGAACTCGAAGTGATCGGGATCCGAATGCACAGAACACCCCTACACCCTAAAGGCTATATGTGTCCGAATGGCGCGTTCACTGCGGATGACGTCATGGGCAGAAATTCCGGTCTCCAGCGCAGAAATGTCGCAGAAATTCCAGTGAACGCACTTTCATACAAATCCATACAAGCAATAAAATCCGTCCGCTCGCGTAGCGCAAAAGTAGTAATTGTACTGAATTGATTTCATTCCTACTAAGGATCAAACAAATATTGAATAACTGAAAAACTTGGAAGAGGTAAAACTTGCATAGATTGGTATTAATTTTAATGATTTTAATTCAAATTAATAAAGTGTACTATAATTTTTGTACAAATACTTTCCTTTTCAATTTTTTGTACTATCTTTTTGAACATTCAAGGTCACGCCGGCCTGTCACTCACTGTCACATTTAATCTGTGGTAGGGATGTGACATCCAACAAAAAAAACGATTATTAATATATCGATTATTTTTGTTTGTAAAAAAATTGATTACTAAATAATCGATTTTATCATAAAAATAATTTTTTTTTTCAAAAAAATCGACATTTTCTTTATTATATTGAGAAATCAAATTAAACGTATGAAATATCCGTAATTATGACTTTACTTATTAAAAAATCAAAAGTAATGCCAATAATATCCGTCCTTCCTTCCCTCTCTAAAATCATCGAAAGATTAATAAACCAGCGCTTAATCAAATATTTTACCAAGAATAGTATTCTCTCCCCCTCCCAGTTTGGGTTTAGACAGGGTAAGTCCACAGAAGACGCAGTCCTGGCACTTGTCTCCGCTGTGCCTGACAAAGTGGACAGCGGAGGTAAGTGTCTGGCAGTCTTTCTTGACCTCAAAAAGGCCTTCGATACGGTTTCTGTTCCCAAACTTCTACACAGACTAGAAAGCATCGGGATTAGGGGTATTCCCCTTAAACTTTTCGAAAATTATCTGATCGGGCGCAGTCAGGTTGTAAAATTAGGAGATTTCTCCAGTTCCGAAGAATCTGTCACTTACGGGGTCGGACAAGGCAGTGTGCTCGGTCCGACGCTGTTCCTCATTTACATTAATAACCTTTGCAACATGAGTATTAAAGGCACTCAAATATTCTCGTACGCTGATGATACATCAATAGTTTTCTCAGCACGGACATGGGACAGCGTTGGCCGAATAGCTGAGCGTGGAATGACTGCGATGGCTGCCTGGCTTGACCAAAACCTTTTAACTTTAAATGTTTCAAAGACTAATTACATCTGTTTCTCCATCTACAATAGTTCCCAACCGGCACCTGATCTCCACATTAAAATCCATAACTGTAGCGACCCCTCAATCCCCAATTGCACTTGTCTGAATATTAATAAAGTAAATAGCACTAAGTACCTCCGAGTAATGCTATATCAAAGACTATCTTGGCACCTACACCTAGAACTTATAATGAATAGAGTCAGGAAACTAATATGGACTTTTAAATCACTTCGACACGTGGCTCCAAAGAGTCTTTTACATCAAATATACGTCTCGCTGAGTGAGTCAGTTCTAACGTACTGTTTGCCAGTATGGGGTGGTGCTACAAAGATGAAATTTCTAGAACTAGAGCGGGCCCAACGCGCACTATTAAAGGTCATGTTCTTTAAGCCACTCAGATTCCCCACAGCAGACCTTTATTTAACATCTAACCTGTTATCAGTCAGGAAACTATATGTTCTTCTGCTTGCTCTAAAAAAACACAAATCTCTTACCTTTGTCTCTTCTAAAACTAAAACTAGGAGGAAGAACAATGTAGCACCACAATTAATGGTCAAAACTTTATTTCCCGCAAGACAATATACATGGCAATCTTCTCATATCTATAATAAACTTAATAAAGAACATACCATCTACCCTCTGACTTATCACGACTGTAAAAAGACCCTCACCCAATGGTTAGCAACCCTAACCTACGAAGAAGTCGAGTCGATACTACAAAGCATCAGTTAATATTATTACTTACACTCCGTTAGTTGCGAAAGATATTGTAATGCAGTATCTTCGGATCCCAAAACATGGACTTGGGGCTGGCTTAAAAATGTTCACAAATCTACATTCTCACACACTCATTTACACCCTCTCTCTCTCACACACACACACACTCATTCAAGACCGGACACACACCTTCTCACACATACGCGCTTACCCTCCTACTTAATCACCGGCTTATATCATTCACTTCTAATTTCCTTCATACTTTGTCACTAAACACCTTCTTAACATCATTTGCATGCCTAGGTTAATTTCATAATCAGTGTTTTTCGCTCATACTTAAACATCGCTAATGTAACTTGGAAGAGCGGAATCACCTATCACAAGCAAAAATTTGCTTAAAACGTGATTCCAAACTCAGCAATTGTACCACTTTTAAGTTGACGAAATAAACATTTTATTTATTATTATTATTATAATCAGCCAGAGTAATATAATAGTAGTAATATTAGTTGTAATTAATATTTATAAATTAAAACAAAAAAAATACGTAAAAAGAAAATTACATTAGAAGAAAATAAAACTTTACATATTGTCTTTTTATTGAAATATGAGAGTTAATATTCTCAAATAATTAATATTCAAACGATTTTCGATATAAAAACCTAATAAAATATTAGTATTGCTTTTTAACACTTGTAAGAATACTTCCACGAAACTAATAACTTCATAAACAGATGTTGCTGTTAAAAATCACTAGTCAAAATAAATCGTTTTTTTATAAATAGATATTTTTAAATATATCAATAATTTTTATCGATATTTCTGCCAAAAAAATCGATAAAAAATCGATTTTCTTCATAAGCGATTATTTTTTCACATCCCTAATCTGTGGTCACATTCAATGATTCAATTGGTATTACTCATGAAGGTATAGGTAAACATATACCTTCATGGTATTACTTACGCGGTTACGCCCAGTGGTGGATTCCGTAGTATTATAATACTATTTGTACCATTATTTGATAGCGTGTAGTATGTAGTATCGTAATGCCACTATACTACGCGAAAATACCATAATTTTGATGTCGACCGATTTGTATTAAGTGAGCCCTTTTACTTATTAATATTTACCCTAAAATGTCGGGAATTTCTGTATGTACGGCAACACCTAATCAGGATTACAGTTCGCGCCAAACTTATTGTCCGGGTTGAAGTTGGCACGAGCTAATTTTAAACTTGCCGTAAAAAATCGGAGAAAGAAAAATATTGGATTAGAATAATTTCAAATGACAGATTACGACTTGAGCTTTCGTTTTTATTTATTACAATCTAATATTTTTCTTTCTCTGATTTTTACTGGCTGGTTAAAGTTAGCTAGCGCCAACTTCAACCCGGACAATAAGTTTGGCGCGAACTGTACCAAATACAAACGTAGTGTTGCCAATTTAGCGACTTCGTTGCTAGAAATGGTGGCTTTTGCCTGAGTGCTAGCGAGAGCTGAGTGTCAGAAATTTTTTTTTCGCAAAACATAATTTGTATTACACATTTATTTGGTCACTTTTGGAGTACCAACAAAATACTGTAAGCGCTCGTTTTTCAAAAGATTTTCGATATAAAGAGGTGCTAATTAATAGGAGTATTTTGAGTTACTATAATTTCTTTTAGCTAATTAGAAATCCTGTTCTTTTTTAAAAATACACATTTTTTTTCAAAAATGCAAGTCTGTAGTATTTCTGGGTATAAAATAAAAAAAAAACTTCCGTTTATGTAATTAATACGCCTTACGCCTCAACTGAATAAAAAAAAATTTACGATTTACGAATGCGTTTTACCCTTGTGGGGAAAAAGGAAAACGTCAAAAATTAAACATTAAAAATACCTACGATAAAAAAATTTGAAAAGTCAAACGTAGTATAATTTTGGACAAATATTATTATTTTATTGTCCATGAAGCATAATTTTTTGAGTGTCTGAATCCAACCCTGTGATACGCCGGAACTGTCAGTAACTCAGAATCAGTGTTGCCAACTTAGTGGATTTTCCACTAAAACTGGTGGTTTTGACTCCCCATTTAGTGGCGAAATATTGCGTTTAGTGGCTGGTGGATTTTTCTAGTGGTTTAGTAGAATTCAGTTTAAATTACTGGAAATTATATCACTCAACCACTAACACGTTACGAGATATATTATTTCTACTTCATTTAATTTTCAGGAGTACTATTTACTTTTATTGTTTAGGCAAAACTGAACCGCCGCATCCCGCTCATTGCACTATACGCAGGGATACCCCATAGAATATTTTAAAGTAGTAGTTAGTTTACAAACCTGAATGAACTCGGTTGCGGACTGCTCAGTGTGTCGTATTATTCTCGCGAATTTTTACAAGCGTAATAATTACTAATAGTTATATCCAAACCACAATATACACTTTTGTGTACCAAATATACACTACGGGATTCTTGGCTTCAAGACACACATTTATATACATAGCTTCACGCCTGTTACCCATAGGGGTAGGCAGAGACTATAGATTTCCACTTGCTACGGTCCTGGCACACCACTTTCGCTTCGTCTATGTTCAAGACACACATTTAAAAGACTTTAAGCTATTCAAATATTCTTATATTCAAATATTTGTCTTTTCCCGCGAAATTTAAATTTCTTGCGTTTTTTGCAATTTGCAGGTTAGTGTCAGGTTTTATCTTGATCAAAATATGACATGAATGAATATGACATTGTAAACATAAAAATCATCTTTCTAAGGTAAAGGAGGTCATCAAAGCCCATACAACTCAGCCCAAAGGAGGTCGTCAAAAGCCTATACAACTCAGCCCAAATTTGTACCGGAGGTACATGACAGCTGTCAAGTTGATAGTTTTACCATGAAATCCCTATAAAACTGATAATATTGTGCCGTAATGGCGTGCGTTTGACATTCCGAGACTGGCACTAACAGTTTTTACTATGAAATCTTTACGAAATAGATAGTAGTATACCAAAAAGGCGTGATTTTTCTCACATTAAAAGGTTTTTTCTCATCCCCCAGTCAACATTAAAAAAAGTATGAAGAGTTTTAACCAGCGTAAGGTGTTTTTTCCAATAACTGTACGTTCGGTACCTCATTTGGGCCGATTTCGATGACACCTGTCAAGTTGACAGTTTTTACTATGAAATCACAATGAAACTGTTATAATGTGTCACATTTGCGTGCGTTTGACATTTCAAAACTGACACTGACATCAGATAGCTGTCAAGTTGACAGTTTTTACTATAAAAACACTATGAAAATGATGATATGTTTCAAATTGGCGTGTGTTTTTTCAAATTAAAAGTATTTTTTGTCACCCCCTAGTAAGCATACAAAAAAGTACGACTAGAGTTTTAACAAGCGAATTACAGGGTATTTTTCCCAATAAGTATACATTCGGTACATAATTTGGGCTGATTTTGGTGACCTCCTTTCGTGCGGATTTGGCTGATTTTCTAACCTGAAAATTGCAAAAAACGCAAGCTGGATTTGAATTTCACGAGATAGCACAGCGCATCGTCCTTTAACTTGTTGATTGGTACTTATGTTGATTTATAGTAAAATTGTTATTAAGATTTAAAATATGTTGATTTTTATAATTTTTTTATTATTTACGTAATAATAAAGCAAGCTAATTACTATTTTTTATTGTATAATTTTTTTAGTGTTAAATTTTAGTGATTTTTAAAGTACATCCGTTTTTTGTTAGTGGTTTTCTGGTGGTTTCAGAGGTTGAATCTGGTGGGAAGCTAGTATAACTGTTGGCAACACTGCTCAGAATTTCAGAAAAGAAGCAAAATAAAAATAAATACTACCAGGCACTCAGGCAATAATTTATAAGTAGTACAAACTAAATTGTGTGTTAGTAATGGCTCCAAAAGGATCTTTTGAAAACCAATATGATGAATACTCATTAGAGGTTGCAGGAAATATTCTGAATGATTCTAGAGATGGGGTGTGTGTCTGATATTGTTATTGCTGTAGTGTTGAGAGAAGTAAACCAAGCGGCGATTATAAGAGACCTACTAAGGTTGCAGTGGTATTATAGATTCTGCAGCACAACTGTAATGCAAACATTTCCCAGTTTCATTCTTATTCAAACAAATGTTTCCTCTTTACCAAAATAAGTTCATGGCACCACTGGAACATTGGTTTGAATTCATGAAAAACAATGTTCCTTCATGTGTACCTGATTCCAAGCCTCCCCTCTGTGAATCCTGCAGGAAAAACTTCAGTAGACATGAGAGTGCTGTTTCCTCTTTACCAAAATAAGTTCATGGCACCACTGGAACATTGGTTTGAATTCATGAAAACAATGTCCCTTCATGTGTCTACCTGATTTCAAGCCTCCCTCTGAATCCTGCAGGAAAAATTTTAGTAGATGTCTACTAAAGTTTTTCCTTTGTAAGGATACATAGCTCCTTTTCTCTTCAAATCACATAAATCTTCCACATTTACTATTATTTCATTATACATTTTATGCTCTTGGTAGTAGAATATTAAAATATCCTACTTTCAGCACACATACCTACCCATTGGCATAGCTACCATTTTTATATAATAAATAAGTGATTGGATATGAATTTCAACACTATATTTATAAAATTACATAACTTAGGCTGTGATTTGGATGTGTGGTGTTTAAAGGGGAACTGACACTCCTGAGAATATTCTTAAGAGTGCCAGTTCCCCTTTGTAGCCTTTGTAGGGCAAATATTTGAGATAAACCGTAAAACACAGCCTAAAATTTTATGTTATTGTTAATTGTACCGCATTATGATTCAAAATACCTTCACAAATAAATCGATCCAAAATTATTTAAACCTGCTGTTTGGGTTTATATTTAGTTTTAAACCTGTTTCCA
Source organism: Acronicta psi (assembly GCA_946251955.1). Classification (NCBI taxonomy): domain Eukaryota; kingdom Metazoa; phylum Arthropoda; class Insecta; order Lepidoptera; family Noctuidae; genus Acronicta; species Acronicta psi. Next base: position 8,165,506 of record OX276472.1, on the reverse strand, counting down.
CCCAAAGGGTTTAAACCCTCTGCCCATCTCTAATTATTAGACATTTTTCTAAGAAATTTAGATGTTTACTTGTGTGCAAATGTGGCCACTTTTACGACTTAATTTTGTTCTTGATTCTGTATCTTAGTACTATTATTGATCGAAGTCCACTACTTATTTCCTGTAGATCATACAAATACATTACTACATTATCATACATTGCTCCATGCAGGGATCAAACCCACACAACCTACTACACCAAACATGTCTTAAAACACAACACTTTTTTACTATGATCATTCATAAATCTATTGAATGAATGTCTTGTATGACCAATAGTAATATTTTTTTCCTTAAAAGGGTGTCTACAGCCTCAGAATAGTACTACAGAGGCCCACTGTAGACACCAAGTCCAACAGCCCTTCATTTTATATTTTGTCTCTAACAAGTCTGTAGGCATAGCCAATTCTCTCATTGAAATTAGATATAAACTGTAATAGATGAAATAAGATATGGACTGCAACATTATCATCTCTCTTTATTTTTACAGATATCAGAAAAATTTCAAACAAAATTGCAAAACTTTAAATTAGCGAAATTACAACTTCTTACGACGAAAATGGAAAGTGATGTATACTATGATGGCACAGTATACACTGGTTCAGCTGGACTTGCCCTGTATTATTTTATGTCTTCTTTGAAAAACGATTGCTGCCATGATACATTGAAGGTAGTTTATATTCAGTCTAGTACCATAGTGAAATAAATTCTAATAGTGAGCCATATTCTTTGTGTAGTGCTTAATGCTGACAATCGACTAGACACTGAAAAATAGCTTAGGGTTGTCATAAAAAACATATTGCAAGTACTTACGTTCCTACATGTGATATGTTTGTAAGTTCAAATTAATCTGTGTTGTAGTAGTATTGATTTTTAGCAAGATGTTACCTTTGTGATTTAATGTTTATTATCCGCGACAGGCCGAAGTAAATAAATAAAAGGCAGGTTAAAATCTCCAGTTTATTTATCAACTTAGAGATGCTTAAGGTCCCAGTCTAGCTGAGCATAACAAACGAAATGAGTATATTGACAGTTCGCGGGCACCAACCCCGCGAAGCACCCTCTGTATCATCCTGTGATACGTAAATTACAAAGTGTAGTGCAGTGCTACGAAATGAAAGTTGCTCTACTTTACAAAAAAAATATATTTCTATTTAATTATAATTAACAACACTACTGCGGCCTGTGGGATTATACTGTGGAGGGACGAGGTGTGTTGTCCCTCGCACCAAAGGGAGGATCCTCCGACACGGTACACGGTAAATTTCACTTGCGCAATTCAGGATTTGTAGCTTCGTACAAGTTCTTATGTAGCGCGTCAGATGTCGCTACATCACTCCCCTCCTAGACCGGAGGTCGATGAGAAGTCAGCGGTCAGTGCGTCTGAAGAGATTGCCAGTGCCAGCGGAGTGTGTTCCAGTGAGTCGGAACAGAATGCCGCGTAGTCCGCAGTGAGTCGGGACTGTAGTGCGGTGAGTGCGGTGCGTCACCAGTGCGTCGGGGTGATGCTGCGTAGTGGCTGGCTGCTGCGTCGACCAGAAGAGATGTCCTCTGCTTGTTGACCGGCCGAAGTGCAGTGCGTCGTCGTCGTCGTCGTCGTTGTCGTTGAGTCGTCGTTTGTTCGTTGTGTTGTCGTTGGCCGAGGGGTCTGACCAGGCATGCGCGGTAGCTGCAGGCGTGTGGTCAGGATGCCCGTTGAAGCCGGGAGAGCGTGCTGGCTGGCTGTGTGACTCGCTGTTCGTGTGCTGGAGGGTGCTAGGAGGGAAGGTGATGACGAAGCTGCTGGTCTTCGAAGGCTGCTCACCAGTGTGGAGACACTGGGATCACGTCGGGGTCACCACTGTGGAGGGACGAGGTGTGTTGTCCCTCGCACCAAAGGGAGGATCCTCCGACCAAATTTTCGAGAGGCTTGCATGAGGATCGGCTAGGCGCTACGCTCGCTCTTATAAGAAAGGTAGGGCACGGCCACTTTTGCGTCAAATCTGGAGCAGCCCATCTGGGGAAGTACCCCACCTTACAGAAAACTGCAGCCAAATAACACACTTTATTGTGTGTTGTGTTCCTGCAGTGAGTAAGTTTGTCAGAGCTCCTAAGGATGGGCTACGCTGGTAGCAGGAGGAATATTCCCTCAAACTGTCAGCGCAGTAAATCCTCCTTAAACCTCTAATAGGTTTATATGGAAGACAACGCGACAGTGATACCTCTGGTGTTGCAAGCGTCTATAGGCTACGGTAAAGGCTTACCATCAGGCGGGCCGTATGCTTGTTTGCCACCCTAGTGGTATAAAAAAAAGGCACCTGGAGTTAGTAAACAAACTAATTGCAGTTAATTCAAATTCAAATCTACTCTACTAACCCAGCCTGTCCGGAGTGGGAGGCCAGAATTTTCGAGCTCGCTTTGCTCGCTCTTAGATGTGACGTCATTCTAACCTAAACCGCGGTGCTTGCCCAAATTTCCGAGCTCGCTACGCTCGCTCTTACTTGAGGCACCTTGAGGTAGTAAACAAACTAATTGTAATTACTCTTCTAACCCAGTCTGAACGAGGCGGGTGGCCAAATTTTCGAGAATGTAGCTACTCTTCTAACCCAGCCTGACCGGGGTGGATGGTCAGAATTTTGGAGCTCGCTTCGCTCGCTCTTACTGTATGAGATAATTGGAGGTCGAGTAACAAACTAATTGTAGTAACTCTTCTAACCCAGCCGGTGCGGGGTGTGTGGCCCGAATTTTCGAGCTCGCTTCGCTAGCTTTTAGGTGACATACCTGGAGGTAGTAAACAAACTAATTGTAGTTACTCTTTTAACCCAGCCTGTCCAAGGTGGGTGGCCCAAATTTCCGAGCTCGCTTCGCTCGCTCTTACATGAGACAACTGGAGGTAGTAATAAAGTAATTGTAATCACCCTTCTAATAACTTACTGTTGTAATAGTAAGAAATGAGATCACATTATTTATTATTAATTAGTATTACTACGGGTAGGTAATCTGTCCATTGGCAAAAAATAAAGGTTTTCCGAGCTATGGGGCGGCAAACCCTACAGGCCCGGGGCTTTTCTGGTGGCCGTGCCCATCACCTAAATATGGGCCTGGATCCGCGCCTGCTTGATCTAGTACATCAAGAAATAAAACAAAAAGTAAATAAGTGAAAACTGGTTAGAGAAAGAGCAAAATTCAGAGCGAGAAATAAGAATTTGGCATAGAAATACACTTCCACAACTGCTATAGCCGTCTGGCTATATGAGAGGTGTGTAAACAGCTTTCAATGAGCTAGATGAATTAGATCACATGGCTTTGAGCCGTTGAGCTTATAGCTCAGCAACAAAATGACTAGCCCACGGCTCATTCCAGCTCTTATTGTATTTGTAAATCCCTCCACATAGGAGGGAAGATCCTATTAGTCTTGTAATTCTGTTTCAAATTTCTTTTAAATTAAATGGGATGTTTGTTAGCCATATTTCATGTAAATCTCTATTCAGTCGTTCAAAAGCTGTCCTAGTTGGGATTAGAAATTTTTATTTTTTTTAATTTATTTATTGAATTCTGTCTACAAGGCCCATATTATATAAAATACTATAATATAATAAAACAATAAAATACTATACATAACAATAATAAAATAAAGTAAGCACTAATTTACACGATGAGTCGGCGTCGTGTGTCGCGCAGTGTCCGGTAGCCGGCCTCGGAATCGCCGGAACACTACCCCTCTTGGCCAAAATTCTACGTTCATGAAGGTCGTCAAATGTTGGGTCGGCACTCTAACCATAAAAGAATTGAAATCCACATTGTAACGAGACTCCAACCGTTCGACCCTCAAGATCAACTTGGTCTTGATGCGGATGTATTCTACAATCTCCTCGGCCTTTGTAGAGCAATGCAGTCGGGACACGTACAGCTGCGTAAGTGGTACAGCTAGTCGCAGCAGGTGACCGGGTCCTGTCGGTGCGCTACCGCACTGGTTCCGACAAGTGGGCTTTCGCTTCTTCTTCTCGACCTTGGTAAAGCCCTCATTGTCTTGCTTGTCCCCTTCTTTGTGCTGTGGTTTTGGTGCAGCACGTTTGTTGCCGGCAGCAATATCAGCGTAAGCACGTTTAGGGGTCGACGTACTAACGCGCGGCGGGGCCCCTACCGGAGTTGAGGGAGAGGGTCGGCGGCGGCGTCGGGAAATGCATCGGCCGCAATATTCACAGTCGGTGATGTTTCTGCATTCGCCGACTCGAAACTGCTGATGGACGCATTTTGCGCCTTACCTTAGAGGCGTCAAGTGACCTACTTTCCGGAACAGTGTTTCGTAACAACACTACTTCGGCACGCAGTTCACTTATGGTGTTATTTGACACCTCTAACTTGCACTGCACTTCGGCCAGGCTGATCTTCAGGAAGTTGATGTCCTTCAGCAATCTGGTAACATCGACGTGGTCGAATGTGACGGGAGGAAGTTTATTGAAATTGTCTATTGGGAAATTTGGAAATTGTCTAGGTTCACTTACGCATTATACCAACTAAAAATAACTACCGACGTGAAAGCTGCCACAAATGCATACTACGCATATGCGCACTCCTGGCTCCGATATGGTATATTACTATGGGGGAACAGCACAGATACACAAATACTCTTTAAACTGCAAAAAAAATGCGTAAGAATTCTCGCAAATATTGAACAAACGGACAGTTGTAGGCCTCATTTTAATAAACTAGGCATTCTTACATTAACGTCCCTTTACATCCTCGAAATCTGCCTATTTGTGAAAAAACACACACAATTATATTCGCACAGAAAAGATCATTACTCACAACCCCGAAACTTAAGACACCAAAATTATCTATCGCTCCCTACTACCTCAAACTTAGCATTGTTTCACACTGGACCGTATGCAATGTCAATAAAAATATATAATAAAATACCAAAGGAAATAAAAGACATACTAAATTATAATATATTTAGAACAACATTATATAAACTCCTTATGCAAAAATGCTACTATAGTCTAAAAGAGTTTTTTGAGGACAAGGACAAATATGTCCAACCGACTACTACCATAACATGCTAGGTGACATATATACAAATATAATATAATACATATATAAAATAATAATAATAATTGCACACTAATAGTAATGACATGCATACAAATACAAATAAAATAAAATATAATACATATATAAAATAATAATAATAATTAAATAATAATAATAATAGTTACACACAAATAGTAATAATTGTATGAGTATAAATTAGATACCTATAGTTTTATTTTTTTTTATTTTTAATGTAATTTAATTTAATTTTAACTGTATTAATACCTAATTAAATATAAATGATAATATTGTTATTGTATCGTACCAAATTCCACTAAAATAAAAATTTTGCAGCGCCCTTGCAGGGTTTCATATTGATACCACAAATTATTGTAACATCCTTATTACATATGAAAGCAATAAAGATTTGAATTTGAATTTGAATTTGAATTATGTAGCTCCTTCGCCACAAAACTCGGTACGTCGTCGGAATCAGTCACCTTCAGCAAGGTGATTATGTCTTGGATGCTCTTCTCAGTTCCATCCCTCCTGCGAGATGGCATCTGGTCGACCTTCCCAAACGTTTGGAATAGGAGCATCTTGCCACTGCTTATCTCATCTTCCTTGAAGTTCGACTTGCAGATCTGCAAAATGCTGACCTCGTCCATGGTGTCGATGGCATGTTGTATGAATGCCAACAACTCGTTGGCTATAAGTTGCTGAGAACTCATAGCGACAGTGACGGGCAGCTACTGTAGCCGGCAAAACGCGAATCATAAATTTTCGCGTCGTGTAAACACGTCCAGCCAGTACATCGTACATCCAGCCAGTATATCAATTATGTCCATCTAGCTCGTGTATATACACCTATAGGCACCACCTCACCTTCACTTGGGGTCGGCGCAGTGTTTTTTCTTACATACATCGTCGTCATTCTAACACTGTCTATTCATGTTTTCTTTCTCTTCTACTATATCCATCCACATTCATGCTCAAAACCTGTTTTGTAACTAGGCTCTCTACTTCTACGCATCATAATATGTCCATATATCGTAGATAAGCGGTCGCTGCACAACTATTCAGTACTTTTCACACTCACTTTCAAACTACGTCTTTCTCACTTTCTAACTATGGTATGACAAAGGTAGCTGGGATAATGGTCCACTGCAGGACTAAGTACGGAAACCGAACACACAGGACTTCATCATCATTGAGAACACAGGAGCGGGTTCTTAATGATGATGAAGGTCGCTGGCAGTCGTTGGATGCAGGCGGCATATAACCGGTCCTTGTAGAAGTCTATGGGAGAGGCCTTTGTTCCACATGCACAGTGGACTTCTTTTGGCTGATAATTATAATTATATTAAGATAGCAATTTGTGTGATTCAAACCGGGGAGGGTCATAGGTAAATTTTTGGGTGTTGGACAAACTTGTTACCTAGTGGTAACAAGTTAACGGACCATAGTAACGAACTTGTTTCCTAGTGATAACAAGTAAACGGACCATAGTAACAAACTTGTTACCTAGTGGTAACAAGTTAATGAACCATAGTAACACACTTGTTACTATCGCACTTTACTGCTAACAAAACAGTCTATGACTGTTATTAATGTAAAAAATGGCGTCGAGTTGTTTCTGTACCCAGGTATTAACTAGGGATAGAAGAATCGGGACTATAAAGTTCGACGGACATACAAGCGTTTAGGTGTCCCATAAATGCCTAAACACACCGCATTTTTTAAAACAAACGATTGATTAAACTGCTTGTGGAATAAAAACGCGCGTGATCGGGAAACGCGCGTTGGAAATAATTTCTGATAAATTGACATAAAAATAATAAAGTGGAGCAAGTTTCAATGCCCGATACTACGCCAGCAAGGTTAGAGCGATTTGTTGGTTGGCTTGCGATTTTCGTTTATAAACCGTGCCTGATGAAAACACTATAAAAAATATTTGTGAAGCAGGTACACATTTTTTTTTATTGATTGTGTCATTTAATACATTTTTTTTTTATTTCAACATTTTTAAATTTACTTTAAAATGATCAAATGATTACAACAATATTTTTAGTTTTTATTATGAAAAAAAAACAGTTTGTTTTCGGACCAAAAACAGGAAAATTGGACGATGTTATGACACTCAGATTAAGAAAAAGATAGATATTATTAAAAATCTAATGAGCGCATTTTGAAGACAACTGTCTTAAGCTAATTTTGCGCTGAATAGATTTTGGAATTTATTCTTGATTGTCCCGATTACCGTGCACAAACATGACTCTAAATGGCGTTGGGCGCGACAGCGCTATCTTTGACACTTGATTTATATAACACTAGCTTCCCGCCAGCGGCTTCGCCCGCGTGGTCTGGTAATTTTTTACCCCGTTTTTGCAACATTTTTCATTACTACTCCGTTCCTATTAGTCGTAGCGTGATGATATATAGCCTATAGCCTTCCCCGATAAATGGGCTATCTAACATGGAAAGAATTTTTCAAATCGGTCCAGTACTTTTTGAGTTTATTCGTTACATACAAAAATATAAATCTTTCCTCTTTATAATATTAGTATAGATATAGATAAACTAACCAGAGGAACGTGAAAAAAATACGTAGATAAGGCTAATATAGCAAATTAAGCAAATGTCATTTGTAATGTAACCGTAATTTAATTGTACCTAGATATTTCTAAGCATGCTGTGATTTCCTGTAAGTGAAAAAACATAAGGCCATTGTATTTATATTAAGGCCCCAGTCTAGCTGTGCATAACAAACGAATTCAGTATATTGACAGTTCGCGGGCACGAACCCCGCGAGGCACCCTCTGTATCATCCTGTGATACGTAAATTACAAAGTGTAGAGCAGTGCTACGAAATGAAAGTTGCTCTACTTTACAAAATAAAATATTTCTATTTATTTTTAATAAAGGAAAAAATCGGCTGGCGGGCAGGATTTGAACCTGCGTCTTCTGGTGCGGTACATCAGACGCTTTGACCACTAAGCTACCGCGAGCCCCAACCAACCGTAGTGTACCGTGGTGTACCGAACCAGAAGACGCAGGTTCGAATCCTGCCCGCCAGCCGATTTTTTCCTTCATTAAAAATGACTTGTAATCTTAGTATGGAAAATGCTTAAAAAATACAAAAATATATTTCTATTTAATTATAATGAACAACACTACTGTGGCCTGTGGGATTATACCCTGAAAATCTGAAAAAAATATCTGTCGTTTGAAATAATTTACTACTTTATGATTTATGGAACAGTAGATATTTTTAGTCGAGGTTTTAATTTCGTGAAAAAGAAGGAGGTTGATTCACTATAAGGTCAAATTCCAGGAGATGGTTTGCTTTGGAGTAGACCTTTGTGTTTTATTTCTTGATCTAAACTGGTTAGAGGAAGAGCAAAATTCAGAGCGAGAAGTAAGAATTTGACATAGAATACACTTCCACGACTGCTATAGCCGTCTGGATATCATCAGAGGTGTGTAAACTCAGCTTTCAATGAGCTAGATGAACCAGATCATCACACGGGTTTGAACCGTTGAGCTTATAGCTCAGCAACAAAATGACTAGTCCACGTCTCAATCCAGCTCTTATTGTATTTGTAAATCCCTCCACAGATTAGTCTTGTAATTCTGTTACAAATTTCTTTTAAATTAAATGGGATTATTGTTAGCCATATTTCATGTAAATCTATTCAGCCGTTCAAAAGGTACAGCTCATGTCCTAGTTGGGATTAGAAATGTTTAACACCAAAAAATCGATCAAAAGACTTTTCTTCTGGGCACATGAAGTGGGGTAAATGAAAAACCGCGTGCAACGGTTATCTATAAATATACTCATCTATCTATCTATCTATTCAGCTGGTAAAACCCACTGCTGAGTCAGGGCCTCGTCTCTATTACGCCACTGCCATATTAACCGACAATCGGGGGGTGATCTGCCCTGCAATCGTTTACATTCAGCCAGTATATCATATGTCCATCTAGCTCGTGTATGTACACCTATAGGCACCACCTCACCTTCACTTGGGATCGGCGCAGTGTTTTTTTCTTACGTACATCGTCGTCATTCTCACACTGTCTATTCATCTTTTCTTTGGTCTTCTTCTTCTACTATATCCATCCACATTTATGTTAAAAACCTGTTTTGTAACTAGGCTCTCTACTTCTACGCATCATAATATGTCCATATATCGTAGATAAAAGGGTCACTGCACAACTTTTCAGTACTTTTCACACTCACTTTCAAACTACGTCTTTCTCACTTTCTAACTATGGTCTAATGACCCGATAAAGGTAGCTGGGACAATGGTCCACTGCAGGACTAAGTACGGAAACCGAACACATAGGACTTCATCATCATTGAGAACACAGGAGTGGGTTTTCAATGATGATGAAGGTCGCTGGGAGTCGTTGGAGGCAGGCGGCATATAACCAGTCCTTGTGGAAGTCTATGGGTGAGGCCTTTGTTCCACATGCACAGTGGACTTCTTTTGGCTAATAATTATAATTATATTAGGATAGTAATTATTGAATTTGTGTGATTCAAACCGGGGAGGGTCATAGATAAATTTTTGGGTGTCGGACAAACTTGTTACCTAGTGGTAATAAGTTAACGGACCATAGTAACGAACTTGTTTCCTAGTGATAAAAAGTTAACGGACCATAGTAACAAACTTGTTACCTAGTGGTAACAAGTTAATGAACCATAGTAACAGACTTGTTACATTCGCACTTTACTGCTAACAAAACAGTCTATGTCTGTTATTAATGTAAAAAATGGCGTCGAGTTGTTTCTGTACCCAGGTGTTAACTAGGGACAGAAGAATCGGGACCATAAAGTTAGACGGACATCCAAGCGTTTAGGTGTCCAATAAATGCCTAAACACACCGCATTTAAAACAATCGCTACGACCGACTGGCCGCCTCTGAAGAAATTGGCTTGAGATTTTCGTTTATAAACCGTGCCTGTTGAAAACACTATAAAAAATATTTGTGAAGCAGGTACACATTTTTTTTAAATTGTTTGTATCATTTAATATACGTACTTTAAAATGATCAAATGATTTCATCAATATTTTTAGTTTTTATTATGGAAAAAACCGTTTGTTTTGGGACCAAAAACAGGAAAATTTGACGATGTTATGACACTCGGATTAAGAAAACTAAAGGTATAATTAAAAATCTACTCAGCGCATTTTGAAGACGACTATCTTAAGTTAATTTTGCGCTGAGTAGATTTTTGAATTTATTCTTGATCACCCCGATGAACGTGCACAAACATGACTCTAAATGGCGTTGGGCGCGGGAGCGCCATCTTTGACGCCTGATTTATATAACATAAACTAACCAGAGGAACGTGAAAAAAATACGTAGATAAAGCTAATATAACATATATTCTATCGCGATAAAAATATATGACACTATATCCTTCCTTTCTTTAAAAAAACGTTGCGAAAATGAGCTAATAATTTGACAACTGCCAAATTTTGCTAGACTGGGGCCTTAAATGTAATGTGTATTTTTCGTTGGAAATCCTAATTAATAAATAAATAAATAACATATATTCTATCGCAAGAAAAACATATGACACTATATCCTTACTTGGTAAAAAAAAACTTTGCGAAAATGAACTAATAAAATTTGACAACTCCAAAACTTTGCTAGACCTTAATAAGGCCCTGGGGCCTTAACTGACAAATATTTGACGTTGAAATAACTTTTCACAGATTTTATCTTATTTTAATCCCGACGTTTCGGACCCTTTACAGCGTCCATGGTCACGGGTGACTAAGGTGGTAGGCGTCTTGACGTTTCAATTACTAACAGCTACCCTACATTTTTGTTAACTGTTGGCAATCCGATTCACGCAGAACTTGCTCACAGTATCCTTCGGTCTTGCAGTTTCAGGCTTGGATTGCAGCAGGTGGTAAGACCCAGTCATCTTCTCTATTGTTGGATGTTTCTTAATTTAAATGGTCTCACGTATCATCCTGGGTTGGAATCGGTTTTTCTTTTGCGAGGACTTGTGGTTGATCAAATCTGATGTAATGATGGGCCTTGTCAAGGGTGTGTTCACAAATTGCAGACTTTCCAGAAAGGCGGTGTTTCTTTTACGCGGGTCCCTATGCTTTGTTTTGTTTGGCCTATGTAAGAGAGACCACAGTCACAATCAAGCTTGTTTACTCCCGCATCTTGTAGAGGTATATGACACTTTACAGGTGGTAAAAACTGACTGATCTTCCTCAGCGGCTTGAAGTAAGTTTTAAGATGTAGCCAATCTTGTCAGTGATTCCTCTCACGTATGGTAGTACTGCAGGTAAGCGCTCGACTGTGGCACGTTTCACGCGGTTTCTGTGACGAAGGTGCGGCATTCGGAGCTTGTTGTCGTGCAGTACTTGCCTGACATGTTGAAGCACTGCAGCCAGGTGTTACGACTCCATAGTAAGTTGAATTTTAGAAGTTGAGATGGTCTAGGAATGCTGTCACTTAGTTAGATAATAAATAATAATATTAAAAAATTATTCAAAAAACCTTTTGTCTTAAGATAGCAAGTAGATAATACAAAGTATACATTAGGTATTAATATAACATGTGCCTGAACTAGGTAATCCTGTGTTTCAGGCTAGAGGCGCTAATAAAATCTAAAATAATCACAACAAAATAGGTACAGAATATATAAGAGAATAGTTACTAATAAACAAAACGGAAAAAAAAACATAATAAAATTTGTCAATGTAGAGATTTACAAAAATAATATAAAAATTAACAAAAACAAAAGTAAATAAAGTTTACTTAAGTACAATTAATAACTTCTCTGTATCTTCGTAGGACATTGTTAGGAGCGCTTCCTGGAGAACTTTTTTACAATTAATGAGGTTGAGGGGATAGATATTAAATTTTGCATTAAGTCTATTGTAGAGAAGCGGTCCTAGGAACACATAGAATGGAAGATGGAAGTATAGTGAAAATATCATCTTCGTACCGCTTGTAGAACTTTGGTGTTACAGGAGCAGATTGTAGGACCATCTCCTCAAAATCTTCCATGAAGATATCAGCAATTATGGGAGATACAGAAGAGACCATTGCTACTCCATCTACTTGCGTGTAGAATTGATAAGTTCACAACAGATAGCCAATAGCGTTAGGCAATGTTTTAGTAGTTCAGCATACTCAATAGGCATGTTGTTCTCTAATAATTTCTTTGACACAATTCTGATGCAGTCTTCCACAGGTAAGCATGTAAATAATGACTGAATATCAAAAGTGACCATAGTTTAATCATCAGTGAGTTGTAGGTGTTTTATTTGTCTGACAAAATGGTAGGGGTCCTTCACATATGCTGCTGTTTCCTCTTAGTGGTGAGAGTACTTTACCTAGACATTGTGCCAATCTGTAGGTCGGGGAGTCGATTTGGCTTACTATTGGTCGCAGCGGAGCATTAGGTTAGGAATCAGTAAATATTCGACGATTAAAATTTTCGGTTGTTAAATTTCACGATATAATTAAATAAATAAATATCCTGGGACATTTTTACACAGCACCATCTAGTCCCAAACTAAGCAGAGCTTGTTACTATGGGTACTAGACAATTGATATAATATGTACTTATATACTTACTTTTTTTTTTGTAAATACATACTTATAATACATATGAAACACCCAGACAAACACAAACACTTAAGTTCATCACAATAAATGTTTGTGTCCTGTGGGAATCGAACCCACGACCTCATGATCAGCAGTCCGGTACTCGAACCACTAGACCACAGACGTCGTCTTCTCATCCTCACGTACAAACGAATTAAAAATCTCAAATTTCCATTTTCCATTTTTACTGCTATACGATGCCGACAAACAACCGTAAACTGCACATGTAGAACGGATTATTGAAAAATTGTCGCATCAGCATAAATGGGTAATACTAGCGATAGCACGATAGCCACACTTGAAACTCCGCACCGACGCGCAGTGTAGGTTGGGCGAACGGGCCGCCTGCGAAAAAGTGATGGAGCGACGCCGCGCGCCGCTCCTTCACGCACCGCATCTCATCGTTGACCTGTCTAAACGGCCGAGTCGATTCACTATTAGGCTGACATTCAGAGATATTCATGTAAGATGGGCTTAGATCAGTCTAAGACAAGAATCGGCTTACCGCATCTTAAAAAGTCGTATTCAGAAACATAGTACTTACGTCTCAAACTTCGTCCGTCTTAACTTAGTCTACGCTTTGTTATAAATAAAGGATAGCAATATATAATGTAATGTCATAAGAGTGAGCGAAACTACAATATCTGAGATAGAAATTGTTTTTGTTGCAACATTGTCACAGTAAACAGCGCTAACATCTATTATTTTCGCCAAGAAATATCTTTTTTATAATAATGATAATATTTTAAAGTAGATGAGGTTTCACAATAAAAGCACCACATACACATTTAATGTAAAGTTATATGGTAAGATAAAAAGTTTTTATTGACAAAAAATATTTACTTACATCGAAATATTATCTATTCTATAAAAAACAAAATAAAATGAAATGAAACAGTTATTTAATAAATCTAAGTAAATAAAAATATATCTTACTACCAAAAATAACTACAGCTTTGTCCGCCGGGTGGCGCTAGATCCACTGCTTAGACAGCTAAAGTAACCGATATTGACTACTTAGGCTTAGCATAGTTTACGCGAAGTTTAAGCAGTGTTCCGAACATCTCTGAATACAAATTTGAACGTAAGCACTCGATTGTGACATACGGAAGCATAAGTTCATGTTGAGTCTCGTTTCTGAATATCAGCCTTATATTTGCACTGTGCTAGTAGTACTATCCAATTGCGATTTCATGTAATACCTATAATCCGTAAAGTACCTTACAACCAGAGTGTACCTAGTTAATAGGTTTAACCTGCCTTCGGATTTTGAATGTGTTTTGACGGCTTTGATGATTGTCTTCTTTTTACAGACTGCATTGGACTACATAGACATCGAAAATCTTAAAGGGCGCAGAATTAGCTTTTTGTGTGGCGATGCTGGACCACTTGCTCTAGCAACTGTCATATCATATAAACTAGGTTCTAAACGTACTGACCGAATGTTGCAAGATTATAAAACGTTAGCCCAAAGGTACTGTAATTGTGTTCTTATTAATTTATAAGCTAGGTATAGGTACAGAGTATACAGCACATTGTATGGATGGAAGCATCAGGGTTTATGAGTCTTTGTTCAGCATTACATGATAATTGCCAGTCAGTTGAAAGATTGGTTTGAGTATTTTTTTTTAAATTAAGAGATGAGGGAAGGTGGGGGGGGGGGGGTAGAGAAAAATCCTCCCTCAATCCCTCAACTGCCCCCCCCTGAGCCAAAAGCTGGGTAAGCCCATGTGTATAAACATTATCAAAAATATATATACAAACAGTAAAGCGAAAATCCAAATAGAAGCTTTGGGTACGGAATTCCGGATCAAGCGAGGAGTTAGACAGGGAGACCCAATGTCCCCTAAGTTGTTTTCAGCAGGTTTAGAGAACGTCGACGAACAAGGTTGCGGAATCTTGACTGGGAACATCTAGACTTCAACATAGACGGAAGAAAACTAAACCACTTAAGATTTGCGGACTTTTAAGACACTCGAGAAGATGGTCCAAACTCGAAATACTGAGAACATAACAAAAACGAAACTGATGACGAACTCAGAAATGGAACCCATTGAAATTGATGGACAACAAATAGAATATGTCGATGAATATTGCTATATGGGCCAGATCATCTCCCCTAAAGACCAAACAACCAAGGAAATAAATCAGAGGATTACTAATGGGTGGAAAAAATACTCTCAAAGAATTTGTAAAATCTAAAGACCACAATATGGCAACAAAACGAAAAGTATTCAATGCTTGTAGTCTTCCATGCATCACTTACGGATGCGAAACATGGTCCCTTACAAAATACCAAAGAGACAAACTAGGAAAGTGCCAGAGAGGAACGAAGCATGACATGAACAAGAAGGTAAGATAGAAATAGCAATGTGCAATTAAGAGCAAAAACCAAACTAACTGTCAACCTGGAAAAAATAGACCTCAAAAATGGAGATGGACCGGTCATATGGCCCATATGTTGAGATTTACACAAGAATAGTAATGCCAAATTACAACAAACTGGTATCCAAGAGATGTCGAGGACGACAACAAAATGCGCTGGGAAGATGAGTTGAAACTTACTGCGGGACCCAAATGGAGAAGAGTTGCACAAAACAGGAAGCAATGGAAACTCCTGGAGGAGGGCTTTGGCAAAAGGCACACTGAGTTGAGAGACATCCTATAGCCAAACGAGTCAAACAATACAGTCATAAAGATCAATCTCACCCAGTTTAACGGGCTAAATAAATAAATAATAATAAGTAATTTTAATTTGTCTTGTTTCAGATTAATGGCACTTATTTCCTTGATGAATGACTCGCCTGACGAACTGTTGTATGGTAAATCTGGATATCTGTATGCGTTACTATTCGTAAATAAATACATTAATGGCAAGGAGATCATTCCAGTTAATCACATTGAAAAGGTAGGTAGAATATTAATTTCATTCTTTAACTAGTACAGTTCTCGCCAATCCTATTGTCCGGCTTGAAGTTGCTGCGAGCTAACATATTTAAAATATTTAACTATGCTTACCTACTTCCTTACTAATATTATAAATGCGAAAGTAACTCTGTCTGTCTGTCTGTCGCGCTTTCATGCCAAAACTACTGAATCGATTCAAATGGTACACAGATAGCCTAGAACCTGAGAAAGGATACTTTTTAATGTGAAAAAGGGATGTAAGGGGTGAAACAGGGGATGAATGTTATAAGAAATACCTAGACCACACAGGCGGAGCCCTGACGGGAAGCTAGTATTAAATAAAAAAGAAAGCTCAACGTAGGCTAGGCTGTTGGCTTCCGTATTGTTATTTTATTTATTACCAGCGACCCGTGTGCGGCTTCGCTTGCGTATCGCGGTGGATATAAAAATATAAACAAACCTTGTCCTGACAATAGGTACATATTACCAATGTAGCTTAATTTTTTAAATACTTTCTTCGGAATAACATTAGAAATCACCTTATCCATTACTGGACACAGTACGGTTGTAACCCCCTGCCAGACACCCTAAACATGAATAAATTATAAGTAATTATAATGTTACGCCGAGTAACTATTAGAAGCACGGAGATGATTTACCAAGATTCAAGAATTATCATAGACGCGCATAAAATCAATCGAAAGTTCGCGATGCGGCGCCCGCACGTTAACAATAGTTCAAGGTCGGTCAACGGGCAATAACGATGGGCCCGCAAGCACCTACTGGTACTGTTCCTCGCAAGCACCTACTGGTACTGTTCCTTCGAGGCGGGTCAACGGCCGGCCGGCATTGAAGTGTTAGGTACACTAGCCAATTTTTAGGAACACTCTAATTTCATAAGCGCTTTAGCACTTTTGGATTAGAACACTTACTTTATTTCTGGTTATCAGGATTTATTTCTAGTTTCGGGAGACAAGTGCTGATATAAGAATACCAATAACAAGGTTAAATTTTTCCAGGTGATTAGTAGTATATTGAAATCGGGAAAACAATATGCCACGCAAATGAAGTCCGAGAGTCCATTATTGTGGCACTGGCACGAAAAAATATACTATGGAGCTGCTCATGGAATGGCTGGGATTCTATACATATTGTTGCAAGTAATAGAATTGTGTCTACACTTAGGTACAAAAGCAGATAGGTACACTTTAAAACCACATAAATTCAACTACTTTGAAAACTACCTTTAAACCGATGTATCCTATAGTAGTTCTCGCCAATCTTTGTTGTTAAGTTAGCTCGTGCTAACTTCAACCCGGCCGCAGCGCAGTGGCGTATTTACCCTAGGGCCAAAAGGGCCATTGCCCGGGGCGCCAGGCTGCGAGAGGAGGCGCTAGCCGCACCTGGCTCAGCTGTGTGCACCTATCTTTCTCAAAATTAAAGTCAAAAAGAAAGGTGACCAAAGACCAACTGGCTATCTGAAGAAATAAAAAGAGCCTACCTACATAATTTACAAAATCTAAAACTCATTTGGTTGTAAGTTTGATAGTCAACACGACGACGGAGGGCGGGCGGCGGCGAGTCTGTCGGACTCTGTTGCGTTGAGACTCAGGACTAGTCGGGGTCGTTTTTTCGTTAAACGTTTAGTTTTCGTTCATATCCATATGGGACAGACGGCAGGGCGCAGGGCAGCGCAGGCGACGGCAGGGGCGATGTCGGAGACCTGCTAAGTTCCTATTTCTGTGTAAAGAGTTTTAAAACAAAAAAAACACTTTACCCCAGGATAACCAGGGCTTCGTTCGCTCGCTTTGCTCGCGCTCTAGCCCAGCAGTCATACCCTTCTAACCTAACATAACCAAGGTGGATTGCTCCAATTTTCGAGCTCGCTTCGCTCGCTCTTAAGACAACTGAAGGTAGTAACAAACTAATTGTTTCCTCAAATTACTAGAGCATCGAGAACCGGACCTTTTTTTCGGAACCGATTCTTTCGGTTCCGTTCCTAATTCCTAATTAAACAGGCTTCTTTTTAATATCATTATACGCCTCCAAAAATGTATTTTGTCTTCTAAATTACTAAGTCAGCCACAATTAACGAGCATCTAAATAATACTATCTTAGCCTTAGCCTCCTAGTTATCTTCTATATAAACGACTCTAAATACAACTCAGCATGATGGTTATTGTTTAGCATCTAAATTTGTAACATGTATTCTAACAGTAAACTTCTAAAATACTATTAAATGACATCAAAAAATATATTTATTCAGTGACCTTGAGGTCCAGGTCAAGTTGCCTTTGGGGTCAAGGACAAGTATAGGCAATAGTAATAAGGCGTAGTTGACGGAGACCCGCTTCGCGGGGCTCCTACTTCCGGGTGGTTTGAAAAAAAAACCACGAAGGGGATGGCGGGGTCTGCAAAACCCCGCCATCCCCTTCTAACCTAACCTGTCCGAGTCGGGGTGCCCCAACATCCGAGATCGCTACGCTCGCTCTTGCATCCTAAATTTTCCTAGTACAGTAATATTATTGTATTTTGTACCGATCCCTTCGACATCGTTTTTACGATAAACACCTAGTCGGAGACAAAAAACACCAAGAAAGACGCTTTTAGCCTTAAATTAGGTGGCAATGTATAAATAAGAAGGACAAGTCACAATAATAATTGATGATCTTTACTTGACGCTTTCTATAGAATATTTAGTTGCCTTGTAAAAAAGACGAATTAGTTTATTAGAGGATATGTCATTTTCCCGTTGCTTAGTTATAAAATTAGAAGGTTAATCACGTGTCCAATAAATAATTTTGTGGCTAGACTTCTAATTTCCCCATTTATAATAAACCTTTTGCTATCTTATTCAATGAACAGTGTTTGGTTAACATGTTTTTTCGTATAGAAGTATTCTGTACTTCACTTGACACTATTGTACCTTGCAATTTCGATGTCATTAGCGTCTCTGCTTAACAACATTAACCTAACCTGCCAAAAGTAGGAGCCGACTAGAACAACACACACGACCACAACCCAAGGTAATGGTTACAGGACTGAAAAGGCCACCGAAATCACAGAAAATATACCCTATCTTGGTTCTGCTTACTTTTAAACCGACACTTGCCACTCTCAGGTACCACTCCGTCAGTCTGCTCTTGATTTCTATGCTATTCTCAGCAACCAGTACAATTTTGTAGCAGGGAACATATAGCATGGAACCTTCTCCTGTATGTCCGACGTAAGAGGGGCCAGGATCATAAGGAAAAAACCGATAAGCTAGCAACTTTGCGGCGATGTTCCATATTTTTAAGTATAGCCTGGACAAGTGAATCGTTTTCAATGAGCTTCTTGGCACGTTTCTCGACGGTTTCCAACGCATCGAGCTGGTACTTATCCGATACATCCAAAAGATGCGTAAAAAGTACTCCATGCACGACCGAACTTGTGCTTGATATAATATGAGCAATTGCACCGGTGTGAAGTAACGTCACACCTCCGAGAATACCCATTTCGGGCAGCTACTTGAGCCTTGGACTATATATTTTATAATGAGCCAAAGAAGCAATGTCATCTTTGGACAGCAAACTAACCAGATGCCTTTTGGGCGCCGACAAAGGCCGCGCGCTACGCGTCGGCTCAATTCAAAGGAGCAGCGGCGTATGCAAAATTCTTGTGTATTTCGCCGATTTTGAAATTATTTTTTTTTAGTTCCTAGTTTTCGCTCGTGGAGTGCAAACGTATGTGCAGTTTGTCGCGAATTTGCGATCTTATCGTAAAGGTATCAAAATCAAAAGTAACTTTCTTAGTGTGTGAGTACTTGTGTCTGTGTATTGTTATTGTTTTGATTGCGAAAAATGTAAAATGCATTCCGTACAATACTTTACTGCCCGTGAATATGGGAATTATGCTCATGTGCTATGGCGAAGCACATGGAAAAGGTCAGTGAGTTTATTAATAATACCTACTACTCTAAACCTAGTACTCTAAATCTGTTTTATGGAAATAAGTTTATTTCCTCGCATTTTCATATCCTTTTTGGTATAAAATACCTGTTATCGGTTATAAAATTAATTAACTTGATTTTATGATTGTGGTATCAACGTTTAGGTGATGTTTTGTAGGTAGGTATCACGAAAACAACGGTCGCGGACTCACGGCAAATCGCGGCGGTGACTTGTGTGAGTAAATAGGTAGGTAGTTGCGGATCGCACGCGTGATAACATTCACCGCGGAGCGTGATCGCGTTGTTAGCAATACACTGCACGCTCAAAAATGACAATATCCGTAACCGGTCATTTTCTACATGAATGACCTAGGTCATTTTATTTTTGACCTTGAGTGAAACCTTGTCACGACGTTTGTGCGTCGATGTCCCTTCCACCTTGTATAGTATACAGATAGCCCCCTGTGCAGGGCGTGCATGATGGCCAAGGAAACGGTAGCACTCATGCTGCTTGAATGCACAGGCGTCACCCAGATACGGGAAAAAAACCCTAGCATCACCAAGATCTGTAGCGGACACAATGAGGAGGCCGGGAAGACTAATCTGCTTTTGGAGGGAGTTGGGCTGGCTAGAATAACAGCCCCTCGGCTCACGTATAATGGTCCACTGCAGGACTAGGTGCGGAAACCGAACCCACACAGGAGTGGGTTCTCCATGATGATCATGATGAGCCAAAGTTGAGGTTTGACGTCAAAGTGACGCCCAAGAGTTTAAGGTGGTCAGTTATCGGCACAGATACATTTCGGAAAGGAGCCAGTTTGAATGGGCTCTTTTTGGCGGAAAACAGTCACGCGTGGGTCTTGGCAGCGTTGAATTTGATCAGATTGGCATCACCCCATTCCGAGACTGCCTGAAGGGACAAGCGATCCACCATGGCCTCTGTTAGAGACTGGATTTCCATTCCACTGGTCCGCGTAACTCTCTACGACGGTGCGATCATCTGCGTACCCAAAAATACTGGGTTTCAGCAGATCATCTATGTGGAGCAGGAAGAGTGTTGCAGATAGTACTGACTCCTGGGGAACACCTCCATTGATATCCATTCGATCCGACGAGCAGCCATCAATGACGAGTCATATCGATCGATTCCTCAGATAAACCTTTTTCAGCGTGGGTCTGTAATTTTTGTAGAAATTATGCGAAAAATGATGAAATTGTGAAGAAATAATAAACTATACATACAAATAACAACACTTTATACATCTACGGCGCCATTTATGGTTGATTTACAAGATTTTCAGATTCAAATTATAAACGATTTATTCAAAGAATCGCGAGAACCGAAAGAACCGAAAAACCCGGTTCTTTTAATTTCAGAACCGGGTTTTTTTAAACGTTCAGAACCAGGAAAACCATTTTTTTCAGAATCGGGAAAAACCGGGTCTATGCCCTACAAATTACAAAAGCTGCAGAATACTCATACTGTACAGTTAATAAAGTTCACTTCTCAATAAAAAATGTCACAATAAGACATACATAAAATCACGTAGCATAATTATTGCAATGTCAAGTAATGATAATAATAATGTAAATTAAATGTCAGATTATTGCAATGTCAAGTAATGATATAAATTAAATGTCAGATTATAGAAAAAAATACGTAATGAAATCAATAACCTGGTTCGTTGGAACAGTTCAATCCCAAGCATTTTTGTCATCTATATGTATAATCTTTCACCTTTATGATACAGCTTCTGCTTGACAACCGTCTGAAATTTGTTCAGGCTGAGGTTTCGAATATCGCTTGGGATTTTATTGTAAAAGCGTATACATTGGCATTTGAACGAATTACTTATCTTCTGGAGCCTAGTTGATTCCTGGTATAATTGGTAATATTATGTGTATCACTACGTTTTTTAAAGAGATTAATATTCTTATGTGCATACAGTAAATTTTCATAAATGTCCGATATATATATATATATATCGGACATTTATGAAATAAAATAAATATATAAATAAATAATATATAAATATTATATATATATAATAATATATATATATATATATATATATAAATATAAAAATATATATATATATATATATTAAAAAATATAAGAATAAAAAATCCCAAAAAGGAATACTTTTTTTATAGTAACATCTTTTTAACAAAATTTTGGTCAACTTGATTTGCTGTTTTATAATTTAGTTTTTAAGTTAGCCGATATATATGATATATATATAATACTATGATATATATATGTTACTATAAAAAAAGTATTCCTTTTTGGGATTTTTTAATCTTAAAACTTATAAATGTTTATAGGTCTGAAAAATATATCGATTACCTTTTCGATACTTGGAATTTTATATCGATAAATCGAAATATTAAATATCGCTCAAAAATATCGATACATTTTAAAAATAATATCGATATTTTTTCAACTAGCCTACCCTTGAGATTAAAAAACGGACTATAATTTGGAGTCGATGCCAAACAAACAACAAAGATCATAATATATTCAAATTAAATCAGTTCAGAAATCATTACGTACTTAAATGCTAAAAAATTTTTGCTTTTTAGATTCTAGCTCTTTTTTTTATTTTGTTTACGCAAACTTTTTATACAGAAGTGGCTTTTTTAATAAATATTTTTTACAGGCTCGCTTATTTATAAATATTATTGAAATACGTAGCTTCATTAAACCAGCTATAGACTGGTTATTAAATCAACGTTTCCCTAGTGGAAATTTTCCTTCGTCAATGGGCAGTAGTTCGGGAGATAAACTAGTACAGTGGTGTCATGGAGCTCCTGGATTCGTTCCTTTGTGTATTTTAGCTGCTCAGGTTAGTAACATAAATGTTAGCTATACTTTTTTATTCTAAGACAATACAAATCCTTTGAGACATAACTGGACTAGAAAAATTGACGATGATAGAATGTAGTTTCGTTTGATCGCAGGTTTGTTTGTGCACTGTGCCATAGTGTAATAAATTCTAATAGTGGGCCGTCTTCTTTGTGTGACGCTAAATGCCGACAATCGACTAGCCACTGAAAATAGCTTAATGTTTTTATGACAACATAAAAACATTTTGCAAGTACTTACGTTCCTACATGTGATATGTTTGTAAGTTCAAATTAATCATGTGTGTAAGAACAGAGGGACCAGACTGGGATTTTTAGGCTAAATCTGGAAATTTGTAGTTACATATTTTAAAAGCACTTACAGCACTTAAAGTGTGGTCCCTCAGTCCTTACATACATAAGTGTGATCTCGGAAAGTATCTAAATAACTAAGGTATTATGAATACAGATATTTAGTTGTCGATTTTAAAGGCACTTTTAAAATATGTAACTACAAATTCCCAGATTTAGCCTACAATTGTTTTAAGACTACTACTACTACTACCTACTACTAAATCCTATAATCGTTTTTTTCGAAATCCCAGTCTGATCCCTCTGTTCTACCACACATAATTAATCTATGTGTAAGTTGTAGTAGTACTGATTTTTGGCAAGATGTTACCTTCGCGATTTAATGTTTGTTCTTCGTGATAGGCCGAAGTAAATAAATAAAACGCAGGTCAAAATATTCAGTTTATTTCTACTTAGAGATGCTTAACTGACACATATTTGACGATTTAATCGGTTGTTAAATTTCAAGATATAACTGATTTTCATCCTCACATGATCCTCACATACAAACGAATTAAAATGCCTGCGAAAAAGCGGTCGGGGGACGCCGCTCCGCCCCGTACTAGGGATGTTCGATCCAGGGGCTTTGTATCGATATTTCGGATCGTAATACATTGTATCGATCCAAGTATCGATCCGATTGATTTGATATGATTTTTTGGATCGATCCAGTGTCGTATACACAATATTAAAAATGTTAAATATGTTGTAATTTAAAGCTTCAAAGTATAAGTAGTAGAGAAATATTTTTTTTTTACACTGGCCAATCTTTGAATGGTAGGGTAGGTAAAAATTATTATCTTGATAGCCGCTCTGGATCTAGGTGATTGCAGATTTTATTTAAAGTGGATGGACAACAAGAACAGACGTTCGTTTTCGTTTTTTTATGAAATTATCTATAATCTTAAGTAATCATGCCAACATTGAAGGTATATTGAAAAATATAAGATAATATATAACTACTGATTTAACAGTCCACCGCCAGATAAATATTTATCTTAGTGTAATATGAACCTGTTTGTTGTTATAATCCATACTTTGGAGCTTAGGAATGCGGTATTAATATTACGAATAAATATTAAGGTTACAGATTGTTTATTATTTTAGAATTGAAAACAACAAATTTTCCGATCCGATCCTCATGGTGTTTGTATCGATCCACTAACGGATCGAATGCCATTGTGTCGATACAAAAATCGGTGGGATCGTATTCCTTTGTATCGATCCATACAAGTATCGGATCGGATCGAACATCCCTACCCCGTACCGCACCTCATCGTTGACCTGTCTAGACGGCCGAGTCGATCCACTGTTCGATTTTTTACACTGTGACTGTGCCCCACCGATCTGTATTATTTAAGTTTTATATTACAGATTTTCGAAGAAGATAAATATATGAAGATTGCTCTGCAGT
This sequence comes from Acronicta psi, assembly GCA_946251955.1. Taxonomy (NCBI): domain Eukaryota; kingdom Metazoa; phylum Arthropoda; class Insecta; order Lepidoptera; family Noctuidae; genus Acronicta; species Acronicta psi. The sequence continues at coordinate 8,141,357 of OX276472.1, read as the reverse complement.
GTGGCGATGTTATATGGCAACGAGGACTATGCACTAAGGGATATAGTATGTGTCATGGAGTTAGCGGAAATACATATGCCTTTATACAATTGTATCAGGCCACGAAGGTAGCTATATCGTCTTCAATCAAGTTTTTTAAAATATATAATTACATTCTTTAGAATAGACTTAGTATGTAGGCATATAAATTCGCGTGCGTTACACATTTTGTTTTACTTATAGTTCTTTAGATATTTTACAAAATAATTTCCCACTGGGGTAATAACATTATCGTAGCCAGATATATTTTTAATGGGCATATTGAAATAAATGTCTAGAAGAGGTAAATGTTGCAACCTATGATGTTTATATGTGTTTTCTTAAGCTGCGAAGTTATTCGAGAGCTGGAGTAACGTTTGTGGTTTTCATCTTTTGTACTTCTTAAGGCGCCAGTCTAGCTGTGCATAACAAACGAATTCAGTATATTGACAGTTCGCGGGCACGAACCCCGCGAAGCACCCTCTGTATCATCCTGTGATACGTAAAAATTACAAAGTGCAGTGCAGTGCTACGAAATGAAAGTTGTTTATTCTCTTAGTTGTGCTAAAAATTTCTCACCTTTTTGCTTATAACTTCTTTAATTTTTATTTTAGGGCAAAAAGTTTTTATACATATTTGTAGGCAAAACAATTGCAACAATTTATGACTACAAATTTTTCGTAAGACGCATAGTTTCCAAGATATCGCGGAAAAGGTGTTTTCAAGATGGTGGCCGGGGGACAAGGGTGGCGACCCCACAAACTTGAGGTTAAGCTTCTATTGACCCCCCACACATGTCCCAAAAATAAAATTGCGTCCTCTAAAAAATGCAAAGCTCATGTAACATTTCAATGTAAAATTTTATTTCTTGATCTTGTACATCAAGAAATAAAACACAAAGGAAATAAGTGAAAACTGGTTAGGGGGCGTCTATAAATTACGTGAGGTGTTTTTTTTAATTTTCTATCCCTCCCTCCCCCCCTGGTGAGATGTCGTCAGATTTTATTCAACCCCCTCCCCCAACCCCCAATCTCACGTGAGATTTTTCAAAATGTGGGTTTCTTACGTAAACCCGTTGGATTGTTATTGTAAAAAGAAAAAAAAAAGCTTCGTGCTTTTATTTACGACTAGTTAAGACTAGTAATCAATATTGCTGAAAGTTTAATTATAAGTGTAATAAAAATTTTTTTTTGTTTCAATCAGAAAAAAAAATTGCGTGATATTTGCCGAGACCCCCCCTCTCTCCAACGTAAGATTAGATGAGATTTGACTCGACCCCCTCCCCCCCTTAAACATCTCACGTATTTTATGAACGCCCCCTTAGAGGAAGAGCAAAATTCTGAGCGAGAAGAATTTGATATAGAATACACGTCCACGACTGCTATAGCCGTCTGGCTATTATGAGAGGTGTGTAAACTCAGCTCTCAATAAGCTAGATGAATCAGATCACACAGATTTGAGTCAAGGGCTCAAACCTGTGTGATCTGATAGCTTAGCTTATAGCTCAGCAACAAAATGACTAGCCCACGGCTCAAACCAGCTCTTATTGTATTTGTTAATCCCTCCACAGATTAGTCTTGTAATTCTGTTAAATTTTTTTTAAATTAAATGGGATGTTTGTTAGCCATAATTCATGTAAATCTATTCAGCCGTTCAAAAGCTACAGCTCATGCCCTAGTTGGGATTAGAAATGTTTGGCACCAACATATCGATCATAAGACTTTTCTTCCGGGCACATGAAGTGGGGTGGAGGAAAAACCGCGTGCAACGGTTATCTATACATATACTCATCTATCTATCTATTCAGATGGTAAAAACTACTGCTGAGCAAAGGCCTCTTCTCTATTACGCCACTGCCATATCAACCGACAATCGGGGGGTGGTTTGCCCTGCAATCGTTTACATCCAGCCAGTATATCATATGTCCATCTGGATCGTGTATGTCCACCTATAGGCACCACCTCACCTTCACTTGGGGTCGGCACAGTGTCTTTCTCTTACTTACATCGTCGTCATTCGTCAGCCGTTATTTCGTCTTTGGTCTTTCACTTCTACTATATCCATCCACATTCATGCTCAAAACCTGTTTTGTAACTAGGCTCTCCACTTCTACGCATCATAATATGTCCATATATCGTAGATTAGCGGTCACTGCACAACTTTTCAGTACTTTTCACACTCACTTTCAAACTACTTTTTGATACTTTCTGTGTCTATTCTCGTAAGTCCACACATTCCCGGGCCAATATTCACACGACGTCACAGGCGTGTGCCACAAGCAGACTGGCGGGTGACGGCGGCCGGCGTTATACCCCGCTGCCACCCCCGCGGTATTCACCCTCGCGTCAGTCCGCGTGAGCACGTGGCTATTGTTATTATTGCGAATAGATAAGTGTCCAAATTTTGCTGATTTCAAGCCGGATAAAAATAAAAAAAAAAGTTTTTAACTAATAACGGGAATGTGTTCTATTACTGATACTGAACTACCAACATTTTTTTGCGCACTGCTTAAAAAGTATTCCTGTATAGATAGATATTAGATATGTATAGTTATATATACTTATGTTAATATTTTCTAAGTCTTGTATGATATTATAGAATCGTTTGAGATATGTTTTGCATAGAACCTAAATCATACGATTCTTAATAAATGCCTAACAATTCCTACAAGGGAAAAGGAAGAAAATACAAAACATTCATTTAAAACACGAAAAAATGCTCATACACATCAAAACATTCAACATACCGCAGCCATCTTCCTTACTAGGGATGTTGAAAAATAGAGAATAGAAATATCGATATATCGATATAATTATTTCAATGAATCGATATTTTTGAGCGATATTTAATATTGATGTACCGATATAAAATTCCAAGTATCGAAAAGGTATCAAAATCGATATTTTTTTCAGACCAATAAACATTTTTAAGTTAAAAGATTACAAATTACCTTTTTTTCTTTGGCTGTTTTAGAATTTGGTTTTTAAGTTGGCCGATATATCGATATTTTTTGATAATATCAATATTGATATTTTTAGATTACTTAATACCTTATATATATTAACATAATGTACAAATTCAATAGAAAAATAAAAAATAAAAATAAAAACCAAAACATCCGCACCTAGGCGTCAAAGTACTCCTCATCGCTGTCATCTGGTAACGGTCCCAGAAGACTGGCAGCATTGCCACGTTGAATGGCAATGCTGATTCTTTGGCCCAAAAATAATCCAGCAATATATTGATATAAGAAAATAAAAATATGAAAATATCAATATATTGATATTTTTTTTTAAAATATCGATACTTTTTGAATTTCCGGCATCCCTATTTCTTATTCAACATAATGTTGCCGTAATAATAATAATAATAATAATAAACCCCCTCTGGGACAAGCGTTACCTCATCATGAGACTAACGTAAAACTGGAGGGTAGATTAAAACCGCTTTTACAAACCTGTGATAATAAAACAAAAAAATGTGTCATAAGGTCAAGAAAAGCGCACAAACCGCAGGGCAGCTTGTGGCGAGCTGATGGTGAGTGGCGACACTGCGGTCCTTAGTGCCCCAGAGAGTCGGTCAGGGCCTCGTCTGTAGTTTTCCCATACCGGGTACATGGAGTGGAACCCCAAGAGCGCCCGCAGGACTCTCAACTCTGTCTTGCCTTAAGTGGCCGGCCAGAGGGGGGCCGCCAGAGCTATATGCTCGGGGGTGGAAGTGTCTAATGGCATAATAGCGGGGAAACCCAATCCGGGTCTTTTGAAGACTCGCGACGGTGAAACCGGGGCCGCACCTCTCTACACCCTTAGCCGCTTACACCGCTGTTGCCGCCTTCTGCCTCTTCTGGCAGCTTTTCGGGGGGCCCAGCTAGTGAGTTGGCGAGTCACCGTCTGCCATCCCTAAGGATATTTGTTCGAGGGTCAAAGGCAGACGCCGTTTTCTTCCGGCATATGAAGTTATAATCTAGTACATTAAACACCCACATCCATAGACCTTAATAAAGTTAGCTTTCATATTTTACAATAGCTCTTGCACTCACCTGGGATAGTCCATAGCTGTATTTTCATAAGTATAGTTATGGATTAGCCCAGGTCGGTGTCCCATTACACATTAGATCAAAGCTCTCCAAGGGGCCTCTACGCGTTGGACCTGTGTCCCCGCGCAAGCCTTCCAAAGGACCGGATGCCTTCCTTACAGGAGGCATGCCGTGATACCGTAAAAGGAGATACAAATAATAATAATAATGTTTTTATTTCGAGTGACCATGACTCATTTAAATTGTTAGTATGACTTACACCTATGTTAGTAGTAACATTATCCCATGGGAGATGGCACTACTACGACTCACGTATACGCAGTCCAGCCTGCTTGCGATCATGCTCAGGATACTGTTAGAGCTGGCCCGCACTCTGCTCACAAAAGACGCACACCTCTTACGCATTGTTGCATAAAAACAATCTATGTGTGCGTCTGCAAACATTCCCTTTGCGCTACAGAAGCGGGGCAGCGACACCAGCATCCTAAACGCGTTATTGAACTGAACTCGGAGAGCGCTGTACGATCTTTGAGTATATCCAGCCCACAGGCTGCACGTGTAAAAGTTTGTACAGTAGGCTCTGAAGAGAGTAACCTTGACTTCAAGTGAACACCGTGCAAACCTGCGAGCTATCATATTTGCTCTAACCGACAACGCCCTCCGCTCTCGTTCAATATCTTCATCGTCTTTGAGATCAGGAGTCAACACATGGCCAAGATATTTAAATTTGTATACCCTTGTCAACGGTGTTCCGTTGAGTATTACAGGTGGTATTTTATCATGCGTCCTACCCCTGGTCTCAAAGACCATGATCTCCGATTTTTTACAGTTGTACACCAAACCGTGCGATTTGGCGTACACGTCACACAAAGACACAAGTTTTCTTATGCCGCAGATAGACGCGCTCAGCAGGACCATGTCGTCTGCGTAGCTGATGTTGTTAACGCAGACCCCATCTATGAAATGGAATAAGCTGAAATATATTTAGAAAATTTGTTAAATTAAGCCAAATTTATTACGATCCATCGTTTTGTTAACAATAAATGTTGTATTCCCCCGTGATTACTTTATTTTAAAATAGCGTATGAAGAAAAATAAATATATTATTATTTTATAAACTAATATGGTTTTTAGGAATAGCAACATTGTCAACCATTTGTTCTAAGGTGTTTCAACTATCAACGCTAGGTGGCGCTAGGTGAAAACGACTCTAGTAGATTTGTTCTAAGAGAACACACCATTCTTTTGGCTGATAATTTTAATTATATTAGGATAGTAATTATTCAATTTGTGTGATTCAAACCGAGGAGGGTCATAGGTAAATTTTAAGGTGTCGGACAAACTTGTTACCTAGTGGTAACAAGTTAACGGACCATTGTAACACACTTGTTACTGTCGCACTTTACAGCTAACAAAACAGTCTATGACTGTTATTAATGTAAAAAATGGCGTCGAGTTGTTTCTGTACCCAGGGGTTAACTAGGGACAGAAGAATCGGGACCATAAAGTTAGGCGGACATCCAAGCGTTTAATCCAACAAATTGTTGAAATATTTACCCCGTCTAGAGAACATACTTAGCTAACATTTCCTTTTTTAACCCCCGACGCAAAAAACGACGGGGTGTTATAAGTTTGACTTGTCTGTGTGTGTGTGTGTCTGTCTGTGGCATCGTAGCTCCCGAACAGATGAACCGATTTTAATTTCGATTTTTTTATTTGAACGGTGAATTAGTCGGGAGTGTTCTTAGCTATGTTTGATGAAAATCGGTCCAAGATGGCCGTCGCCATAAAATAGCGAATTATATTTTTATCATATTTTTCAGAACTCCCTCAATATGGGTATCAAATGAAACGGCTTGAGTAGTAGAATACTATGCACTATGATAAACTTCAAATCCAATACGGCCGCCACCACAAAATGGCAAATTACATTTCGTGTCGGGGGGTTTTCTAAATTTTTAATTTAGGTTATGTTATTATGGCTCAAATTTGGAGCAGCCCATCTGAGGAAGTACCTCCACCTTACAGAAAACAGCAGCCAAATAACACACTTTATTATGTGTTATGCTCCTGCAGTGAGTAAGGTCGCCAGAGCTCCTTCTAAGGATGCGCTGCGCTGGCAGTAAGAGGAATATTCCCTCAAACTGTCGGCGCAGTGAATCCTCCATAAACCTCTAAAAGGTTTTTCGGGTCGGCAACGCGCGAGTGATACCCCTGGTGTTGCAAGCGTCCATAGGCTATGGTAACCGCTTACCTTCAGGCGGGCCGTATGCTTGTTTGCCACCTTAGTGGTATTAAAAGAAAAAAAATGTTCCTAAGGCTAACATTTACGTCTAATAAAAGATTTTAACTGACCACTGTGCACAGCTGGCTAGCAGTTTGTTCCTTTGTAAAATATCCACTTTAGTTTTTTATTTTCAGAAACCTATATATCTCTACCGGGCTTGTTGCTTCATGGAGTGGTGTGCAGTGGAACGCCCAGGGACAGAATTACATCGTCCTGACAGACCAGCCTCACTGTTTGAGGGATTGGTCGGTCGTTTATTTATAGCTGAAGATATAACACGGGTTTTGGATGCCAAGTTTCCAGCATTTACTCTATAAACACAATGTTCTATTTATGTAACATCATATGCGAGTAAAAAATATGTTATTGTAAAAATATTTAATATTTTTAATTCTTACTGGTACTTAAACTTAGATTTATTAATATCACCCAGCGTCAACTTTTAATATATAAATAATGCTACCAAGCGGCAGTCCAACAAACTTACAATATTATAAAATTAATATAGGTACATAATAAAATATCATAATTCCTAATTTGAACACATTATACAATAATAAAGTAAATATAATTACTAAGTATAGAAATAAAGATAGTATACATTTTCATTATGATATTAATTAACTGATAAGCTAACGAGTTACAAGTTATCCTTGCGATTGTTCGTGTGGTATAAGTACTTACACGATTTTTCATTTAGTAATTGCTAAATGTGTATTTGAGATAAAAACATTTTCTTTGATTGCTTTCTAATTATTTCAATTGGCATTTAGGTAGATAGTGGGTTGTGGTTATTTATGGTATTCGTGGCACTTTCTATCTAGCAAAAAACGATACCAAATTAGTGAGAATTAAATTTAGACAAAGGAGTCCGAATTGAATTGGGAAGCAGTCCATTTATTAACAAAATTGCGACCATTATTTTTATCAGTACAACAATGAACAAACCTGATTTTTGTTTTAATGATCACACTGAGCCTCAGAAATCACTACCACTATATAATATAAAACAAAGTTGCTATCTGCCTCTATCTGCCACTCCGCTTACTTCTTCCAAACCACGCAACGGATTTGGATATGGTTTTCACTAATAAAAAGAACGATAAACGGTTCGTGTAAATAATTTGTGCATCGCGCAAGCCGGAACGAGTCGCTAGTCGAAAAATATCTATAAGCAAACGACGACGAATAATAATAATTACCAGATCTTTAAGTCTAAATGTCTAGGCTGTGGCTGAAAGACGAGTCGGATTGTTAAGTTTACTAGCAGACATGCTACTTTTAGCATCGGCTATTTTGCGACTGCATCGATGCTGCATCGCGTTTTAGCGACTCTACGTTCGATCGCAGAAGTTTTAGGGCCGATTTCACCGTTCTCGTTAAAAACTGAGTTCAATAAAACTAAGTTCTGATTAATCGAGTTCATATGTTGGTTCTGATCTCGGTTCACGTCTCGCAGATTTCACCGGGTAATTTTTGATCTCGTTTACGAAAACCAAGTTTACTTTGACATAGAATGTAAATGTTGTCAGTTGGTGACAATCATAGACAAATTACGATGCGCTTTGCAGTTAAAAATGGTAAGTTATAATTTTTAAGTAAGTTTTGAGATGGTTTTGTGGATAGTGAAGTTCGAGTAAAATTTAAGAGTATTAAAATAAAAAAATACAGCTTGTAGGCAATATAAATATGTTGAATAAATATAAATTTATAAGATAGCTCATAGATGTCTTTGTAAACATTTTGTTGGACAGTATCTTCGTTAACGTATATGTTTCGTTTCCGTTTTATGACACTGGTGGCGCTGTTTCTCTTCTCCATAAAAATAATGTAATTTCGCTTCTGCATAATTATTAATTATCGTGTTTTAAGAATTCTAACGAGTTTTATTGAAATATTGCCGAAATCCAATAATATAGACTACTCATATAATTAGAATATCTCTTATAAATAAATTAAATTCTGAATTAGGTTATCTTTTATGGCTTTGACAGGTCTTGATCGCGATCAGATACGTTAAACGTCCAAAATCGGGCGTTCAGAATTTAAACTAGGTTCAGCCTTAACTGAGTTCAGTTTGTGTTGGTGAAATGCAAACCTGCGTTCTGAACTCAGTTAAACGCGAAAACTGAGATTAGCTTGAATTGATCGCGTTTAATTTAAATGGTGAAATCGGCTCTTAATCTCAGTTGCCACCACCGTCGACGCCACCACTTGTGGCAAATGGCCATATTTTCTATTTGCCGCCACAGTTGCCACCGCCGGTGACAAATAGGAAAAATTAATTGATACGCCCCCAGTTGATATATACTTAGTTATGTGAATTGAATTATTTTTCACGAATGATGTTAAATAGATGATAGGTATATTATTATTTTATTATTAAATGCACATTGAAAACGAGAGAAATAAAATCTTTTACACGTCTCTTACTTGGAAGACATAATTAAAAAAATAACTGTCTGGTTGGCTACTGGAAATAACCCAATCGCAGTATCAAAATCGCGCGTTTTCCATGCTGCATCGCGATTTGGCGACTTCGTTCGATAGCAATATCGGAATCGCGCGTTCTAGCGACTCGATTAAGTGTGCCGTGTGGTATGTTGATCGCTGCTATTTGCTTCTGAAATTCGATGAATTCGATCGCCGATGCTAAAAGTAGCATGCTATAGCCTACCCTACTGCCCCTGTCTGATATATACCTACGCTTATTCTTACGCTTCTTTGTGTCAATTAAGTTTACGTTTGTCCCTGAATCTAAGCCTTAAGGCAACGTTGTCTAGGGTAAAATTACGTATAGGGTAAATTAAGTAATTAGTAAGGCTTTTAACCTTTTGAACGTGAACGCCAATTACTTGTATACAAGTTCGAGATTTTCGTGCCCTCAGCGCCACTACTTGATTAGAAGTAATAATAGTATAAAATAAATTTACGACTTTTACAAGATCTTTTATTTTGTTTTTATGGAAAATTGCCGTGTATTAAGTCATATTTTTAACTTTTTCAAACATAATAAGTTCTTGTTTGTTTTATATTCAATAAAAACAAAAACGCCACAAAATATTATAATGCCCCCAACGCCAAGTACTTGATATAAAGTTAGCCAGTGATGGGACACGATGAAGACCTCGCTATATTTCATCTCGTCGAAACGATCATAAATACTATTATTGCAAGAAAATTACGTGAATAAATAATATTTTATAAATATTGTAAACTATAAACTACGTTTTATTCACCTTAATCAAGAATAAATAGGTTTTCTAATCATTGTCGATAGTGAAACACCGTTTGGAAAACCCATCCTTATAAAGTGGCTAGTTGTCAGTGCGCACAACGCCACGAACTTGTATAGAAGTAAATCTGTGACGTCATAAGCGGACGGGTTTCAAGGTCATAGTGACTGTGCATTTTAGTGTAGTGCAATGTTACATCTTGCGTTGGCGCACGTGTTCTTACAAAACAATTGTGACGATGAATATGATGAATTATAATAATTCGTCATATTAGTCAATCTGATTCTGACTCCACACCTTGTACAACTCGCAATAATTCAATTATTGCGAGTTTTATAAGGTGTGGAGTCTGAATCAGAATTTGATATAATTACAGAGGACAGTGAATCGGAAGAATATGATTCTGAGATAAGTTTAAATAAATTATATTATTATATCTTAATCTTGTACTGTTTAGATAATGAAGCTTAAAATAATAAATGGTTATGAGGTTATGCACGTGCACGTGTAACTCGACCACAGTGAATAGAAAAAAGAAAAATACCATAGACATCGACATCTAGACATCCTTATATCAGAAAGGATTTTGACGTGCCTCGAGCGCCAACGACTTGATATGAAGTAGAAGGATTACATTTGGAGACAAATAGGGATGTGCCATCTAGAACACACGTCTAATAAATTTACAATTCTTTTCTTTTATCATGGGAAATATATCCAGGTTTTCATATTGATTTTTTAATGAAATAAATCAAAATATGAAAATACGGTATCAGTTTTAATTTAGCTTCGTAAATTGGTGAATAAACATTAATTTCAACTTATAATATTATTTGTCGATAGGACATTAATCCCATCCCTACGTTTTACTATAGATACGTTATACATTTGTAGCGTGGCGCTGGAGGACACATCGCGTATTATATAGATGGGCGTCGAAAAGGTTAAGGTCTTTATGAACAATTTTCATTTCAGGAATTTAAGGAAGTATCAAACTTAAGGTCTTATTTTATATCATATACAAAACGGACGTTACATTATATGGAAACGGTCTACAGAGTTGGAGTTGCGACTTGCGGATTGGCCCTATAAGATATTGGTGTCCTCCCTTTTTTATAAATTCTGAACGGGATTCCGAATAATGAGATCAATGCGGGTAGCACCGAAGGCACAGCTAGTTAGTTGATAATACAAATAATACCTACTCGTAATTATGATATCGAAGAAAGACTTCAAATATTTAGGTATGTTATGGGTAAATGAAAAATGAGCGAAAAATCAGGAAAAATCGGTCAATCGTAAAAATCTTAACGATAACGATTACCTTCCTTGAAATTACAAGAAATGCAATAATTGGTTATAGTATGGTATTATGTTAAAGACAAATAACACTAGATTGCTGTTTGTTAGATTTTTGTTATTGATCTACACATAAAATTGCAATGAAGAAAAAACCGTAGACACATAATACATTTACGGCCGAAATTAATAGGTAATGTATCTGTAGATTGTTTTTCCTACTGGAGATCTACTTCTTCTACTTGACATTACTTCTATGGAGCTTTTGTCAAATTTCACATAAGCTCCATAGAAGTAATGTCAAATTTCTATCTCCAGTACCTATGACTGTGATACAGGCGTGATGGTATGTTGCGTGTTGAAATTGTTTTCTGTCTGAATCTTCGATCAATAATATTGATCGAAGGTCTGTATATCTGTCTGTTATATGTCCAAGTTTTACGCCATCACTACTAGACCGAATTGGCTATAAGCCGCAATAATATAGACTATAATTATCACGCCATTGACTTTACGGGAATCAGTAGGTACGCGGCGATACCAGTGAAACCGTGGTCAACAGATACTAACAGGTATAAAATTGAATTTTATTCCTTCACAAGTAAACCAGAAAGGTAATTAGTAAATAAAAGTATCTTTTTAATTTGACTTGAACGTGGGTACATTTGTCTGTCAACCCGCAGTAGGCCAGTGTTGTGGATTTATAGTTACGTTACGTACCTACAATTGAGTTATAGTACGCTCTCTTTCAAGCATTTTTTTTAATAATTTAATAAGGAAAATATATATATTACTAGCTGTCCCGGCAAACGTTGTTTTGCCATATAGGGGTGGGTCACCCTTATCATTTAGGGGTATGAAAAATAGATGTTGGCCGATTCTCATAGATACCGGATAAGCACACAACATTTCATACAAATCGGTCCAGCCGTTTCGGAGGAGTATGGCAACTAAAACTGTGACACGAGAATTTTATATAATAGATATCTTCCTTTAAAGATACATCTTGGTAGAAGAAGAAGATTTGTATAAGAAGATATGTATCTTTCTTGTCTTTGAACCAATTTTGTCTTTGTTCTCTATTGAAATAAAACTACTTTTTACGGATTTTATCGCGTTATATTGATATTATTTTAATCCCGACGTTTCGGACCCTTTACAGCGTCCATGGTCACGGGTGACTAAGGTGGTAGGCGTCTTGAAGTTTTGATTACTAACAGCTACCCTACATTTCTGTTAATCATTGGCAATCCGATTCACGCAGAACGAGCTCACCGTATCCTTCGTTCTTGCAGTTTTAGGCTTGGATTTAGATTTAATTGAATCTATAATCGGGTTCCAAGCAGGTGGTAAGACCCAGCCATCTTCTCTATTGAAATTTGGATGTTTTTGAATTTCAATGGCCTCACGAATCATCCTGGGTAGGAATCGGTTTTCTTTTGCGAGGACTTGTGGTTGGTCAAATCTGATGTAATGCCGGGCCTTGTCAAGGGTGTGCTCACAAATTGCAGACTTTCCGGAACGGCGGTGTTTGACATCAGCGATGTGTTCTTTTACGCGGGTCCCTATGCTTCGTTTAGTTTGGCCTATGTAAGAGACGCGATAAAATCCGTAAAAAAGTAGTTTTATTTCAATGTCTAGTATTCGCGTAAGTGTCAGAAATCAATTTGTTCTCTATTGTCAAATGTTTTATGAGGCCATATAAAATAATGAGTCATCCAACCTATTGCGATACATTCTTCCATTTATGTGATTTTGACCTATTATATTATACACAAACGTTTGTGTAAGATATTTGGACGACTGAGTTTCTTATTCTATATGCAAGATTTATTTTTATTCTAAGGAGTTCAGATAAAATAAAAATAAACACAGTAGTAGTTTTAGCTAGATATTCCGGCGCAATAAAATTTCTAAAAAGATTTTCAAAATTTGTAGGTCACAGAGATTCTGGTTTCGTGGTAATAGCTATCGCGAAAATAGTCACAATTGTTACTAAACCCTAAGCTTTAAAATTGTTATTATAACTACATTATTACCAAGCATATAAGCCCAATATCTATACTAATATTATAAAGAGGAAATATTTGATTGTTTGTATTGAATAGGCTCCGAAACTACTGAACCGATTTGAAAAATTCTTTCAGTGTTAGATAGTTCATTAATCGAGAAAGGCTATACCATCACGCTATGACTAATAGGGGCGGAGTAGCAATAAAAAAATGTTGCAAAATGTTGAAAGCTAGTAGGTATTTATATATGCTAGCTAGTATTTACATATAACTTTGGTATTGTTAGAATTCCAAAATTGTATATATTGGGCTTATGTGCTGGGCTTTCGTGATGATTTTAGTGATGTATAAAATGTTATATTAGTCTCGATTGCTATTTCCATGCACTTACCCTCAATGTTTTAGAGACCTACAATTTACGAAAACCAAATAAAATTTGGATTTGGCGGGTTAAACGAGTGCACCAGCTTTAATTTATAAAATCAAAACATGAGACCTTTGTAAATTGTTGTTTATAAGTCACAGCTGCTAACATATTTGTACCTTGGTCCTAAAATATATTTTTCGAAAATTTGTGATTGATATAGCTTAGATAGATGTGATGATTCCGACGGCAGCAGTATCATTGAACGTTCGCCGGTCAGAGCAACGCAGCGCCTGCTTCGGCCCTGGAGTGCGGCAGCGGCGGGCCGGCGCGCCACGCGTTGTCCCGCGGCTCGTACAGCTCCACGCTGGCCAGCGTGGTGCGCGCGCGGTAGAAGGCGCGCTCGCCGCCCGACTCGCTGTCGCCGCCCGCCACCACCAGCACGCCCTCGGCCGCGCCCGCGGCGCACCCCGCACGAGCTTCCTTTAGACTGGCGATTTCCTCCCATGTCCCCTAAAATTATTTATTACATATTTTGTTTTAAGTGTAAGCGAAACATTAAAATAGGTACCCGACTACCTAAGCTTTAAGTAGGCAGTTAAAGCCTAGATGCTTAACTATTTCGTGTTTCGCGTAGATGTAGGTCACACCAAATTCAAAACCTTGTGCCGTTAAACAAACATCGTAATTTTTGGACGGATACCTATCAGATTTTTGCATCTGACAGTGATGCGGTGTGACGTAGAACAGCCGAATATAGGCCGAACAGAGGCCGGCAGAACGGCGCGCATCAGTGTAGATATCAGATACCGGTCGCATAAACACGTGAAGCTGCAGAACGGCAGCATCATCATCCTCCTGCCCTTACCCCTTCCAATCACTTGGATTCGGCGCAGTATGTCTTTTTCTTCCATTAGCCGTCCTCTCGTCATTCAATTCCTTAGTAGAGAGATTCTTTTCTCACACAGTCTCTCAAACATTTTCTTGGTCTTTCTCTTCCCTTGTATCCATCCATCCATATTCATGCTCATAACCTTTTTGGTAACATGCTCTTTATTTCTACACATAGAAAGAAAGAAAAACTTTATATTTTGGACTCATTTTGTCATGCCTTTTGTAGCCCAACATTCGGATCCACACAAGACGGCAGATCTTATTCTTTCTAAAATCCACAAAAACAACAGCAGACTTTTCACTTTGTGACAGAAAATGATAATGAGGCACATGCAGTCATGTGAAATACTGGAAACTTTATATTTTACTAGCATTCCGCCAGCGGTTTCGCCCGCGTGGTCTTATAATTTTTCCCCCGTTTTTGCAACAATTTTCATTACTACTCCGCTCCTATTAGTCGTAGCGTTATGATAGCCTATAGCCTTCCCCGATAAATGGGCTATCTAACACTGAAAGAATTTTTCAAATCAGTCCAGTAGTTTCGGAGTCTACAAACAATATAATAGGATTCAATACAAACAAACAATAAACAAACTTTATAATATTAATAAGTATAGAAGTATAGATTATTAGTATTTTTGCATTATTAATTATGTGCTACACAGTTCGATCTATTTTTCTTTTACTTTATAGGTACTGAACCGATGTATCGAAGTATCGAAATATCAGAGCAGACCGGCAGTATTACGCCATCCACCGTTATGGTCGCAAAACCGGATAGGCCACCGAAATTGCAGAACATGGTCGGTCTTGGTTCTGCTGATTTTAGGGCCAACATTTTCCAGCATATTGGCATTTTATCAAACTGTTATTGGAATTTTATGGCATGGCATTTTATCAAACTGTTCTGCCCCTCGATCCCTCTTCTCCGACGCGGTGACCAGGACAATATCATCGGCAAACAGCATGCACCAGGGTGCCTTTTCCTGTATCTCCAATGTCAGTGCATCCATTATCAGACAGAAGATAGAGATATGGATTAACGCCGACCCTTGGTGCAATCCTATCGCCACTTTGCATCGGTGGTCCCAGCAGCCGACCGCACATGAGTCCTAGATCGAACGTACATAGTAGAATTAACTCTACATATTTCTCAGGCACACTTTTTTCTTTTATTGCCCACCACTAAACATACATATGTAGATGGGTACCTACGACATGTATGCCTTCTCTTGGTCAATGAACACCATGTGCAGGTTCTTATGCGCACTTATACTTTTCGCACAGTTACAGTTGGCAAGTGCAAATATGGCATCCATTGTCCTGCGGTCAGGCATAAATCCCATTTGGTTTTGGGTGGCCTGACTCCCCTCTCGTAATCGTCGCTGCGGGACGGCTACGTTGCTTGAATGTTTCAAACACATCATGTATGTGCATAACATGCCTACAGATTATTGCAATTCGCGTAATGGATACACAAACACCTTATAATAAATTAATGTTAGGTAATAATATAATTGCTGAAGTCTTACCTCATCGAAGCTATATCGTTCGACAGACGTAAGAACTGTACGTCTTGGCGCATTACCACCGATGACATATAGGTAGTTATCGAGTATAACTGCAGCTGCTTGACTGCGGGCGTGATGCATTGGTGTAAGAGTATGCCATTTTCGAGAAGCAGGGTGATAACATAATAAATCTCTAGTGTGTCTCCATGTATGAGTACATCCTCCGACTATGTATATCAGACCTAAAACAGAATATACATTTATTAACAACCCAAAAACATATTTCAAATATTGTTCCGTTGCAAATATTACCTTCAAAATTTATTACACCCATTCCAAATCTGGGTTCCGGCATTCTGCCTACTAATGTCCATTCGTCAGCGACAGGATCGTAAACTTCGACTGATGAACCCATGTCTGATCCCACCCAACCTCCAAAAGCGTACAAATTTCCATTCCAACCGGTTAAACCGAATTCACAACGAGCTTCTTTCATTGGCGAAATATCTGACCACTTATCAGTCTAAAAGGTAATTTAAAACATTTTAACTAAAACAATATTAATTTTTTACTCAAAAGAAATATTTGACCTTACGTAAAGTGAGTAACTCATCCTATAGACGTCAGTAAATTTTATATCAATGTTTTATGTAAAAATGATTTTATTTTACATAAAACATTGATATATGAATAATATTTTATTATTTTTTTAGCATTTTCTATGCCAGTTATTTTTTCCTGCCTGCCTGTCTATTTTTTCCTTTATTAAAAATAAAATAACATTCATTCTAGGATAGTTTAAAAAGTAAGATGTAGGTATACATCGTACATACCTGTGGATCATATACCTCTCCATTAGCAAGTATTTGACTTCCTTGTTCTCCTCCGACTGCATACACCCGACCTCCCAGTGTTGCCACGCCTGGTTGGATTCGTGCTATTCCCATTGGTGATAATTCCTCCCATTCTCTTTAAATGAAGAAAGATTATACATATTCTGGCTTATATCTTTTCATATTATTTCCTTTATTTATCTTTATACACATTATTTGTAATTTTTAAATATTTTTATAAAAAACAGAAAATATAAAAACATTTAAAAATAGTAGCCCATCGGTATCGGGAACAGAGTCCAAGCTACCGGTAGTCAGGGCTCCAGGGAAAGGAACTGTAGTACCGCTTTCTGTATCAAGCCCTTGATCCAGCTACCTAGAGTCTCGACCAACATCTAAGGAGGCTCTCGTTGAAGCCTCCTTAGATGTTGGTCGAGACTCTTGGCTATTAAGCCATTGGCAGACACAACGATCGGTACAATAATCGCCGAATTCACCCCCACATGTCAACAACCTCACATGCCAAATCAAGATACTTTATTTCTTTATCTTTCTCGGCTTTCATGAAGTTCTCATCATGCGGGACGGTGATATCGACAATCATTGCACTACGCTCTAATTGGTCTATCACCACAATATTAGGCTTATTGGGAACAATAGTCCTGTCCGTTTTACATGCATAACTGCACATTTCTCACACCAAATTCCATTCTAATGGAGTCACTAAAGGTTTCCGTAATCTTCAGTAACTCCATCAGATCCATTATTATCCATCCATCCATATTATTATTATAGATCTCATACCAGGCAAGCCTATTAAATCGTTATTGTTAGTGAGTGTTACATGGTTGATGCGTAGGGATTAACCATGTTACACTTGCATGTATTTTATTTGTTATACAAAATCCCTTTCCTATTATCACTTTATGCAAATAAATGTATGGGGTGGATAACATAATACTAGCTCCCCTATCCCTCACTCCAGAATCTGATTATGACATTTCACGTACATAATGATAAATGATTTTCGTTCATGCCTTTTACCGGGTACACTACATAAATACAAAAACTTAATTCGTCAGTCACAAATACGAATTTTAAAATAGGGTATTTGATAGCATGTATACAGGAATACTTTTTAAGCAGTGCGCAAAAAAATTTTGGTAGTTCAGTATCAGTAATAGAACACATTCCCATTATTAGTTAAAAACTTTTTTTAAAATTTTTATTCGGCTTGAAATCAGCAAAATTGGGACACTTATCTATTCGCAATAATAACAATAGCTACGTGCGCCAGCCGACTCACGCGCCGGTGTCAGCGGGGGTGAATCGAACGAGCGCACAGCTGATGTAGGTACTAAGGCGCGCGCGCTTTACCGTGCGCTAGCGAGTAAACATAAAATCAGTTTCAAAGTAAACATCTTTCGTTAACGATAACTTTGATCATTTGTACTAAGACACATCAAAATAAAAAAATCGTGTTTAATAAAAGTCGTTTAAGTTTCAATTGACGAAGTTTGCGCACTGAATAAAAAGTATTCCTGTATAGGATCTCATGGTAAATGCTGGTGCTGTTTACTGCCGGACCGTAAAATTCCTTGTAGTGCACAAACGCTCTTAGGCTTTCGCGTAACCGATAAATATGATTGTATAGGATTTAGTCATATTTTAGGAGACACGTGGTGTACTTAATTTGACCCAGTTTTCTCGCAATTTTATACAGTTTTTGCGGGAAAAAATTACATGACAGTTGCTGAAATCCCACTCTCCCCCACGTGACATTGGGTGAGATTCCGTTCGACTCCCTCCCTCTCCTAAACACCTCGCGTAATTAATGGATGACTTAGACATCAGTGATTAACGAGAACCGTTTTTAAAAACCTGTCAAATACACCATTTAGAATGGTTCAAAATTCCTAATTAAACAACAATTCATTCAGCCTATTTTTATAAGTACGAAATTTCAGTATTCCTAACGTTTAGAATTACTATTAAAAAAATGTGATTTCCGTTCTTTTACATCACAGGATTATAAAAAAATCTTTTAATTTTAATGTTTTTATAACACATTTGCTCGTAAAGAGTCTCTTATTTCACCAATTTCACTATCGTATTGTATCTCATTACGTACTTGTGCGTTATTGTAATGTAAAACGCACGAGTTTTGCATATCAAGATGCTCCGTCTAAAAACGAACGGTACTTATTTAAATCTTAGCAAAAAGTTTTGTCAGAAAAACATTTAATTCTTTATTTTAATTAATTTTGACAAATTACTTTGATTTGAAAATTTTATTTATTACAACTATTTATCTGTAACAAAAACACGAAAATATGAATCTATACTAGAGATGAAACGGATAGCAGTTTGGCCGGATACCGGATACCGGATATTCGGCCAACCATGTGGCCGAATAGCCGAATAGCCGAATATCCGGTTGCCGGATATCCTATTTTGTGCCTTTGCCTAAAAAAAGCACTGATGCGCGCGCATCGCTAATTTGTGAACAAGTAAAAATTATTGTATCTATCTGCTTTAACAAGTGATTAAAGATTTATTTGTTTGCGAAAGTCCGAGTTATTTTTATTTCTTCGAAAATTGTTATAAAACGTCGTATGACATACGCGCTCTTTGATAATTTCAGCCTCTAATCTCTTGTAGCCAGCAATATCGCCTCGGCTGTAATTTTCAACTTACCTTCCGCACATATATCATAATGTACTATGTACCTACTATTACAGAATACCAAATATCTGTATTGTTCTGTCGCGGAGAAAACATAAAATTGGCTTAAATTCGCAAACAAGGTTCTGCGAAAACCAAAGAATAAGCATAATAAGTAAAATACGGTACCTTTTATGCAGATCGAATTTAAGCACTGATGATAGGATATTGTCGGTTGTTAACGGTGGATGCGCGGCTTTGTCGCGACATGAACCTCCCGCCAGAAGTAAAATACGCCGAGCGCGCTGTCGTGGCTCCACTAATAGAGAAACCAAGGCTCCGCGACGTGATTTCTAAAAATATGAATATAGGTAATAACACTGATAAGTTCCTGTTAAATAAGCTGGTAGATAGGCCACATAATTTTATACAAATATCGTTCCATTTTATAATTTATTCGGCAGTCTGCGGCTATCCAGAGGTTGTGGGGTTGAGATAGAGGATGAAAATTATAAGAAATTCCCAGACCCCGTGGGCGAAGCCTCTGGCGGAAAGCTAGTATTATATAAAATACGTTACGAATATACACAATATAAAATGTCATATAAATAAATCGAAACCAAACAATACCAACAGGAGACAGGTGATGCCATATATGCATAACAAGAGCTAGCTTAAAATTTAGACATTTATAAAATACCACGCGCTATCCTTATTTTCAATTTAAAAGAATGTTTGAATATTCACCCGATTGTTGTGACACTTTGGTGAGTTGTTCAATGTTCACCAGTTTACCTCTATTTCATTCTTTATTATTCTTAATACCTATTCTAATTATAAACTTTAAAAATATATGTTAATCTTACCATATCAACTCTAACCGTTTTTAGCGCTACAGCTATAGAAGGATCTTGTACATTTTTTATAGCTTGATCTAAAACTTGTGGTGAGATAAGTGGCAGTCTAACATGACTTAGTACTTCGAAACAATGACGTCTACGGCATGCGGGATCATGCTCTAACCAACGTAGAGCTGCATATAATACCTGAAAAGAGAGTTTATCTATTAATTAATTAGGTTTGTAAAACGTCTAATAAAATTAATTATGAAGCATCAGTTTTTTACACGAAGCGACTGCCGTTAGGCCTCCGCAATTAAATTTTCTGGGCAATACCAATATTCGAACGATATACTGGTGGTTGTCAAGGTTTTTGGTCTTTACTACCAGTAACGTTTACCATAGGTGCTTATGACAACTGGGACCGGAGGTAAGCACGGAGCGGTCTCAATTTTTTAAGTTGATATGCGATTTCTTTAAAGTAAAACAATCTGATCTGATCTGATCTGTCTTTACAATCACTATATTTATTTTCACTACTTTTAATCCTCGCCGTCGCTTGTTGGAGTACTGAACTGACGGACTCGTATCGCACTGAGAAGCGAACTGTGTGAGCAACTGGGTCGAACTGTTATCTCGAGCGGACTGAACCTACGAGCCCCTCACGAGAAGTAATTGCAAGTCGTGAATTATGTTTTATTAATGATTGAGTCGAACATTTACAAGTAGTTCTTTAACCGTCTTAAACCTGAAGCATAATGTCGCTGGAATATCGTTAGGTCTTTTATTGTAAATAAGTACCGAATAATGCAAATTGTATAATAAGTACCGAATAATATTCGTGTTCTTTGTTTTGTAGGTACTTGCGTGCGTTATACTAAAGTGTAATAATTGTGTATGTTTCTCATGTAAGTGAATATTTTATTCGTATGGGAAATAAAGAATCTTAAAGCGTAATATAAAAACAACTAAGCATACTCTACAAGTGACTTTCTGAAAACTACTTTCTAAAATTATTTTAGTGACCGACGCGTTCTAAACTCTCGTGCGAACCTATGCCAAATAAAATAAGTTTAGAATATGGTAAGTGTAAATTAATGTGCCTTTTATTAGTAGGTAAAACTCTTCTTTATGTTCTAATATTATTCATATTCGTAACAAAATAAAAATATATAATATTTATTCATTCCTATGTAGGTATTATAATTGCGATGATATTAGGTACGTTATTAATTTACAAGTATGAATACCTACTATTTGTAAATTAATAACGTAATATCATCGCAATCAATCGCAAATATAAGTTTCAAACCATGATCACCAAAACACCTGAATAAGGTTAAGTTCAATTAAGAAAATCTTGTTAATATAAAAAAAAACGAATTGTACTAACCTGTGCTTCACTGTCAACTTTTAATTGTTCTGAAGAAAGCAAAGTTATTAGCTGTGGCAATGGCAATTCTAAAAGCTCATCACCATTAGATACTATATTCCAGTTGGCTTGAACATGCTCTAATGCCTCTTTTACCAATTCTATGCAGTTGTGAGCTTCTGCAAACCTAATTTGATTAAAGCAATGCATTAGTGTAAAATAAATTGACAAACAAATGGTTTATTCCGAACGTAACCCGCGAACTAACTAACTTAACCGTAGGTTCTATAAAGATTGATGCCAGATATGGTAATCTATACCCGGTTGGGTTTAAGAAAAGCAACTACTTAACTAAAAATCTATAAACAAGCTCTGTGATGTTAAAAATGTATTGCAGGTGGGACAAGCAAAGAAACAATTTTGTTTATAATTCAGTATTACTTACAATTTAGACGCTAGTCTCGCTTGCAATAAATTTTCCAACATCACAAAGCTTGTTTACCTATAGATTTTTAGTTAAGTAGTAGGTACTTTTAACACAGATGGGTTTCTTGTTTCATTGAATATTTTATTTTATTTCCTACTTTTTAGTCAACGAATCATCATAAAATTACTTAATAGATCCTAAACCATCATTTATTTTGAAATGAAAATTGATACACTATGATTTTCAAAATCAGCCCGCACAAGGGCCGATTACACCGTTCGCATTAAAAACTGAGTTCAATAAAACTAAGTTCTGCTTAATCGAGTTTATATGTTGGTTCTGATCTCGGTTCACGTTTCGCAGATTTCACCGGGTAATTTTTGATCGCGTTTACGAAAACTAAGTTTACTTTGACATAGAATGTAAATGTTGTCAGTTCGTGACAATCATAGACCAATTACGATGCCCTTTGCAGTTAAAAATGATGTTATAATTTTTAAGTGAGTTTTGAGATGATTTTGACGATAGTGAAGTTCGAGTAAATTTGAATTAAGTGAGTTTTATAATAAAAAAATACAGCTTGTAGGCAATATAATCATGTTGAATAAATATAAAATTCTATAAATTTATAAAGACATCTATGAGCTATCTGCTCAAAGATGTCTTTGTAAACATTTTGTTGGAGAGTATCTTCGTAAACGTGTGTGTTTCGTTTCCGTTTTATAACACTGGTGGCCCTGTTTCTCTTCTTTATAAAAATAATGTCATTTCGCTTCTGCATAATTATTAATTATCGTGTTTTCAGAATTCTAACGAGTTTTATTGAAATATTGCCGAAACCCAATAATGTAGACTACTCATATAATTAGAATATCTCTAATAAATTAATTAAATTCTCAATTAGGTTATCTTTTATGGCTTTGACAGGTCTTGATCGCGACCAGATACGTCAAACGTCCAAATTCGGGCGTTCAGAATTTAAACTAGGTTCAGCCTTAACTGATTTTAGTTTGTGTTGGTGAAATGCAAACCTGCGTTCTGAACTCAGTTAAACGCGATAAAAAAACTGAGATAAGCTTGAATTGATCGCGTTTAATTTAAATGGTGAAATCGGCTCTAAGACGCACTGCCCCAGTAAGACAAAGGGGGTTTCAGGGGGCCAACCACAAGCTCTTATAGCAGTATTATATACCATGACGTCCTTAAAACAAGCTTATTGTAAGAGTAAAACAATATTATTTTCTGACGTGACGTTACCTATAAAAGTTCATTCAATTCGTACCACGACGTAACTTTTGACACTTAGCAGTACCTATTGTTTTTACGTCAAATATTACAAT
The DNA here is from genome assembly GCA_946251955.1 of Acronicta psi. Classification (NCBI taxonomy): domain Eukaryota; kingdom Metazoa; phylum Arthropoda; class Insecta; order Lepidoptera; family Noctuidae; genus Acronicta; species Acronicta psi. Next base: position 8,118,225 of record OX276472.1, on the reverse strand, counting down.
CTTAAAAAAGTTCCTCGGACTGGACGGAAGTATTATTGTTTTGCAATTTTTTACAATAAAAGGACTTTTCATGTCTTAAAAAGTAAGTAAAATGTATCTAAATTTACGTAAACTTGTCGAATAAATCGCGTTTACAGCGATTTTCGCGAATAGTTAATTAAGTATATCTTGTTTAATTCCAGATGGATTTTACTTACGAATTATTGGAATTTTTGGAAGCTGATAACGCAGAAACCATAACATTATTATATGTATTACAAGAAAGCAGTCGCAGAAAAAAAGAAGTAGGGGAGAGTGGTCACCATTCGTACGCGGGGCACATTCGTACAGTTAGTATAACAGACAAACTAAACGGCACACAAGCGCGCGTTTGCTTGTGTGCATAGACGTACCGGCCGCCATGTTGCTAAGCAGAGTGTCGCACCAGTCGCACCACGGTGCATCGGCTGACAAGACATAACGTGTTTTCGCGCGCCGTGAGTAAATTTTTTACGTAAATTCAATTCGCAATTGTAAGTAGAATTATTATGTTTTTGACAAAATAGTGTTTATTAATATTAATGTTAACATTGATTATTTTGAGCTTTAATTGTTATATTTCTCAAATTAAATTAGAATTTGTATAAAGTAGTATTTTAATTTTGTGCAAGGCATGGGGTGCATTCGGACAGCAAAACAGGGGGCACATTCGTACGCGTAAGAATGCTCCCCTTTAGATTTTATTAACCACCAGAACATCACAATTACATTTTTCTTTTTATGAAGTATTCTAATTCTAACAAATCGATATATTTTATAAAGTAAGCCTTATAACTAATATGGTACGAAAATATAAAAAAAAGGGTACGCGTACCCAAGAGGTGGATGAAGAGTCCATGGAATTAGCAATTGATGACGTAATTCAAGGACGGCTGTCATATAGAAAAGCCGCGTTGCAATATCGCATCAAGCATCGCGCGTCAAGACATCGACGTTGGAAAGCAGAGTCTGTATATCAGCGATGTCGTCATGATCCTACCTGATCCACAACCACGAGCGGGCTGTACAGCTAGAATGGCTAGACTTTTTACTTTTGCAGTTAATTGAAATAATTATAATGTGCAATAACTTCTAAAGTAACAACCAAATATGTATCATTATTGACTTTAAGTTTAGATTGTCAAAGACTGTGCAACATACTCATAAATAAACTAACCTAACCTAAATTACAAATTTAGAAAACCCCCGACACGAAATGTAATTTTCGTTTTTGTGATGGCGGCCATCTTGGATTTGAAATTTATCTTAGTGTATAGTATGCCCTTTCATTTGATACCCTATTGACGGAGTTGTGAAAAAATATGTAATCCGCTATTTTGTAGCGGCGGCCATCTTGGACCGATTTTCATCAAACATAGCTAAGAAGTAAGAACACTCCCGACTAATTCACCTTTCAAATAAAATAAACAAAATCAAAATCGGTCCACCCGTTCGGGAGCTATGATGCCACAGACAGACACACACACACAAACAGACACGTCAAACTTATAACACCCCGTCGTTTTTGCGTCGGAGGTTAAAAATGATTGCAAAGAAATCATTAAGACTGATTGTTAAGCTAAGAATTATCAATAAGTAAACTGTGGATAAACGATTTAATTTTTTGTTATGTTTCTAAAGAAACATTTATCGACTATGAGTCAAGTCAAATATTTTAAGTTAGTTCTTTATTAATAAATATTTTTGTAATAATTAATAAAAATTTAACGACTTTAATAGGCTTTTTAATTACCCTGTATGAATCTACCCCATGGCGTATGAAAGTACCCCACCTACTACTACGTGGGGTACGTTCGTACAAATATCTTATCGTAGAAAAATTACTATAACTCTTTAACCTTTTGACATAATAGTTTCGGATTTTTTTGTAACAAACTACAATATATTTGTTACGCTTAGGTATATAAACTAGATAAATTTAACAATCCATCATAAATTAAAAAAAAATAATATAAAAAGCGTACGAATGGTGACCACTTTCCCCTATGCCAGAGTACCCCTAGCTCTTTAGTTGCAAAATTAATAACAATAACAAAACACTAATCACTGCATCTGCGTCTGTCATAATATGTTTAGAACTACCTATCTCTGTTAAAAAGAACACCAAGAATATTGTCTATTTTAAAACGTATTCACTGGTTAAACGTATTTAAAAGTTTCCTTGATTCCATGTCGTTTCTTTAGCACAAAACACTATTAGGTAACCTATTACTAGCGAAGTGTGTTGTATTGTGTTGTAAGCCAGTGAGATATTACAAAATAAGCTCAACCACATAGAACCACTTATAAAATAATAAATATCGCTATATCAACATCCATCGAGTTTCAAATTTCATGCGCTACACAGCTATAGAAAACATTTCGATGGTCCGATTCTTATTCGTGCAGTCATAATGCCAACTTAGCCTTAGCTTTTTTAATTATTTTAATTGTTTTTTTTTCTTTTCAAAGCAAAACCTTTTTAATGTTAGTGTTAGTTGCATGGAAATATAATATAATAAATAAATATAATATTTTTTAAGGAAAAAATGCTTATTTTGCTTCAGGATCGTACTCCATAGCAGCGATTCGGACCAACGCGTGAAAGGGACAGCGATATACCAGTTTGTATAGCGTTATCTCTTTTCTGATAGCAGGGAATAGAAAAACAGTTCACTATCCCAACAATAAGCAGGAATAAAACCTTATGAACAATAAAGGCCATGGTACGAATATGAGTAGGTAATGTTATTATAAGCTTGAAACAAAACTATCTCGAAATAAGGCCCGTATTAATAGATAGGTCTCAAACGTGATCCCAAGACCGGCATCAGTTGATAAGTTCTCAAGATGGGATCGGCATCTTAATGTCAACGCTAATTAATAAACCCATATCGACAGCATCTCAGATGATACCGAGTTTTAAACCACGATCTTTGGATTCGTAATTCGACACCCAATGAGATCCTGATCTTAAGACTTGCTATGTCAAAGTGATCGAACTATTTCATATTTTGTTCAATACGTTTAGTACTTGCTATGTAGATGTATAATGTTTAACTTTTTGTGTGCAAAAATAAAATTTATTTTTCAGTTTATATCGATTAATTTTTATAAAATTTAATCACATGATTATAATTCATACGTTTAATCTTTATAAACTATAGAAAAAGCACAATATTTTCAAAAAGTATTGAATTTAACAAGTCAACAAAACGCATACGCCTGAGATTGCGCGTCACATCATTATAATCTGTGGTTGTACTTAATAACAATAACAGTCCACACACACTCAACAGTTTTTGTTTTTGGTCTTTGTAAACTTGTATATAAACTTATCTAATGATTTGTTTATAGGGAATGGAATAAAAATGCTAGCTTGATCTCCAGTTGGTATTTTAATATAGGTATTGTGTAGTAGGTGGTAGGTAGGTAGGTACACAACAAACTCATATTTTCATAATTATTTACAATTCATGTGATGAAAATGGTTTAAGTACCTAGGTACCTGAAAGGATGCTATAGCGTAATACCTCAAAGTTAACGAGGCAGCTATTTTTGGCGCAACTGGTAGCCCCCTGTTATCACTAAATTTTTCATCATATCACATGAGTATCACGTCGATTTTTTAAGTTTTGCAGAGGTAATTCGAAGGGGTTTGTCGCGTCTCTTATATAAACTTTAGGTATTAGAATATGTAAAGGCAATAAATATCATCATAATAGTCTTGTTCATCGTAATAATTGATTTAAAAATAATATTTTCGACGTCCATAGCTCCCACCACTACAAGTTCACGATCTTAATTCCCGGATCGACTGTACTCAACTATTATGATCTTGATAAGCATCTTAATACCGCTGTTGAAACCCGAGTATTGTTTATTAAACAATACGATCTCAGGTGATGACAGAGTATTAAACCGCATCTTAACTCTTATTCATTAATATGCCGGGATCTCAAACCAGCTCTTAAGATCTTACTCTTACGCTGATATCGGTTTATTAATACGGGCCTAAGATTGTTTCAAAAAAGATTGTGGTTGGCCCCCTGAGTAAACAAAATTATCATACAGATGATAATTTGGTTAAAAAAAAATTTTTAGACTTGTTTTTGTTTTTTAACCGCCCCACCATTTTCGATAAATTTTATATGGGACCACACGGGAAGCACCAGCTTTCAAAAAGAATCATTAAAATCGGTTCACCCACCCAGTCGAAAACTATGAGGTAAAACCTAAAAAAAAAATATCAAATTGAGAACCTCCTCCTTTTTTTGAAGTCGGTTAAAAAGATCATTCCAACGAAATAAATTACAAACAGGCAGACCAATAACCTAATCCATGATTAAGTTATTATTTCATGTCACCTTTAAGACGTAAATTAGAATATGAAGGAAGATTTCGACTGGCGAGCGGGGCTCGCGGTGGCTTAGTGGTCAAAGCGTCTGGTGTACCGAACCAGAAGACGCAGGTTCGAATCCTGCCCGCCAGCCGATTTTTTTCTTCATTAAAAAATAACTTGTAATCTTAGCATGGAAAATGCTTAAAAAAATACAAAAAGATACTTATTATTTCATGTTAGGTTGGGAATCTATTCTATTTGATATCATTATTTATTAAGGAAAAATGAAATGACGCCTCTAAACGATGATTTAATATAGGTACCTGAATATTCCAAGAGCATTGGAGGGGTGCAATTCTCTTCTTAGAAACTCCCCACAGCCAGTAACAAGTTCTCTCAGTTGCAGCATATCAGCAGCAATTAATAAATGCTGTACTGTACTTTTGTCAATTATTATTTCACCTTAAAAATATTTATGCAATTTTAAAACTGTAAGCTAATAAAAAAAGAGAAAAGGCAAAGTAGGTAGTCGGAAGTATCCAATTTTTAGATACTGTCTTAAGAGATTTAAAGGACAATCTGTACTGTTAAAATTAAATAACTAACATAAAGTATATGGCGGAATCCCCTCGCCTCAGGATCTGTGTAAAATTTTTGTAAAAAATATATGTCTATACAATAAATAATTAAATCAACCCACTTCCTTTTTTTTTCACATGTTAAGGTTATTATTATCAGTTTTATGGAATGCATGAATTCAAAACATATACCGCGTTAAATATTTATTTATTTATTTAATCTTTAATGCACATTGATGGTACATTGACTTAATGCCATAAGTTTTCTTTCTTTTCTCGTCAACCTACTAAGCTAGCTACTCCAGACAGTTACTCGGTGCTGTCTGAGAAGTTACAGACCACGTGCTGGTCTACGGGCTTTTAAATTAACTACCTCCATTTGTCTTCTAACCGTACGCTCACTAACATGTACGCCACTCGTAATTTGGAGCCGATGGCGTACCTCACATGCAGTAACGTAGCGATTTTTCAAAATTTCCAGGACAATAAAGCGGTCATATCGGGCCCATATGCATCTGGTACCTCCACTGCCTGGTCTGCGGAGGTAGTGGCCTGTCTCTGAGTATCGTTTCAGAGCATACTGCATTGATGAAAGAGCAATAGTCACTTTACGCTGTGTCAGCCCTTGGTCGATTAATGCCAATTTGAAATTGAAATTATCCATAAATAATTTAGCCTCTTGAACGAAGAGTAAATTTTTTTTGACCTATCTGCATAAGAAACACCACTTATAAACCCTTAAAGTTCACGTTTTTGCGAGATAAGCGCTTGGCCAAGTTTCCGTGCCGGTGAGTGTATAATACATACAAAGATAATATGTATATATATATATTAAATAATATAATATATATTATAGCAACCCACATCACTAGCCAGCCTAATCGGCCAATAAGAGCCTCTCGCGGCATGAAGCCGCGCCGTTACCGCGAACCGTAGGTGACGCCCGACCGTGTGCTGCGCACACGTGCATATGTTCTTTACGCGCTCCCGCCGCGTCCGTTATACTTTACACGATTACTAGTTTTTAGGGTTTTATTCTGTGTACTCACGTGTTTTGTTTTACAATATACTTTATTTACCATAACTACAGTGGTTTAAGTTATACTTCCTGAACTATCTCATTCCTCATAATATATATATATATATACTAGCTTTTTGCCCGCGACTTCGTCCGCGTGGAATAGTTACTTTGTTCCATACGAACTTTTATCCCCTATTTAACCCCTTCATAGGTCGGAATTGATTAATTATTTTGCCCGCAGCTTCGCTCGCGTTAAGAAGTGTTGTTATTAATTAGGTATATTTTTTGCGGCTTTAGTTTTGTTTAGCGTGTGTAAAAAACTCAAACAAACTAATACATTTACATCCTCCATCATCCCTTATTTTATCCCCATGGGGGTTGAATTTATCAAATTGAAATCCTATTTAAAAGGACGTCTTCATCATAGTAGCTCCAATCTTTAATTTCAGTTCAATCAGTCGAAAATCTAAGAAGATTTATACAAACTTTCATCCCCAATTTTATCCCGTTGGGGGTAGAATTTATCAAAATCCTTTCTTAGCGGATGCCTACGTCATAACATCTATCTGCATGCCAAATTTCAGCCCGATCCCTCCAGTGGTTTGGGCTGTGCGTTGATAGATCACTATGTCAGTCAGTCAGTCAGTCAGTCACCTTTGAGTTTTATACAGGGTTACTTGTAATTCGACGTATATCCGCTAGGAGCTGATTCGGGGGCCAAAATGCAACAAATTGAACACCACCTATGTATGGCAGAAATTCAATAGTTTTCGAGATATTTGAATTTTTGGGGATTTTCGATCTTTACCCAAATTTGACATTAAATTCCAAATAAAAAAGAAGCTACACATTGAATGGGTACCATTAAAAAATGATATTATAGCTGGCACTTCAATTAAGCTATGTACATCATTAAAAGTGCCTAACAAAATCCAACTCATCCAACAAAATACCTAAATTGATGAGATAGAGAGGGCGCCACTCGCCACAGAAACATTAACTCCGCGAATTTTTAATTATTACAATTAGTATATCGACAGATAGATAATGAAACATTGCTTAACATAAAACTAATATCCTAATAAGTGTGTGCAAATGTTATCTGGACGATCAATTCACAAATAAAGTTAAAACAGTGAAATAAAAATATCAACTTAAAAAGTGTAAACAAAAACAAAACAATAGTGAAATAGTGCCTAAATAAACGTGATAACTACAACCTAACAAACTAAAACGTTAGTGGAAACGCAAAATTTGTGATAAGTGTCGCAAAAACAAAAATTGCAAAATCAAGAAACAATTTTATCCGTTATCACTAACAATTTAAAAATATGCTGATTAACGCCATCAAAACACAGTCATAGTAACGCCATCTATTATGTCAAAATTGTAACTAATAACGCCATCTAGCCAAATTACTCTGAACTACACCTATACGGTACCAACTTAAAATCCAGTTATCGACTTTCTTTTGGAACCTACCAAAAGATGGCGCTCATGTGCGCTGGCTGTCTCCAAGAAATAACACTTCGAAGATATTTAATATGCTCATTGTGTCAAAATAAATACGACTTGAAGTGCGCAAACATAACACCACAGAAATTTTCACGACTAACAATTGAAGATAAAACAGCGTGGAACTGTCAGCTCTGTAAATGCAAAAAACCTAAATTCGACAATACAAATACACCAATACGCCCACCAATGACCCATACATCCAGTAACACGATAACACCCAAATCGCCAAGCGGCAGCAAAGTCACACTTCGAAAGAAAGTTAACCCTGGCGACTGTATAGATACTGACGACGAACTAAGCATCGTAGATGATACATTAAACCCGGATTGTAGCCCTAAGCTAGACCGAACAAGACAAGGAAAATCCAACCTATGGCCTACTGATACAACACTAGAAAAATTAGATAAATTACTTGATAGAAAATTCGAACAGAATAAGCAATCCATATTAACGGAAATTAAAGAACTAATTAATGTTGAAGTCGCCACAATGCTACTCAGTTTAAAAAACGAACTTACACAAAACTTTCACAAAGTAACCCAAGACCTAGAAAACACTCAAGTCGAAATAAACATCCTAAGTAAACAGATAAAACACCTAGAAGCAGAACATCTCACACTAAAACAAGAATTACAACAACTAAAACAGACTGAAGCCAGCCTCCACGAAACAACTGAACGGTGCGCGATAAAACCTAGCCACGATCATGAAAACTCCAAGAAATTTGTGCTCTTTGGTCTCAATGAACTATATCACGAAAACGAAGAAGACCTATTTAAACAGATAATAAACATATTTCAAGATCTAGTAAATATCGATCTTTCTGGCTATATTGAAGACCTAGCAAGGATTGGAAAAAGGGGACATCGGCGACCAATAGTAATTGAATTATATAATTTGACCAATAGTCATTTAATGCTTCAAAAAAAGTAGTCTAGTTAAAAAAAATACTATGACATGATTCGTACAAACAACTAAAAAAACTTCCCTATTCTCTCAGCTTTCCAAAAAGGTATAAAAGTTAACTAAAAGACACTTAATTCATGGCATAGCATGTGTTTGAATCGGCGCGGGGAGAAAAATCATGTGTTTGTGTTAGAAAGATACTAGCTTTCCATCGACGGCTTCGTCTCCATGATTGGAGTATTTCTTATAATTTATACCCTATGTTACCCGGGGATAGTGTAGCTTCCCAATGGTGAACGAATTTTTTAAATCGGTCCAGTAGTGACCGATTTGAATAAGGTAATAGGTAGAAATAAGATTTGATAATGATTTACTGGGCCCCCATTTCTTGCCGCAACATTTGAACGGCAAGAATAGGGAATATGCGTCTGACTTAAAAAAAGGTCATTTTTTTTTTATGAACTTTATCGTTTTAGAATTATGTCTATGTAGATATTTTTTTGTATTATTTCTTTTTTGATGAGAAAATAATTATTAAAAAGTCCAAAAAAACTGTTGGAAATTCAAATCACTTGAAACGCAACACTATCGGTCAAATGGAATATGACGTCAAAGTCTACTAAAACAGTGTCTATTGTACGTCGTTGTTTGGTTGAGAGACCGTAGACTTTGACGTCACGGCAAGCGCGCCAAAATCGCGGGTGTTTAAAATGCCAATAACTGTCTCATAAATAAATAATTTTTTTTTGTTACTTAATTTTAGTTTTAAGGCGCTAGATTTTTTTTTACGGCTACATAACGATATAAAGTATCGTTTAAAAATATAAAAAAAAAGGTGCATATTCCCTATTACGAAGAGTTTTTAAGAAACAACCTAAATGATTTGTTGGCGGATATTCCCGAGGAAATAAAAAATAACCTCATGTTTCAACATGATGGAAGCCCAGCACATTACCGATTTACTGTCCGCCAGTGCACAGTGGCTAGACGAGAGGTATCCAAACCGATGGATTGGGAGGGGAGGACCAATTCCGTGGACAGCACGAAGTCCTGACATTACACCACTTGATTTTTATGTTTGGGGTCATATGAAGGAAATGGTTTATGTGACCCCAGTAAATTTGGTCGAAGAACTTCGATTGAGAATAATTACCGCGCCGCAACACATGAAAACAACATTCACATCAAAAGTTACGAAAACCGAAGTTAGGAAGAGGATTCGAACCTGCATACGATCGTCATCGTCATCGTCGTCGTCACCGTCGTCGTCGTCGTCGTCATCATCGAGGTGCTCATTTCGAAGAAGATGTGTAATTTTTTTGATAAACTACACGTTTTTATATATCTTGAAAACTATTGAATTTCGGCCATACATAGGTGGTGTTCAAGTTGTTGCATTTTGGCCCCCCAATCAGCTCCTGGCGGAAATACGTCGAATTACAAGTAACCCTGTATATTTAGATACATATATATATATATATATATATTATATCTATACATACAACGTGTGTACCGTAATAAACGCACACCCTCGAACACGTCCATGAGAATATAATTTTCTATTCATATTACATACATATAATTTTACTTTAGTGTGCTTGTTTTTTTTTACTTAGGAAAATAATTATCCACTTTGAGGACGATATGTTTGGACATAGGATAGGAGGAGGCACGCACACAGTCGCACACGTAGGCGTAGGCCACTCACACTCGAACGAGTTCGAGGCGCACGCGACGTACCTAAGCGGCCGAAAGAGCCGGCAATACACGAACGTAATTACTTACGACTCTAGTGACAATATGAAAAAACCTGAGTCCAAATACCGAGTTATTTATTAAAGTTTAGTATGTAGGTAAGGAATTAAATTTGTACCTTTTACCATCTCTCACACCTGCACCGTTCAGGCTTTGGAATGTCGACTCTGAATTATTTTGTTTATTGACATGATACAATTTCAAAATGTTATTTATGGTCATGCTCGTATTTAATCTAAGGTTAAGCTATTGTTATTGAATTTTGTGGTGCATAGTATTCTCCTAGTTGAACCCTTTCATTTGATTGATATTGAGGGAGTTGTGAAAAAATATGTATAGTACACACACACACGATTTTAGGTGGAAAAAAAATGCTTAAACCTATGGAGAGACCGCAATGAGGCAGTAACGCTCTGACTAACCTGTGAAACTTGTTTTTTCCAGTCAAACCTATCGTCAATGTGTAAACCCACGTCTTTTAAATGTGATGAAAAAGGAATAACTATAGGTTTTATTAAATTTAATTGGTTGGTTGACTTATATTCACTTTCATAATATTTAACGGGCTGCCTATAACGATAGCCTGACATTTGCTGTCATTCACAGCTACTCCAAATTTGCTTGACTAGTCCCAGACTGTGCAGAGATCCGTATTGAGGCTGGAGATACAGTTGTCTAAGTTACCCATGTCAGCTTGCACATACATTTGCAGATCGCCCGCATACAGATGGTAAGAGCATTTAAGTATTGTTGGTGACAGAATTGATGAATAGTGAAAATAAAAGAGTGAGAATACCGCCTTGTGGAACACCAGCTGTGAGGTCGCACCAATCAGAAAATTCCTGATGAATGCGTACCTTTTGCTGGCGGCCACGAAGATATGATGAAAACCAACCCTGCCATGACGACGAGATCCCAATTTGTGATAGGAAGGCAAGGAGAATGTCATGGTCAAATGTGTTAAAAGCATTGGAGAAGTCTATTTAAACTAACCGTCAGCTTTGAGTTCTCCATGTCATACCTAATGTCCTCTGTAACTTTTAGCAAAGCAGTGGATGTGCTGTGACCGGGTCGAAAACCGGATTGAAAATGGAACAAGAGACTATTTGAAAAGACATAAGAGGAAATTTGTTTGTGAGTAACTGCTTCAATTATCTTAGACTGGAAAGAAAGTATAGAAATGGGTCTAAAGTGATTGACTAAACCGGGGTTAGAAATTTTCGGAAGAGGGACAATATGAGCTTTACGCCAAATTACAGGAAATCCCCAGTCTGCAAAGAGAAGTGGATGATGTGAGTTAAAATAGGAAGTATATTATCGATAATAAAGGATATCATAATTCTGCCGATCCCGTCCCAGCCAACTGCTTTGGACTCGACTTCGACTTGAAAACTTTGAGGACCTCGAGATCAGTCACAGGGGAAAATGAAAAGGAGTCTGGTACTTTAGGCATGGAAGTAATATCTAAAATAGAGGTTGAATAGTGTTGATTCAGACTATCAAGAGATAGGTTCGAGAGCCAACAATTTGATATTGATTTAGATATACCAAATAATTTGAGAAACTTCCAGATGTCAGCCGGAGAAGAGTTAAGAACATTTTCACAAATGTATCGGCGTTTAGAAACTCTTACCATCTGGTCACAGCGGTTTCTTGCTAGTTTGTACACTGCGATCTCTTCTATATTTCTGAAAAGCTCTGTCACGTCGACTCATAGCCATGCGAACTCCAGGAGTAATCCAGGGAGCTGGCGGACGCCTTACACGAACAGCTTTGAGTGGTGCATGAACGTCAAATATTTTTTTATGGAAGTATTAAGCAAAGAAACTTTGTCATTCACAGTAGACGCATCATAGATATTGGACCAGTCAAAGGATTATACATCACTATTTAATTTACCCTTATCTAACCTCGCAAAACTGCGAAGGAAGACAATAGCAGGACGGGATTTGGGTGGCTTTAACTTATATAACTATTTAAGTCATGCCTAGAGAGACCAGGAGCTATGGTATGGTATGGTATGGTATAGCAAGCTGTTTTCCGCATCTCCACGATAATGCGCGTATTTTGCGTACGGGTGGGGATGTTTAATATTTACTCAAACCACCCTAACTCCTCAAGAAACGCCAGTACACAAAACAAAACAGATCGGTTTACAGGGCACACCAACGTAGATGTTGGTGTGCGTAAACTCAACGCGTTATTACTTCGCCTATTTACTAGTGTTAGCTTTACAATAACCCGTTTGTCCACGCACACACTTGCAATTTCTTGTTGCTTCACATTATATATGAAACAAAGAATATGAAGCATAAATTCAAAGGTATTATCAACTGATACCGTGGCATAGGTGTATATGCAAGCAGCTGGCGTGACATTAGTCGTAGGATCAAATCACGCCAGCCCGGCGCTAACTTTTTGCATTATTATCATTTTTTTTTTTCGTTTTGTTGAATTTTTATTTTTGTTATTTACCTGATAATAAGAACATTATTCCAGAAAAAATGATATATGGAAGAAAATATTAAACAATGTTTAATATGATAACAACAATATTTATTGACATGGTTTTTTTAAATTATAAAAAAATGTTAAAGTATGGTTCATGACAAATATTCTAAGTGGGACAAGAATTCACTTTGTTTTTCATATTCAAGAGGGTAATTTATTTATTAATGATATGAATAAACATGTTAGTAAGTTAGATAATAAGATACTGGCGATCCTAAATTGTAATCTCACTAACAATAACATCAATCATGTAATACAAATTACCCCCTGATATTTTTAATAGCCGATTGGTGCGCCATCACTATCTATTACTTGTTGCAAACGTGTCCTCATGCTAGCAACCATATTCCAGCACAAATCAGAGCTACGAAACGATTCCCATGACGAGGTAACGACATCGTCTAAATTAAATTTGGACCTGACTTCAGATGTGTCCCAGTTTAGCACCATGTGACCCCATAGGTTTTCAATGGGGTGCAGGTCAGGACTTTTTGATGGCCATTCAATAACAGTAAAGTTTTCTCGGACGTTTAACCAACTTTGCACGAGTCGCGCGCGATGCACAGCGCAGTTATCATGCACGAAGTAAATGTGTTCTTGCGGGTATGCAACACGCACAGTTGGTAGCATCACGTTTTGTAAAACATCCAAGTAACCTTGACTGGTATTGCGACCCCCTACCTGCACTAATTCACCGGGACCCATTGATGACATCCATCCCCATTAACCCAACGCAATGCGGCCACTAGACCTGCATGGAATAATATTTTTTTTGTTATAGCGTTCACCATCTTTTCGCCATTATATTTTACGACCGTCCTTGTTCGACTTAAAACATTTTTCATCGCTAAATATAACTATATTATTGCACCAATCAAAATCCAAATATTCTCTTGCGAAGCGAACCCGGTTTTGCATGTGAATATCACAGTAATATTTTCTTGGCTGGCCTACGACATTTCACACCAGCTGCACGCAAGTGGTTCCGCACAGTTTGTAACGTCACTTCATGTTTAGTCGCCGTGGAATGAGTAGTGAGGAAGGGCTCAGCCAAATGCGTAGCAACTATATCACGGTGCCGTGCATTGGTATCTGTATATGCAAATCCAGCCTTTGGTCCCGGTCGGCAAGGATCAATGCTTCCCGAATCTGCATAACGATGGACCCACAATTGCACAGTTCTTCTCTGTGAACAATAATTAAATATTGTTACATAAAACATCAATAAACAAGATGAAGTTTATTATTGAAACATAATAAACTTCTAAACGTAATAATAATATTTTGTTACTCACCGATATCTTTAAACGCCTCGCAATTTCACTAATTGAAACGTTTTGCTCATGCAAAATAATTATCTCAGCTCTTAAAAGTGTAGTTAAGTGATTCATATTGATTCACAAATAATAGCACTTCTCAAAATACGCAGGGTATAATGTCTAAAAACGTAACAGAAGCTCGATAGTCAATAGCATTATGACGATGAAATTAAACTACTAACATATTATGATTTGTCATTTTTAGAGGGTAGACCATTAATATAATCCAAACCAAATATAAAGAAGACTTGCTAATACTATACAATGAATTGAACAAACAAATGTAAAATATTTTTTAAAACATACAAAAAGTTGAACGTTGGTAATAAGATTCGAAGATTCGCTCAACTAATGCGCCACAGTGGAGTCTGATTCATTAGCTAAATTTATGCATCATATTCCCTGCAACTTTAAAATGACAATAAATTGCAAATGTGTGCGTGCTAACACTAGTAAATAGGCGAAGTAATGAACGCATTGAGTTCTTTATTCAGCGCACACCAACATCTACGTTGGTGTGCCCTGTAAACCGATCTGATTTGTTTTGTGTACATGTTGCTGACGATCTCTCGGAGGGTACTTTTGTTTCCGAAGTACTTAGCCCTGTATGTGGCGACCTCGGTACAGTGCAAAAGCACGTGAGCCGCTGTTTCGTCCTCTCCCAGGCTAAGATTTGACCTTAATTGGCCACATGATCCAAAGAAGACGAAAGCCTGAGATCAAGCCAAGAGTCGTCGCAGTCTATGTTTTGATGAGCTGGATTAAGGCTAATATTCAGAGATGAAGCTAAGCGTAAAGTAACGCTTCCGTATGTCAAATTTGTATGACAGTAAGACATAAGGAAGTGTAAGTGTACGATTAGTTTTGTCTCTGAATATAAGCCTAAGTGTAACAAGTGATATATTGGACGACTCAAGGATCGCTCTCAGCCTTCGTGACCTAGGAGTATTTTTGAAATCACCCATAATTATGAGATGTTCGTACTCCGAAGCAATGGGCTCAATACACTAAAAAACTGGTATTATTAATTATTATGTAGTAAATTTGTAGTCAATCTAGCCTCCAAGATTAAAAAACTGAGTACAGTGTCTGTCAAAGTATAAATAAGTAAGAATCTATTTGTACCCTACCTGTATAAATAAAATCTATTATCATAGGAAGAATATCAGGAGGAACACTTGGAAGAGCAACAAATCCTTTATGAGTCTCCTCTAGACCCACATTAAACATAGCGTCAAAATATGCACAACTTGCTGCAAGCACTACACGATGGGCCTGGAAATCAAATCAAATATAGGTATTTTAGAATTAATACATGCTTAGATTTACTTTTAATTAAATTCATTTTTCACACATTTAAAAATTCTTTAACAGTAATATTTTACTATAAATTAATTTTAAATGTTAGATGAGGGCAAAGTGGCGGAAGCCTGTACATTAACATAACACCCGGCGATTTTTATAGTGGTGATTTTTTTTTCGGGTAGAATATAGTGTTATTAGTGTGTTTTTGAAAACCGCAATTCAAGCAAACCCAATAGGCTCCGAGAAAAAAATCGCCAAAAGTTTCTATCGGGCCTGGTGGGATAGTGGGAGTATTAAGGGTGGGGAAGATCGCGTGGCGGGTCAAATCTTGCTAACAAGAAATACTAAGGTCAAGGACATAGCCAAGGTCAAGGACATAGCCAAGGTCAAGGTCAAAGCAAAAAAAAGCCCAAAAATAGTGAGATTTTTATCATATTTTGTTGAAGGTTAAAGAGAATGATTAACGCCAAGGTCAAGGTCACACAGGTAAAAATTTTACTTTCTAGTCTTCAAGTAATATTTTTGACCTGTGTGACCTTCGCCTTTGCCTGACCTTGACGTGACCTTGAATATGGATGAGACTCAGACTTGTACTCATCCACATTTTAAGGTCATTTACAAGATTGAGGCAACAAGGTGTAGTTGACGGAGCCCCGCCGCGCGGAGCTCCTATTTCTGTGTTAAGGGATTAAAGTAACCTAACACGAAGGGGATAACGGGGGCTTTGATCGCTCTTCTAACCTAATCTATCCGAGTTGGGGTGCCCCGAATCCCGAGCTCGCTTCGCTCGCTCTTGCATCCTAAATTCTTCTAGTTATATCACTAGTTTTGCTAAGTTAAGATGTCTTATATCTAATTTTATTGTATGAATGTCCAAAGAAACCTAAGTATGATAATGTGGTGTGTATTCCACAAATAGCGTTCGGTTTTTCAACTTTTTTTCAAAATTTATTAAAAGTGAAATAAATTATACTTTTGTTTTTTATCTTAATAATCACATTATTTACATAATTCCATTTAATTGCAGGCTTATCTATTTAAAAATAAAATGAAGTGTTAAACTAAAGCATTATTATTAAAAAAAACAATTGAATCCACTGTCACTTTACCTAGAAGTAAAACGAAACAACCAACGAGTAACATGTTTACATTATCTGTGGTATGTTGTGTTATGAAATGCGTGAATTTATTGGAAAATAATTGAAACTAGGATTTTTTTTCTCGAAAACAGTGCAGTTGCTTGAATTGAACCTGTTGGGAAAGTGTATACTAAGAAGAGTTCTACACGAAAGAAAAACAATGAAGCCCTAAATCGCCAGCTGATAATGTACAGTTGAGCCAATATTTTAAGCCACTCTAGGTAAAATTAAAGATTGTTAAAGAATTATAGCGTAAAATAAGATCAGAAGTAGGAATGAGAATGAATGAACTTTCAACATACCTTAACCCGTGTTGAGCCCGATACTAGATCTATATCACAAAATCTTCCGTCCCTCTTAAAATGATGTAGATTTATGGATATTTTGTTGGCGTAGTCGCAGTATTTGTAAGGTCGAGCTCCATCTTTAGCTGAGCGATTCTCGTAGGCATTTGTCGTCATATCATTGAATTATAAAATTATTAATTCACTAACTTCATTAATAAGAGAAACTAAAACACTTACTTTTCCATTCATTGAATAAATATTTTAATAAGATAAAAGTAACAGCACCGCACTGACAGGGAAATAAATTAAATCATACACCAACATAATTATAAACATGCAATAATATTATTGCAAAGTGCAAACGACTGTCGGACTGTGAACTCGGGAAGTCAGAAGACTGTGTCGGTGTCACTGTCACTAGTGTCACTCAGTAAAACATAAACACAAACTGTCAGTCAGTGTGACAGTGTCAGTCAGTGTTGGATTTGGGCATGTTCAAAACTTTAGTACAAAAAATTTAAAATTATTTATTATTTGTACAAAAATTATAGTACACTTTATAATTTGGGTCCAGGAAGGCATCCAAGTCGTCTCGCTGTCTCCTCCGAGGTCTACCGCGTTTCCGATTAACTGTATTAGGGCTCCAATTCTGTGCAATAGAAGCCCACAGTTTATCCGGCTGCGCAGACATGGCCTGCCCAGTCCCATTTAAGTTTTGAGTCACTGAGGCTGAGATTCAGAGAAGAGACTCAGCATGAACTTACGCTTCCATATGTCAAATTGTAATACAAATTTGACATACGGAAGCCTTACTTTACGCTGAGCATCGTCTCTGAGGCTGATATTCAGAAACGAGCAGTGGCGGATTTATAGATTTGCCGCCCGTAGGCTATTCAATTTTTGCCGCCTCTAAATTTTGATATCTTAGTCCACAATCATATCAATTTTCTATCAATAAAATTCCAACTTTATAATTTGTGCTCCATCATCCTCGTTACATCAACTTTTCCCATATAGTTATTATTATTGAGAACTATGGTACCGTGTTAGATCCTTGATAATTTTTACTGCAAAGAATTATCAAAAAACATTATTTTAAGGAAAAAATATCTCAATCGTATACCACTTTTAAAGTAAGATAAGGTATGTCTTAAAACTATACAATACTTACAAAATATGAATTAAGCTTACGTAAAAAACATACATTTGGCGAACGTTGATTAACATTTATTATTACACTCACAGTTTAAAAACAATACAATAAATATATCTTTTCTTTATTATTTGTTAGCATTATGATTTAAGTTAAATTATAAAAGCATTACAATACTTTTTTGCGAGACTTTGAATTCGCAAAATCATTTATTATATCGTCGTACGAAATCTTGTTCATTAGCTCTGACTCTATGCACAAGACAGCTAAAGCGTTTAGCTTTTCTTTACTTAAAGTCGATCGTAGTTATGATTAATTATTTTTTATTTGAAAGGAAGTAATTTTAATGCCATATCGTATGGATATTGGATGATCGTGTTCACAGTAAACACGATAACTTTCGAAAAAATATTTTTTTCACTTCAATTTTTTTTAATTATACTTGTTTAACTGGAGAGAAGCCGTTGAATAAAAAAATGCAGCTGAGTATTGTTTTATCTTATTATAATTAATTCATTCCGATTGGCATTTTCTGAAAAAGTTGGCTTTGCGAAAAAGTTATCAAATCTACTGATGTAAACATTTAATTTAAATAATTCGTGTACGACATAAGCGCTTAAGGCCTGCTCATTTGGATTTTCCAAACTTTTTCTTACTGCAAATAAAAGAATGAACTGATAAAATGTATCAATTTTCTAATGAGCAAATTGTCTCACTTCATATTTTGTGCAGGGATTTTTTTTATTGTCAAGTCACAGTCGTTCAACTATCAGTTATTTGATTAATATGATCTCTATAAGATATTGAACTAGTTTTTATTTAATAAAAATTAGTCAATTTTAGTCAGTATTTTTATTAGACCATCGATATTATATCGATTGAATTGGGTAAGCAGATCTCATAATTATTAGGTACACGGAGAAAAAATTATAGCAGTTATCAGTGAAGAATATATGTAAAAATTACTAAATTTCGATTATAATATCGAATCGCGATATTCTAAAAGTTCATAATCATTAATGTATAATTAGTAAAGCGTTTAGGAATTGTTCATGCAGAGATGTTGAAATATTTATTAATTAGCACTGTATATGAGAATATTTCGATTTTTGTTAAATATTTTAATTTCTCTCCAATTTTCGAAATTCGTATTATGTGTGTGTATAATTTTTTTTTTTAATTTGTAATCCGAAATAATAAATTTATGAACTAAATTTGCCGCCCCTTAAAATTTGCCGCCCTAGGCTCCAGCCTACTCAGCCTGCTGGTAAATCCGCCACTGGAAACGAGACTCAACATAAACTTATGCTTCCGTATGTCAAATTTGTATGACAATTTGACATACGGAAGCCTGAGTTTATGCTTAGCATCGTCTCTGAATATTAGCCTGAATGTTAGCCTGAGGCTGACATTCAGAGATATTCATGTAAGACGGGCTTAGATCAGTCTAAGACAAGAATCGGCTTACCGCATCTTAAAAAGTGGTATTCAGAAACATATTACGTCTCAAACTTCGTCCGTCTTAACTTAGCCTACGCTCTGTTATAAATAAAGGATAGCAATATATGTAATGTCATAAGAGTGAGCGAAACAACAATATCTGAGATAGAAATTGTTTTTGTTGCAACATTGTCACAGTAAACAGCGCTAACATCTATTATTTTCGCCAAGAAATATCTTTTTTATAATAATGATAATATTTTAAAGTAGATGAGGTTTCACAATAAAAGCACCACATACACATTTAATGTAAAGTTATATGGTAAGATAAAAAGTTTTTATTGACAAACAATATTTACTTACATCGACATATTATCTATTCTATAAAAAAAAACTAAATAAAATGATATGAAACAGCTATTTAATAAATCTAAGTAAATAAAAATATATCAAACTACCAAAAATAACTACAGCTTTGTCCGCCGGGTGGCGCTAGATCCACTGCTTAGACAGCTAAAGTAACCTATATTGACTACTTAGGCTTAGCATAGTTTACGCGAAGTTTAAGCAGTGTTCCGAACATTTCTGAATACAAATTTGAACGTAAGCACTCGATTTTGACATACGGAAGCATAAGTTCATGCTGAGTCTCGTTTCTGAATGTCAGCCTGAGTGTCTTATCTCAGTAAGGTTTATTTACTGAATATTCTCTCACAAAGACAAGACTTCGTTTTGAAGAGCACTTGAGGAGAGAAGGCGTGAAGTTATGTGATTATTTTTTTATTTTGTGGTTTTTTTAATATTGGATTGGCTTACATTACTATAATTATAGCATTTGTACTATAATTTCATGCTTCGTACTATATACTATCCATATCTAAGGATAGTAGTAGGAAAGTAGAAGTCACACTAGCATGGGTCCCTGGACACCAAGGACACGAAGGAAATGAAAAAGCGGACGAACTAGCCAGAAAAGGAGCAGATGAAACCTTTGTGGGACCAGAACCGAGGCTACCGATCCCATACAACATCACAAAAGGAATCATCCATAGAATAATGATAAGAGAGTCGAATAAAAGATGGCACACGACAGAAGGCTGTCGACAGTCAAAAATCTTCCTAAAGTCATATGATGATAAGAGATCCCAAAAACTTCTCAGAATGAGTAGGGATAACATAAGGCTAGTAGTAGGAATTGCAACAGGACACTGTGGCCTTAACAGACACCTGACAATAATGAAAGTAAAAGAAGACCCATATGCCCTGCATGCGGGGAAGCAGAAGAAACAAGCTTCCATCTAGTAGCAGAATGCAAAATGTATGCACTACTCTGATTGGAAATATTAGGTACTGACGAAGCAAACGAAGAGCAACTTGCAGAAATATCCATCAGACAACTGGTGGGCTTCTGAAAAGCAACTAGGAGATTCGCGATGCCGAGCACCAGTATCCCATGATGGGATCCACCAAAATGGGGAACTGGGCGAAATAATCCCAACAAGAGGACTGATCGCCCGCCTGGTGCCTGCAGGCGTCCCCGAAGATAAATAGAAATAGAATAGAAGGATAGTAGTACGAAAAATACTATAATTTCATTACTTTGCATTAATAACTAATATCAAAACCATTTACTGCCAATCCAATAATTAAAAAACCACAAAATTAAAAATAAATCACATAACTTCACGTCTTCTCTCCTCAAGTGCCCATCGAAATTCGATCTTGTCTTTGTAGAAAATATTCAGTAAATAACTTACTAAGATAAGACATGAACTAGCAACACAATTCAAAGGCGGTTGCGCAAAAGTGGTAATTGTACTGATTTAATTCCTAATAAGGATCAAAAAAATGAATAACTGATAAACTTGGAAGAGATAAATTTTGCATAAATTGGTATTGATTTTAATGACTTTTTATCCAAATTATAAAGTGTACTATAATTTTTGTACAAATACTTCTTCTTCTATTTAAGAGCTACGCTCTTGTCAGTGCAGCGTCTTCCACTGCTCTCTGTTGAGAGCCAACTCCTGGACCTCCTTATACGTCGCGACTTTCAGTTTCTCTTTTATCTGTGTTATGTAGCTCGTTCAAATACAAATACTATACCTTTCAATTTTTGGGACTATCGTTTTGAACATGCCCAAATCCAACACTGTTGCTAACGCTGGTTGAGTCTCGTTTCTGAATATCAGCTTATTCAAAGAAACTCAACTACCATAGATTAATATGTTATATTATATATTGGATACTCAACTACTCAAGCAAAGATATCTCAAGGATTGGGTCTCTGAAGTGTTGCGAACTTAGTGGATTTTCCACTAAAACTGGTTGTTTTGACCCCCCGTTTAGTGGCGAAATATTGCTTTTAGTGGCTGGTGGATTTTTCTGGTGGTTTAGTAGAATTCAGTTTCAATTACTGAATATGATATCACTCAACAACTAAGCCACTAATGCTGATATTCAGAAACGAGACTCAACATGAACTTATGCTTCCGTATGTCAAATTTGTATGCCAATTTGACATACGGGAGCCTAAGTTTATGCTTAGCATCGTCTCTGAATATTAGCCTTACACTTTACGAAATATATTATTTCTACTTCGTTTAATTTTCAGGAGTACTATTTACTTTTATTGTTTAGCCAACACTGATCCGTCATACGATTCATCTCGCCACATCCTGATCAATGCAATATACGCAGGGATACCCCGTAGAATATTTTAAAGTTGTAATTATAGTTATATATGTATATATATATATGACTAGCTTTTTGCCAGCGGCTTCGTCCGCGGAGAATACCCTTTTCCCCTGTTTTTGCAACATTTTTCATTGCTACTCGGCTCTTTGTAGTCATAGTGTGATAGTTTATAGCCTATAGCCTTCCCCGATAAATGGGCTATCTAACACTAAAATAATTTTTAAATCGGTGCAATAGTTTCGGAGCCTATTCAATACAAACAAACAAACACTCAAATTTTTCCTCTCTATAATATTAGTATTTTTTTAAATTACAAAACTATGTGAACTCGGTTTTGGACTACTCAGTACCTATGTCGTATTATTCTCGCGAATTTGTGCAAGCCTAATAATTATATCCAAACCAAAATATACGCAAAAGTTTCGGGATTCTAGGCTCAAATATTCTTATATTCAAATATTTTTATTTTTCCCTGCAAATTGCAAAAAACCCAAAAAAAAAAATAATTTCGTGGGTTAGCACAGCGCATCCTCTTTTAACTTGTTCATTTGTATGTTGATTTATAATCATCACAAATCATAAATTTATTGCACTAAATTGTTATTATGATTATATTATTATTATGATTTATTTCTATTGATATTTATAAATATTTTAATGTTAAATTAATAACAAAGAAACCTAATTAAATCCCTTTTTTATTGTAAAAGTTTGTTTAGTGGAAATTTTAGCGATTTTTAAAGTACCTACATCCGATTTTTGTTAGTGGTTTTCTGGTGGTTTTAGAAGTTGAATCTGGTGGAAAGCTAATAAAACTGTTGGCAACATTGATTAAGTATCATCTAGGGATGTCGGAAATTCAAAAAATATCGATATTTAAAAAAAAAAATATCATTATCGATGTTTATATTTTCAAAAAATATCGATATATCGGCCAACTTAAAACTAAATTATAAAACAGCCAAAAAAAAAAAAAAAAAGGTCATTTGTAATCTTTTAACTTTAATTTTTTAAAGATTACAAATTTATTTTAAGTTGATCGGTTTATTGTTCTGAAAAAAATTTCGATTTTGATACCTTTTCGATACTTGGAATTTTATATCGATACATCGATATATCGAAATATTAAATATCACTCAAAAATATCGATATAGTGAAAAAATAATATCGATATATCGATATTTTTTCAATATCCCTAGTATCATCGTAAGTCGCGAAGTATTGTGGTCGAATTCTGAATATATAAAATAAAAATCTGTTGAGATGTTAAATAAAGTTTTACTGACTTCAGATGTTACTCTAGTGTGTGTTCAACATGCATTGTCAACAGAAAAAGAAGAGATAATGGGCCTACTTATTGGAGAGGTAAACTAAAAGTTTATTATATTTTTTACTGTCTTAAGATGTTACTATAGTTTGTGTTCTGCTTTTATAATTTTGCAATTATATATATTTGATATTTTATGGTCGAAGGTCCATGAGTGGTTCACAGTTACTATTGTAGTATCAAATGGGCAGAAAACTAAATGTATAAAGTTTGCTCTACCTAATGTGAGGTGTGTGGAGTGTGATGTTATTACAAAACTGTAACCATATTTTTTTTTAAAGAGTAACTATGGACTTGTGCAGGCTCTTCTACATAAGCCCCACTTTTTGGAACTATGCAACTAGTTTGACTTTTCAAAAGTACATAAATGGTCTATTTGAAATAAAATATTTGAATTTGAATATGTAAAGGTGTTTGGTTATGTAAAGGCGTTTGCTACATGGAAATGGCTGAAAGGAGAGTTAATTTGCTTCTCTTCTGGCCCTACTTTTTTTCTAATCTTTTTAATTTTATTTATGCGACGTCTGTGGTCTAGTGGTTCCAGTACCGGACTGCTGATCACGATGTCGTGGGTTCGATTCCCACAGGACACAAACATTTATTGTGATGAACTTAAGTGTTTGTGTTTGTCTGGGTGTTTTCTATGTAATATAAGTATGTATTTACAAAAAAAAAGTACATAAGTATTATATCAATTGTCTAGTACCCATAGTACAAGCTCTGCTTAGTTTGGGACTAGATGATGCTGTGTAAAAATGTCCCAGGATATTTATTTAAACCATAACCCTTATAAAAAATTGCACAAAATACTCATCTATAACTCTATACTAATATTATAAAGAGGAAAGATTTGATTGTTTGTTTGTATTGAAGAGGCTCTGAAACTACTGGACCGATTTGAAAAATTCTTTTAGTATTAGATAGCCTATTTATCTGGGAAGGCTATAGGCTATATACCATCACGCTACAACGAATAGGAGCGGAGAAGCAAAGAAAAATGGTGCAAAAATGGGGTAAAATGTTATCAAGACCATGCGGGCGAAACCACTGGTGGAAAGCTAGTATCTCATAAAGCAGTCACTAAACTGTTAAACAGGTTCACAACAATGGTGCACTTGTGTCAATTGTGTCATCTGTAATATTACGTCGCTTGGATAAAAAACCTGATCGTGTAGAAATATCTGAAGAGCAATTGGTACAAGCAACATTGCGAGCAGAAGAATTAGCAGCTGAAGTAAACCGGCCTCTACGAGTTGTTGGATGGTACCATTCGCATCCACATATCACAGTGTGGCCATCACATGTGGGTATGGTTCACTCATTAAATTTGTCTGAAATTATAGTCAACACTACTTGTGTGTACTTGGAAGTATTTATGTTATTAAATGTTTGTTTTCCAGACTTGGCTACACAATCCATGTATCAAAGAATGGACTCTAGCTTTGTTGGGATTATATTTGCAGTATTCCTTACAGATCAGACAACTAAAGCTCCTTCGGTAAGAACTTAAGTATCTGGTTTCCAATAGATGTCGCTAATGTCAGCTTCAGACGTAATGGAGAATGTGAAGGAAGATATCGACTTGGCGAGCAGGACTCGTGGGGGCTTAGTGGTCATAGTGTTTGTTCTATTTAACCAGAAGACGCAGGTTCAAGTCATGCCCTTCAATAGACTTTCCTTCGTTAAAATAACTGTTAATCTTGGCATTGAATATGCTTTATGCTTAGCGGTCGTAGCATCTGGTGTATTGAACCAGAAGACGCAGGTTAGAGTCCTGCCAGTGAGCCGATTTTGTCTTATTAAAATAACATAACATATAATTATTATAATATCAAAAATTTTGTAATGAGACACGAATTATAATTTGGTCCAAATTATCATAAAGTTTCGTGAGCCTACTGATTGGCAACTAAAGTATACTTATAACATTTCTGGGAATAATTAATTAACTAGGTACTATTTTTTTTTATCTGTAGTCACTGATTTTATCAGAGATTTATGATTTTATATGATTTCAGATTCAAATTACTTGTTTTCAATCTGTCAATGATGGTTCAACTCAGAGTAGGAGAGAAATAGAAATGGACATAATAAACAGTAATGACTCTTTATTGGTAAACAATTTCGAGGTAAGGACAGATTAAGATTTATCTTGAAATTTTTACATTTTAATTGATAACCCATTTTAATAAACATATTAACATCTAAATGAGGTGAATCGTTTTAGCAAAATTATTTATATACCTAGTCCGGTCAATTTAGACATACAAAATTACAAAAATTCATACTCTGCTGAAAATTGGTAGGATTATTCAAAACACTATTATAAATGAAATGTAAAAAGTCCTCATCAATCCGATACCTGGAAAAAAAAATACTCGGGCTCAAAGGTCACAAAAACGGGTATTTTACTTTTTTTTTCCTAAGAGCCATCATTTTAGAAATATAACGATTCAAAAAGTCGAAAGAGCTGTGATCATCATAATTGACGTCTGAGTATTTTTTTACTGACTTCAGTGCATAAATCTCTTTCATAATATGCCCAATTACTCCAAGACATGAGTAGATGAAATCCTCCAAATCTGATGATGATTTTTGATATTTCAGTCCTCAGGTGCGGCTGATACAATTTATCGAGCTTTTGCATATAAAGGTTGATCGAAAGTCACAATGCATACAGTGTGGCTATACAGTTTTGCATTCTCTAAAGCACAAAGTAAATTCGTATATTATAGTTACTTGCTGGTTGATGAATAAATCGTAAAAATGAAATTTGAGATTTAGAATAATTAATAATACGATTATGTGCCACTTTCTGGTCGTAGGACATGAGGAGGACGACGAAAAACTGCTGCTGCCTCGTACATTACATTACAACATTCTATTACAACTCTTTCAACTTTTGTATTCAAATTCAAAATATTTTATTTCAATTAGACCATATAAATAGGCACTTTTGAATTGTCAAACTAGTTGCACGGTTCCAAAAAGTGGGAATTGTTTTATCTCAAAAACGGTAGTTCTTAACTTCGATCAATAATAGTACTAGATTTCCGATGTGCGCTTCAAAAACGGCCCGAAAAATTCAAACTAGGTTTTTGCCCGCGACTTCGTCCGCGTGGAATAGTTACTTTGTTCCATATGAACTTTCATCCCCTATTTCACCCCTACATAGGTCGAAATTTATTAATTATTTTGCTCGCGGCTTCGCTCGCGTTAAGAAGTATTATTATTAATTAGGTATATTTTTTGCAGCTTTAGTTTTGTTTAGCGTGTGTAAAAAATTAGGGCCTACAAAACTTCTTTGTACACAATATTCTTAACTAATTTCTGTCATTCGGTGCTAAAACTATCAAGCTATTGGGTGAACTTACTCGTGAGCAAGCAACATAAAACTAATACATTTACATCCTCCATCATTCCTTATTTTCTACCTATGGGGGTTGAATTTATCAAAATCCTATTTAAGCGGACGTCTTCATCATAGTAGCTCCAATCTTTAATTTCAGTTCAATCAGTCGAAAATCTAAGAAGACTTATACAAACTTTCATCCCATATTTTATCCCCTTGGGGGTAGATTTTATCAAAATCCTTGATCCTGATTGATGATCCTTCTTAGGGGATGCCTACGTCATAGTAGCTATATTCATGCAAAGTCTCAGCCCGATCGGTTTAAAATTGACAAAGTTTCATACAAACTTTCATCCTCTATTTTATCCCCTTGGGGGTAGAATTTATCAAAATTATTTCGTAGGGGATGCCTACGTCATAGAAGCTATATGCATGCAAAGTCTCAGCCCGATTGGTTTAAAATTGACAAAGTTTTATACAAACTTTCATCCCCTATTTTATCCCCTTGGGGGTAGAATTTATCAACATCATTTCGTAGAGGATGCCTACGTCATAGTAGCTATATGCATGCAAAGTGTCAACCCGATTGGTTTAAAATTAACAAAGTTTCATACAAACTTTCATCCCCTATTTTATCCCCTTGGGGGTAGAATTTATCAAAATCCTTTCTTAGCGGATGCCTACGTCATAACATCTACCTGCATGCCAAATTTCAGCCCGATCCCTCCAGTGGTTTGGGCTGTGCGTTGATAGATCACTATGTCAGTCAGTCACCTTTGTGTTTTATATATATAGACTAGATTATAATGCCCGCGACTTCGTCCGCGTAGAAGTTGTTGTGAAGAAAATGTTTCTAGTAGGATTTTTAATTTTTTTAAGTTATCAATTTTGTTATAACATATAAATTATTTACCTACTTAGTTTTTTCAAATGTTTGAATACTTATAAAATTCACATACATACATGCTCATGCTTCACGCCTCTTTGCCATAGGGGTAGTCAGTGACTACAGACTATATACTTATTATATTGTAGGGATTTAAAGGTTAAATAAGCGTGAAAATTAAATAAAATTTTATTACATTATATACATTTTATGAACACGGAACTCGGCCTTGATCTGGTGTAAGTTTCATTTGGGTATTATCTTTTTACTCTGTGCGCTTACTCTGGAGCATGCGACATACTCTGCCCACGGGAGAAGCAGCTCTCCCTCAAGTCTACTCCCGCTACCTTAAGAGTTCGACCTTGAGTTTTGCTTATAGTCATTGTTAAGCCGACTTTGGTGGGAAACTGCACTCTCTTGAATTCAAATGGGTAATTTGATGGTGTTAGGGGAATCCTAGGAATAAATACACTCTCCTCGAGAACAATCTGGTCAGTATAGATGCCAAAATTATATTGCAATGCATGTTTTCACTTGAAATCTGGTGCCATTGCATAATTTTGGTGGATTTATATTCCGCAGCAACATAATTGGCGCACCAACTCTCAATTTTAATATGTGTTCCACAATTTCCTATTTTAAGGAACAGTTCTGAGAACTGTCCGATAGTAACACCTCCCCTCAGATGGATTCTCATATTTTTGGTAAGGCTTAGTTTTGTTACTGAAGGCCACAAATGAGACCGCTTCGTCCGCTCGCGTTCCGCTGAGCTCTACTGGTAAAGTCTGTCGTAAATCGCCTCCTGACAATACAGTAACCCTCTTTATGAGCCATAGTACTCACATCGCAAACAATTAATTTCGTTTTGCGGAGTACTTCTGCCATTGTACTTTTTTTTTATATATTTTGGCGACATTTTAACACTTTGTTTGGGTATATTGCCGATTTATATAAAATCTAGAAGAACTTTGAGCCCGGAGTGTGCCGTTTTACCTCCTTCCATCAGCAATTCCAGGCGATGCGACCGCTAAGGCGATATCACGATTACTTCTCACTTTAGCCAATTACTTCTTGCCTGTTCCACCAGGAGCATAAAAAAATGGTATCACCTACACCTCTATATAACTGGAATATAATAAATCTTTGATTAAAGAGCCTTTACTACTTGACATAATTTGCTGCTAAGGAATTGACAACTCATGTGTCAAAATAAAATGTAATTAAAATAAAAAAGACTAAGGAGTATTGATATCATCTTCGAAGCAAAATTACTTTCTACCCCTTTTTAACCCCGTTGAGGGATGAATTTCAATAAAATACGAAACACGTCTTCCATCAATTCTGTTAAAGAATTTTTATGCAAAATTTGAAGAAGATTGGACCAAGGAATCACGTTGTCCCATACAAACTTTGCCCCCCTTTTTCATGCCCTTAGGAGTGGAATTTCGAAAAATCCTTTCTTATCGGATGCCTACGTCATACAAAGAACACCCCCTCTAAGTTTCAGGTCTCTCCGATCTGCGGTTTAGGCTGTGCGTTGATCCGTCAGTCAGTCAGTGAGTCATTCAGGACAAAGAATTTTATATGTATAGATTAGTATCGTCCAATCATAGCCAACGTTAGGACGTCGAAATACCGCAGTCTGCCTTCAAAAAATGTGCAAAATAATTTGTTGGGCCAATGTTTGCTATAAGCAGCGCACCAACTATTGTAACAAACATCGACTATTTTAAATAATATGATTCCATTTTTTAATTACTGCGTCTAGTTTCAAAATAGAGTAAGCACGAAATTGTCAACAATATTAGTATCCTTATTACTTAGACTTTGTTTCATTTTAGAATATTTTTTTTTTGTAATTATGACTTTTTTTTTCTTTTTTTTTTCCAAAACACTAAATCTATTTTTACAATGATAATGCCATACACAAAAACCTTTCAGGGCTTATCTGTGTGCTGGCGAGTCGGTCATAATATTCTTAACACTTGCATTATGCTTTATTTTGGTACATTGCAATTATTTGTAAAAACTAACATTTGTAAGCGACATTTTAAATTTATTGCTTTTTACCTTTTTCACATGAAAGGACTTAAATAAATATTATTTTGCAATGGTAATGGAACTTTATGTTTAAGTATTAAGGTTTTTAATAAACTGAAGTAGTTTATTTTATTAGATATTTTTCTACGAAATTTAGATGTTTACTTGTGTGCAAATGTGGCCACTTTTGCGACTTAATTTTGTTCCTGATCCCGTATCTAGTACTTACCTACTTGATCGAAGGTTCTTAAGAAAAAAAGTATGTAGACAGGGCTAATTTTATGATAAAACTTACGGTTTTATCGTACCGAAAATCGCGAAAAACCCGTTTTAGTGACCTTTGACCCCGAGTATTTTTTTACCCGGTGCCAGATCGATGAGGACTTTTCACATTTCATTTATAATAGTGTTTTGAACAATCCTACCAATTTTCACCAGTGAGTGAGTTTTTGTAACCTCACCCTTATTTTTTGGTCTAATTTGACCGGACTAATATTTAATTTTGTGATACTATAATATTATTTCAGACATTTACGCAATTACCAGCAATATTAAAAGAGGAAGAGGATGAAGCTTACAACAATGAGGCTGGACCAAATGAATCTGATGATATAATCAGCAAACAACACAATGCAGCTGTCCGAACTATTGCTATAGGACACATAGTTGATAAGGTAACTTAAGTATTTTCATTTTAAAGATTGAATTAGAAAAAATCTCTTCTGGTTCGGTACACTAGACACTATGACCGCTAAGCCACGGCGAGCCCTGCTCGCCAACTCGAAAATGAAAAGAACTAGTAATCTTGAAAATGCTTAAATATACAAAAAAGTTGATTGAATTTGAAATTAATTTTGTTTTGTCTGTGAAAGGCTTTCAATGTTCTACTTACCTACTCACATATATACAATACTAGCTTATGGCTGCGACTTCATCCGCGTAGAAGTCGAAAATGGTTCTAATAGGATTTTTAATTGTATTTTTACGTTATTAATTTTGTTATAACATAAATTAATTATTATGTTAAAATGTTTGAATACTTATAAAATATAACAATCTTTATTAGGTTAAAATTAAGCATGAAAAAAAATATTTTGTTACATAAGTATATTTAATGAACACGAAGCTAGACCATTGGTGTAAGTTATATCATCAATTATCTTTTTACTTAAACATGGAAATACTACACTTACCGCAGTATTTCCTTGTAATTTTTTTTTTCTCCAGTTGCTAGAATCAACAGGCTACTCTGTGGGTTTACTTTGGAGCATGCCACATACCTACTCTGCCCGCGGGAGAAGCAGCTTTCCCTCAAGGCTACTCTCGCTACCTTATGAGTTTGAGCTTGAGCTTTGTTTATGGTCATTGTGAAGTAGACTTTGATGGGAAACTGCACTCTCTTGAATTCGAAGGGGTAATTTGATGGTGTTAGGGGAATCCTAGTAATAAATACACTCCCCGAGAACAACTGGTCAGTATAGTTGTCTCGATTACATTGCGAAGCATGTTTTTATTTGAAATCTGGTGCCATTGCAAAATGTTGGTGGATTTATATTCCGAAGCAACATAGTGGCGCGCCAACTTTCAATTTTAATGTGTTCCACCATTTTCTATTTTAAGGAACAGGTCTGAGAACTGTCCGACAGTAACATCTCCATTCAGAAGAATTCTCATATTTTTGGTAAGGCTCGGTTTTGTCACTGACGGCCACAAATGAAACCGCTTTACACACGCTTAACTTCGTCCGTTCGCGTTCCTCTGAGCTCTAACTGGTAAAGTCTGTCACCTGATGACAAAACAGTAACCCCCCCTTTATGAGCCATAGTACTCACATCCCAAACAATTAATTTCGTTTTGCGGAGTACTTTATTTGGGTATATTGCAGAGTGGGGCTCTCACTTTGGACAAGGTTAACTTAATAGAAGTTTCTCATGATCCACCAGGAGCATCCAAAAAAAGATATCACCAGCGTCTACTTATTATTTATTATACTGGAATCGATAAATCTTTGTAGATTGAATAAAGAGCCACCACTACTTGACATTATTTACTGCTAAGGAATCGACATCTCGTGTCAAAATAAAATCTAATTTAAATGAAAAACACTACACACAGCTTTAACTGAGTTCAGTTTATGTTGGTGAAATGCAAACCTGCGTTAACTGCGAGAACCGAGATTAGCTTGAATTGATCGCGTTTAATGTAAATGGTGAAATCGGCTCTAAAGAGTATTGATATCAATTTCGAAGCAAAATAACATTTTTAGCCCGTTAGGGGATGAATTTCAATGAAATTCGAAACACGTCTATCATCAATTCTGTTAAAGAATGTTTATGCATTTGAAGCAGATTGGACCAAGGAATCACGTTGTTCCATACAAACTTTGCCCCCCTTTTTTACACCCTTAGGGGTAGAATTTGGGAAAATCCTTTCTTATCGGATGTCATACAAAGAACACTGGCGGTTTAGGCTGTGCGTTGATCCGTCAGTCAATCAGTCAGTGAGTTGTTCAGGACAAAGCATTTTATATGTATAGATTACATACATTGATATACACTTATTATGGGTGTTAGGCACATGAACATAATTAGTCGAGGGCTATTTACTTTGTTTTACCCCAGATATCATCTCAGCCAAAAGAGGTCCACTGCTGAACAATGGCCTCCCCCCAGCTCAAGGTCACACACCAAGCATGGCTTGCTGAGTAACCTTGAGCTTTCATATAAGGCCCATAGCATAGTGTAATAAAATCTAATAGTGAAGAAACTCGGCCGTGGTCGACTACACAGGCCAACGATGAAGTGTGCGGGGCTGAGAGGGCCCGACCTAAACTGCGCGTCGGTATTATAATAATAATAATCATTTATTCAGGTAATTGCTACCTATTACAAAAATAAAACTGGAATTGAGTTTCAAGTGTGGTGTGTGGCTATTTCATCTATTTATTTAGGACAACTTACAAAACATACATTAGTACAAGTTTGCAAACATGTTTTATAGTTATGTGCCGAGTGTTATTTCACTTCACTACACATCGCGCTATCACTAATACTATTTATTTATGCCGCTGCGACAATTTTTCAATAATGCTTCCTGCATGTGCAGTTTATGGTTGTTTGTCGGCATCGTACGGCATTAATATTGGAAACTTGAGATTTTGAATTCGTTTATATGTGAGCTCCATAAGTAAGTAGATAAATAAACTGTAGACCTGCGTTTTATTTATTCACGGCTTGTCGCGGAGAATAAACATTAAATCGTTTAGCTAATATCTTGCTAGAATTTAGATTAATTTGAACTTACAAATAAATAACCTGCAGGAACGTAAGTACCGCAAAATGGTTTTATGAAAACCTTAAACTTTTTTCACTGTCTACTCGACTGTCGGCATTTCGCGTCCAGGCAGAAGTTCGGTCTCTATTCGATTTTATGGACCTATGCCCATAGCCATACATACTTACTGGTAACACACACTGCTTACAGACTTGTCTTAAGACACTGTGGTATAGTTGTCGAAAAGACGTTGCGAAGTTTCCCGAACGCTACCCAGCCGAGTCGGATTCGACGAGTGACCTCCTACTCGAAGTTTGACCTACTTATCTAGACGGTTTGTCCTAGATAGACATATTCGTCAACAACTTCGAGAGCAGAGCTCCCAACGGACATTGGAATAGGCACGACATGGGCGTTGGACATGACTTTTGTCTGGCCCATGTTCAAATTCAAAAATATTTTCAAAATATTTTATTTCAAATAGACCATATAAATAGGCACTTTTGAACAGTCAAACTAGTTGCTCGGTTCCAAAAAAAAGTAGGACTTATGGAGAAGAGCCGGCAAGAAACTCCATAGTTACTTCATTCTAAGACCCACCTGCTGGGAAACCCTGTTATGGTCATTGTGCTGTTGTGCATTGTGCTGGGCTCTAGCAGCGATTCTGCCTTGATCACAATATCGTCGGCAAATTGAAAATAAGTGATATACTCGCCATTGATGTTGATGCCGAATCCTTTCTATTTCAGTAACTTGAAGGCATCTTCCTGATCTTCCAATGCAGTGGTGAAAAGTTTTATGTAGGTGACATCCCCCTAAAACCTCTTTTCAATGGAATTGCCTTCGTGCACTCGTACCGACATAGTGGCGTTTTTGTATACGCACTTAAACGCTTCGATATACCGATACTCAATGTGGCACCGCCCACGTTTAAATCGCAATCACAAACGCTTAGCAAAGACGCAGATTATACTCTTCAGTCATCTGCTGTATAATCTAGCAAAGCGTATGGATGTGGTCTATGGTAATAAAATATTTTCGGGAACCGGATTCTTCGGGAGGCTGGAAGTCATCAAACCTGCGCTCGAGACGGTTCGTGATGACCCTTGAGACCAACTTGTGGACATGACTCAGAATCATGATCACCCCAAACATTTAGATATATATTTTTTGGTTTTATTTATTAAATCACCCAATATCTATAACAGAGATTCCCAAACTAATTTTGTCTAACGCCGCCTACGTGGAAAATCAGTTATTTTGTAGCGCCCCCCATTTTTTTCACCTTAAAAAACTCAATAATATTATATTAGTCTCGCCTGGAATTTAATTAAACCTATATTTTGTTTTAAAACTAATCTAATGTGAACGATGAATCTGATGATAACAAGTTTGTTAACATCGGGTTCCAATTGTCTCAATTTTTTCTGGGCCCCTTACCACCTCTCTAGGCCTCCAGCGCCATTTCATTTCATTTACCCGATATGCACACAAAATTTCATACAAATCGGTCCAGCCGTTTCGGAGTTTTGTAACAAACACCGCGACATGAGAATTTTATATATTACATATTACCTAACGTATGCTCACTAACTTCTCAATTAATTGTGGATGCTAATAGAGCGTGAAGAGGTGGCGGTGGTGGTGACCGCCACCGTCAAAGAGATGATGGCGCCGATTTAGCGATACATACATTTACTATGGTAGTGTGTCTACCGCACGCCCGTCACGTCAACATGATCTCGACTAAAAATAATCTCGTCGTCATCCCGTTCAAATTCATGCAATTTAAGGATCAGTTCACGGGCTGCACTTTTCAATACTTTACTCTCCATTATTGCTGTGTGTATTTCACTTTATTTTTCTCTTTTTTATCATCATCATCATGGTGGCCTTTTTTTCTTTTTAATTTTGGATGTAGGCCTCTTCCCTTTTCTTCCACTCCTGTCGATCTTGCGCCCGACTCATCCAGTCTCGACCTCCGTGTCGTCGGATGTCGTCCACCCAGCGCTGTCGTGGTCTTCCGCGCGCTCGGGTGTCTGCTCTGGGTCTCCATTCTAGGACTCGTCTTGTCCAGCGGCTCGTGTCATTCTCGCAATGTGCCCCGCCCATGTCCACTTTCTTTGCGCTATTACGGCAATAATGTCTCTTACTTTGGTCTTGCTTCGAATCCAGTCATTCCGTTTCCGGTCTCGTAGGGTGATCCCGAGCATAGCTCTCTCCATGGCCTTTTGCGCGACTCGGAACTTTTCCGCGCACTTCTGCGTAAGAGTTATGGTCTCCGTACCATAGGTTAGTACGGGCATGACACACTGTTCAAAGACTTTGGCTCTAAGACGAAGTGGTATTTTTCCACACAGTAGTTGTTTGTTGGCACCAAATGCAGCCCACGCCTGTGCTATTCGTCGTTCCACTTCGGCCACTTGGTTTTCAAAGCCGAGTGTAATCTTATGTCCTAAATATATATACTCAGTCACTCTCTCCACTGGAAGCTGGCAGTTTGTGACTTCAGGAATGTTGGTCATTTTTTTGGTTTTACCGATGTTGATTTTAAGACCTGTCTTCTCGGATTCCACCTTTAAATTCTCTAGCATCGTCACCATGTCCTCGACGCTCTCCAAAATCAGAACCAGATCGTCACCAAAACAGATTTGTCAGTCTCTCTCCATCTATCATCAGCCCTTTCCCAGTCCACTGCATCCAGTCAGAAGCCGGAGCGGAATCCTGTGTGTCCCTAGCCATTACAGCGACTTATATGAAGCTTTTTCCGATAGCAATGTACACGCCATTCTGATTTCTGAGACATGGCTCAAACCTCAACTCTTGTCTACCTCTTACGCCCTCCCTGGCTTTGTTCTTATCCGGAACGACCGGATAGGCAAGGGAGGGGGAGGTGTAGCTATATACCTCCGCAGTGATTTTCCATACAAAATTATATGCACTTCCTCGTCAGACTATTCTGCCTCTGCAGAATTCCTTTTTCTGGAGCTTTGCGTTAGAGGAACAAAATTAATTCTTGGTGTTATTTATTGTCCCCCTACTGTTGACTATTTCACTGTTTTGGATTCAGTATTAGAATCGTTGGGTTCGGAGTATGCACATCACATCATCATGGGCGATTTGAACACCGACCTCATTTCCCAAATTTCCCCTCGATCTAGTAAGCTCCTGCACCTCATCGAGTCCGCTAGTCTCCATGTTTTACCCCTCCAAGCCACTCACCACAATACCTCAGGCGTTGATACATGGCTTGATTTAATCCTTGTCTCCAACCCTTCCCTCACCTCCTCTCACGGGCAGCTTGATGCCCCTGGGTTTTCCCACCATGACCTCATTTTCCTGTCCTATATCCTCAAACCACCTAAGCCCAAGCCTAAGGTTTCGTACAGGCGCTGCTTTGCGCGAATGAACGTGGACAAGCTTCTCCATGATGCGTCTAACATTGACTGGAAGCCATTGCTATCGGCCACTACGATCGACGATAAAGTACGCATTTTCAACCAGGCAGTGACTAACCTTTACGATCACCACGCCCCCATTAAAAAGGTGAAGATGAAGCGACCACCCGCGCCTTGGATGACGAGGGGTATCCTTATGGCTATGAGACGGAGGGACCGTGCTTTTCGGAAGTATAGAAAAGATCGTGTCGAGGATAACTGGACCCTCTACAAGATTGCCAGGAATCGGTGTAATCAGATGATACGAAATGCTAAACGCCGCCACATTCTAGATAATATCACGTCCTCCTCTTCTGCTAACATTTGGAAGTTCCTAGGGACTCTAGGCATTGGCAAACCGCGGCTATTAGACCTACCAAAATCCATTGGCTTAGACGATCTCAACAAACATTTCTCCACTTCTTTGCCCCTAGATTGTCTGACCAAAAGCCAAACCATTAATTTCATTACTGGTCTGATGCGGCTCAATGTAAATACGTTCTGCTTTTCTCCAGCTACTTCGAGTGAGATCAAGAAAATAATCCTTTCCATAAAATCTAAAGCAGTGGGCTGCGACAATATTAGCCGCAATATGATCATCATGATATTAGAGCACCTTCTTCCTGCAATTACCCATATAGTAAATTTTTCATTTGATTCTAGGTCTTTTCCATCCACGTGGCGCAAAGCCTACGTCATACCCTTGCCTAAAATTTCAAACCCTTCTCTTCCCAGTCACTTTCGTCCAATTTCCATTCTTCCTTTCCTTTCCAAAGTTCTAGAGGCTTGTGCCCACAAACAATTCTCCCGTTTTATTTATCTAAATAATCTTTTAAGTCCTCTTCAGTCTGGGTTCCGGCCGGGTCACAGTACTGTTACTGCTCTCCTTAAAGTGACTGGCGATATTAGAGCTGGCATGGAAGACACTAAGGTTACTGTGTTGGTTCTGGTAGACTTCTCTAATGCTTTTAATACCGTCAGTCACGATATCCTTTTGGCCATCCTTTCCCACCTCGAGATCTCTCCTGAAGTTCTGGAATGGTTTACATCTTACCTTCGGGACCGCCAACAATCAGTCCGTGTTGAGGATTCTTTCTCATCTTGGTGCAACCTGGAAGCTGGCGTTCCCCAAGGCGGCATATTATCTCCTCTTCTTTTTTCCATTTTTATAAATCTCGTTATCCTAAAGCTTCAGTGTTCGTATCATCTTTATGCTGATGACCTGCAACTGTATTTCCAATCCAGAGTGGAAGACTTACCCGACGCCATCCAGGCTGTAAACAATGATCTGGAATGTATAAGGGACTGGAGTGCCAGGTTTGGTTTGGCGGTGAACCCTAACAAATGCCAGGCGATAATCTTAGGTAGCCATCGTAACATTTGTAAGATGGGCAACATTAATATTCCAACTATAATTTTCAATGGCATAAACATACCTGTCACTTCCAGCGTCAAAGACCTTGGTTTGCACCTTGACTCTACACTGAACTGGCGATCCCATGTTTCTAGTGTCAGTCAAAAAGTCACGGGGTCTCTGCGGTCTCTCTACCGTCTCAAAAACTTTCTTCCGGCACGAACTAAGGCAATGCTTGTCGAGACCTTAATTTTCCCCATAGTCGACTATGGTGATGTCTGCTACTTCGACCTGAATGCAGATCTACTCAATAAATTGGACCGCCTTCTTAACAATTGCATTCGATTCGTCTTTAATCTCCGTAAATATGACCATGTCTCAGAATTTCGCGTAAGCTTAAAATGGCTTCCTATTCGTCAGCGCAGGAACTGGAGGGCGTTGACAACTCTCTTCTCTATACTTTTTTCTCTTAATTCTCCGCCTTATTTATCTTCTCATTTCCATTATCTGTGTTCCAACCACAACAAACATCTTCGCTCAACTAATAATCGCCTCCTTCAATGTCCTTCTCACCGCTCTGACTTTTTACACTCTACCTTCTTCGTCCAATCTATTCTGTTATGGAATGCTCTTCCCCTTGAAATGAGATTACTCAACAGCCGGCAGTCTTTTAAAGTTAGTGTGCGCAAATACTTGCTGGACAAAACATTGATATGATTAATCTCGACTCTGATTGTGTTTTCCCCTCCTTCTATCATTGAATTGTGTATGTATTGTATATATATATATATATATATATATAATAAATATATATATATTTATTTATTACGGGATATATTATGTAATTTTATTGTATTTATTTAGTACAATATTAATATTTATTAGTATTTAAGTAAGTTTAAGTGACTTTTAGTTATTGAGCAATAGTCTTTGCCTCATACTTTCCCTAATGGTAATGCATCTACCTTGATCGTCTCTGCATCACCCAAAGGTTGTCTGGCAGAAAATGCCTAAGGCATTAAGACCGCCTTTGTACATTCTGTACATTAAGCATAAATAAAAAAAATAAAAAAATCCTGCCTGTTCTCTCTGTTGGAAAAATTCTAGTCTCCTGTCGAGTCTGTTGACTAGAACTCTCGAGAAGATCTTATAAATTTGTGACAGCAGGCTAATGGGTCTATAATTTTCCAGCTTCTTGATGTCGCCTTTTTTGTGTATCACGGTGATTATTGCATTGTGCCATGATGCAGGTACTTTGTTTCCACGATGCATTTTGTGAATAATACTACGAGCACATTGCTGACGATCCTTCCGTTAGTTTTAATCATCTCTGGTAGTACGCCGTCTTCCCCTGGTGCTTTTCTATTTTTAAGTTGTTGTATTGCAAGCATTACTTCATCTGGGATGACATCGGGAATTTCTTCGGAGCCTACATTCTGGATTTGTAATCGGGGTTGCCCTGGAGTTGCTCGGTGTTGCTCTGCTCTTATATAGAGTTTCATAGTACTCTTCTGCTATTGCAAGTAGCTGCTCCTTGTGCATTTGTTAATTCTTCCCCATTTGCGTTGAGAAGCTTGAAGATTTGCTTCCAGCCCTCGTTCAGCTTCAATTTAAGAACCCTTCGGCTGCTGTTCTTCTCTAACGCTTCCTGTATGAGGTTGGTGTTATAGTCAGCCTAGTCGTTCCGAGTCTTTATGCGGATGCGCTTCTGTAAGTCTCTGTATTCCTGACTATCCACCTTTCCCTCACTGCATAGCGTCTTATCGTAGCATCTTTATAGTTCCTTGTGTTAGTTTAGTTAGCCTATTTAGTAGGACACTTGGGGTGATTTCGTCAAGGCTGTGAGTTAATGCTGCTGTTAGTTGATCGTTAATCTCGTCTATGGTCATGGTTGTTAGTCGTTCGCAGTTGAGCTTTGCCTCCACAGAATTCTTATACAGATCTTCGTTAGCTTGCAGTATCTTAAGTTTGGTATCGGTTGGAAGATGTTTCCTCACAACAAGATTCCTTCGCGATGTTCGAAGCTTTACATATATGTCTGCTCATACCAAGCGATGGTCGCTGCCTGTAGAGAACCTATTTAGCACATTGACGTCTTCAACCATAGGTTTAGACTGTGATGATATAGTCATATTCATTCTTGTATAAGCCGCCAGGCCACTTTCGCTGCTGTTGTTTTTTGAAGGTGTTCATAGCATATAGTGAGTGAGCTTGTAGAAAATTGAGGAACATTTGTCCCCGAGCATTTCTTGCTCCAAACCTGTAGTTCCCTATGCTAGTTTCTCCGCTGTTCTCCTTTTTACCAACTCGCGCGTTGAAATCGCCCATCGTCATCGGGACTTCCGTGCCTTTTCTAGTGTACCCATGCCACTGAATACCCCAGCACTCCCTGTTAACCCTACCGCCTCGGTCCGGGGCTACTTATTTCGGTTTCCCTTTATTCGCAGCTATCCTGCATACTACAGGACGGTTCACTATCCGCCACCTGCGACCCGGTAGGTAGCTGAGGCTGGCCCCTCTTTTTTATAAGGGACTTTTATTCTATAAGAACATGTCAGTCCCATTATGCCTTAACATGTAGAACAACAACATAAATAATTAAATATTACAACGACAAAGTGCTAGATCATAATATACATGGTTATAAGAAATACCTTAGCCATTTTACAAAAACCTGCTCTAAATTTTAAATAAAATTTTATTTTTGTCGTTTTATTTTATTTAATTAATAAAAAAAAACTAGAGCGTATCCAACTTAGCCTAAAAACCACTAGCTTTTCCGCCACCGCACGGGCGGTCAACAACCGAGGCCTACGGTACTGCCGTAGGCCTACCTACCTACCTACCTACCTATTTATTACTTGTATTCGAGCGACCCCGCCCGCTCGGGTCGGCGCGGCGCGGGGGCGCAGTAGCGCTGTGAAGATTAAATGCGCACCGTCCGCTATTCAATTATATAACCTGTGCATCTGTAATAAGGTGCAGTTTTCCCTTCATACTTTTATGATGCATTCGGGCGTATTTAAAAAAATGCAATCCGCGTACAAAAATTAACAAATAATCAACATGAGAAATAATAATTACAGTACTTATTTACAATTTCTTACTTATAACTACTTCAGCAATTGTTCGAAATGAAGTCCATTTCTTTTCATACACAATCTTGCTCGTTTACTAACGTTTCTTCTGAGTCTTATAAGCACTGCATTGTCACTTTTTACGGCGTCAAATGCACTAATTATGTTTGTCTTTAATTCGATGTTAATTCCTCTGGATTTTGTTTATCGTCGTGATACACGTGACGTTTAATTTCACCCTACAAAAAACCACAGGGTGTATAGTCCGGTGACCTAGGAGGCCAAGCCACGGGTCCGCCACGGCCTATCCAACGGTTAACGTATTCACTAAGTACTGTGTAACATCGCGTGAAGAACTGTTGCATTAACAAGTCCTTGAGCCCGTAACCGAGGGATGCTCTCAGCTTCGTAAAGTCTACGTGCTTCGTAGAGACTCTCACCACTTTGTATGTACACTCGCACCATCTCGTAATATTCGCGGTTACTGTACGTTTTAAATAATGCCCGTGCGCGGTTTACTTAAAAAATTGTCGCGAGCGCAATTACCGACACGCGTGCGCTCGCGTCACAGGTTTTCGGAAACTGTTTAGTTCCGGCATGCCCGTGGCCCGCTCCCTGCCACCTGCCCGCTGCTCCTAGTATTTCTACCCCGTGCGCCCGCGCGGCCTGCGTTGGGTAGTGTTAGTGTATGTGTGTGATAGTGAAACGTTTTCGCACACTTATCTAAGTAAAAATGCCTACGAGTGTACGGCCGACCATACGGGGGCACTTACCCTAAGGTCATTCACTTTTTAGACTCTATCGTTTTAGAATATTTCGGACATTGTAACGACAAAATAACGAAAAAAAAATTTTTTTTTCTTCACCAATGTATTCGGTTCCTGATTCTGATTCATAAGATCGAAAATAGCTAAGGTATTTTTTATAACGCTGTATAATCATATTTAACTTAGAACAACTAATGATATTGACATTATGGTGAAACTATCAAATGTTCCCGCTTTTGCCGTAAGACTTCAGTGGTGTCGCGGGGGCTTTAGTTCCGTGAATGAGGCCGTAGACAGAGAAAGATGAGGATAAGTAAAAGCACAGAATAAATATTTAGTAAAATGTCACTGTAGGCGACTTGAGTCATTATCCTACCTTAAGGTATATGATTGCTTAAAAATGTTGACCATAA
This sequence comes from Acronicta psi, assembly GCA_946251955.1. Lineage (NCBI taxonomy): Eukaryota > Metazoa > Arthropoda > Insecta > Lepidoptera > Noctuidae > Acronicta > Acronicta psi. The sequence goes on along the minus strand of OX276472.1, from coordinate 8,076,310 downwards.
ATAGAGCCCCGAAAAGCAAAAACGAGCGTTTTAATTTTATAATAGAAAGAGCGCCCTATTTGCTTGTGATGTCACAAGCAAATACGTACGCCATACAAATTCTATATTAACATTCAAATTGCGGGAAAGGGACAGAATACCCCATATGCATCCACACCCACTTAATCGACCAACTAAAAAAAAACATTTATTTATTTTCATTATAGTAATTATAATCTTCTATACATATAAAATGCTTTGTCCTGAATGACTGACGGACTGACTCACTGACGGATCAACGCACAACCTAAACCGCTGATCGTAGAGACCTGAAACTTGGAGGATGTATTCTTTGTATGACGTAGGCATCCGATAAGAAAGGATTTTTCGAAATTCTATCCCTAAGGGGGGCAAAGTTTGTATGGGACAACGTGATTCCTTGGTCCAATCTACTTCAAATTTTGCATATACATTCTAACAGAATTGAACGAAGACGTGTTTCGTATTTTATTGAAATTCATCCCCTAACTGGGTTAAATAGGGGTAAAAAGTTATTTTGCTCCAAAGTTGATATCAATACTCCTTAGTTTTTTATTTAAAGTAAATAAAAATAAAATTTTTGACACATGATATGTCAATTCCTCAGCAGTAAATAATGTCACGTAGTGAAGGCTCTTTATTCAATAAACAAAGATTTAATAAATTCCAGAATAATAATACGTAGTGATTTTTTTTTTGTGTGCTCCTGGTGTAACAGGCAAGACTTTTATTGAGTTTAACATCGGCCAAAGTCGGAAGCAATCGTGATATCGCCTTAGCAGTCGCATCGTCCGGAATTGTTGCCACGCTGATGGAAAGAGTTACCTCTTTCCATCAGCGTGGCAACAATTCACAAACTACACTGGTAAACTGCGTTCAAAGTTCTTCTCGATTTGATACAAATCGAAACCCCACTGCAATATACCCAAACAAAGTACTATTCAGAAGTTTGGGATGTGAGTACTATGGCCCTTAAAGGGAATTACTGTATTGTCAGCAGGCGATTTTCGACAGACTTTACCAGTAGATCTCAGAAGTAAAAGCGCGTGAAGCGGTCTCATTTGTGGACAGTAATCAGACCCGTTCCTTAAAATAGGAAATGGTGGAACACATTATAATTGAGAGTTGGCGCCCCAATTATATTGCTGCGGAATATAAATCCACCAAAATTATGATTTCAAGTGAAAACATGCATCGTAATGTAATCGAGTCAACTATACTGACCAGTTGTTCTCGAGGAGAGTCTGTATTTATTCCTAGGATTCCACTAACAGCATCAAATTACCCCCTTTGAATTTAAGAGTGTAGTTTCCCATAAAAGTCTGCTTTACAATGACCATAAACAAAGCTGAAGGTAGCGGGAGTAGATTTGAGGGAAAGCTGCTTCTCCCGCGGGCAGAGTATGTGGCATGCTCCAGAGTAAGCGCACAGAGTAGCCTGTTGATTCTAGCATCCGAAGAAAAAACCAAAAAATATTGTTACAAAGAAATACTGTGGCAGGTGTAGTATTTCTATTTCGTTGTAAAGAAAAGATAATAGATAACCCCATGTAACTTACACCAGATCAAAGACCGAGCTTAATGTTTATAAAATATATAATGTATTAATTTTTTTATTTTATTTTCATGCTTTTTTCCCTTTAAATCCCTAAAAGTTACAAAATAATAAAGATTGTTATATTTTATAAGTATTCAAAAATTTTCACATGTTAATTTGTTTTATCATAATGAATAACGTAAATTTTTTAATAATTTTTAAATTAAAAATCCTATTAGAACCATTTTCGACTTCTACGCGGACGAAGTTGCGGGCATAAGCTAGTTAATTATATTTTTCACTATGTACATAACTTATTTATCATCTATCTATATAAATAAAAATGAATCGTCGAAATGTTTGTACGCGCGCGCATAACTTCCGAACAACTGCACCAAATTGAATAATTCTTTTTTGTTGTGTCAATTATTGTGGGGGAAAAGTTTGAGTGTATATTTTTTAAATCAACCAGGGTCGCTAGTTGTTAATAAATTAAACACCAGTCAAATACGCTACTAATTGCTTTTAACATTTACAAGACAATTTTATTCTACCGTATTTTTTTTTTTTGAAAATATTACTTTTTTGAGCGTACATGTCAATAATTTTCATTTCGCAACACAGCGTTAGCATCGCAGCAGTCGCTAAAACGTGCGATTTCGATGTAGCGTTCGAACGCAGTGTCGTCAAAACGCGATTTCGATGTAGCGATCGAACGCAGTGTCGCCAAAACGCGATTTAGCATCGCAGCAGTCGCAGTCGCAGTTGCAGAGATAGTCGCCAAATCGCCGATCGCAGATGTATCTGCCATAAGCCCTAATAGGAATGTTAATTAATTGAGGAAAAAAGGTGTGCTTATGAAAAAAAAAATACACAAGTCCTGGCAGTTTCATATGTGTTGGCGCGCGGTTAAAATGTAAATTGTACCTACACACCTCTATACACAATTAGGATACATTTACCTTACATTGGAAGTACAATGCCTACAATTTGGTTCGCATAACCGCCTAGTCAAACTGATATTTATATTTGAATAGGTAATTTAACAATTTTGACCCGATAAGAGCACTGGGACACCACACTTTTTATTCGGCGCAGCCGTTCATGCTTCATTATAGACTAGTACACATTAGGTACAGTCAGCATCAGATATATTGGGACATACAAAGTATAAAGCATATTAAAATGATCGGAACAACTAAGAAAAAATAAACTTTATCTTAATGGCACAAGGAGAATTTCAGAACGAACACCCTACACGGCAACTGTCAGTCTGAAATAAACTTTATATAATTGAGATAAAGTTTAATTTTCTAAGAGCCGATTTCACCATTTAAATTAAACGCAGGTTTGCATTTCCCCAACATAAACAGAACTCAGTTAAGGCTAAACCTAGTTTAAATTCTGAACGCCCGATTTTGGACGTTTAACGTTTCTAATCGCGACCAAGACCTGTCAAGTACATTAAAAGATATTTACCTACTTCAGAATTTAATTAATTTATTAGAGATATTCTAATTATATTAGTAGTCTATATTATTGGGTTTCGGCAATATCGTCAATAAAACTTCGTTAGATCTCTTAAAACACGATAATTAATATTATGCAGAAGCGACATGACATTATTTTTATGAAGAAGAGAAACAGCGCCACCAGTGTCATAAAACGGAAACGAGAAACATACGTTTATGAAGATACTGTGCAACAAAATGTTTACAAAGACATCTATGAGCTATCTTAGAAAATAATTAATTCAACATAATTATATTACCTACTGCTTATAGCTGTATTTTATTTTTACTCGAACTTCACTATCCTCAAAACGATTTCAAAACTCACTTAAAAATTATAACTTACCATTTTGAACTGCAAAGCGCATCGTAATTTGTCTATGATTGTGACGAACTGACGACATTTACATTCTATGTCAAGTAAACTTTGTTTTTGTAAACGCCATCAAGATTTAGCCGGTGAAATCTGTCAGACGTGAACCGAGATCAGAACCGACATAAACTCGATTAAGCAGAACTTAGTTTTATTGAACTCAGTTTTTAATGCGAACGGTGAATTCGGCCCTAAGTTGTTCCAATCGTTTTGAACATTGTATGTCCCGATATATCTGATGCTGACAGTACCTACATTACTGAAACTGTATTAATTATTACGACAATATTTCATTCTGAAATACACAGAATAAAACTCGGGCTTAAATCATTGTGAAACAACAATTAATTTATAATTTATTACAAACATATTCTAAATTCTGGTATTCTTTCAGATGTCCAGGCCTATGCTAGAAGGTCTAGTAGCAAGAAATACTCTTAACACAATACGCTTGAAAGCATTAAAAAGACAACACCAGGAACTGATGTCAAAGTTAGAAAATATGCCTTGTAATGTCTAATTAAACATAATTTACAAGAAGGTGATTAAACTTTTCTTCCTTTTGTCCCTTCATTATTCGCTCAAGTTTCAATCATATTGACCGTAATTGCGTAATACAATGACTTCATCTCTTGTGGTAAGAATGACTCGGGTCCTGTTTCCTTACCTAGTTAGTTTCCGTTAAATTATCTGGCAGTTCATTTCATACTTTTGTTCCATATTTGAATTTAGTTATCCTTCCGGCGAATAGCGGCTATCCAGACGTGGTGAAACAGGCCCTAAGTAATCTTAATTGTTGTCCAAAGGGCCATCGAAAGTACGTCATAATGTTAAAAATTAACAAATACCACGTCGACCACATCCCTGTGGGTTTTAGTTTTGATTATATCAAAGACTTTCTCTCTTTTTAAGTTAATGTTTTTCGATTATTAGGACGTTTCAACGTGTCTGGAATTCTGGATAGCCCCTATGCCCCGGGAAATTCTCTAATGGAACAAAATTTGTATGAAATTATCTGCCAAGTAATTTACGGGAACTAGCAGGTGGTCAAATAGGCCCTTTATTATTACTGTTAGTTACCGAGTTAGGTGTTGATAATTATGATTTAGATACCCATCAGGTTTGTGAATTTTTGACAGGTCTTTACCTTCATAGAAATGGTTAAATTACTGCTCCAGTTGCGGCATGTTCTTGTGACGCACTGTTTTGTGTCGTGCATGTTTCTCGTCACTGTACAGTGTACATATGTTTTGAGGATGCGTTCACAAATCTGACATAATCTGAAGAAAAAATAAGAAGTTTTTCGGTACATTTTCCGGCTAAATGAAACAACCAAATGATTGCCACGGAGAGATTACTCCTTCATATTTAAGAGGTAGCGATTCATTTTTAGAAAATGTTGGTTTATTTTTGTAACCTGTAATATGTGTACCTTCACGGTACATCATTTGGGCCGATTTCGATGACCTTTCTTTTTTGTTTGAAAGAGTATACCCCGAGGTGGTCCCATTTAAATTTTATCGAAATCAGTCGAGCAGTTAAAATAATATATGAATAATTAATATTATATACATAAATGATATTATGGATGGTTGTCTCCGAAACCTCGCTAAGTGCGTTTAGTTGGCCTCCCCATATAATATAACAAAGGTACAAAACAAAATAGGACTTATATTCCACTAAAACTTTAAAAATAAATTATTTTTAAACAAAAAACAAACCGCCTCCTAAAAACACGGAACATAAAAGCAAATAATAACGTACATTATGATTTCTAACTAATTTGGAGGCGGTGCCAAACGAATAATTTAAATATGACTATCCTTGATTGTCTGTTTGGCACCGACTTCAAATTAGTTAGAAATCATAATGTAAATGTAAATATTATGTACCTGTTATTTTTTGCTTTTTAGTTCCTACCTGTTTTTTGGAGGCGGTTTGTTTTTTCCCATACTTTTCTATTCCAAAAAAATGTGTCAAGTATTATACTGCGGTCCAGCATACGGAAAAGTCTGGGGCCTTAAACCCAAAATACTATTTTTTATCTACACTACTATGGTGCGCCCCATAATGTCCTATGGCAGCATCGTGTGGTGGCCGAGGACAAAACTGACAACATGTGTTGGAGAACTAGGCAAACTGCAAAGAATAGCCACTACGGCAATCACAGGAGCGTTCAGGACTACGCCGAACAAGGCGCTTGACATATCATTGAACTTGAACCCTCTTCATATCTTCATAAGAACAGAAGCAATGAAGGCCTTACACAGGCTAAAGGTAGCAGGTGTATGGCATAGCAACATGCCGATCACAAAGCACACAAGAATGGAGCTTGACAAAGAACTCCTAAGGAAGATGAACATGCCGAATGACGCAATGACGTCAATAAAAATCTTCAAAAGGAATTTCAGAACGTACGTCCCCACAAGGGAAGAATGGAAACAAGGACTGTCGCCAAACACGGACAGCCTAATATGGTACACAGACGGCTCGAAAACAGAATCTGGTACTGGAGCAGGAGTTTACTCAAAGTCGCAACAAATATGGAGCAGCTTAGGTAAATTCACCACGGTCTTTCAAGCTGAGATGTATGCCATCATAGCTTGTGCAGACGAAAACGTAAAAAGGAATATAGAAAATAAAAAGATCTATATTCTAAGTGATAGTCAGGCATCAATAAAGGCCCTAACTTCCTACAAAGTTAACTCCAGACTGGTCCTCAATGCCATTAAAACGCTAAACAGGCTTGGTCGCAGGAACAATCTGCAGTTAGTATGGGTCCCGGGGCACCAAGGCATCGAAGGAAATGAGAAGGCTGACGAGTTAGCTAGAACAGGATCAGCGAATGCAATGATTGGACCAGAACCATGCATGGGGCTACCAACATGCACCATTAAAAAGGCCTTACAGGACTATGCCGATATGAAACGCATAGAGGAGTGGAACAACAGCCTAGGGTTAGAACACTCACGACGTTTCCTCGGCTGCAGCACCACAAGAGTCTCGAAATTCGTTCTGAGCAACAGAAGAGACAAAGCCCGAGCTGTCATTGGAGCTCTTACAGGGCACTACACCACTAATGACATGCTCCATAAAATGAAGCTAGCTTTGAATAATGACTGCAGAGCCTGTGGTGAATTCAAGGAAACTATGCAGCACATCCTGTGCGATTGTGACGTCCTGGCGACGAAACGGATGAGTCTTCTCGGCAACGGGTACCCGAAGCCGGAAGATTTTAGGTTCCTTCCTCTCAGTGGGTTAGCCGCCTTCGTAAACCACGTCTTCAAAGAGTAAGGAATATACGGTAATGGGGACAACACAAAAGATCCCATTGGGTCGAAGTGTTGCTGGTTGTACCAGCCCCCGTAAGATAAGATAAGATACTGCGGTCCGCCGCATCAATTCGCAAATGCACACTAGAGGTGTGCGCCGATTTATTTTTCGTCGGCGGCGGCGTGATGGCAAAATTTTGCCGGCGGCGGCGGCGTAACCGGCGTGAAATCGGCGTCAGTACTATTGATTTAGACTTCAAAGAGAAGAAAGACAATTCAGGTTTTATTACCTTCTAGTTTTAGAAAAAACAACATATTACAACATCATCATCATCATATCTGCCAAAAGAGGTCCACTGCTGAACAAAGACCTCCCCCATTGACTTTCACAGGGACCGGTCGTATGTTGTCTGCATCCAACGACTCCCAGCGACCTTTACTAGGTCTCCGGTCTATCTCGTTGGAGGCCATCCCATGTTGCGCTTTCCGGCGCGTGGTCTCCATTCCAGAACCATTCTGCCCCAGGAGCTATCAGTTCTACGAGTTATGTGCCCCGCCCACTGCAACTTCAACTTGCTAATCCTTTCGGCTATATCGGTCATTTAGTTCTTCTACGGATCTCCTCATTTCTGATTTGGTAGCGTAGAGAAATACCAAGCATAGCTCGCTGAGTGACCTTGAGCTTTGGCCCATAGTGAGTGACCACGTCTCTGTGCCATATGTCATCACTGGTAATAGACACTGGTTGAAGACTTTTGTCTTAAGGCATTGTGGTATAGTTAACGAAAAGACGTTGCGAAGTTTCGCGAAAGCTGCCCAGCCGAGTCGGATTCGAAGTGACCTCTTTCTCGAAATAGGACCTGCCTAGCTGGACGGTTTGTCCTAGATAGACATACTCGTCAACAACTTCGAGAGCAGAGTCCCCAACGGATATTGGGATGGGCACGACATGAGCGTTTGACATAACTTTCGTCTTGCCCATGTTCTTTTAAGACCCACCTGCTAGGAAACTGTTGAGGTCATTGAACATTGTGCTGAGCTCATGAAGAGATTTTGCGATATCGATATCGTCGGTAAATTGAAGATGAGTGATATACTCGCCATTGATGTTGAGGCCAAATCCACTCCTGTAACTTGAAAGCATCTTCCATTGCGGTGGTGAATAGTTTCGGGGATATGACATCTTCCTGGCTAAAACACTCTTGCAATGGAATTGCCCGCGTACACTGTTCGTGTACTCGGACCGACATTATGGCGTTTTTGTATAAGCACTTGACGCTTCAAACTGTGGTTGGAGATATCTTGAAGTTACTAAACCGACTCCAAACTCAAGTCCCCACTTGGGTTCGGAGGTATAATTCAAATATGGTGAAGTGGTGACGTGACGATGACGTCTTTTCGTCAACTATACCACAATGCCTCAAGACAAAAGTCTTTAACCAGTGATGACATATGGCACAGAGACGTGGTCGCTTACTATGGGCCTCATATGAAAGCTCAAGGTCACACAGCCAGCTATGGAAAGAGCTATGCTTGGTATTTCTCTACGCGATCCAATCAGAAATGAGGAAATCCGTAGAAAAACCAAAGTTGCCGACATAACTCAAAGGATAAGCAAACTGAAGTGGCAGTGGGCGGGGCACATAGCTCGTAGAACTGATGGCCGCTGGGGCAGAAAGGTTCTCGAGTGGAGACCACGCACCGCAAGCGCAGCGTAGGACGGCCTCCAACGAGATGGACGGATGACCTGATAAAGGTCGCTGAAAGTCGTTGAATGCAGGTGGCATATAATAGGTCCTTGTGGAAGTCTATGGGGGAGGCTTTTGTTCAGCAGTGCACCTCTGTAGGCTGATATGATGATGATGATGATGATGAAATGGGGATATCTCGATGAAACGGCTGCAGGGTGTGGTTGTGGAACTGTGCCGCAAACAATGGTAAACCTATCCTGTCCTTTGTGCCCCACAACATGCAATCAAATGCACCTCTGCGCAGCAACTGACGATAGTGTTACCAAATTTAATTTTAAAACGTCGTACCTTCGACACGAAGAAGAAGAACTCTAGAAATAACGATAGTCAATGTGGCACCGCTGCAGAGATTGCAGCATCGCCCAAGTTTCAATCGAAGGCTTTCTCATAGTCCACAAACGCTAAGCAAAGTGGCTGATTACACTCCTCGGTCTTCTGTAAATATGCCGAAGCGTATGGAAGTGGTCTATGGTACTAAAACCTTTTCGGAAACCGGCTTGTTCCGAAGGCTCGAAGTCATCAAACCTGCGCTCGAGACGAATCGTGATGACCCTTGAAAACAACTTGTAGACATGACTCAGAAGCGAGATAGGTTCCTCAATAAGGTGTCATCGCCTTTTTTGAAGAAAAGCACCACCACGCGTCTGTTCTATGCCTCCGGCGTTGTGCCCTCGAGTATGACAGAGTTAAATAGCTTCTGAAGGACTTGATTAGGCGTTTATTTGTCAATGAAATAAACTTAAAAAGACACGCCGATTTCACGCCGGTCTTACGACCGGCGGCGGCGGCGTGGCGGCGCGGCGCACACCTCTAATGCACACATAAGACCACATTCACGTCATGAAAGATGTTGCACGTCCCGTCCGAGGTATAATCCCGTTAAGCGCGAACTACACAATCGGCAATGATCGTGGCGATCATAATTATAATCACCACGATAATCGTGATGTGTGTGAGAACTTAGGGACCACACTAAGGGTTGTTACTTTTAGATATGTAACTACAAATTCCCGGATTTAGCCTACAATTGTTTTAAGACTTAAATCCTAGAATAGATTTTCTATAAATCCCAGTCTGGTCCCTCAGTTATCACACATTTACTTCGATCAATAATAGTACTCACTAGATACAGGATCAGGAACAAAATTAAGTCGCAATAGTGGCCACATTTGCACACAAGTAAATATCTAAATTTCGTAGAAAAATATCTAATAAAATAAACAACTTCAGTTTATTAAAAACCTTAATACTTAAACATAAAGTTCCATTACCATTGCAAAATAATATTTATTTAAGTCCTTTCAGCTGAAAAAGGTAAAAAGCAATAAATTTAAAATGTCGCTTACAAATAAAAGTCATTAAACAAAGTCTAAGTAATAAGGATACTAATATTGTTGACAATTTCGTGCTTACTCTATTTTGAAACTAGACGCAGTAATTAAAAAATGGAATCATATTGCATGGACAGGAGATAAATACCCGATTCACAGCGAAGGATGTTGAGACAGTTATAAAATCAATGTCGCGTGGAAAGTCTCCTGGCCATGACAGCCTGAGTATTGAGCATCTAAAGCATGCCGGCGTCCACCTGCCCCGAGTTCTTGCCATGTTATATACATTCTGTATAGGACATGCGTACTTACCTGCAGAGATGATGAGAACCGTGGTTGTACCAATTGTGAAGAGTAAAACCTGTGACCTAAGCGACACAAGCAACTATAGGCCAATCTCCTTAGCAACAGTGCTTGCTAAGGTTCTTGACAGTTTGCTTAATACACAGCTTGACCGGTATGTGAACATTCACGACAATCAATTTGGTTTTAAACCGGAACTGTCTACCGAGTCAGCTATCTTGTGTCTGAAGCAAACTGTCAAGTACTACTCTGATAGGAGCACACCTATTTATACCTGTTTTCTCGACCTCTCGAGGGCGTTCGACCTGGTTAACTATGATATCTTATGGCAAAAACTAGATAACATCTCAATGCCTCCAGAACTGATCGAAATCTTTAAGTTCTGGTATCTTAACCAGGTCAACGTTGTTCGATGGTCGAGTGCACTGTCGGAGCCATACAGGTTGGAGTGCGGGGTGAGGCAGGGAGGGCTGACCTCGCCAAAGCTCTTCAACCTGTACGTGAACGCACTGATAGAGGAGCTCAGCAGTACCCGTGTCGGCTGCTATATTGACGGTGTTTGTGTAAACAATATTAGTTACGCGGACGACATGGTGCTGCTGAGCGCCTCGGTGTGTGGTCTGTCCAGATTGCTAGGCATCTGCGAGCGTTACGCGCTTGATCACGGGTTGCTCTATAACGCAAAGAAGAGTGAATGCATGGTCTTTCGGGCCAGGGGTCGGAGCTGTCCGGATTCTATTCCATCTATTAGATTGAACGGTGTCGAATTAAAAAGAGTTCAACAGTTTAAATATCTCGGGCATATCGTGACCTCTGACCTGAGGGACGATGCAGACATCGATAGGGAGCGGAGGGCGTTGTCTGTGAGGGCCAATATGATCGCCCGCAGGTTTGTTCGTTGCTCGGGGGCCGTCAAAATAACTCTTTTCAGAGCGTTTTGTACGTCCTTGTACGCGGCCAGCCTGTGGGGGTCATATACCCAGAAGCAGTACAACGCTCTCCGAGTTCAATATAATAATGCGTTCAGGGTGTTGTTGGGGCTGCCCCGGTACTGCAGCGCGTCAGGGATGTTTGCCGACGCCCGTGTCGACTGTTTCTACACGACTATGCGGAAGCGGTGCACATCTTTGGGGCGCAGGCTCCGAGGCACGTCCAGCACCATCCTGAGCGTATTTGCGAACAGATTTGATTGTTATTACATTAACCATTGTTATATGATTAATGTAATGACAAACAAACAAATGACTCAGAGACAGGCGTATTATTAATTATTTGTATGTATAATTATTATTTTAATTTAATTTAATTTATTAACATAATATGATCTGAAATGGATTGAAATAAATGATATTTGAATTTGAATATTTAAAATAGTCGATGTTTGTTACAATAGTTGGTGCGCTGCGTATAGCAAACATTGGCCCAACAAGTTATTTTGAACATTTTTTGAAGGCAGACTGCGGTATTTCGACGTCCTAACGTTGGCTACGATTGGACAATACTAATTTGAAATAAGACCACAATAGTTATTTGTTATACAAGAGTGCAAAGTTGCTTTTTAACCGAGTGCTCAATTTTGATGACTGAGCAAGCGAAGGATTCTAAAATTTAGAATCCTGAGCGTTAGCGAGGGAATTAAAAGAGCACGAGGTGAAAAATCTTTGCTCTCGAGTGCAACACGTAACTTTTCATCCCACCTCAGCGAGAAAATGACAAAAAAATATATACAACCACAAGATACTTTTATTTCAGTTTAGGTATTAATTACTACTACTATTATGATTATTATTGAGGCAAGTTTTACAGAATATTCTTTAAATTATAACAAATAAAACTAGATATAATCAAGAGAAATTGAAAGTAACGTTGCTACAATTACTTGAGTGTAATATTGTTGTTTTTGTAATGTTGGCGTTAGTGACTTAAAAAGTACACCAAGAAGGTTCCGATAGGCTTGTTGAAAAAATATCGATACGTCGATATATCGATATTATTTTTTCAATGTATCGATATTTTTGAGCGATATTTAATATTTCGATTATCGATATAAAATTCCAAGTATCGAAAAGGTATAGAAACCGATATTTTTTACAGACCAATAAACATTAATAAGTTTTAAGATTTGACAAATCAAGTCGACCAAAAACAAAAAATACATTTGTTAAAAAGCTGTTAGTATAAAAAAAGTATTCCTTTTTGGGATTTTGTAATCTTAAAACTTATTAATGTTATATTTGCTGTTTTATGTAATTTGGTTTTTAAGTTGGGCGATGTATCGATATTTTTAAATAAAAATATCATTATCGATATTGATATTTTCAAAAAATATCGATACTTTATTGCGTTATTGTTAAAATTCAGACTCGGAACTTAGAGAAGGTTCCGCGTCTGAGATTTTAACAAATTAAAAAAGTATTTTCATCCCACCATCTCGGAAAGAGTATTTTCACTCTTCGATATCTGAGTGCAAAAGTCGTTTTTATCCTCTAGAGAGACAAAGTAAATTGAATTTAGAACATCGTGCTTTTACCCCCATGGCGCCGAATTTATCATACAACTTTTTTTTTATTTGTTAAAAACTCAGACTTGGAACCTTCCCTAGGTGCCGAGTCTAAACACAACAAAGTATCGATATATGTCGTATCGATATTTTTTGAAAATATCAGTATCGATACTGATATTTTTATTTAAAAATATCGATATATGGGCGATATATCTTAAACACCAAATTATAAAACAACAAATCAAGTCGACCAAAAACAAAAAATACATTAAATATAATTTGTTAAAAAGATGTTAGTATAAAAAAAGTATTCCTTTTTGGGATTTTATAATCTTAAAACTTATAAATGTTTATTGGTCTGTAAAAAATATAGATTTTTATACCTTTTCGATACTTTGAATTTTATATCAATGCATCGATTTAACGAAATATTAAATATCGCTCAAAAATATCGATACATAAAAAAAATCGGTACATCGATATATCGATATTTTTTCAACAAGCCTATCGGAAGTTTCTTGGTGTACTTTTTTAAGTCTAACACCAACATTACAATACCTAACAAAAATATTACACTCAAGTAATTGTTACTTGCAATTTCTCTTAATTATACCTAGTATTATTTGTTATAATTTAAAGAATAATCTGTAAAACTTAACTATCATATAGTATTTAATACCTAAACTAAAATAAAAGTATCTTGTGGTTGTAAATGTTTTTGTTAGTCATTTCCTCGCTGAGGTGGAATGAAAAGTTACGTGTTGCACTCGAGTGCAAAGATTTTTCACCTTGTGCTCTTTTAATTCCCTCGCTGACGCTCAGGATTCTAATTTTTGAATCACTCGCTCCGCTCGTGATTCAATTTTAGAATCCTTCGCTTGCTCGGTCATCAAAATTGAGCACGCGGTTAAAAAGCAACTTTGCACTCTTGTATAACAAATAACTATTGTGGTCTTATTTTTCGGGCCGTTTTTGAAGCGCACATCGGAAATCTAGTACTATTATTGATCGAAGCACATATTTTATCGTGCAAGCATCCACCCAATCACCTGCAGTAGTTTGTCAAACGGCAATGCGTAAGATACACGTGTAGTACGTTGCTACTGCAACCATTTATTTAATTGTGGTCTTCGACTTTCGCGACTTAATTTTATTCCTGATCCTGTATCTAGTACTATTATTAATCGAAGATTGTGGTAGACAACCATTGTCAATGTGGTTCAACGAAAAGTTCTGAATAAAAAATTGACCATTCATATTTTTATTGTTGTAATATTTGTGTTACGAATTTCAAATTTCCAGAGAGACGGGTCTGATAAGGTTCTATAAAATTTAATTTAATGTTTTTATTTGACCATCCACTATATAGTTAAGTACATAGGTATACAATGCTAGGGCCGTCTTTAACCTATTGGGAGCCCTGGGCACATAAGGATAATGAGGCCCTTATGACCTTATTGACGGAGCACTATTTTTAACCGACTTCAAAAAAGGAGGAGGTTCTCAATTAGACTGTATGTTCTTTTTTTGTATGTATGTTACGCGATTTCTCAGTAAATTGTGAACCCAGGGGCGCACAGATAGAAAATTGTGCCTAGGGCACGCATCATATTTGCGCTCCTTAGTAAATTAACTCGGGTATACGTTATGACAGAGCAAGCGAAGCGAGCTCGAAAAATTTGGCACCCCACCTGGGACAGGTTAGATTAGATGGGTAATTACAATTAGTTTGTTACTACCCCCAATTATCCCATGTAAGAGCGAGCGAAGCGGGCTCGTAAATTTGGGCCACCCACTTCGGACAGCTTAGGTTAGAAGGGTAATTACACTATCTTCTTGTATTTTTAAAGCATTTTCCATGCTACGTCACCTTAAGACGTAAGTTTGTAATATGAAGGAAGATTTCGAGCGGGACTTGCGGTGGTTTAGCGGTCATAGCGTCTGGTGTACCGAACTAGGAGACGCAGGTTTCGAATCCTGCCCGCTAGTAGATGTTTTCCTTCATTAAAATAAAGGGTTATTACAATTAGTTTGTGAACACCTTCAGTTGTTTTATGAGTGAGCTCGAAAAATTGGGCCATCCACCTCGGACAGGTAAGGTTAGAAGGTTATAACTGACTGGTGATGGGATTTGCTAGAGCGCGAGCAAAGCGAGCGAATGAAGCCCCCGTTATCGCCTTTATCTTACGTTACTTGAAACCCTTCACACAGAAATAGGAGGCCCGCGTCTCCGTCATCTGCACCATTACCTACACTGAACTACTTATTACTACTTTCGGAGAAAGAAAAATATTAGATTGTAATAAATAAGAACATAAGCTCAAGTTGTAGGCTGTCGTTTTAAATCATTCTAATCCTATATTTTTCTTTCTCCGATTTTTACGGCCGGGTTAAAGTTAGCTAGCGCCAACTTCAACCCGGACAGTAAGTTTGGCGCGTACTGTAGGTACTGTACTTCACTGTGTGATTAGTGTGGTCACCCTATCTCATAGATTTTCGTAAGATTATAATAATCATATTATCTCGGCTAAGAGGTAAGAAATACATAATTTTAGATACCTATTACTTAGTAGTAAATTACTACTTAAAGTTAAGCACATTAGACTTTCTAATATTCCTTTCGTCAAGCAGCTATTGCATAAACTTTGTCAGGGACTGAGGGACCAGTGTTTTTAATTGATATCTTCATATTCCGTCGATATTTTTTTCTAATTCTTTGTTTTAAAAACGTTTTACGACTACTACTAAAACTTGATGTAGAAAGAGAAAGATTTTATTTATTAGATTCGGTAAAATTCACAAAAACAATAATTCGCCTTTGTGAGAATTGAGGGACCACAGTTTAGTCATAATATCTTTTTTATCTTTGATGCTCAGTGGTGTTTTATTTAATAAAAAGTCTTTGCAAATTTACTACTAAATTTCTGTATTCACAATACCTTAGTTATTTAGATACTTTCAGAGATCACACTTATGTGGGTAAGGACTGAGGGACCACACTTGTAAGGGCTAACTTTTAAAATATGTTACTACAAATTCCCAGATTTAGCCTACAATTGTTTTAGGACTACTACTAAATCCTACAATAGTTTTTTTCGAAATCCCGGTCTGGTCCCTCAGTTCTCACACACATCACCGATTTTAGTTACGCACGTGTGTAATGCTTCACTGTCGGCGATTCCCTTTGATGCGTGCGTGCCCGTAAAACCGACAATTGTCGGCTCGCAGGTGATCATCGGTGATTATACCCGAGTATGTCTGCGTGCCACACGATCGTGCTCGCCTGTAGAGAAGCCATTAGATATGCAGCGACATTTATTGCGGGAGCTTAAAGACCGCGGACTTTAAGGCTAATATTCAGAGACGAAGCTAAGCTTAAAGTAACGCTTTCGAAGGTATGTCAAATTTGTATTACAATTTGACATACGGAAGCGTAAGTTCATGCTAAGTCTCTGAATAAGACCCTGCGCCTATTTACGTTAGTCGAAGTTTGTACAAGATTGTATAAGTCCCGCAAGTTGATAATGGAAGATGATAGAGGCTGGAACCTTGTCTAATTAAAGCTCACAGTGACGTCATCCGGTAGTGGTGCTGCTAACGCGTACTGAGAGCGTACACAGAGGAAGCAACTGAGAGCGGTTACGTCATTTTTACGTCACCAAGATGGGCGCGAGGCCCATTATCATTTTGCGGGGCTTATACCTATTGACATAGTAGGACTATAGGAGTTTACGATTTTGTTCTCAGGATTGTAACGATCTGAAAAGCCTCTGAAACTTTTGTCATACTAAATACTATTCAGATATTCAGCATTATTTATTACTAGGTTTAATGTTTATACATTGCTGGGGCAATCGCCCATATTCAATTTAGCTATGTCCTTTGACGCTGTATAAAAACAAAACCTTAACACTAATAAATATGGTGCTTATTAAAAATGAAAATCTTTCTATACATATGGATATTTTAAGTTAAATCGTTTTGATCAATCATTTCGAAACCATCCGAGGAATCTATACTCGATAGCCGCTTCCTTTGAGTTTCTGTGGACTCTGTTTGCAGCATATTTGCTACAACTCCAGTAATGTTCCAGAAAGCATTATAAGCGTTACTGCTCCACGTTTTGGCTGGTTCTACTACCTCTAAAGTAGATTGCAACCGTTCCTTTTGTTGATCTGAAAATGTATACTTGAATATAATAATTCCAGCAATTCTTATGGTACTTATATTTTTTGGTTTGATATCATGAAACAAATACCTAATAAGTACCATCTGGTAACTCGAGGCAGTTCCGCAAGGAGGAGAGGGATTTAATTGCAAGAGATAATTGATAACTGCCGTGTTTTTTGCTGACCATATCACTATCATTTATCAGTATAGCCCTTAAAAGTTCACGGGTAGATTGGGTTAAGTAAGCTGATAAGCGACACACATTTGGGAAATAATGCCCCCTCGACATAAAAAATGTGATATCTTCTGTTTTAAGTTCATGACCCGCATGTATTGTACCATTTTATGAAGTTCATAAACTAGGCATGTTTTTAAATTAATCTGAAAAACATGATGATTTAAAAACTAAAATGTATACTTAAAATAAAAGAAAATATTAAATGAAACAAAATACCCAACTATGTTAAAAGTACTAATTAAACATCTATCTACAAGCTCTATGCAGGCGGGGACAAGCTATTTGCTCACTCTAAATTGTATAATATACTGAAATAAAATCAAAATTATTTCTTTGTCCCGCCTGCAATACATTTTCCAACAGGTGTAAGGTAGTTTAGTTTTTCAAGTAAGTACTAATTTCCGATATTAAATAGAGCTTATTTTTTATTTAGATTTGTACTTAGTACTTTTAATGAAGTCTGTTATTATGTTTCGTTTAATAATTTATTTTATTTGTCTTCTGCTAAATATATTCACAAATGTAGTATTTCAATCACATAATATACTAAATTGTTTTGGTATCTTACAGGTTTTAACTTTCTTCTTAGACATCTATAAATAATCACCCATAGAACTTGCCTAAAGGAATATATTCATCTTCACTGGTGTCTGAAGTATCAACATCTTTTTCTAGACTTTGCATTTTTTCCATGGAAAAATTGGTAACTAATGAGCTGCTATTCTCTGAACTGTCACTATATTCTGCCAGTGGAACATCTTCAGGTTTCCAGTAGTCTATAAAAAGGAAATAGTGATTATTATTTTTATTAAGTAATGAAAGTATGACCAGTTCAAGTTTCAAAAAACAGGAACAGGAACACCAAAACCTCCAGCATGGGAAATGTTTACATAAAACTTGATACTTGCTAGATGCAAGTATATTAGATTTGTAACTCAACTTTGGCGCTGCTGAGCTCGCCGATCAGTTCATTCATGTTAAGGTAGGAAGGAGTTCATTCAAGGAAAAGCGTAGGCGAAGATAAACCACCTTGCCCCACCCCGCATTCTAACCCATACGAATAATAACTCCGTTTGGTACCGAGGTCTTTTTCAACTTCCTCCATGGGATGTCGTACGAAACCAGGTCAAAAGCTTTCGACAGGTTGAGAAAGCAGGAAGCGCAAAACCTTGGTACATTGCAGTGTGGTACCTACTGTGTTTGAAGCATGCTGTCAATACCACACTCTGTTGATGGTCCAGGCCGAAATCCGAATTGGTCATCATAGATTTATTCTGCTGTGTATTAAGCAAGCCGTCTTATACCTTTGAGATAACAGTGGCTAAAGATATAGGCCTATAGACTTGTCAGAAAGGTGGGATCCCTTTTTTTCTCATTATGGTGTTTTTTCTAATTTAAATTGTCATAATAAGTTAGGCATAATTTTCTTTGTCATAATAATAGTGTGCCATAATTGCTTTTAGCATATTGTGTCATTAAGTATAAATATTGTAGGTAGGGTAAGATACCCAATTATTGGGTACTATCAATTATTGGCTGTCGTATCAAAATGGTTTGATATCTGATATTTTACGGTATTGCCCGTTAGATATCAGTTTCAAAATAATAGAGCAATTAATGTAGTTTCTTGCCAATAAACAAAATTTTTATATTTGGTGTTATTTTTTCAAGTTTTATTGATTTAGTATGATTTACCCAAAAATTGACACATTTTTCCCTATTATCGTCAGGTGTTGTGCCAATTTATTGACACCTTTTTATTATAGCAATTTTCTTAGTACCTATTAAATGTTTTGCAGGCGGGACAAGCTGTTCGTTCATAAACAAACAATTCCTTGCTTGTCCCGCTTGCTATACATTTTCCAACATCACAGAGCTTGTTTATAGATTTTTAGTTAGTACTTTTTACGCAGTCGGGTTTTTTGTTTCATTTAATAACCTGTGTTTAACCTTTCCCGTGATAATGAATGCAACCTATGCGAACATGCGCAGTATGCGGGTGCATATATGACTATTATCGCCATCATTTTCGTTTCCCTTCATTTTTTTCAAATTAGAGCAGGAAAAATATAGTATTACAAATTTCCATGATAAAAAAACCGTCAAATTTTTTGTACACTTGGTGTACAAACGACGCTTACTGGGATAAATCATCATAGAATCACTAAATAGATCCTAAATGATAATGTAAAATGAAAATTGATACAACTAAAGATCATTTTGAAAATTAGTTCGCACATTAAAGCGTATGAAAGACGTCATTTTTTTTTTAAATTCATGTGTCTCGAACTCGAACCACTAGACCACAGACGTCGTCAAAATACTCTGATTAGTAGAATGTCTTTATTTTATTCCAATTATTGACATAGCCTTGCCCAATTACCATGTTACTGATGATTATAAGTAGTTATATAAACTAAGTACTGATAATTGAATGAACCTCCTCAAAAACTAATTTAAAAATTCCAATTATTGACATGGATGTCAATAAATTGGAATTACACTATTTTCGAGATACCAAAAATCGACACCTTGTAAAAATTCAACGAACACAGTTAATGGAGAAATAACCATTGAAATCTGTTATTTTAACCTTCAAAATTAGTTTAACACAACATTCAAAGAAAGGTATTCGATTTCTTTTATATTTTAACATGATTAAAATGAACGCTTCCCTTATCGAAACTCTAAGAAAACCAACTTTCTCTCTCTGACACACCGATTGCACTGTTTGTATCTGCTGTTTTGGTGGCATTTTAGTTCTTTTGACCGATTGGTGTTAACAATGGCATAAAAAAATGAACTACCTAAAATAATTTAAATAAATAACACTATGGTTGCCAAGTTTCCTTATATTTTAAAAATAACAAAAGGATGTCAATAAATTGGGGGGGTGTCAGCAATAGGGTCCTTTACCCTATATCCTATTGTTTATATTCATAACTTTGATATGCATAAAGTTGTAAAGCATACTGTTTATTTGTCTAATAGTTATTTGTGATAATGATCAAAAAGCATAAAGGAAACGTACTTTACGAATATTTATTAGGTTAGGTTTATGTTATTTATAATTTTAATAATAATATTTTTTCGGAATATAGTTTGTATGCTTATAATTATTATGGTTATGCGTCGTTATGCTTAAGTAAACTTATGCTTTTGGATAGTATGCTTATTAAATATTATGCTTATAGTAAATAGGATTAAAAAATTATGATTAAATAGTTATGGCAAATGAGTATTATGCGTAACTAATGTTAGGACAAGTAACATTATGCAATGTTAAATTATGACATAAAATCGTAGGAATAAAAATAGAGAACCTCAGAAAGATCGGTTTTATTTGTTTTAATATACGCACTGCCACAGTACATAGGTAGGTAGAGGTATATAGCTATGCGTTGCACAAAAAGAATACAGCATAGCCAAGATAAAGGTAAAAGCGGTCCCGCATACCGTACCATATATACCATATTCGTAGATTGTATAGTCTGGGCATTTCTTTCCAACTTTCAAACAACAAGAACAAAGACTATATAACCACTTGACTGCTCATACAGGGCGACCAATGCTCGCCAACTATATGCGATTTGGCTCATATATATGAGCGACCGGGACGAGCGGACGAGCGGGACGAGCGACCATTTTAGTATCGACCATATGTTAGATCCGTGTGCAGTGTGCACGTGATATTTTTCGAGATTTGTAAAAACACATCCGTCTAAAAAATACGTCATCATGCCTTCATGTTCTTCTATTAGGTGGTATGGTAAATCATCTAAATAAAAATAAAAATACTTTTCATCGTTAATTACGAAATTTATTTTTATAGTAAATAGTACCTACCTACATTGTTATTGCAGAGCTGAAGCTAAACTGGTGATTACCAAATAACCGCTCGTTGATGTCTTTTTACCCGATTGCCGAAGGAGGGTTATGTGTTTGACGTGTATGTATGTATGTATGTCCGTTCCTATGTCCGGTCGTAACTACTCAACGGCTCAACCGATTTAGATAAATTTTAATGTGCGAACTGATTTTGAAAATGATCTTTAGTTGTATTAATTTTCAATTATCATTTAGGATCTATCTAGTGATTCTATGATGATTTATTAACTAAAAAGTAGGAAATAAAATCAATTATTAACAAGCTCTGTGATGTTGGAAAATGTATTGCAGGCGGGACAAGTTGTTCGTTTATAATCAAAATTGTTTCTTTGCTTGTCCCGCCTGCAATACATTTTCCAACATCACAGAGCTTGTTTTTAGATTTTTAGTTAGTATTTTTTACGCAGTCGGGTTTTTTGTTTCTTTTATAATTGATTTTTTGAAAAGTCTCTTCCTATCTTGAAGTCTATTCTTTCGTCTCTTTCTTTTACTATATTTATTTATTTATTTAAACTTCTATGCACAAAAATGGTACATAAGGCGGACTTAATGCCATATAGTTGCGTGACAACTTTTTCTGATCGATATTGAATTTATTATCTATAAAATGTTTATTCATAGATAATATTAATAGTAATATCCACTCACACGTCCCGACCTAAATACGTATTATACCCTTGTCCGTCCGGCTACGCGTGGCGCTGATTCGGTTCGTACCGCGCTCGCATGTTGTAACAAAAAACCTTTATAGCTTCTTATCTATAATACCTAGAGTAAAGACAAATACTACGAAAAATTGCTAGAAGACTACAGATTAAATCTATGTATTTTATAAGATCTGAAAATTTAATATAACGTATTAAAAATAGGTGTAAATATTGAATTTGGAGAAAATATAACATTTAAATTGTATTAATTTACACCACAACGAAAAATTATTGTATATTTTACCAATTAAACAATGTCACAATAAACTAGACGTTTTTTCCTTTAAAACGATGCATGGATCTTTATGTTTAATAAATCCTAAGTAGTTAAATATATCTGAATCGCGATGGTCCCGAGCGCTTTCGACTCGCTTGCGAAGTCAAAATATAAGCAAGATGGCCGAATAAGGTCTCGTTCAGTCTTATTTACGCAACTTAAAAAAGGCGGTTATGTTTTATTAGTTCGGCTTTTAAATTAAACACCAATAATAAAATAAATGTCGTGTTTTATTTAATAATCCTTATTCAATAAAAATGTATTAAAACTTGACTAAATGTAATAAAACGAAATAAATAAATTTACGAGAGTAGATTTATACCAAAATTACACAAGATAATACCTTATAACTTGAGATGATCCCCTTCCACCTCTGGTGCGAAACCCTCCTCGACCTCTGTGACTTCCACGAGTCAAAGGGGTTTCAGTTGGTGATCTAAAATTGGTGTATGTATAAATTTAAAGTATCAATATAATCAAGGAAAAAGGCAATAATAATGTGCATGATGCATTAAAAATATCGGGGTCAGCAGCTAGTAACTTATAAAAAAACATTGTCATTTTAATAGCAACGTATCTTCAAGCAATGCTAAGTATGCACATGGTATAATTATTACAATAATGACATCAATATTAATAAACAAAGAAACACGTTTGTACGCACCCTTATTTTGAACCATTTTAGTTCCGTCCGTGGATAGCAATCTGTCCATGCCTAAACACCTGAGGAACACAATGACATTTTTAAGCAATCTTCCGTGAATATTGTATATTTCTGTTTTTAAAGTGTATTATTATGTTTATGACGAACTATTACTCGTTGTTTAAACAATATTTTACTAAAAAACTACGTAAAAATAACTAAAATTGGGTCAACAACAAGAATGGCCGCTCTTACGTCATTTATTTTCGAAACAGCTATACTTTGAATTAAAAATATGACTCGATTTTACTCTCAAAACTGTGATATGTATACTTAATTATAAAGCACAAATCATCTAGTTTATTTTGATGTATAATAATCTATGAACTAATAAATAAAACTAAAGTACTTACGACATAATCGCTGGAACTTCAAAAACACTCGTTTACTAAACACAAAACGTAGAGTGGACTGAAGATAAACGTTTTTTTTTATTCATCGAGGCTTGTTACACTGCCATCTCGTGATTTCATTGTAAAGTAGTTCGTCAGCTATCTACACAATCACAACTTAAACATGCAAAAAGAACCGCATATGTCGATTTTATAAAATATGTCGCTATGGATAGAAAAATATCCTTGGACGTACAACGCCCTTTTTTTTTTGATATCAAAGTATCCCTGGACGTGTGAGTGGATATTTAGTTTTCCGACGGTATCGGAATACAAAGAAAGGTGGCAAAATGCTATTAAAAGGGAAAATTTACTTCTAACAGCGTTTTGTTCAAGGCACTTCACAGCATTTTGAAAATCAATAATGGTTTAATGTTTGTTTTTCTTCTTGTGTATCGATGTCATATTTATTTTCTTTGTATTTTTTGTTAAAATAATAAAAATATATGATTTTGTAAGAAGTAGTTGATTTTGTCGATATCGATTATTGTAAAAAAATTGAGTAGGCCCGCACTATGGGAGGAGCTATCGTTGTTACATTGTTGCATTAGCTAATCACAGCAACGCTTTTTTTCTTCGTCCCCCGGCCCGCAGAGGTAAGTCGTGAGCCTAAGCAAAATTGTTGTATTGGCTCTCAAGTGGTTATATACTCGTTAAACAAGAAGTGATGTCCTGTTTTTGCTTTCACAAATTATATTGTACCATACTTATAGGATTTCAAACAGCAGCTGTGAGTTTCGTTGTATTTGCTTATAGTCCGCGCGGAACTAGTTGGCCATGCCCTAGGTAGAGACGGGTGTGAGGCGGCGGGTCACTGTGAACGAAAACAAGCGCCCTGCCTCTCCGTTCCGAAGCGTGCAGGCGACCCCGCCCCTCCGCTCACATACCTAAGGCGCGGCCAACTAGTTCCGCGCAGACTATAATAAACTTTTATGTGCATATGATCTTGCAACTGGTCATAGTCAACGGACTGATCGCATGAAAAACAAAGAAAAAAAAATGTGCATATGGTGTGAGGGCCAATTTTGAACAAAGATATAAATATACAACGTAGGAGGGGCTCGTAGCCAAGTTGTAACTATGCTGATCAACCGATCTGCAAGGTTAAGCTAGGTACACTTGCCGCGGTCAGTCTGTAGATGGGTGACCATTCTTAACATTATCGAGACCCCTCCGTGCCTCGGAGAGCACGTAAAGCCGTCGGTCCTGGTTGTCATACGAACACCTATGACAATCGTTAGTGGTAGTCATAAGTCTAAAAAGCCTGACAGCCAGTCTTTCCTTCGAATATCGGTATTACCTAGAAATTGGGTTACGGAGGTCTGATGGCAGTCGCTCCGTGTAAAATACTAATATTCAGCCGCATCCTGGTTAGACTGGAAACCGACCCGAACATGGTTGGGAAAACGCTAGGAGGAACAATATAAACATACAAAGTACCTAGGATAGTGTTTTGTGATGATATCTTGTTTGCACAAATTTCGTTTTGCATTAATTTAGATTTCGGCATATACACTTTTTGGACCAAGAGCTAAGGCCTGCCAGAGATACTTTATTTTCTAAAGGATGAAAAGTGGGGGGGCCCACGGTGGGCTGAAAATCGGCTTTCATAGACTTAGGGATTTCAATTTGCAAGTGCCGGATTTTTTGCCGGATATCGCTCGTCGGTTACTCCTCATAGGTACCTTAAATACCAGTAGGTATACCTGCTAAATTGGTAGAGTGGCCAATTAAAAGGTAAGAAAGATACCTAGATAGTTAATAGGTAAGGTGGCATCATACGACATCGAACTACCTGTAAAGTTAGTCGTGTCGGTTGTGAAGCATTCACAATAGATGTCGCTACGTCACGTTAAGACGTAAATTAGAATGTGAAGGAAGATTTCGACTGACGAGCGGGTCTCGCGGTAGCTTAGCGGTCAAAGCGTCTGGTGTACCGAACCCAGAAGACGCAGGTTCGAACCCTGCCCGCCAGCCGACTTTTTCCTTTATTAAAATAACTTAAAAATAAATTAAAAGGGTACCAGATGAGAAAGGTAATTAAAAATAGGACTAACTATTGTTGTTCGTAATATTTTCTAGACACTTTCCTTTAGCCATAACTTCCGCCAGACACTGTAAAGCTTGTAGGTGAGATTTTTTTTTAAACATTTTTCAGACTGATAAAATAGAGCACCTACCATAAATTTGTCTGTCATCCATGGTGGGTGCTTGTTCTGGTTCAATAGACAATACCTTTATGTCCACTTCGGATACTTCTGGTATAAGACCCTCCAATTCATAATCTGATTCTGAAAATTAAAATTTAGAAAATAAATTATTGTATCAGTACCAATCATCATAGTAAATTCTAACAATAATTGAAATACTTTACCTAAGTCTTGTCTCATATTCTTGCACAGTTTCAATATTGGTAATATCACTTTGTAAAAGAGACATAAAAACATAAGCAATAAGTATGTAAATATATAGCCATTTATATATTTACCAATGAAAAGAACCAAAGCAAAAATAATATTTACTGATAGGAAAGCCTGAAATAGAAAAATAACGTTTTAGAGCAATTAGTTATTGCAATTTTCAGCTATAGGAAGACATAATTAGTAGTAGTCACCATAGCTGAATGTGGCTGGGATGATGATACATATTTACAGATAACTGATATTTAATTATAATGGGGCATCTAAATGATACTTTGGCATTAGTATTATTATCGATTTTTAAGTTCACAGTTACAGTAAATATGTATATGTAAGAAATAGCTACAAGGAAGAAATATCCAAAATACATTGATGGAACATGAATTACATTTATTATTTCTGTAAATAGATCTTATAGGTAAAGTTAATTTTACAGCTTAATATTTAAACTTTTCAATACTAGATAGTGCCATCATTTTCTAGCTGTGAACCTCCTGAGAAGTTAAACCTACCAAAAACCGTATTATCATGGTTTTGTTTTGAGCCCTGATAATTGTAATATCATCAGATATCTGTTTTACAATGTAAGGCAAAATCGCAACAGATCTTTTAATTACCATTATGAACATTATTTCCTTTTAACAAAGGTTCATAATTATAAAACAGGTGTTTTTTTACTTCAGCAATAATTTAACAACTTTTTGCAACTAGGTGCTTAGAAGTACTATTTATTTCCTTTCTGAACCCCTGAAATCTGTCTAGTAGTACAGGCATAAAAAGTCAATACACAACTAATAATACTGATAATAAAATTATAATAAATAAAATAAACCACCTATGTACAAACACTAACTTTAGTGTGATTTGTAGCTCTTAAAAACAAGAAATCACTCCATCTGTTTTGAATCCATAAGTTCATTTGTACTGCTGTAGAATATAACCGTTCTTCATGGATGGCTAACCGTTTTAAACATGTAGTCCTATGTTTGTGTTTCAACCAACTCTCAAATGCATCAATGCTTACTACTGTGATGCATGAACCCAATGCAAATTCTAAAAGGTTGACTTGTCGATAAACACATACCCTGTTAACAAACAGAATGGTGCCAAGTGCATTACAAAAGAAAACGAATGATTTAGAAGATACTTTAAAAAAAATCAGACATACAATATTACACTGAATTTAAAAAACCATTGCTGACATACAGAATCATAGCGAATACTTACAAAAATAAAACATTTAAAATGAATATAAATAACAAAGACATCCACGTCTTTTTCCAAAACAAAACGTCTTCAAGTATGCCTATAAATGCTGCCAACAAGAAGGACGTCTCGGGTTTACGATTTTCTAAAGATTTTATAGCATTCCATTTAAATATTTTCTTTATTGACGATAACATGATTATAATATTATGACTTTATAGGCTACAAATGGCGGAATACACTTGACAAAAAAATAAATATTCTACAGGCGTTAAAAATTGTAAAGGAACCCCAAATCATGTATCTTTATATTACCAACAACTTAATCACCAAGCAATGTAAAATAATAAAATTGTAAATTATGAATTTATGATTGATTGACTAAGACTTTGTGTTGTGTAACTCATCTTTATCTGACATGACACTCATGACATGATGACAGTGACACAGACACAGTATAATTTAGTTGTCTATGGACTACAGGGTTGGATTTAGGCATGTTCAAAACGATGGTACAAAAAACTGAAAAGGATAGTATTTGTACAAAAATTATAGTATACTTTATTAATTTCGATCTAAAGTCATTAAAATCAATACCAATTTATGCAAAATTTACCGCTTCCAAGATTATCAGTTATTCAATATTTGTTTCATCCTTAGTAGGAATTTTCTTGACGAGACTTTCTAACTCCCATGTATCTTAGAAATTTCCAGACTTTTGCTGGGTCTCCGTTTTGAACGGAGTTGTGGAGTTGTGGACATGTTGGCGTTGAGCATTCCTACATATTTATTGCAGTGCTCAGAAACGTCACTTAAACCTAATGAATCATTAGCTAATGACACCCAGTATCTTAGTACACCGACAACAAACTCTAATATGGAAAAATAGGTCAAGATAATTATATAGTAGCCACTGTTTGTTAACGATTCATTAAGTGACGTCTCTGAGTTGGGGTGTGAGACATATTTTTCCCTGTTGGAATCGGAAGGTTATACTTATACTTTAATTTTGCTGTCACTTTACGATGCATGAGCGCTCTTATCTCATCTGTAAGCCAAGGCGGCGGCAAGTGTTTGATTTTAACCGCCCGAACAGGTGCATGACCAAAATAAAAAAAAAACTAAATCAAAAGGCATCGGCAGAGCACTGACCATGCTTAACAACATAGTTTGAAGAAGAGATAAGAATTAGATCAAGGCGCTTTCTACGAATATTTTAAGTAAAGAGAAATAAATAAAACGCTCTCGTTTTGTCTAAATAATCAACATCGAAATATCATTGTTAGACTCGTATGATATTTTTTAAACACGTACGCGGAAAAAACAGTAGCGTTTTTCTTTCCTGAGTACATGTTCTGGGTGGCTCTGCTGGGGAGCATACTCTCCACATTAAATGTCTATTTTATCATTACTTATTGGACAGCAATATCGGATATTCTTACATTATGTACGTTTGACGTTCATCATTTTAAGATATAATTGATCAGTTTCTAAAAGTTGGCTCTGCTGCAGAGCAGAACACACACATCAAATACTTATTATATTCATTCATTGAGTCCTGTGGGAATCGAACCCACGACCTCGTGATCAGCAGTCCTTTACTCGAACCACTAAAACACAGACGTCGTCTCTCGTCTCATATCCAAAGTTAACACGACTCTTCAATCATTTAGAGACAATAATCAGGGCCCATTCTTCCCCACATAGCTGCTGCCCGCTAACCACCAATAAAAATTGGAACAAAATTCATATTAAATTACCAGTTATTTTAATGAAGGAAAGAATTGACTGGCGGGCAGGATTCGAACCTGCATCTTCTGTGTCATACTCTGCAGCAGAGCCACTTTTTAGAAACTGATCAATTATATCATAAAATGATGTACGTCAAACGTACATAATGTACGTATATCCGATATCGCTGTATGTACAATAAGTAACGATAAAATAAACATTTAATATTGAGAGTATGCTCCCCAGCAGAGCCACCTAGTACATGTACTCAGGAAAGAAAAACGCTACTGTTTTTTTATATAAACTGTTGTACGAATAGTGTTCAGTACGTACATGTTAATAAAAATTATCATTATTATCCTCTCGTTTTATTTATTTTACTTTACTAAAATATTCGTAGAAAACGCCTAGTTATTTTGTGTTGGTTGGTGTTTGGTGGCTCTGCTGGGGAGCATACTCTCCACATTAAATGTCTATTTTATCGTTACTTATTCCACGTACAGCGATATCGGATATACGTACATTATGTACGTTTGACGTACATCATTTTATGATATGATTGATCAATTTCTAAAAGGTGCCTCTGCTGCAGAGTAGAACACAATTTAACGGGGAGGTGGGGACTTACTCGGAGGTGGTGAACTGAAGTTAGCTCGTGCCAACTTCAAGCCGGACAATAAGTTTGGCGAGAACTATACCTACACATAGCCATAAGGCTCTATTTCGCCACCTCGGAGTATGGCCCCGTTAAATTACCCGGCCGTAAAAATCGGAGACAGATAAATATAGAGTGACCATAAGTTTGGCGAGAACAGAACTGTAGTACGGAGCAATATAGTGGAGGAACTCGTCAAAATAAAAAAAACAGCTTGAGTAATAGACATGGTATATTTGGAAGACATAATTCAGACATTTCCTTAATTTTATGAGTTTACACGACACGTTCATAATAATGCATATTTAAGAGTCTACATATCTACGTTATAAATATACCGTATTTTTCGGATTTCTGCAATTTCATATACTTAGGTACCTAAGTGAAGAATAATTATATAGGTACTACGAGATGAATATTATATTTCAAAATTTATCCCAAGATTCAAGTTTCCGTAGGTCTAGGACCTAGGATGGCAGTTGGCAATGCACGATTAATAAAAAAAAATTAAAAAGAGGAAATGGGGAAGAAAGAAAAGAAGAAAGAAAGAGGAGGGCAGCACATCATATTCGTACTTACAGAAATTATTTTGTCTTCGCTCAGATTCGTATTAGATCCGCAGCAAAGCAAATGCGATATGTACCCATTCTTACTTACGGAATTTAGTGTAGGTACTGATACAAAAGGGGCAGAGCATCATGTTTGTACAGAAATTATTTTGTCTGTGCTCAGTTTCATAGATTTTCATACGAATCATTGCTGTATATTGTGCGGCATGAGGACAAGAACGATTGATAATTATGTAAATAAGAATGGTAAATTTATTTAATTTCCCTTATTACACTTCCTTCATTAAATTTGTGTAAATTCAGTAAGTATACCATGGAGCAATGAAAACGATGTACCACGTAATGCAGGTAAGGTGGTAAATACCGAGATATCTATTACGTACCTACAGTTTGAATGTGCAGCCCTGAAGCTGACAATTTCATCTTTCTAGAAGAAATAAATTCCAATTTAGATAATTATGTGGTGCACCTTCATGCGCCAAATAGATCAAAACTTTTTTAACTCACCGTAAGTAACCTACTCTTTATTTCCATGTCAAGGAAGTTTTCTAAGTAGGTACCTTTAAGAACGTGTTCAAATTTAGG
This sequence comes from Acronicta psi, assembly GCA_946251955.1. Lineage (NCBI taxonomy): Eukaryota > Metazoa > Arthropoda > Insecta > Lepidoptera > Noctuidae > Acronicta > Acronicta psi. The sequence continues at coordinate 8,046,171 of OX276472.1, read as the reverse complement.
AGCTTGAACACGTCGACGTCAACATGGATAGTCTAAGAACATCGTAAGAAATCTTGCAACTCTGTTACAAAAATTAGGTTATCTAACATGGTTTCGTCGTAAATTATTTTAATTACCTACATAGGTAATCTAAGTCATAGACATATGTAAACTTTGATCTAAGTACGTCTTTTGTTTGACAACGAGCCATGCTTGAAATTTAACCTATACCTTAGACAAGAAGATCTTCCAAAGAAGAACTAGGTTCAGAGTCATACACCTTGCATTACTAGTGGGACATCGTTAATCTTTATATTATAGGTATTGAAATAAAATTCAATCTAAAAATATTACCGAAAATTCACTGTGTATTCTTTTGTTTTGCACTAAATGTCAGAAATAAGTAGGTAGGTAGTTTGGTATCCACCCATTTTAAATTATTACCTAGTTCTGTTAACACTATAAGAAGAATAAAAATTACTAGGTATAAAAGTAAAACGACTATAAAAATAGAAGTAGAATAAATAGGTATAAAAAATAAAATACAAAATATAAAAACCACTGCAAGCAGTGTGCTGGAATCAAAGTCTCTACGTAACCAAAATAAAATTTCAATGAGTTTACTTCAACGAGCAAAGTGTTGACCGGAGTTTATCCAGAAATATTTCAACGTGCTTAGGACCGAAGACTAGAGCAGGTCGAAGACGCACTGATTTTACTCCGCATGCTCCACCCAGAACACCTGTAAATCCATAAATTTTATTAGCCAAAGCCTTCTCAGAAAGTGTCTTAGGCTAACATTCAGAGACGATGCTCAGCGTAAAGTAAGGCTTCCGTATGTCAATTTTTTATACAAATTTGACATACGGAAGCATTACTTTACGCTTACCGTCGTCTTTGAATATTAGCCTTAGGCTAACATTCAGAGACGATGCTCAGCGTAAAGGCTTCCGTATGTCAAATTTGTATTACAATTTGACATACGGGAGCCTATGTTTATGCTTAGCATCGTCTCTGAATATTAGCCTTAGGCTAATATTCAGAAACGAGACTCAACATGAACTTATGCTTCCATATGTCAAATTTGTATGACAATTTGACATACGGAAGCGTAAGTTCATGCCGAGTCTCTTCTCTGAATCTCAGCCTCAGTGTCTATAGCTGCTCGATTCTTGGATACTAACTACCGAGAATTTCACAGCTATTTATCACTACCGCTTGCGACCGCTTTTACTTTTAAAGAACATGTATGTACATGTGTAATGAAATTACTTTGATTAAAATTCACAAGCTCTACAACTGCTAAATGATTAACATTTAATTAATTAATTAGCTAAGTCATTAGTAAACTACTTTAGGAGTATCTTCAGTACCAGCTGCATTGCCCATGCAGTTCCTTTTTTTAATGATAACCTTGACCCCCCCCCCCCCTATTCAAATTTTCTTATGTTTAATTTCTTAGTAGGTAGTTAGGTACTTAAAAATAATAAAATACATATTTACTTCTTAGTTTAGTGCCATAAAACCCACCATTTTTCTTCATATTAAGGCCGATCTTGTCTCTCAGTTCTGGTGTGGCGGCGGTGAACGCCAAAAAGAGACCTCGACCGCGCACACTATTTATAAGTTCCGGAAAATCTTTCTCAATTTCGTGGAGCCCGCATTTCATTTGAGCTCCCGCCTCTTGTACCTGTTCAAGTAGTTTATCTTCTTTCACGATCCTCATAACGTGATCGAGCAATATCAACTTCGCTGGATCTCCCATCCACGTGTTAAAAATTCTATATGCGTGAGGAGGACTGTATGAATGAGAAAAATGTTATTTAAAATTGTTAGGATATGTTAGTAATGGTTAATACTATTTATCATAACTTTAGATCATCATTGCGACTTGAATTTCATATTGATAAAAACCGTGTATCAAATACTTACTACCTAACCCCTAACCTATTGGTGGTATTTTTCTGTTATATTTAATAGGTAACAATTTTGAACACCTATACTTAAAACATAGGTACCATCACGCATTGACGAATGTTTACTCCGAAAGTTCACTCACACGTATTCACTAACAGTTCCCCGGTACGGCGGTAGGTACCTATACCTATGGTACGGTACCTTTATGTCCCATGTAATTGGAGGCAAACCCATAAATGTAAACTAAGACCTGCTACTGAGAATTCCAAAGAAAAACCCAATGACACGGCTCGACCTGGGAATTGAACTCATGCAGGACCTCTACCGTAGAAAGCGATCTTCTGACCACTAGGCAAATGAGGCTTTATTTTCAAGATGTGTCCCGGTGTGTTACTTATTGTCAACTAGGTACTTATTTAAGTAAGTATAATTAATATCTTCCGAAGCCTGCAAGAAATTGATATGAATACATGTAAAAATGTTTGTTTTATTCCTTCAAAACCTTTAGAGCCATTTTGGAGTCTATAGGAATAAAAATCAGACCGACTGATATATATAAATTTAGATTTCATGTCGGTCGGACTGTGTTTTTTAAACGGTCAACATTTAGGCGTCGTTATTTAATGGCAGATAAATAACTTATTATTGGATTTTTTTTGAAATCACAGCCACCTACTTACTTCAATATTATTTATTGTTACATAAATTACAGAAATTGTAAAGGACTAAGAGAGTCTTGGAACTCGTGAACGTGTATAATAATAAAATACATTTGAATACATCCTCATTTTTCATGTCTGCTAAAACGAAATCTGCTCTTCCATAAATCTATGTACCTACTTAAACCAAGTAATCAGGTTGCTTATAACATTATTTCAAATAATAGATAATAGTTTTATCATAATGATGAGCACAATGATATTTTTTAATCTACATCTGTTGGCAAATATAATTAGGTAGAAATATTTTATTCTGTAAAGTAGAGCATCTTTCACTTCGTAGCACTGCACTGCACTTTGTAATTTACGTAGCACAGGACGACACAAAGGAATTAGTTTGTTATGCACAGCTAGACTGGGGCCTTAACACATAAAATATGTGCATAACTACGTTTAAAATTGTCTTTTATGGCTCAATACAAAAATAACTTATCTTTGTGTTGAAATTTAGTTATTATGCTTAGATATATATTTCTAAGCATAATTTAGTTATTATGCTTAGAAAAAAACATGTTATCCATTTTGTGGCGGCGGCCATTTTTGACCGAATAAAATGTCAGGCTTGGCAGTTGCTTCGTGTAAAATACCTGCTTAACTCACACTGATATTCAGTCAGATTGGAAGCCAACCCTAAGTTGGCAAAAGTCAATGAGATAGTGAGATCATCAAGCGGGTAATAAAGCTTAAATTTAAATAATAGCCCGATTGTTGCCTACTTTACGTCGTTACTTTGTAAATATGTTCAACTATAAAGATTATTATGGATAATAATAGGTTTAGTAGGATTAACTATTTGAAAATATAAAAACTTACTTAAATTCAGGTTTAAAGTAAAATCCACCCGTCAACATCTTCTTACTAAATGTAACCATGTCAGGCGGTTCTGGTAGATCGAAATATTCGTGACACCACATTTTCCCCGTTGGCCCACATCCAGTTTGAACTTCATCTATTATCAAAGCCGCTCCTTTCTGTAGAATATGAAGTTAAAAACTGATAAACATTTAGGTAGGTTCACTAATGAGACTGCTTGGCAGTAGACTCTTATTAGTTGTTCCGGTATAATATATCACATTTTTTTAAAGATCTCAGTGAAATGTAGAAGCAGTTGAAGGTATTTTGACCCTTTTGCAACAGGGTCCCATATTAGCAGCTTCTTCAGGCATAGTATTCATAAATTCGTGTAAAAAATTAATATAATTTCTTTTTGATAGTATTGTCTTACAGCTGGAGCTTAATTTCAGTAGATAAACTGATTGTGGCAGTTTTTATAAGGGTAATTCAGAGCGCAACTCGTAGGTAGGGTAAAGTCAATTTTCCTCTGCGCGCATTAAAGTCCGGTAATTAAAAGGTTACTGAATATTTACTAAATGATACTGGTACTAATGTAAAGCTAATTAATCAAGCTTTCAATAAACATAATATGGTTCTTGTGAACAAAATAAACAATTTTTGAAAAAATCACAAATGTTTTCGAGGTCGCTTCGCTCGCTCATAAAACAACTGAAGGTGAAGGTGAACAAACTATTTATAATTATCCTTTATTTTAATGATGGAAAAATCTACTGGCGGGCAGGATTCGAGCCTGCGTCTTCTGGTTCGGTACACCAGACGCTATGACCGCTAAGCCACCGCGAGTCCTGCTCGCCAACTCGAAATCTTCCTTCATATTTTAAACTTACGTCTTAAGGTGACGTAGCACGGAAAATGCTTAAAAAAACAAAAATATAGTGTAATTTTCTTCCTTCTAACCTAAACTGTCCGAGGTGAGCGTCCCCAATTTGTAAACGATTTGTCTGTGTGTAAACGATCGCGAACCCAAAAATATGATTTTTAAAATTCTTGTCTGTTTGTTAAGGGTTGGCGCTAAACCTACTGAATAGATTTGAATTTTGTGTTAACTGTTGTAAAGCATAATTTCCAACTTAAAAACTGATGTAAAGCTTTTTTCAATTATTTGTATAGAACCTCAGATACAGCTTGACCTCTTTGTTGTATGCAATCCCAAAGAAAGAAGAGATCATCATTGTTGGTTTTTGATTTTTGATTTTCTATTTAAAAGTCCATCGTTCAACTAAAAAAATGAGGTATATCTCATTCCACTCGGTTGCGTAGATGCTGAGATAGAGCTTGACCTCTCTGTAGTATGTATTCCTATTGATATAAGGGATCATTATTGTTGGTTCTTTAATTAAGTTGTCATATGCGCAGAAATCGTGATTGTTGATTAGTTATAAACGTTTAAAGTGGTATAGACTTAAATTAAACAATAGTTGTAAAGTTTGGTTAGAATTTCGAGTTATTATGACTAACTGAAGTTTCAATTTTCCTTTGGAGTGATTTTGAACAACACAGTTTCACAAACAGTATCACCTCAGTACCTCATAGAGTACCCCAGTACCAGTAACAGTTGCTCAAACCGAGCTAAAAACTTTGGCGAAGTAATAACTACGCTGAGCGATAGGTTAAGCAGCGGTTTCTGCGGTTAGACTATGGATGGGTGACCATTCCTAAGACATCGAGACCCTCTGTACCTTATATAGCACGATAAGACCTTAGATGGCAATTGATTCGACATAGTAGACCCCATACGAAAACCTATGAAAATCGTTAATCGTAGTCAGAAGGCCAAAAAACCAGACGATCAATATAAAGTTAGGATACCTATCGGTTTTAACCAGTCTAAACGCTATTGCTTTGTGTAAGATATTTATATTTAACCACATCTGTTTCGATTGGAACCGGAGCTTAACATATTTTCGGCATAGGCTAGGAGCCTAGGAGGATGATGAAACTGTTATAGTGAGCTGCTTTTTATCTTATTCGGGATCGATTTCTTTCAATTTTGTTTCTTCATCTACGGAGAGCGAAGCCGCGGGCAAAAGCTAGTTATATATATTTTTGAGACTAATTAAAGGCTGTTAGGCATTGTTGAATGATTTATATAAATAATTAAACTTTTTTATTTAACTTTAATTGTTCTGTTCATTTAGCGGTCGGTAATAGGTACCACAAAATCGTTAATAGGAATTAGGAACACGGCCCATGCTTTGGGTCGGTAATGGGAACATAGCTCTTTTCATCAATTTATTTTATTTTCTTTTTTTATTCATTTTTGGCAATTCTTTCTTTATCTGACAAAAAAGTTCGTTAATTTCAGTACTTAAAAAAAAAATTAAGGTGACACACAACAAAAATTGACCTTATTTTTGGGGTATCAATCTGAACATGGCTTAAACTGGCGGTAATAGGTACCTTATTACTTAGTAGGATTACCTACACACAGACTGCGACATATTATTATGTACATGATCATGAAGATGTCTCTCCGGGGCTATATTATACATATATTCTTGTTCATCTGATTACTCACGCTCTTGCAAATTCTTTGAAGTTCATGAAAGAATTCCGGCGAACCGTGGTTATCACCTCCTTCTGACTGTATGGGTTCAACTATTACAGCCGCAACAGGATAATTTTTCTTTTCCCATTTCTCAAATAGTTCACATACAAGCGCTAGGCATCTAAAAATAAACAATAAATATAAGTTTTACTATGGAGTATGCAAAATAACTTACTGAATTGCCTGAGGGTCAGTAACGAAACATCCTTCGGATCCTGATTTGTTTTAATTTAAAACCTATAATGTAAGTAGGGTCATATAACATTATCTTACTTTTTATCTTCTTCCTCGTTTTCGCATTTAAAGTCTTCCAGTGGATACTTGTAATTCGGGAACAGTCCCATTGGCCAATTGAGAGACGGTAGGTCGAGCTTATGAATTGGTTTCGACCTTGTAGTGGCCAATGAGCCAAATGTTCGTCCGTGGAACCCTCCCTGTGAATTAGGCGCAATAATATAGACGCGAATAGAATAGTTTGTCTAGGTAGGTGACTTGCATTGCCCAGAAATTGGGTTGCGGAGGTTTGATGGCAGTCGCTTCGTGTAAAATACTGATATGAATAGGTACAAATTAGCAACGTGTAAGTACCTACCAAGGTACTTAAGTATGTTAGAAAATAATTTACTAAAACACACGAACCTTAAATGACATAATTGATAGATGTGGTGCTCCTGGAGGTTTGTTAAACACGACTGATTTCAATTCTTCAGGTGTGAAGTCCAATTTGCCTCCACGTTTTTTAGTGCAATAGCGAATAAAGGCGGCTTTGAACGCATTTTCCACCGAGCATGCTCCACACATCAGTGTAAAAACATTACACAAGCCAGGAGGAGATACTGATAGCAGAACGTCTCTTAACTTCTGTGGCCAGTCGACTGGTGGAAACACACTAAGTGCTGCACGATTAACCAACGCCCTCTGAAAAATATTTTTATAATTATATTTTATCACATAGATTAAATAAAAATCTATACAGACAGAAGTTTTATGTACTTATACATACAACATTTTTAGGATCGTTAAATACATTCATAAGTTTGGGATGGTTGTATCCAATAGGTATAGAAGAGATTTGTGTGTAAGTATCCAAAAATATATTGCCGTCAGCATCCGCAAAGTAATTTCCAGCACATTTATCGAAATCAGCAAATAGTTGCACGGATCCAGCTTGCTGAAAGAACAATACATTATTATTGATAACTGGAACTGGTTACGTAAGAGGTCCCTACTCCCTAATACTAGAAACCGGGTACTTATGTATGTAGAAAATAAAAAAATGCGGGGTCGTTAAAAAAGAGTAACAGAATACACGATATTTTATTTATATTTTTATCTGTCTGTACCTATGCACACGCTAATCTCCGAAACGACTGAACGTATTTTCTTGCGGTGTCCACAGCAAGATTAAGCTTAGCTTGTAGCAACAATTAACTTCTTCTTCTTCTTCGCTTGATACAGAAGGTGCATAATCAATTTAAATTTCGCGTAGATACCTACTTGTGATGCCACACAAACAATTGTGTCACTTTGAACATGTAGATATTTATATTCTTCCATTAAAGGTGCATCCTTCCAAAAGTGGAAGCTTTGAATAATAATTAGAATTAGGTACCTACTACCCTTCAGAGAATACAGGTCCTGGTTACGTAAGTATGTTTACCTGAATAGCATTTAATTCTTTGAACAGCTCCTTTGATTTCGGTCCAGGTATATCTGTTTTAATGCAAGGACCGTCTGGTTCTTCATGTTTTTTACTATAACCTGTTGACATGCCCCGATATTCTGTCGATGTAAAAAATATATCGTAATTATTTCGGTTTTGTTCAAGATAAGTATGTATATTTAAATCACATAATTATAATGATATCACAGATGTATATAATTTATGATATCGCCACCATGTTATAAAGTAGCGTTAAGGCGACACGAAATGTCGAGTCGCTACTTATCCACTTTTGTAGTGCTTACAAAATAGCTGTCTAATGAGTTAATTTGTATTCGTTAGTCAAGTCACAGTCCCTACGCATGTAGTCAAGCGAACCAGCTTCTTGAGGTAGGTACTTATACCTGCCTACCTATTTTGCCAATTAATTCTTCTTTATGTAACATCTAGTTCGCCGATTACTCGATTTATATTCAACCCATCACTCCAAAAAAATGCATTGCCATCAATGCAGTTTTGAAGTTAGGTTTGAATAAATGGAATAACAAGCCGCCATATTTATTTTATAAATTATTGCAATGACACTTAAATATTCAAAGGGACCAAGCTTCCATACGACAATCTTTGCTAGTTAAGTATGTTATGCCTCTCACATGGAAATTTGAATTGCCATAACTTTATTCAACAGAGACTGATCAAGATTTTCTTCATAAGTATATTTTATACGATCGATGAATGGTGATAAATTGTGTAAGTATTTAGGTAACCAATTTTTAGGTTTAATTTTTTATTTAGGTACTTAGTAAGGGTACCTTTTTTATAAATTGCAAAAAAATAAGTTGTGCGTTTGGCAACACCTCACCTAATGGTAAGTTACGATGCTGCCGAGGATGTAGCACGCAATTGGCCTGGCCTGCCGTTCGCATGGCTGAACTCACCGAATAAACCATCAACGGTTACATTAACCATTAAAAGATTGATTGCGATCTGATCTGTCCTCAGATTTCTGTTCTCAGATATATCTGTTTCAGATCTGTCCTCTTACATATGGTACCTAACAACTGACAGACACCAAAAATATATTTTTCATCCCACCATCTCGGAAAGACTATTTTTACTCTTCGATATCTGAGTGCAAAAGTCGTTTTTATCCTCTAGAGAGACAAAGTAAATTGAATTTAGAACATCGTGCTTTTACCCCCCTGGCGCCGAATTTATTATACAACTTTTTTTTTAATTTGTTAAAAACTCAGACTTGGAACCTTCCCTAGGTTCCGAGTCTAAACGCAACAAAGTATCGATATATGTCGAATCGATATTTTTTGAAAATATCAGCATCGATACTGATATTTTTATTTAAAAATATCGATATATGGGCGATATTAAAAACCAAATTATAAAACAACAAATTAAGACGACCAAAAACAATAAATACATTAAATATAATTTGTTAAAAAGATGTTAGTATAAAAAAAGTATTCCTTTTTGGGATTTTATAATCTTAAAACTTATAAATGTTTATTGGTCTGTAAAAAATATAGATTTTTATACCTTTTCGATACTTTGAATTTTATATCGAAATATTAAATATCGCTCAAAAATATCGATACATTAAAAAAATAATATCAATATATCGATGTATCGATATTTTTTCAACAAGCCTACCGGAACTTTCTTGGTGTACTTTTTTAAGTCACTAACACCAACATTACAATACCTAACAAAAATATTACACTCAAGTAATTGTAGCAACGTTACTTTAAATTTCTCTAGTATTACATACCTACCAACTAATGTACACATTATGGAATGCAATAAAGTATTGAGTATTGAGTATTGAGTATTGAGTATTGAGTATTGAGTATTGAGTATTGAGTATTGAGTATTGAGTATTGAGTATTGAGTATTGAGTATTGAGTATTGAGTATTGAGTATTGAGTATTGAGTATTGAGGATTGAGGATTGAGTATTGAGTATTGAGTATTGAGTATTGAGTATTGAGTATTATTTGTTATAATTTAAAGAATAGGTATTCTGTAAAACTTACCTATCATATAGTATTTAATACCTACATTGAAATAAAAGTATCTTGTGGTTGTAAATGTTTTTTTTAGTCATTTCCTCGCTGAGGTGGGATGAAAAATTACGTGTTGCACTCGAGTGCAAAGATTTTTCACCTTGTGCTCTTTTAATTCCCTCGCTGACGCTCAGGATTCTAATTTTTGAACCTTCGCTTGCTCGGTCATCAAAATTGAGCACGCGGTTAAAAAGCAACTTTGCACTCTTGTATAACAAATAACTATTTCATCCCACCATCTCGGAAAGAGTATTTTTACTCTTCGATATCTGAGTGCAAAAGTCGTTTTTATCCTCTAGAGACAAAGTAAATTGAATTTAGAACATCGTGATTTTACCCCCCTGGCGCCGGATTTATCATACAACTTTTTTTTAATTTGTTCAAAACTCAGACTTGGAACCTTCCCTAGGTTCCGAGTCTAAACGCAACAAAGTATCGATATATATCGTATCGATATTTTTTGAAAATATCAGTATCGATACTGATGTTTTTATTTAAAAATATCGATATATGGGCGATATATCTTAAAAACCAAAAAATAAAACAACAAATCAAGTCGACCAAAAACAAAAAATACATTAAATATAATTTGTTAAAAAGATGTTAGTATAAAAAAAGTATTCCTTTTTGGGATTTTATAATCTTAAAACTTATAAATGTTTATTGGTCTGTAAAAAATATAGATACCTTTTCGATACTTAGAATTTTATATCGATGCATCGATATATCGATGCATCGATATTTTTTCAACAAGCCTACCGGAACTTTCTTGGTGTACTTTTTTAAGTTACTAACACCAACATTACAATACCTAACAAAAATATTACACTCAAGTAATTGTAGCAACATTACTTTCAATAAAATTTCTCTTAATAAATTATACCTAGTATTATCTGTTATAATTTAAAGAATAGGTATTCTGTCAAACTATATATAGTATTTAATACCTAAAATGAAATAAAAGTATCTTGTGGTTGTAAATGTTTTTTTAGTCATTTCCTCGCTGAGGTGGGATGAAAAGTTACGTGTTGCACTCGAGTGCAAAGATTTTTCACTTCTAATTTTTGAATCCTTCGCTTGCTCGGTCATCAAAATTGAGCACGCGGTTAAAAAGCAACTTTGCACTCTTGTATAACAAATAACTATTTTAAATGTATTTTCTAGTGTTCGTACCTTTTATAATACCAGGCGACAGGGATGATGTAGTAGTCACTACATTGCTAAACGCACGTAGAAGCATCTTGATTCTGGTCTCTTTTTCAACTCACTCTTTGTTAGATATGTTTGCTGCAATTATAATTTAGTTCATTTACACAGTAATGGAAATATTAATTTATATTAATATCAATAGCACAACGTCGCTGCTCGCTAAAGCACATCCTATTGTGCCGGGGTGGAGCAAAAGGAGTGAATTGATTTTGTTCTCCGCAGAGAAACGTCGCGCGCAGCAGCCGTCGCGCGCAGCAGCCGCCGCGCGCCGTCTCCGTGCTAACGATCCGGGGTGTTGTTAAATTTATGATAAAATCTCGTTTGTTCGATAGGATTTCTTGTTTAGCAAGATGGGTATGTAACTAAAATTAATTAAAAAAAAATACTTTAAAACGATAAGTTTAATTTATTTTAATTTACTACATACATAAACACTTTTATAATATAATATACTACTTAGCGACCCATACGCAGCTTCACCTGCGTTTCCCCGTTTTTCTTTTTTCCTTGACAGACAGACAACCTTCCTCAGACTTCATCAAACACAAAAAAATAAGAAATTGGCCAAATCGGTTCAGCCGCTCTCAAGTTTTGCGCACAGTGGTGCTAAAGCGGTGTACTCCTGAGTTGTGTCGGAACACAACTCAGGAGGACACCGATACTGCTGCATATCAATGAGATCTATAAATGGCATTCTTGCTATGCGGACGACAGCACAGGGGACGCTTCTTATACGGGGCGTGCTAACATCCCTCGCTCTATAGTGGAGGAAAACCACAGGCAACTTGTGTCTGAAATCGAGAGTATTCTAAGTAGTCTCCGGTTCGGGACGGCCAAACTTAGTCCATTTTAACGCCAAGACACAAATTTGCGCGTTCACCGCTAAGAAAACCCCATTAATTGTTGTGGCTCCTCAATTCCAGAACACCACTCTTAACGTCTGTGCCAGTATTGGGATCCTTGGTGTTGACATTTCTAGTAGTGTTTAATTCCGAAGTCATTTGGAGAGCAAAGTCAAGCTGGCTTCCAAAAAACTCTGGGTACTCCATAAGGCAAAACGGTACTTCACCGCGGGCCAAAGATTGCTACATTATAAGTCGCAAGTCCGGCCGCATTTGGAGTACTGCTGTCACCTATGGGCGGGAGGTAGCAACAGCATACCTGCTTGATCCTTTTGGCTCGGTCCAGAAACGTGCAGTTAGGATTGTCAACGATCCCAATCACAAATAGCCTAGTCTGAGGAGAGACTTTGCCTCTGTGTGTATTCTACCGTTTGTATAACAAATTTCCTCCCTCCCACGCACGCTCAGGTTGTGGAATCAGCTTCCTGCCGAAGTTTTCCCAAGAGACTACAGCTTGGGGTCCTTCAAAAAGGGTCCGAAAGAATTTTTACAGTGTCGGCAACGCGCAAGTGATGCCCCTGGTGTTGGAAACGTCCATAGGCTACGGTAACCGCTTGGCGCTTACCATCAGGCGGGCCGTATGCTTGTTTGCCACCTTAGTGGTATAAAAAAAACACATTTAGTGATTCACTTTTATTAATATGGATTACTTTTATGACCCAGAACTTACCGTAAGTTACAACACACCTGCCAACTGCCATATTAAGCATAATGTAATCAAACAGGCCGCCATAGATCACGGCATTGGAGGCACTCTATGCCGATCGATATATAGAATGCTAAAAGGTAGAAGACTATATCCACTGTGGAGTCTGGTATGTCATGATTCTCTGTGGATACGCAGACGACATAGTCATAATGATCAATCGCAAATTTCCGGAAACTGTGTCCGAACTTCTGCCACGGGCTGCGTTATAGGACTGGTGCGAGAAAGTCATCAACTCAAGGATAACCATGGTTTTTCTTTCCAAAAAGAAGAATCAATGAAACAAAAAACCCGACTGCGTTATAAGTCCTTTAACTAAAAATCTAAAGAACAAGCAAAAAGCGGTAAGGTATTTTAAAACGCGCCATTGTCGTCTTGTGGCTTGTGTGCAAGCTGAAAAAATCTTTGAAAATCTCTGTTTTATTTTCATTTCATACTCTTTAGTTTTGAAATCATTAAAGTATCACTGAATACTTCAATAGATCCTAAATGATAATCTATAAGGGAAAACTAAAGATGGTTTTCAAAGATTTTTCAGCCCGCACATTAAAGCGCATAAAATCCGCCTTTTTAAGACGCGCGACAATGGCGCGTTCGAAACAACAACACAACAATTGCTCTGTAGGATAAAAAGGCGCGTCTGTGTCTGCGCTACACACGCGCGTTAGCATCGCGTTTGAATCGCTACGCACGCACGTCGACGGCGCGTTTAATATACGTGCATGGATGGACGGCGCGCTTTGCGCCGAGTAAGATTGGCTCGCCCGCGCCGACACGGTCTTACGGTGAGCCGGTGACACAAAGGCGAGTAAGCTCGCCGAGCCACAAGTAGGTACGGCGGACTTACTCGCCCATCTATCCGGCCTTTATCGGTTCACGCGAGGGTCCACAGGGACAACATTTTAATGGCAGCTGTGATGGCCCACGGGTAGCAAAAAATATATTAAGACCCCAAGAACGCAGACATCTAGATATACCTACCCTTAGGTCCGCCCAGCCGCGAACATGTAGTTAATAATAACTAAGCAAAGAATGACAGGTCATCCAGAATTCTAGGTGCACATCTAAAAGTCTGCATTCTAGGGAGTCTTAATTTTTCGTAATTCGTGGGTTACTACAGCCGCCATTAAACTACTGTAACAGTCTTTGGCCCAGTGAACACATTATATCAATTCTTTGCTAGTAACTACAAAATTATTTTGCCAATATTTAATTTCATGAAATTAAGCATTTCATGAAACAATTTAGCTGTTTCAATTTGTGGAAATTCCACCGTCAATTATGTTTATGAGTATATTTATAGGTAGGTAAAAATAGTACGTACATTCTAGAAAAATGCTTTGATGAATCCAAAAAATTGTAAAATATCAAAATTAAAACACTTTTTATCAAAAAATATTATTAGTAAATGAAAAATGCAATAAAACACCCAACTATTTGGGCTGTCACTAAAAATATGGCAGAATTTATTCATATTATTTGTCTTAAAATTGTTGACAGCTGTTACAGGCAGTTCATAACAATAAGTTTGAAACCACAATATTAGATCAAGCCGATGATTCCCATTACGCAACTGAATAGCCACTTACTGCCGAATAAATTAAAAAATGAAACTTTTGCATGAAATTATGTGCCAGCTAATTTAATTAACGGCTTATCAGTAACCTGTGAAACAAGCCATGTGTCTCCAAAAATACAATTTTACGGGAGGAGTGTCTTGAAGATATACCTAAATAACGACACTTTTATGTAACTTCCATGTATGTATGCTACAACAAAACAAAATTCAATGGTTATATTGAATTTGGTGTATACAGTTGTATACAGTGTAATCAATTTGTTTAGGGGTAAGCTCCTTAATTTCATCAGGGCTTAAAATGTGTTTCCCTAGATAAACACTGCGCTTGTGTATTAGCGACCCACATTCCCCCAGAAGGTGGAGCACTGGCGTTTCATCAGCCTCCTCATAGCCGTCGGCAGGTACGCGTGTCGCTCAGCCTTAGATAGAACATGTGCTTGTCGACCCACGATAAATGGTGTATACTATACATCATTTATCGATATATAAATGGTGTTATACTATACACCATTTATCGTGGGTCGACTGCTTGAGGTCCTGAGTTCGATTCCCAGGTTGTTATTATTGGGTTTTTCTATAAAATTGTTCTGCCTTGACGGGCATTATTCCTAAAGTATCTGCTGCCAAGTACAGGATGTAGGCTGTGGAATACATGGAGAGCGGCCCAAGTTTAACAAAAGTGTAAATCTGGGACAGTACGCCTCTATGTTTCAAGCAGAAGTAAGTATACGCCATCATAGAATGCGCGGAGGCTAATCTACAAAAGCACTACATCAACCACACTATCTACATACTTCGGATAGCAAAGCAGCTCTATTAGCGCTGGATTCGCACTTAATAACGTCGAAACTAGTGGAAGACTATGTTGTATGGTTCGGTTAAATTCTCTAGGAATGAGAAACAAAGTAGTTCTAAGATGGTACCGGGTCAGGCAGGTATTGGTGGCAACGAACGTGCCGATAAACTCGCTAGAGCCGGAGCTAGTGGAATGCAGCAGGGACCTGAACCCTTCTGTGAGATACCCTCACAAATATATGCTTTGAGACAGCCATCAAGCTCTGGGCGGAATCGCCAGACATGATCCACTCCAAAGCACAAATCAAAGCCTACAATAAAAGGCATACGAGTCAAATTGTAACGCTAAGCAAAAACAACTTGCGCATTGTGACGAGAGTCCTGACAGGACACTGCTTCCTTAACAAGCACATGTTCTATCTAAGGCTGAGCGACACGCGTACCTGCCGACGCTATGAGGAGGCTGATGAAACGCCACTCCACCTTCTGGGGGAATGTGGGTCGCTAATACACAAGCGCAGTGCTCATCTAGGGAAACACATTTTAAGCCCTGATGAAATTAAGGAGCTTATCCCTAAACAAATCCTGCAGTTTGTGTCATCCGCAGGATTTAGCGGTGAACTCTAAATTTCATTACGCGGCGATCACAATGGACCTATCAGGGTCAAAGTGACACGATAGCCGTGAACAAAATAATAAAAAATAATGATTAATATGGCCAAAATTGAATTTCACTTTCAGCTCTGTAACCCATGTTCATATGAAAATAGGCATACCAAATGCACAAAAATACACATTTTAATGAGGGACTCGTTTATATATATATATATACTTAGTTGAAGTAGTTTCCAAGATACAAGATAACGATGTTCAAATATTTTGTGCCCTTACGAATCAGAATTTGTTAAATTTCAACAAAAAAATACGGTAAAAAGTCTCAAGAAGATATCATATTTGTATGATAGCTAGACTGACTGAGTAAGAATGTGCTCTCATTACCTACTGTGATTCTAAGTCCAATATTTAACTATTGCAGAATCATGAAGTGTTAAAATGGCAACTTCATAAAATATATATACCATTAATTTACTTACTAGAAATGAATGTCTATTCTTTTTTAATTCCAAGTCTCACCAGGACCAATGTTTCAAAGTCAATCAGTAGTCACCTCAATCAGTAGTAGAGTTCTAACACCTTATCAGTAGTAGAGTTCTACTACTTTCATCAGTACATAGAGTTACATATCAATCAGTAGTAGAGTTCTACCACCTTGATCAGTAGTAGAATTCTAACACCGTAAGCAGTAATATAGTTCTAACACCTTATTCAGTACCAAGTAGAGTTCTACCACCTTAATCAGAAGTAGAGTTCTACCACCTTGATCAGAAGTAGAGTTCTACAATCTTAATCAGTAGTAGACTTCTAACACCTTAAACAGTAGTAGAGATCTACCACCTCAATCAGCAGTATAATTCTACCGCTTCAATCAGCAGGAATAGTCTACCACCAGTACCACAATCAGAAGGAGTTCTAAAACTACAATAATTTCCATACTTACTCATTTTATTTTGTTTCGATCAGTTCGTCGAATGGAACGAAATTAAACTTTGACCCACCTGGAACCATAGACTTACTTATTTATTGGTCCTTTATTTACTGGAACTCAGTTATTACTTATCGGGTTCCCCGTCCAAAAATTATACGAATTCATGTTATCATTTTAGTGCTGCACAGAGAGACCCACACAGTCTAACACATTCAAAAATTAAATGTTTAAGTAATAATAATAATAATACTATTTTTTTTTAATTCTCTCTACAGTTAAATATGTATGATTAGTTAATAGTTAGTTAGCTTAGTTAATGTACCTATCTGCAAGATAGGTACATTAACTAAGACTGGTCATCGTTGGTTGTGCATTGCGTAGGTTCACAATGAGCCGAACCCACTCTACTTCCAAATAATGCGTCTGAACAGGGCCGGATCTACCGATGGGCTTTTTGGGCTGCAGCCCGGGCCCCCCCGAAAATAAGGGGCCCACCAGCGCCCATTGATGACCATGGACGATAGTACGAATAAAAAAAACTACATTTTTAAAACCCCAGTCAAAATGTGGATGACCCCGAGGTCTAATAATATAATCGAACAGGAGAATCCTTGTTGAATGTTTTCACTGATGTATTTTCTCGCATTAATGCAGTCAAGTAGCCTTGTGTCGCCGCAAACTAACAAAATTTTGGGCCCACTAGCATATACAAACATTTAAAAACGTTATTTATTAAAATTTTACAATAGGAAATTGTGTATACATAAATGTTTAGGAAAATTGGTGCAAGTGGGCCTTGGTGGGCCCAACTTAAACGTGATTTTCAGACGAAACCGAGACCGGTCTTAGTTTCGACCGAAACCGAACCTTTTTTGATCTGGAGGTAGTAAACAAACTAATTGTAGTTACTTTTCTAACTCAGCCTGTCCGAGGTGGAAGGCCCAAATTTTCGAGCTCGCTTCGCTCGCTCTTACATGACCTACCTAAAGGTAGTAGACAAATTAATTGTTGTTACTCTTCTTACCCAGCCTGGCCGAGGTGGGTGGCCCAAATTTTCGAGCTTGCTTCGCTCGCTCTTATATGAAACATGTGGACGTAGTAAACAAACTGATTGTAGTTACTCTTCTAATCCAGCCTGTCCGAGGTGGGTGGCCCAAACTTTCGAGCTCGCTTGTATGTCCAAGATTCGCCCTGGCTTGGCCATTCGTTCGTAACCTTTTCTCTATCGGTGAAAAAGTGAAAACTGTATGAAAATACAGGTAACATAGAGGTTGTATTGTGCGTATTCATAATTATAAAATGGGTAGGTACCGTAAGTAAGCTGTCTGCACAATTACTTATTTCCCCTTTAGTTCAGCTAGTATGTAGGTAAGTATTTTATTTTATACTTATTTATAAATTCAGGTACCTACATACTAACACATAATAAGTAGGTAGGTACATATCGTAAGAATTTGTTTGTGTGTGTGTGAATTTGTTTGTGTTAATACCAAAGATTTCTTACAAAAGTCGGTCAAGAAACTCTTACGACAGACTGTTATCTTCTCGTACGTAGTTATTTGCTGCCGGCTTAACAGACACTTTACTTAGTTCATTAAAGATACTAGACGGCTTGATCATTAAACTCCTAATAAGTACCTACATAACATCTAGAAAGTAGGCAATGATGATGGCTAAGTAATATAAATCGATCCATATAATATGTCGACCCTATCAATATAGGTCACTAGCCTATTCCCGCGACTTCGTTCCTGTAGAAGTTAATTTTTTCCATTTCCTCCCGTTTTCGCAACATTTTTAAATGATACTCCGCTCCTATTAGTCGTAGCGTGATGATACATAGCCTATAGCTTTCTTCGATAAACGGGATTCTTTCAGTGTTAGATAACACTGAAAAAAAAGTTCAAATCGGACCAGTAGTTTCTGAGATGAGCGCGTTCAACCAAACAAACAAACTTCAGCTTTATAATATGAACACGTTGTTTGAACACAACACGAAACGCGTTTATCTCGAATATTACAATACCTACCAACTTTTACTTCCACCTCAAAGACGTTTAGGGCCTGTTTCACCACCTCTTGATAGCCGCTAACCGCCGAATAAGTTAAAAAATGGAAACAATGTTGTATGAAATTGTCTGCCGAGTAATTCAACGGGAATTTACGTGATGAAAGATGCCCTTTATATAATAATAGTGTCTGTGTGAGTCTTTAAAAGCACTGAACTGAGGGAATCTACGCCTAAAAAAAATATAAGGGCCCGTTTCACCACCTCTGGACAGCTGCTAACTGCCGGATGAATTCAAATATGGAACAAATTTTGTATGAAATTATCTGCCTAGTAATTTATCAGGTGATGAAACAGGCTTTTTTAGGATTTTAGGATTCAAGTAGTTTTTTAGGATTTTTTTTAAATTTTGTCCGCTATGTTTCCCGAGTAAAACGTGTGATTAGAAGTAAGCGTTGCCAGACGTCCCGATTTGGGCGGGACGTCCCGATTTTTAAATCAAAATTAAAAATTAAATGTTCTGCGCGGGACAGGCTCAGTCCCGCTTTTCGGGAATAACTCGACCGTAATTAATAAAATTAAATAATTATTAATTGAAATTTTTTATACTCTGAAGCAGAGGAAACAAAAACTCTAGCCTACGTGCATTTTGCTCGTAATGTGATGAGTGCTAAGGCTAATATTCAGAAACGAGACTCAACATGAACTTATGCTTCCATATGTCAAATTTGTATGACAATTTGACATACGGAAGCGTAAGTTCATGCCGAGTCTCTTCTCTGAATCTCAGCCTAAGAGTCTCTAGAGCAGGTGCTAGAGGGAATCGAGTATGCAAAATGTGAGGACCGCAGTCTGTACACAGTTTTGAACTCAGAAAACCTTGCAGATTAAGAAGAAGAAATTGCCGGGAGGTTGGCTGGTCCATTTTTTTTTATTACCCTCGTCATCTTAGATATCGAGAAATCAGATCAACAATCAGAAATTGATTGTTTTCTTTGTATACTTACACACAATTACGCAGCTGGACGCCAAATTTCAACATTCTATGTCATCCAGAAGTGGTCTTGGTGGACTGGACAGTCTTTAAGACAGTCTAGTCACTGATAAAAATGCAGATTTTTATACATTAACATCTCGATAACCGCTTGAGCTATAATAGCTATGTATGAAATTTAGGGTTCTAGTTAATTTAAGGGGGTTTACTAAATGAACCAATTTTCAATTGTTTATGTTAATTAGATCTTGGGTTATTAAAGGTTCAAAAGTGGCTCAGAATCGTTCGACGACTGCTGTGTCGCCAGTCCCTTTTGATTGAACTTGGTTTGACACACAACCGCGTCTAGATCAAATTGAAACGAAACGAAGGCTTCTTCTTGCAAAAAATAAGCTAAATTGTATTTCGTTAGCTAGCTCTGCTTTACGGCTTTGCATCGATCTTCCAAACACCCTGTATATAATATATTTGGCGTATACCTAATGCATACTCTACAACTGCGTATAATGCATACTTAGTTGAAAGGTATATGGCACTGCACACACTCATCGCTTCGTGTCTTTTGTATTTAAGCACGCAGGTCGTTGGTCAACGAGGTCAACAAACTAGCTCTAACAGAAATAAGTTAGTAGGCGCGCCTGGTATTTGAACCTGAAAATAGTATTGTGTACAATGTATGTATGTACGATGTACCTACGAGAACATGACTGTGAAAATGGGACAAACGTAGCATATTAACAACTGATACGTAGTAAGTAGGTACACTTAAGTATGTAACTTACAACAATAACATAGGTGTTGAGATGAGAGCTTCGAGAAGTACCTGTGGTGAAGCTATAATGTAACTTTGAAAGATAGGTGAACCGCGTGATAAAGAAACGTTGTGGTATGAAAGATGAATATGATATAATAACGAGTATTAAGAAAGGCATGTTGAGATAGTTTGGTCATATGAGAGGATGGATGAACGGAGATTGACGAAAAAGTACTTACCTACTATAGGTACATGGCGAGTACGATGGAAGAGTTGGAAAGGGTCGACCTTGACGGACGTGCCACAAATAAATTGCGAACGTTCTCAAAAAAGATGAAATGAAAGTGGTGTGCCAGGATCGTAGCAAGTAGCAAGTGGAAATCTATAGTCTCTGCCTACCTCGATGTATGGTTAACAGGCGTGAAGGTAAAGCTATTTAGGTATGTATAATTCCAAGTAATAATTAATTGCTACGCTAGAAGTTCTAGGTTCGATTCCCATGTCGAGCAGTGTAATTGGGTTTATCTATCAAACTTTCAGAATGTAGTCTGAGTTTATAGGATAATATAATTTATTTACAAGTGGGTAGGTAGGTCGAGGGGCTCTTGGCTGAGAAGACACGCCAAACTCTTTTGAAGTCAAACAGACATTATACGTAGGTTGAATCTACAACCAACTCCAACTCTTCGCTATTTAACAGTAACTACACTGATTTTCCATTATCTAACGTTAGGTGTTGTGAACTTAATGCATTAATTAGTTTTCTTCTCATTTTCAACAGCAAGTCTTTGGCATTAAACCAGTGCACTACTTTGTGCCAGTTGCTAGTGTTTTAGGTTAAATAAAAGAGAAGTATCGTTTGCAAACAGCACTACCTCATGATTGGCCCTTATGAGATAAGGTAAGTCATCATTACTTAATATAAATAAAATCAAAAAAGGGCCAAGAATTGAGCCTTGCGGAACTCTGATCATAGTAAGTAGTAACGACTGTCCCTGTGTATCTCTTTTCATTGACGTCCACTTTCCTTTGACGTTCACTGGAATCCCATTCACAGACGAAGTAAGAAGGTTCAGAGTTCGAAGCGTTCCTTACTGTAGTGGTGCAATTTCCTGATTAGATTTTCATGAAGTGTGGCGTTTAAACTGTAGGGTAGTACAATATTATGAATAAAATTGTCCTAAAAACAGTTACAATAATTTAATTAAGATTAAATGTAGGTAGGTGTGCGTTTCGGCAGAGCTAGGTGCGAGCTTAGAAGATCGAGCGCGCGTTAAATTCTAGAACACCACTCTCCTGAGTCGCAGTAGAAGTCGTACGACGTCTTGTAAATCCAAACTGTTTGCTGTGTAATAATTAATTTTCTATTTATTTATATTTTAACTTTAATTTCTATTAAATTTGATGCAAAATTAATTTTAGAATATTTTGCTAAACGTTGATAACAGAGATAGGTCTACACTACAGTCATTTAGGTTTAGTACATAGGTATTAATTAACAAAGTTTTTATGATGCCTCTGGCACTGACGTGGCAAAAATTAAATTCATTATTGCATTCTTTATGATTAAGAAACAGTGAGTGATTTAGTAGTCGAAATAGGGTCTGAAATAACAAAACCTATGTGAGCGATCACATCTCTGTGCCCGGGTGCCGTAACATATGTAAGTATGTCATCACTATGACAGTATATGTATAGTCTTTGAAAGTCTTTCTCGAATCTTGGTGACCTACAACTTCAAGAATAGATTTCCCAACTGTGTTTTGCTAAATGATCGATCAATCGGGCCAATTGTTTTTTACAGTTTTTTTATTTATTTAAAACAAAACTAAGAACTATAATAAAATCGTAGGTTTATTTATTATCTATTTCATAGGTTGCTGAGGAGTACTTATCTAACCAACTTAGTATATCAAACCTATGTTTGATATACTTAGGTAGTTAGGTAAGAAGTAAGAAGAAGATCCCAGTGTGTCCCAGTCATTTCAACATCATTATTTTAAACGTGTTTAGGTAGATACAGTGCCACAATTTAATGTAATCTTCAAATTATCACCATAATATGTAGTATCTTAATGGCATTAGAATTTGTGATTTACGTGGTTATGTAGACAATCGTAACACTCACTCTAGGGATTTGAGCTATTTCTGCTCGTCGCAAGAGATGGTATAATTATAGAAGTAGACGGATATACCTACAGCTTCCTAAATATATCATGTGTATGACGTCATTTTCTATTAATAAGCTTTGTATGTCTACACAGTGATACGTATTATGTATGCAGCTGTATGGAATATCTATACATTAGTCTATTTAGGAGCTATTCGAACGTAATAGGTACCAAAAGTTAGAAATAGCAGCATTCTGACTTATCATAATATGATTAGCCAAAACAAATGAGGACCGACATTTAGGAAAAGACGAAAAGAGGTGTTGTGTGTGTTTTTGGCATTTAAAACGCACAATCTGTGAGTATTTGTGAGATGGCTTCATTTGGGTCCTTATTGCCTAAGGTCGGCCTCGCCTCTAGTTTGTCTTCGTTATAACTGTCTTACCATAATTAATTGATTAGTAAACGGGGATAGAGTCTACCTAATGATATAATAGGATAGGGGCCTTCAATAATATTAGGAACGTTTTCCAGTTCGTCACTGTTATCAAGTTGTGGTCAGTGGTCTAGAGGTTGTGATCAATTTACATTTGTAACACGTCCCCACACGGGACATTACACGGGGGATCCGTGTAATGTCCCGTGTGGGGACGTGTTACAATTGTTTTAGTGCAGTGTAGTCCCTAATTGTCAAACGAGTCCCTACCTAACGGACAGATGATGTAGGTAAAATTGAAAATTTTCGAGGCAAACTCAAAATCATACGATAACTAGATGGACCTACTTAATTCGCACTTTTCAACTGCACCTCCTTAAAAAACTAAAAGACAGTAGAAACGATAACTCCAGAAATATCGACGGAACCAACTTCATAGCAGTGGCAGCACAAACCATTACATGTCCTATGGTCCTGCCACTGGCTGATGAGTCTGATGACCCGTTAAAGAAAGGCTGTTAGTTGTTTGTTTAATCTCAAAGGATAGCTTAGGTAATAATCATGAGTCATTGAATAAGTCTTGTAACTAACGGGTAATTTAATCTCTACTTTTTTGGTCGTGCTTAGGTGATCTTTCGCTTTCTCATATTTTATGTCTAAGTTGAAGTTGAATCCAACCTCATCCTTCGCCCACAACGTTTTTATCGAAAATTAACCGTAAAATATCTAAATATGTCATTAAAACGGCTTGGAAGAAGTTTTGCAACGCAGTTTGGGTATAATTTGTTTCATATTGAGAATGCTACTTACTTATAGGTAATAATTATTTGAAATAAGTACCGATGTCTATTGAAAAATCAATTTGATTCTGAATCACTCATAGAAGTTGAATGAAATTCTTCACACAGGCACATTATATTAGCATGGAGTGACGTAAGCGTGTCTTACCGTATCAGCTGTAGTGACTGTACCACGACCGGTCCTTTGAAGGCCAAGTGAAGCTGAATACCATACTTAATGCGTTATCTGCAGCCTGTTTTAATAATTCACGTTTTGCATGTAGATAATAAGTAAAGGTTGTATGGATTTATTACTAATATAATTTGATTTTTTAAGTACTTTTACTTTTTTAATGGAAACGAAGGAGCAAATGATAGAAAATTCAATGGATAAATTAATCTAGATGTCCGATGGACATGGTCCACTATTCCGCTACGCGCACTTTTAAATATACTTACTTGATTATATTAGTTAATTCTGCATTTTAAATCTTTGCATTATTTAAATCATGGTAGGTCGGCATTTTGATGGCAAAACATGTCTGGGTATGACGGACAACATACCCAGAGTTTTAAAATAAGAAGTTAGAGAACCATTTTGGATAGAAATTATTTAGGTAACCATTCCGTCATAGTCGTGGTGAATGGTCCTGATTCCATGACATACTCTGCCAACTTCCTAGAATCCTCATGGATCCCCGCACCCAAAAAGACCATTACCTAACCATTTAATTTAAGCATTTTAAGTAATTTTCTAAATCTACGTAACCATTCAAATTTAATCAAATGGATGTAGACTTAGAAAATCAGTAGAGGGGTAGCGTTATCTAAAACTGTTGTTACTACATATTGCATAAAGTTATTTTATAAATTTTGGGTCATTCATATTCAATGCCATTATTGATTAAAAAATGCAAGTTATGTAGGTACCTACATCGCCAACACACTAAAGTGTAGTTACAAATGTAATTTTAGGATTGTTAAGCTTACAGCTAGTCTACTCCTGTCCTTCACGAGCACGTCAGCTGTGGTGTGCGCTACTAGCGCTATTATTGTGTCGTGGTTCCGCTGTTCGTTGTCATTCGTGAATCGTTCGTTAGTATTCGCTTCTTCGAATGTCAGTCGATGGAAAACGTGCGCTCGGATCGTTTGTATTAGGTGCGGTTACGTTACCGCTACCTCAACGTCCCCAACCTACGCTTTGTCTTATCGGGCCTACACTGACACCAGTGACACCACTGTGAATCTGTGTTTTATCGATTTCATGTGTATAAAAATTCCATTAGCTTGCAATTTTATTAGCAACGGATGATTCGATAAATTTGTGTTATTGGTTACTCATGCAGATTGAAAACAAGTGTCATTGGACAAGATCAGTCATCCATTAAGTGCAAGTGTGTTCAATCAATATAAAATACTGATAGTGTCGAACAAGAATTGAACAAAACTAAGTTCATAAGTTGCATAAGACAAAAGAAAACGAAGAAGAAGTGCTTACATCGCTGAGATTCGCCACCTACAGTGGGAAACATTTTGCTATCCGTGGTTGGCACCAAACGATATAATCACCGGAAGAGCCAATGTTATTTTGAGGTTCGTGACTAGCCTATTACCTACCTATCCAGCAACATAGGATCCGCTGAGACCTAATATCTCAATGCTCGTACGGCGCAGGTTACTTCCATAACAAGCTATATTTCAATATTTGCTCTATAAAATGACACTAACCCAAACCAAATAAATACAGAATTGCATTGAATAAAAACATGAGATCTTTAGGTTGGGCCGCATGCTCTTTGTAGTCGGGTAATCAGTACGTGCAATGTGTGCAAAGTGCAAACCTACAAAATAGCTAAGGCAGGTAATGTAGATACGTCAACTAAGCTTGAATTTGAAAACAGATAACGCACGCATGAATTAATTGCTTAACGTAATGAGTACCGAATCTAACGAAACAATAACAACTATTAACCTGCCAGTTGTGGACTGTACCGTAGTGTCCGTAGTAGATCTTGATGTAGTTATGTGTAAAGTAGCGCCCTCTATACTGTCTGGATAAATAGAACTATGCAGTTAGCAAATAAAATAGTTCTTAAAAATTAGTTAGTAAATTCAAATTTTGTTGCTGTCTGTACAGCTTTTCCTTTAGGCTGAGATTCAGAGAAGAGACTCATCATGAACTTACGCTTCCGTATGTCAAATTGCAATACAAATTTGACATACGGAAGCCTTACTTTACGCTGAGCATCGTCTCTGAATGTTAGCCTTAGGCTGATATTCAGAAACGATGCTCAGCATAAACTTAGGCTCCCGTATGTCAAATTGTCATACAAATTTGACATACGGAAGCATAGGCTGATATTCAGAAACGATGCTCAGCATAAACTTAGGCTCCCGTATGTCAAATTGTCATACAAATTTGACATACGGAAGCATAAGTTCATGTTGAGTCTCGTTTCTGAATAACAGCCTTAATGTCTCTGACGATGCTAAGCGTAATGCTTCCGTATGTCAAATTTGTATGACAATTTGACATACGGAAGCCTAAGTTTATGCTTAGCATCGTCTCTGAATATTAGCCCAAGAGCCTGGCTCATGACCGTTACTTCATGCTATGTACTTAATTACTTACTTATTATGAATTTATGACTTAGTTCAAAGGAATAGCACGCTGGTAAGCTACCTGCTACTTTGGATTTTAGATGAATAACGTCGTTGCGAAGTAGTCGTAGAGAATCTCCGAGCTTAGCTCTCTCCTTAGGCAGTCTGACCGTGGCTGTCCACGTTTTGACTCTGTAAAGTGCAGTTCATACTGGACAATGGGCTATGAGAGGACCTGACGAAGTTTACCGAATTATGCTGCCTATAACAGCGGAATAGTTTGATCGGTTTATGATATGTTTATGTTTACCTAATGGCATTAGCTAAGCTACTCTTGCTGGAGGTACGCGTGTTCCTGAACAAACTTTAGAGATACACCATTTACGACGGTCGACGCCCGGTGTCGCCATCACAAGGTTGTTTAACATAACATTAAATAATAGTTTTATCTATATTCATCCATTCAAAATCGATTTTTCGAGAAGGTTCAGCTACATCTTCACTTTAGGACAATATCGTCGACTAACCGTAGGTGTGAGACATACCGTACCCACCCGCCTTTTAAGTTTAAACTCGTTCTTTTCCAGTCTTGTCAAGGCCTTAGGCTGAGATTCAGAGAAGAGACTCAGCATGAACTTACGCTTCCGTATGTCAAATTTGTATGACAATTTGACATACGGAAGCGTAAGTTCACGCTAAGTTTCTTCTCTGAATCTCAGCCTTAGTGAACAGTTTCGGCATTTAACAGTCATCGTCTTACGTTGAAACATTTCATTTCTACACCCCTGCCAAGTGGATACGTTTATTTCCCTGTAGTGGTAACTTGTCCTTTAACCTCACGTATCGTACCTCACCTTAATCTGCTTGACATCGCTTCCAAAATATTCCAAATAGCTCAGAGGTAACTCAGAAGCGAGATGGGTGTGTAATTCTTTTTTGAAGAACATCACTTACACGAAGCTATGCATAGCTACCATGGTCCTGTTTCACGCCTTTAGAGATTCGCCATTGTTAAGAGCTGAATTAAATCAGCTGACTCAAATCTCTCGAAGTATAAAGTATACTTCACCTACCTACCTACCGGCTGCCTTCAAAAGCTCGAAAGTGACTTCGTCTTCACCAACAGTATTGCCGAATTTATTGGCAATACTGATGTTGCGGAGGTCTGATGGCAGTCGCTTCATGTAAAATACTGATATTCAGTTATTTTTTTTAACTTTTTTAAGCGGTCCCATACCATGTAGAGATTAAACTTTGAAAAACTTGCACAGAATAATTATTTGATACTTAGCTAATATTAGTTATTTTTATAAAGGAAAAAATCTACTGGCGGGCACGATTCGAACCGTCTTCTGGTTAAATATAGTTTATATTCGCCAAAACTAAGGTATTTTGTGATATATATTGAAAATAATAGGTACCGTCATAAAATCGGATTACAGAGCACCGATTATTAATTAATAAACGTCTCAGCGTGGCGCTGCTGGTTGAGTAAATGAGTACCGTTTGCGGAATTTTAATGAACGTATAATGTATTGACATTCTGTGGCAATGTACGTTTGCATCTACTACCGAGATGTACCGTAGCATTTTATATTTTATACTTCTTTCATAGGGTATCTATCGTGTAAGATTTTTATTATAACATTCCTAAAATGATTCTGAAACTTCCAGATTATAAAATATAAACTGAAAATTCGAGACAAATTTATAAATATTTTTACATTCCATGTAATTTTTTGGCTACTGAATTGCTATCACAGCTGGAATGGATGATTCTCCTATTTACAAAGAGAATAAAACCGCTAACGTTAAACTGCCTATTTATTTACGTTACAAATTGTTGTCTCTGTCTATAGACTATTGACATAATCTGACAATGTGACATAAATGACATTTCCAATTCATATTTTCCGTTTTGAGTTTGACAAGTGACATTTAGGTGTGGAATGTTTTTTGTGTTTTGAGGTACTTACAAAAAAAATCACATCAATTTTAAAATTCCGCCCTTTATTGACATTCTTTCTGGATTCTCTTAAAAATTATTGTTTGCACAAATTCATAACAGTAAGTACTCTGGATAGTAATTTTATTTCACGATATTTTTATAAGATCCTATTTGCTGATTGAAATACTATGCAGGTACGACAGTGCGACGCACTGTCAAATTCCGCGATTCCTTTGCAGGTACTGTTTTGTTTGCAAGATTGAAATTTTGTATGCATTTACGACCTCGCACCTCCCAATATTATTATTTATTTCCATTGATTGATGCGTATGAAAGGCAGGTGACCGTAATATTAAAACTATTTGTCTTATCACACTGCATTGTAATGAAACTTATTTTATTTTATTTTTTTACGTCTTCTAAGGTTATTACAGACTAGCCTTTGCCTGCGACTTCGTTCCCGTAGAAGTTGAATTTTTCCCCAGTTATTGCAACATTTTTAATTGATACTTTGCTCCCTCCCGCCAGCGGCTTCGCCCGCGTGGTCTTATAATTTTTTCCCCCGTTTTTGCATCATTTTTCATTACTACTCCGCTCCTATTAGTCGTAGCGTGATGATATATAGCCTATGTTACTCGGGGATAATGTAGCTTTCCAAAGGTGAAAGAATTTTTGAAATCGGTCCAGTAGTTTCGGAGCCTATTCATTACAAACAAACAAACAAACAAATAAATCTTTCCTTTTTATAATATTAGTATAGATTAGTATAGATTACCCAATTTCCATGGGATAGGCATAGGTAAAATGCAAGTTAAATGATTCACATTACACCTGTTGTCCCTTTAGTGAGGTGTACTGATTTAAACCCACACTTTGTTTAGGTTCCATGTAATATAGGTGACCCAAACTGGAAATTGAACCCGGGACCTCAAACATAGCAGTTGTACTTAGGATCACTAGGCTGAAGAGGCAGTTTGATTAGTCGTAATAAGTTTTTTTTATATTTAATAAAAATAAAAAAATATTTCATGGATCAGTAAGGTTTTAATTTAGTGTTTCTTTTTTGTTTTCAGACATATAATCCCTCGAGGGAGTGACCAGCGATGGTGGACTATTACAGGGTACTGGGTGTAACTCGAGTTGCTTCTGAGGCAGAAATTAAAAAAGCGTAAGTTGTTTCAATTAATAAATAATAAATCTTTCATTCAGAACTGCTCCTTGAACTAGCGGTAGCCCATGGTTTCACTCCCATCCCATCGCCTTAACGAGGCAAAATGTGGCCTATGTCTTACCTTAAGAAGCAATCAATCTCCTTCCAAATTTTATTGACAGACAGATACTTTCACATTTTTATAATACTATTTGGTGTTTGTGATTGCACCTATGGCCAATTTGTTCTAAAAATGTTCAGCCTAGTACAGTCTAGTGACCATCATTCTTAATGCTAAATCTAGGACATCAGGACATGGTAGAAAAATATTTTTGGGTACATAGATATACTCTAGTTAATTAAAAGGTCATTTGATGAGGAACTGGAACTGGATTAATGTACTCCTCCGTAGAAGTGTAAAAACATCTCTCTTGTAGACATTACATGTTTACATTAGTGTGGTATTTACGGAGATATTAGCTAAGGTAAGGGGCCATGCTCATTGCCTATTTCATGCTCTAAACCTCGAGGGCCGGGCCAGCCTGAAGGACATACAAAATCGTATAGCAGGCGGGAATAAGCCAAAGTTTCTCCTCGCTCAATTTATTCATTGAAGTTCATTAAATAAATAAACAAAAAATATCTAAGCTTTCGCATTATGAGTATAAAAGTAGGGTCCTGCTGATGGATAGCATGCTCTTGATATCTTATTCCTAATTTATAATAATAACTTTATAATATAATAACTTTATTGTTCAGAAAAAAAAATACTGATATACATAGGACACTAGCCTCCACACTAGGATTCCCTGTGTCGTGGAGACTAGTCTCTTTCATCCGAAAAATTAAATAAAAATAAAAGTACAGGTTATTTCTACTTAAACACTTGAGAAAATCTATATAAAATTACATACAAGTGAACAGGTATGATAGTGAATAATTATATGTCTCACTCTCCATTAATAATCCTGTTATAGCTTGAGTTCTACATTTCTGTGTCTGTATATTAAGTAATAAAAATTAAATTCCCCATCAATGTTAGTTCTGGAGTGATTGATACATGCTATGGCAGAAGTTTTGTGTAAATGAGTTATTTTGATTTACAGTTACAGAAAACTAGCATTGAAATGGCATCCTGATAAGAATCCAGATAATGCTGATGAAGCTAATAGACGATTTAAGGAGATATCTGAGGCATACGAAGTTCTTTCAGATGGTGAGTTTGAGTTTGTTATAATATAATGTACCTTGTACCTTGTTTACTGTATTTGTTTAGCTGCAGTATTCAATTTTGCTCACATTATATATTGCCTTATTGTACAATTTAGACGTAAGTACTTAATTAAATTAGTTACTAGGTAATAATGCCCTCCTAAATTCAGTTGCTTTCAGTGTGTATTTATTAACTTCTTATAATTTTGATTAAATAAACCTAGTTTGGCCTATATATGTACTTTTAACTTAAGATTATTTTAATTTAAAAAATTTACAGAATGAATAAACATTTAAGTAAGTAAATAAAATAAATATTGCTAACCTTTGATATGAATACTACAGCTACTCAGTGTAACAGTTTTAAAATGTTTGTACTTAATTGTACTGTCTCCAATATTTTAATAACATTTTTTTAGCACTTTACCATAGCTCTCATGCAACATGTTATTTTATTGAACAAAATAAATACCGACATTAGTGCACTGTAATTATTTCTAAATGTTACTTTGTTAGTGGTCTCATAATAGAAGTAAAAAATATTTTTGTTGTTGGGTAGCAAACAAGCGGAAAGTATATGATGCACGGGGATCCAGTCATCACGCGCACAGATATCAAAGCAAGAATGGAGTCAATGGGCATCGGCACTTTAACTTCAGAGGGTTTTTTGGAGACACGCCATTCCACCGCTTTTTTGGTAGCTGTCCATTTAATGCAGGATTGGCTTAATAGTTTTGAATATTATCATTTGCGTATAAAACAAAATTGTTTCATTTACTGTTACTGTTACGTTACTGTTTTAACCTACTTGGCTTTATTATAAATTGTTAACGAATTCAGGTTAGACATACTTAGTTATGATAATATTCAGAACAGTATTACATAAAAAGTAACTTTTTTATTTATTTTGTTTTGATCTACTTATCATTTGTTACTAACATAATAATAATTCGTTTTGTGCGAGTGAATCTAAAACTGATTGCGCATTTGTTCTAGTTCCTTTTTTTGTTTAACTGTTGCTTTGTACGGAAGTATCTATTTAAAAAAAATACAAATATTTGTACCTACTTCAGGATGAATTGAAAATTAGCTAGGTACTTAGATTAAATTTAATCTAACGATATGAATAAAATAGTTTCAATAATAATTGATTGCGCCGTCTACCATTTGTTAATTAGATACACTTTTAAGTGTGACATACATATATAATTATTGTAGGTCTACTATCTAACTATACTTCTCAGACACTGAAACTGACTTAAACTTGCAAATATAATTTGGACAGCATAGGCCGAGGATTAGTTACTTTTCAGTCTGAATTGTTTAAAATTGCGTCAATTTACTCATCGCATCGTGTATACATGACTTACTTTGGAAATATTCGAATAACGTAGAAGTTTTTAAGTTCAACATTCACATGTATATACACAAACATACATAATAATATCATCCTACACACAAAGTGATTCATTCTTGATGATGATTAACATGTGGACGCTACCTTGGTTTGGCTAGTCATTATAACGGTATTTTAAAATAAGGAAGTTTGCCAAAACATATAATACTGGAAACATTTTATTGGGAATAAGTAGGTATAGATAACTAAATAAACGGATTACAATGACTATACATCACATTTATTTAATTTTCAATTGATGGTTAATAATAATTTCTCTAAGAAAAAAGAAAATCTTACTTCATGCTATTTAAACCATTATAGTCCTTGGTCAGGTCATATAAACCAAACCTAAATGGCCTTTTGACAGTCATGTAAGACCGACGTTAAACAATTAATTGTGTTCTGACGTGTGTATGTGAAATTGTGAACACAGAGTTAACGGAAAAGAGTATAAGCTTCATACAACTGCGCTGCGATGGGTACACTACTAGTACTACAAACGTGAGGCGCGTGTGTGTGAAATGTGCTTTAATTTTTTACATAAATATCTGTATTTTACAAAGGCTGCGGGCCCGCAACCGCGGCGGGCACGGGTGAAAACCGCTTAGCCTTCATCATTCGTGACGCGTCGTGCTTGTTATTATTTTAGTTTGAAAGTATTTTAATAAGAAAAAGTGATAGGTAATTATGGTTTATTGTACAGTGTATATGAACAATAATAGAAAGAATAAAAATATAGCATATTTTTGTTAGGTATCCTTAAAACTCCACTAAGTAATTATAACGAAATGACTATTAAATTTATTATTTTAATCTGGTCCTACCTACTAAGATAAATAGATATGCTATGCATCGAAACAAAAACAACTCGGTACAAATATGGCACGAAATTTGAAATGACGCGTTTTCCATTAGATTATTTAAAAAAACTTTATGTGAGATTATAACCTTTCAAATAAAAGGCACAAAAAATTACCAACTGAAAAACAAAATTTCGAAAAAAGTAATGTAAAAAAAAATATATTCCGCCATAGTAGTTCAATAAAAAGCTTATTTTACAACGATTTGTTTATTCAATGAAAAGCAGATTGTAAAAAGTTTTGTTTCTTTAATTTTATGCTACTGTGCCAACCCTACCAGAATAGGTATACATTTTGCCCGCTTCTTAGAAGCTTATACTCTGTTTCTTGCCTACTCATGTGATGTGACAGCCAGAGTCGAACCGACTTCGATGGCCAGACAAAAACCTAGGAAGCGTATACAATCAGATAAATAAAAAACTTTATAACCGGTTCACGATCGGCGAAGACACAAAAGAAACATACAGTGGAATTGAGAACTTCTATCGCATTTGAATTCCGTTGAAAAATAAATAAATTTCAACTTACCTAACTAGGGGGTTTGAAAAAGTAATAAATAATGTACCAACGCTGTAGTGAAATAGTAATTAGTTGAATAATTTAATTCCTCGTGAGAATATTAATACATCATGTGAAAGTAGCAAGGTACCAACCTACATTAAACTTATAAAATAACCTACTAACGTTTCTATGATTAAAATTATTAATTTCATTAGACGGCTCGGTTGGTGCAGTGCTCGAGCAATGGCGCTGCGAGTTGTGGGTTCGATCCCTGCACCGAACATGTAGGTATTTTTTTGTCAGATAGTTGTTCTAGAATATTCTAAATGTTAGTTCCCGTGAAATATTTTGTTAACGGATCGACGATATGGGCAAAGATTTAAAAAGCTACGTACATAAATGTTTTTTCTTTAGGAATTGTGGAAGTTATAGGGTATTAACCCTTATCATTAACCCCCGAAGTTTGACGGGTCTGTGTGTGTGTGTGTGTGTGTGTGCGTGTGTGCGTGTGTGTGTCTGTGGCATCGTAGCTCCCAAACGGATGAACCGATTTCGATTTTGTTTTTTTTATGTGAAAGGTGAATTAGTCGTGAGTGTTCTTTGCTATGTTTGATGAAAATCGGTCCAAGATGGCCGCCGCAACAAAATAGCGAATCATATATTTTTTCACAACTCCCTCAATATGGGTATCAAATGAAAGGGCTTAATTAGGAGAATACTATACACTATGATAAATTTCAAATCCAAGATGCGGCCATCTTGGATTTGAAATTTATCCAACACAAAATAGCAAAATACATTTCGTGTCGGGGGTTTTCTAAATTTTTAATTTAGGTTAGGTTATTTTGTATTTGTTTAGCATTTTCCCCTTTAGGGTTTATACCCTTAAATTAATTTATAAAGGTTTCAAGGTGGGGTTTTTTGTAACATCGTAACTGAAAATTTTCTAAAGGAGATGTTTCATTTTTGTATAGGACTCCGGCCATAACCTGTACCTTTCAGAAAGTCTGGGACACATTTTCCATAACTTTTATACCTAGAAACTCTTTATTGATAAAGAAAACTTGCGTTCAGGAGATTTAGGGTTTTTTCAGACCATAAGGTCAAGTAGTAATTATGTAAATTGGACAATATGTCATTTGATAATAATTGTAAACTGTCAAAACAAAATGTAATTTTGAATTTTTCGTTCCGAAGTTGACTCCAGAAAAGCAGGTACTATTATATTCTTTAACGATGAAAATCATCACAATTGCTTTTATTTAGTCGAATATGGTGTGCAGCAAAACAGTAAAAAACATTTATCACAAGAACACATACTTTTCATACTCAACGTCGACGTGATATTATATTTTAAATATTTTTATGTGACATGATTTCTGAACGAAAGCAGATTAAGCAAACTGTAAGGCGCTATGTTGAATAGAATTATGGCAGTAATTGAAAAACAAATACTTTTAGTACACAACAAATCAGGATTTAATTCACAAAAGAATATATTTTCCAAGTTACTGGTATTTTTTCCTCTTTTCCAATAAATGTACTACATCTTATGGCAGAAAATGAAACATCTCCTTTAAGTTGTGTAGAATGTAGTAAAACTTAAGTTAGACCCGTATAACCTTCCGCCTGAGTGACGAGTAGGTACCTTTCTTTCTGTCTAACATCCTAATCTACTTAACTGTGACTAAATGTATTAAGGTTGATAACGTTAGTGTTTCATGCTAACT
Source organism: Acronicta psi (assembly GCA_946251955.1). Lineage (NCBI taxonomy): Eukaryota > Metazoa > Arthropoda > Insecta > Lepidoptera > Noctuidae > Acronicta > Acronicta psi. Next base: position 8,011,193 of record OX276472.1, on the reverse strand, counting down.
TTTTTTTATTTTACACTACTTACGTGTTTTGGTGTTCAATAATGAACAATACTAGCGGAAAACATTATACCTTTAAACAACTTAACCTAAATTTCAATAAGATTTGAAGCATTTATTTAATTAAATATTTAGTCAGGCTATTGATCAGGTTATCTAATAGTGATACTATTAATTTTGAAATCCTTAGGTCCTGTTTCACCACCTCTGGATAGCCGCTAACCGCCAGATAAATTCAAAATGGAACAAAATTTTGTATAAAATTATCATCCTAGTAACAGGAACTTACTGGGATGTGGTAAACTTCCTAGTAAGTTTCAAACACGTGAAACAGGCCCTTATCATCGTAACTATGTGTGTTACTTACAGACATTCGGTATATGTAACTTTAAAAGTTTTTTGTTGATTATGGAGTACAATCATAGTTTTCTTTACAAAAAGTTGTGTCCACAGATTACTCTGAGGAAATTCGCATTAAACGTTATGTATAATTTATCTGTTTCCAGGTTTCCGATTTCAATTGTAGAACTAATGACGTGTAGTGTGTCTCATAAAACCCTGCACCTTACACATATCAACTAAAATATTAAAATTCAATGTTATTCCTTGCAGAGAGGAAACGGCGTGTATACGATCAGTACGGCAAAGAAGGGTTAAACAACGGCAGAGGCAGACGCTCCGCCCCAGACGACGATTACGACTTCGGTTATCCTAGTTTCCCGTTCACATTCCGTGACCCCGAAGAGGTGTTCAGAGAATTCTTCGGCGGGTCTCCATTCGGTGATTTATTTGCCGGTAAGTCACTCTACTGCAAACAGAACAGAACATGTTGTTGATTAAGAATCGGAATTACGACTTAAAAATAAACGAAACCTTCACTGCGAGACCATAAAATTTATAGCAATTAATATATCAATTAAGGTCGATCGTATTATTAATATTTACAGTCTGAACGTAGTACATTTATTCTATCTTATAGTCAGGAATGAAAAATAATACTGATAACTGCGATAAAATGATTTATTACGATTACTGATTACTTTTTACTTCGCCTATTCAGAAAGTGACATATTAATAATGTAATGCCGAGGCGAAAATAGGTCTTTACATAAGGTCGTAAATTGTTTTAAAACTCATTATTAAAATTTCTAATAAGTATGAATAATTTCAATATAGAATAAACTAGCGATCCCTCCTAGCTTTGCTTCGGGTACTGTTATTATAATTTTATGTAAAAAGTAATATATATATATAGCACTCAGGGATAATGTACCTTTCTAACAGTGAAAGAATTTTCAAAATCGGTTCGGTAGATCCAGATAATACCCTCTACAACCTCATAAACTTTACCTATTTATAATATTAGGATAGATTATAATACCGGTCATTTTTAATACGCTTTTATTATTTTGACTAAATTAAAGCACTTTTGTTTAAAGAATGTTATCATTTAAGATATTATACCCGAAGCAGTGGAGCATTGAATAAATAAAAAAATGTGTTGGTGCGCGCAGCGGAAGGCTTTCTTGAATATATTTTGAAAGATTTGCAGACTACAATTAGATATAGTTAATGAACATATTGCATAACTCAATCTTATAACTCAATGAAAAATTCATAAGAAATAAATGTATATTATTTAATTATTAAAGTTTGCTAAGGTAGGCTCGTGCTCTAAACATTTTAGAAAGGTATCACCAATTATGTTATTATTACGTTGATACTTATTTTTGATTTAACTTAGTAAAAAAAGTATGCTTCCCTCGGGGAAAATATAGATTACAAATTACTCTTTTTCAGAAATAAACGGCCATGGACATCACCACAGGCACAGTCGTCGAAGCCACCCGAGCACATCCCTTACTTCATCCCTGTTTAGTCCATTCGGATTTGGAATGCAAGGGCTAGATGACATATTTGCACATGCCGCATCTAATGGGAACACTTTTACATCATTCTCTACATTCAATAGTTCGTTAGCGGGACCTGGCAGTGCTAACATGAGGAGTACCACGACCACCACGCGCATCGTTAATGGAAAGAAGATCACGACCAAGAAGTGAGTATGATTATTAGACGTGACTGTGTGAAATTTTCAATAGGACACAGCTAGCATTTTTAACACTATTCTAAAATAAAAGGTCGTCACAAAAATAAATGCGGCTCCAGTCGTGACACGTACCTACATTATCATGATCTTGTGTGATGACACTTTGACTAGATGGCGCTCGCGTTTACTAACCGTCGACCTATGAGAAAAAACTCGCAGTTTGTAGAACAAATTCGTGTCACATAATGTAGTTAGATGTTGTTTAATGGGTTAGCGGTGACCCACATGACAGCACCGCATATATTGTCAGCCGCCAGCGTCTCCGCCTGCGTGGTTTCATCAACTTTCATCCCCCATTTCAACCGTTACAGCCCTTTTTCGCAATAAAAAGTAGCCTGTGTCCTTTCTCAGGCTTTAGACTATCTGTGTACCAAATTTCATTTAAATCGATTCAGTAGTTTTAGCATGAAAGCTCGACAGACAGACAGACAGAGTTTCTTTCACATTTATAATATTAGTAAAGAATGTGTATCTTGACCAGGATTTTATATAATAAGACTAAAATATTTTATATTAATTATTAATATTTAAACTAGCGATCGGTGTGCAACTTCGCCTGCGTTTCCTAGTGTATTTATAAAATCTTACGTAATGTTCATGCCGACAGCAGCGCCACCTACCGGGTCCAATGATGTTCTTAAACCATCCAGGAAACCATCGAAATGTATAATATACAAAATGTCAACCAAATCGGTCCAGCTGTTTAGGAGTGTACAGTTTTCGCCAAACTTATTGTCCGGGTTGAACTTGGCACGAGCTTATTTTAACCCGGTCGTAAAAATCGGAGAAAGAAAAATATTAGATTGTAATAAATAAAAGCGAAAGCCCAAGTCGTAGGCTGTCCTTTTAAATCATTTTAATCCAATATTTTTCATTCTTCGATTTTTACGGCCGGCTTAAAGTTATCTCGTGTCAACTTCAACCCGGACAATAAGTTTGGCGAAAACTGTAAGTAATTACGCACGACATCCTTACCTACGCCTAGATAACAAAAGGTTAATAATTATCCGATGGGGTCCTGGCATTGGAATATGTTTGTTGCTGTGAGTGAGATTATCAGTAGAAAGTGCGACGTATAATTTCGAGCGGCGCGGTGCGCCCTTGACCTAGTTTGACAACATCAATGTCATTACTGGCTCAGATAGGTACTCGGGCTACAGCTAAATACTTGGTTGAATTGGTTCTGTTGAGTTCCTATATATAAAGGAGTGAGATAATAGTCTCGGCATTAGTTGGTAACCTCTTGCTTCGGGCTGTTATTCGACGCATAGTTCGAGAGATTTTGTGGGAAGCCTCCGCCTCCGGCACAGCGAAGCGTCCACGTCTTCCTCGAGCTATAGCTAACGCGCCGGGAGCCGGAGGGCACTTAAACATCTCCGGCCTCTGAGCTGTGGAGCTTGCAATGCAATACAATTACAATGTAGGGAACATTGCAATACAATTACAACAAGCAATAATGGCCCCAGCAGGCGGAACGCGTGTTTAAGATACGCGCATTCGACTACGACGCTAGATCGCGACCTTAATCCAGTGATCGTGCTGAACCACATCGAGTCGGGGCCGTGACGATGAGAAGAAGTACCATAGCCAGGACTATAGGGCAGGGAAAGCAAGCGTTTGTAGTCAGTACGAGTTTAACAATGCCGCTTCCCTCGACGGATACCCATAAAGGTTTTAGCACTTTAAAAATAGCTCCAGTTATTAACATAGTCCTTAATGATGTTATTTTATTTTTCCAGAGTAACAGAGAACGGTCGGGAGACAGTAATGTCGTATGAGAACGGGGTCCTGAAATCAAAGACTGTCAATGGCGTACCTCAATCATTAACATATAGTTAAACTATGATGTAATAGCTTATAACCAAACTTGATCCAAATGTACTCAACATGTTATGCGATTTATGAGTTCCAACTTATAATTTATACTTTGCTTTATTTAAACATGTTGTTCCAGTCACTGTAAATTTTAGTGTTGGAAATGTCTAAAATAATGCCTATCTAATTTTAGTTGTAATAGGTTACTACTTGCTTCTATACCTACTTATGTTAACTTTAAATAATTATATTTCGAGTGAGATTTTAGTGTTGTTCATTGTGTAAATCTTGCTCTAGGAATTTTAAGTTCTGTTAGTCGTCGCTTGTGCACTGCCGATGATCTCTGACTCATTAACGAGCTTGTATCTAATAATGAAAGTGACACCACGAACTTATATACTTAGTGTACAGCGACGGACGATAGTTATTATAATTTGCTGCCAAGGTAAGTTTTTTTTTTTTAGCAAATAGGGTGTAGACATTAAAATAATCACAATTACTTTGTAATTCCGATTTTAATAAAACATTTACAGCGTACGAACAAAAATACAATTTATTGATTAGAAATTTCAAAATACCTAATGAAAAATTATTTCAATCTGTGGCGTTTTAATTTCGTTGTTAATATACTTATTGTAAGAATTTCATGTTGATAGAAGAAAGCTTTAATTGACTGGAAAACTATGGTCAGATTTTTTATATCAATTGCGTCTTTCACTATGTGGTACTTATAGTAATAATATTTCTGTGTAGCAGACATAGTCCTCCTAAATATAATTATGTTACGAAGTAAACAACACTTAAATTTAAAACGCGAGTAGTCAGTCCAAGTCCTTTTAAACAAGTCATGTGTGTCAAATATTTTTCACTAAAATTAATTGCAAGACTTACTTAAATAATTAACGAATTGTAACTTAATCAATATGTAAACGTATACACATAATTTTATTATTCTATTACATAGCAATATTTCATAAGATATTGATTTAAAATTCATTACCGCAACAAACACTTCAGATATCTTCAGTTTCGTTTTACTTATTTCTTTATAACATTTTAAATTAAGGTGTTTGCCAAAAATAGCTTTATAAGTTAGACTTTGCCAAGATGTTGTTAAAATTTTACCGTCATTATGTTCATAGCATTATAAAATAATCTCCACGTGGCTTTGCTAATTAAAAATGTACTTAATATTTCCGTTGCAAAGAATTTGATTTAACTTCTTTACCATAATAATAATACACCGTAGTGCAACCGATACCGCTTTTCGTTAGTAAATAGTGCCATCACTAAACCAGAGAGAGCAAACCTAGCACACATTCAATGTACCTAAATAATAATAATGGTTAATTACAAGATCTCGTTCTTAAATTGTCAGCAACTATGAAGCACTGCAGGAGGAATTAATAAATAAAAAATAATTTTTACATATTCTTTTTATTTTAGTTAAATAATTATGGAACATCATAATGAACCATCACGCACAGAAGAGTAAGGCAGAGGTGTTCTGATAGTACTCGTACAGCTGCACAGTTCTCTTATTGTATTATCTAAAACGTGTAGAGAACGTCTTATTTTATTCTGATAAGAAAATAACTAAAAATCTAATAAAAACAATCTCTATGTATGAAAGCTTATTGCAGGCGGGACAAGCTATTGGTTCAATCTAAATTATAAACAAAATTGTTTCTTTGCTTTGCTTGCTAAAAACAAGCTCTAAGTATGAAAACATATTGGAGGTGGGCTTCAATATGTTTTCATACTTAGAGCTTGTTTTTATTTTTAGATTTTTAGTTAGTACTTTTGAGGCAGTCGAGTATTTTGTTTCATTTAATAATTGATTTTATTTCCTACTTTTTAGTTTGTAAATCATCATAGAATCACTCGATAGATCCTAAATGATCATTTGAAATGAAAAATGAAACACCTAAAGATTCTTTTTAAAATCAGCCCGCACATAAACTCCGCCATTCTGTGTTTTTTTAGAATTCCATGTACCCAGTAACACTTGTGCCATCAAGACGAATCTAATGACGTATCATTTATCTAAATCGGTTGAGCCGTTGAGTAATTACGAGCGGACATAGGAACGGACATACATGCATACACGTCAAACATAACCTTCCTTCGGCAGTCGGGTAATAAAAAATAAGAAAAGATTATAATTTTAATGCAGCTTAATTATGGGGTAACTCAAGTGATGTCCTTATTTCTGTTTTACCTCAAGACATAAGCCATCATAATATCTTACAGTAAAGGGCTGAATTTTGTTTACCCTATGCTTAGATATTTAAAAGATAGCCCTTTGGGGTAATGTCTACTGTCTAGCTCTGCTCTGTGTCCGTTGTATTGTGTTGTGTGTGTTATGTGTACGATAACCATAGCCCAACTGTATACTGCCATAATGTATATAGGTCATTTATAGAAAGCAAATCAAGAAATTTATTTGATTAATTAATTAATCCATAGAAGCTACCGAAGATAGAGGAATACCTACCTATTTGCGTGTAGCTACCAGCGTTATTGCCTATCGTCACAGGCTCCGAGTGTGGAAACACAAATACAGCACCCCTATCAGAACGCGGAGCATTCACATTTATCGAGCAGAAATGTTCTGTGAGTAATGCGGCCGCAATATTCAAACTTTACTTTTTTTGTAGGTTTGAACTACGTATATTATTATTACTAATGATGATTGATGGATGTTTGTTGTGATGTGTTATTCTTTCAAGCACAAACTACTAAACGGATCTGAATGAAATTTGGCACAGAGATAGATCTGGAATAGCGCATAGGCTACTTTTTATCCCAGTAAGATAGATTTGTTTTAAGAAGATGGATGAGTATAGACAATTACGGCGTCATCATAGAGATATAATAATTTATAAGAAATATAGACCACGCGGGCGAAGCCGCTGGCGGAAAGAAGCTGTTTTTTATAAAATATAAACCACCAGTTTTATATTAGCTTCTTATATATTCTATAAAACATAATAACAACTTCTATATTTCTATAAAATATATTTGTTGTTGTAGATATTTGGATTCTTTATTTCACTACCGACTAAAAAATCAGAGATAAAATCTATGTAAATGTTAAATCAATATCGTCAGCAATTATAGCGATTCTGAGTAATTATCTGCTATCATGATATTCTACAATAATGGATTGTGGACACGTAACATTATTATTGTACTTAGATTGTATGGGTATGGGGTGTTATATTAGTAGGGACAGGCTAGAGGTAACATTGATGGAAATTTTAAATGTGATATTCGTGAAAGTATTGATATGGCTTTAGTATATAGCTGCTGTTTTTGGTTTTCATTACGTTTGGGAGGAATTTTGATAGGAATATTTTCTTTGGTGAGTACCTACCTACCGACCTCTAAAATAGGCCTAAAGGCTGCACTCAGAAACGTTAATTAATGTTAATGAATCGTTAACAAACAGTGGCTACTATATCTTGGCCTACTTTTTCCATATTGAGTTTGTTGTCAGTGTACGAAGATATATATGGGTCACTATTAGCTAATGATTCATTATGCCAAGTGATGTCCCTGAGTGCGGCCGTAAATATCTACGATTTAAGTTGTACGTTATTAGGAACATGGGCAAGGGCGGTTTGATCCAAAGATGAAGTGACTGAAGTACCTATTTTTAGGGTACCGTACCCGAAAGGTGCCAACGGGACCCTATTACTGAGTCTCCGCTGTCCGTCCATCCGTCTGTCAGCGGACTGTATCTCATCAGTCATGGACCGTAATTTTTTAGGGCTTCTATTTCTAGTGCCAGTATAACGAAAAATACTAATTACGATGTTGTTAGCCTTAAAATATGCATTGTTTTCTTGAATCATGGACATGAGTTGACAATTATTGTTACAGTTCTCGCCAATCTTTTTGTCCGGCCTTGAGAGAGAGAAAGAGAAATATAGGTATTTTAATAAAATAAATACAAACGAAAAATTCAATTCCTAGGCTATCGTTTTGATTCATTTCAGTTTATTTGGAAATAATACTTTTATTTTATTTATTAGGCTCGTCTACAATTGTTTACACTCAGACAATATAAATAATTATAGCACAAATAAATGTAACAATTTATTAAGTTGATAAGCACTGCATCTGCTGAAACAACATCAACATCAGCCTTAAACTACTACTACTATAATTAAATGGGCAAGGATTTTCTAGACTCGATTGCCCTGATAGACGAACTATTTACTTACGTACCTACTACCTATTAAAGTTTGTACGGAAGCTTCGGTGCGCGAGTTAGACTCGCACTTGTCCACTTTTTTTTTCGTTTCTACAACCGAATTAAACCAAGTAGTATATGTACTAACTGTTAGTTAAGGTACCTACCTATCTAACAGTTAATGTCCAAACTTTCTAGATAAAACGATGTGATGGAAACCCAAGGTTGATAATATTTTTTTACAGAAACTATCATTACAGGTTTTACCCTAATGCGACAATTAAGAACAGTTTTTATAAAATTATTGCCGATATAAGTACCTACTTACTTATTAAACTATTACCCAATCATTAAACTTTGCATTTACAATAATAAAATGGGAAACTACGAATAAAAACAATAAAATTAAATTATCAACACATCACACCTAACTAATCTAACATAATATAATTACTTACCTACATATATTATTAAAACATGTATTATTTTGCGAAACCCTTGCGAATTAACTTCAATTATCTGTAAACACATCAATTTTGGTGGTTGGAGCAAGGTTGAAGGTCATTGATAGTATGGATAGCTCTGGTAAGGTGCCCCTTGGCGAGTAGGTTAGTTTTCGCTGTAGGCACCAGTAGCAGCGGCGGGCAAGCCGCCTCCACACGTAGCAGTCCGGCACACAAACTGAGAGCCGATTTCACCATTTAAATTAAACGCGATCAATTCAAGCTAATCTCAGTTCTCGCGGTTAACTGAGTTCAGGACGCAGGTTTGCATTTCACCAACATAAACTGAACTCAGTTAAGGCTGAACTTAGATTAAATTCTGAACGGCCGATTTTGGACGTTTAACGTATCTGATCGCGATCAAGACCTGTCAAAGCCATAAAAGATAACCAAATTCAGAATTTAATAAATTTATTAGAGATATTCTAATTATATGAGTAGTCTATATTATTGGGTTTCGGCAGTATTTCAATAAAACTCGTTAGAATTCTTAAAACACGATAATTAATAATTATGCGGAAGCGAAATGACATTATTTAATGGAGAAGAGAAACAGCGCCATCAGTGTCATAAAACGGAAACGAAACACGTACGTTTACGAAGATACTATCCAACAAAATGTTTACAAAGACATCTATGAGCTATCATAGAAATTTATATTTATTCAACGTAATTATATTGCCTACAAGCTGTATTTTTTTATTTTAATACTCTCTGAATTTACTCGAACTTCACTATCCTCAAAATCATCTCAAATCTCACTTCAAAATTATAACTTACCATTTTTAACTGCAAAGCGCATCGTAATTTGTCTATGATTGTCACGAACTGAGAACATTTACATTCTATGTCAAAGTAAACTTAGTTCTCGTAAACGCGATCAAAAATTACCCGGTGAAATCTGCGAGACGTGAACCGAGATCAGCCCCTCAATCATGAGTTCTATCGAATGGCTTTCGATAGGTTTTTTACGCATCGAAACGCTGTAATCTCATACAGATTTTAGTTCTTTACGTAACCGCTAGAGGCGCTGCGAGGGTTTTTCATACAAATATTTTACGGCGTCGCTAGCGAGTCTAGCGAGAAAAACTCATGGTCGAGGCACAGGAACCAACATATGAACTCGATTAAGCAGAACTTAGTTTTATTGAACTCAGTTTTAATGAGAACGGTGAAATCGGCCCTAATAAGTCCACCACGCTGGAATAGTCCGTATTGGCCGACTTCACACGCCATCGAGAAACTTAGGCATCACAATGTTTTGCTTCACCGTTGTTTTTCTCCGGCCACCGTTCTCTTTCTACCCCTGCGCGCCCCTGTACCGCGCAGGCAAGGAGTCAAGTTTTACTATGGTTTCATGCTATTCTTATGCTATCGACTGAATTGATATAAGAACCGACCGTGAGAACATAATATCAACCTGCCTTTATATTTGAGCAATTTTTTTTATCAGTTTCAGGCGCTTCTGGTGTTAGTATTTTGTTGCTTAGGATACAGCCAATTACAGTTAGTAAAAGATGAACTTACTAACTGGATACATGATTACAATCTCATTTATGCAAAAACCTATCTAGAGGCTCTACAAGCAGGTCAGCTTCTGTCTATTTAACTTTGTGTACTGTATAGTAAATATATACTTCGACCCGCGGTATAACTTGCCCGGACTGAAGCTAGCTGTTTGCTTGCACAGTTTAGGTATACCAAACTTATTTTTTTGTTGCAAGAAGGAAACCTTCAAAAGGCTGCCGGCCTACTGGCGAGTGATTTTACCTCACTGAAACCCCTGTCGAGAACAGTTATTCTTCCAGAAGTTTCTGCCTGTGCAATTATTCTTACTCTAGGCTGCTGGACTTTCGGGCGGGATCAGCTCTCTTACGATCCCGTTGACGGGAATATTCCAATTTTTGGAGTACTCCATAGTATTCCCATCTTCTCCCGATCGGTTTGCAGCCCGCATAGCTGACACTATCCCTGGTAGAGAGATACGCCGCTCCGAATTCCATGCAGGACACTCGCTGAGAGTGTGTTGGGCAGTATCCAGGTCACTACCACAGTGGTGACAATTTGATGTAACCTGGAGTCCAATCCTGTTCAGGTATTCACCGATGCAACCGAGCCGATGAACACCTGATGGGTGAGAGATTTACTTGTACGTAGCCAGGCCTCAAAGCACGGCAGACTGGCTTCAATCACCCGCTTTTGCGCAGATTGCTCGAATGCGTTCTGCCGCTCCTGCCGCCTCACACTTTCGAACGCCGTCGAGTGCGTGCCTTCACCATTCTGGCGGATGGTCCGGATCCGGTCATGGACCCTTGCATCTGCCAGAATATCCAAACATGACAAGCGCGCCAGAAGGGTTGCCGCCTCGAAGGAAGGTAGGTATACCTAACATAAACAATTCATTGATGATTCAAACGACTAACTTCGGTCCGACCAAGTTATCACACGCGATACCAACTGACTTAAAATTTATTTTATTTTTATAGATCCAGAAAAATATATTTCACTTGCCGTTACCTTTACAAGTATTTATATGATTATATGCGTTATCTTTATCTACGGAGCATATAAGGTAAGTACTATGTTGTTAGGTTTACCTACTATTCTACTATAAACTCAAAATGTATATGAAATTATCTGCCAACTTATCAGGAGGCTGTGAGACAGGCCCATAAACATGTAAGATAATAATTATATTTGAGTGAATATCCATTTCTTTCACAACAGTGTAGCAACATGTTAATGGTGACGTACATACTCATGGAACTGCTGCGGCTCATTTTGATTTCCACTTTAGTAGCAACGATGTTACTTATGATCAAGCAAAACACGATGGATATTGGTTTGCTGATAGGCGCAAGTGTTGCCGGTGGCATTCTCCTTCGTAAGTTTCTACATACCTGGTCTACTTATCTCGCACCTTTTTAAAGTTTTGTATAGGTAAGTCCGCCCAGAAATGTTTTTCAATAGCCTTTCATTGTGATAGTGGTGGAACACATTTTCTGTTCCTTGGATCACCACGAAGTTTTAGAGCAAGGTTGAAAATTGTTAGTAGTCCTCTGCAGCCAACTTATGTAATTACGTTTTACTTTTTTCGATCGGTAGACTCTTTAACTTTGCTTCTGAGCAAAATATAGAATGGGTGTGATTAGTGTGAAGACGATTTTAAATGAGATGAGACTAGTCTATAGTATAGTCTACCTACTAAAAGTAGGTATATAACTAACTTTAACACTGTTTTCAGTGGGAATGTTTTACCTTTGGGTATGCACTGCCAATTTACCTATTGTTATAAATGAGATGGAACGGGACGAACAGGCGGCTATAATTGAAAAACTGCAAAATCTCCTCAAAGTTAATAATCAAAGAACAGTGCCACCTGCTTTTATGGACAGCATTCCTTTTTCAGCGCAATCGGAGGACATTGGTAATAGAGGCGTATTTATTGACTCGAGGAAAAGAGGCGTGAATATCAGTAGGCGATAATGGAAAAATACATATACAAATACATTTTCAAATACAACCTAGGAGTGCCTGTTGTAAGTTTTAATTAATTATCTTGTTTAAAAAATGAGTTTTGCTGTTAGGTAGACTTCATAGATTCAGTTCGAGGTAGTAAAATAATAATAATTATAGATTACATACAATATTATGTATTAATAATTATGGCATATCTCGCCTCGAATTACCAGCACTAACCCTATTAATTGAGTTGTAGTGTATTTTTTGCAATAACTACCTTTTAGCTAATGATAGGGGTCAATTAAAAACGAAAAGGTTATAATGAAAACATTTATAGGTACTGGATTTTTTATCATAAGACAACAATTGTTTTTAAGTGTAATAATGTTATTTGAATATACATAAACAGTATATAATAAATATTATTAACAATAGTGGAGTATTTTATTCTACAGTAACTGATAATTTCTAATTCACATACAATTAACTTCATACTCCTCACACAATACAATTTTAAAGTGTAGGTTCATAATAATTAGGCGCTACCATAACCAATAGATTCCAATAAAGCCAAAGAACCTTAAACCGTTAAACTGGGACATTAATAATACATAACTATATTATAGCTATACTGAACTGACTTGCATTGCGGCAAAGCGTGTGGTTGGTTCCATCTCTAGTGAGTCAGTAGTAACTTGGGAACGTGTATCAGAATTTTCAGTACTATTATGTATGGACGTCAAAGACATTTTCTCATCTTTAATGCTGCCATTAGCTTCGACAGAACTTTCAATTGCGTTTGATTTCTGTTGCGCATCAACCATATCACCGCCGCCGCCGCTAAGTGAATTCCAAATGCCCTTTGAAGATTCTTTGAGAGTAACCTTTTTCTCGCTTATAATTGCACCTTTATCTTTACCATCTTTGGTCTTTTTTCCAAGGACTGGAAATGAGCCTAGTTTGGGTTTGGAATTTCGGACAGCACCGCCCCGTTGAATGGGAGCGGCTTCCGCTTCGCATTCTTCTGTTATTGAAGTTAGCATATCTGCGGAATCTGTTGGTACTACTTGTCCAGCTTGAATAGGAATGTCGTCTGTAAAAAAATTTGTTATGTTTACTTTATAATATTTACCCTTTTATACAATATAATAAAGATTTACTTATTTAAAACTAGTGTTAAATTTGAAAAAACTCGTACAATATGATTTCAGTTGCTGTGTACATTGATAATGGTTTGTATTGTAGCTTGCTTTTTATAACACTACCTACCGACTAACTACGCGAGGTTGCAATACGTTAACAACACAATAGTGGTTTAAAATACATAGTGCATGTCTATTATCTATTTATTTTTTTATTAGCGTACCTGTGACCGTAATTCACAAAATTAGGATACATAATGTAACAGTGACGTTAGGTAAGTGCAGAAATATAAGTTAACCATTTCTTATGTTTCATCTCAAGAAAGAAATAAGCTTTCGATCTGTAATTACATACAAATGTGACTAGGTTTATAGAAGCAATGTACTGTTTTATTCGATGGATGGATTCGTGTAACTACTAACATATAGTTGAGATCTGCAGGCTCAGCCATGATAATATATATAGGTTACTCTTTCATATTTAATTGTTAGACAGCATATGTCATGAGATCTGCTAAAGTGCAATGTGGATAATCTAAGAAAATAGTGATTTATTTTCATTAATACATACATAGATTAATATACCTACTGTATGGAACTAGTATTTGTTTTGTTAATTAGTTTTTGATGGTATATTTAATTTTATGATGATTGTCAAATAATGATCACCTCCATCTGTCTGTACCCTTCGATATTTGTTAACCCCTTATAGACGATATTGAGGTGTTCGTATATAGGTAACGTGTCATTATTGATGTCACTGCACATACGATTAATGGTTTTAGTCCACAAGCTACAATCCAAAGCACGAGACGATGAGCATGCATTTGGCAGCATACAGTTATGTTCATCTGTATGTAAACCAAAAACATAATATACTATACCATATCAAATAATACATAATAATATTGAGGCTTATTAAATTAGCTGTCTAAATCACTACAATATAATAGTTTAACACTAAGAACAATGTGGATAGTATTTAGTTCTGGCTATAGTGTTCTGCCTAAAACTAAAGATTTACAGCTGAATTAGTTTAACTCTCACCTGGTAACTTCTTAGTTCGGAATGATGCATTCGTAATCATAGACTTAGACATAGTGACTGTAGTGGTAGCTGGGGACAGGGCTACACTGATACCCATAGGGCCATCACATGGTTGTCCTGTACAATAAACACACAATATTTAAAAAACACTGTAATTTGTTGAAGCACCTATTCGCAGATCGCCTGATGGTTCAGTATCAACATATCCTCATTTGTCGGTGTTAAGTCACCACAATGCACCAAGTCATGACAAAAAGAGTGAATTTTCTCTTTAGATGTACAATCATACCAATTTAGATTCTGGATTCTATCTAGATTCTAAAGAGATTAGATTCTAGAGATCTAAAAGCACTTTTTATAAAGTCATATAAAGTCAAAAGTTTTGTTTACCTGAAGGATTATTTTTCAATGAATTTATCACAGCACTTGAAACCAACATAACATCAGGAAATAGCTCATATTGAGCCCTTTGGTCAATATCTTGTACAGCTTGATGGGCTAATGTATAAAATTCGTTGAACATAGCAAAATATGCACCCTCAATCATTTCTAACAAAAAATTCGGTGACACTGGTATTCTAGACACTGGCTTAGCAGATGAACCAACTTTTTTATTAAAGCCTTGGGTAACTATCCTGTAAAAAACAAAATAATTTTCTTATTCTGAAATGCTTTTACCTATATTATGGGTTTATGACTCTAACATATAAATACTATAAACCCTGACTGCTATGGTCAAATTAAAGTATTATTGAGTTTTTCTATATAAATATCAATAGCTTGGATTTGTGCCTAGTTAATGTAATGACATTTATCTATAAATAAAGCGATTCGGAAATTAAACCATGAGCATGAGGTGAAGCCACACTTTCTGAGGTACAAACTTTTATATTGATATACCCATCTATATATAGGTACCCAGTATATCATAATATGCTTGTAATACCTATAGGCATATTATAAGTTATGTTTTAATAAACCTATCTGGGTAATTTAAATTAATAATGTAAAAGAAGAGAGTGATATATTGAAGATACATTTATGATAGCATCTTGAGAAAGGACATAGGCTACCTTTTCTCTAAAAGTACTTTAGCATGCGAGTTAATCTGTGGGCAACAGCTAGTATTTAATAATTTACCTGGAGGCAGCAATGCAGAAATGTCGTAATGCAAGTTTTGGCAACAAACTCAATTGGCGATTGTAAATAAAGAGCAATGCTGACATCACTCTTAACCGATTCTGTGAGTTTATGACCTCTACTTGTGGCAGTGGTCCCCAATTCACTAGCTTTGTGTTGCACTCTTCCCATCTACGCAATGCACTTTCTGTCAAAAACTGGGATCCTAAAGATAGAGGCTGAAAAGAAATACCCAAATATAATATGAATGGTTACCAATGTAACTCCTTATAATCAGTCACTGTCCCCTAAACAAGCACCTCTTCTTCCTGTGACCGACAGCCCCCTATGCAGAGGATGTATAAGGGAGAAGAAACGCCCCAGCACATGCTCTTGGAATGCAGTAGTGCAGCAGATCAATGGGCACGAATTATTTAACACTCAGCATTGCTTGCGGAAGCCTCCAGCAGTCTCAACAGATTGCTAACCTTTTGGGAAAGCCTGGGCTGGTTGGAATAAGGACAATTGAGAGACACATACAATGGCCCAATCATGAGGCTAAGTGCGGAAAATGCCCAGTAAAACTAAACTAAAACTAAATGTAACTCCTTAATACATGACATCATTATGAAAAACTGCAACAAATAAATAATCATTAAAAGACAAAATATACCTCGTGATATATGGAAGCCTGGGCTAGTGATGGCAGTCTAAATGATACTGCTTTGGGTTTACCATCTTCATCTACTACTTCAAAGTTATACAATCCTGTAATATATTGACCTAATCAGTCACACCAATCGAATTAAGAAATAAAACAGAATTAATATCATTGCTGTTTTTACCAATCAATAATGTTTCTATGCAGCGGCATGGCCTTTTGTTTCCTTGAGCAACCCAGCTCAGATAATTAAAAATAAGAGTAGGAACAAACTGAAGTGTAAATCTTTGCAACTCAACCTCTTTTGACCTGTAGAAGCTAAACAGCTGGGTACAAACATTTTCTAATATCTGAAAAGTCAAAATATAAATGTAATGTAATTTTAAAGATAAATGAAACTTCATTATA
This sequence comes from Acronicta psi, assembly GCA_946251955.1. NCBI lineage: Eukaryota > Metazoa > Arthropoda > Insecta > Lepidoptera > Noctuidae > Acronicta > Acronicta psi. The sequence goes on along the minus strand of OX276472.1, from coordinate 7,994,728 downwards.
ATAAATGATAATCTTAGCATGGAAAATGCTAAAAATATATAAAAACATAAATGAAACTTGTAAATGTAAATGATGACCTGCTCATATTGTGATCCTTTCTCTAGTTTATTACTGGTATTAGCCTCACTTTCATCTTCACTATAGAAAAGGTTAAAGATAGCAGTTGCTATTTCATGATTGTGTTCATGTTCTGCTGCAAAACTTTTAACTTCATTTTCTTGCAAAGCAGCATACTCATTGAGCCACTCAGATATAAGTTGTTTCCACTCAGCCATTTTAACTACTCCAGTTGTTTAGAAAACCTGTAATGGTAGGTATCATTTTGTAAGTATAACTGTAACACTTACTTGGTACCATAATGTATTTTAGTACTATTTTATTCAAGAAATGATATTTAATATATTAATTATCTCTCAATTCACCTATATTTATATTATAGGAGGAAATCTGTTGGGATTGTGATGACAATTGGTGCAGCACCTTCCTAAGTAGGTATACTGGCAATGATGATGATGATGACATTGTTTTATATGTGACTTGTTGATTATAGTACAATAATTACCTTATAATTATGTATTAATACACTTGAATACTTTATGCTATTACTAATTATAAATATTAAGCAGACTCTTTTATTTTAAAAACATTAATTTCAGTTTTAATAGTTTTGTAATTTTTTTATAGTTGTGTTATTATTGTACAAAGTTGTAACTGGAAACAATGAAGTCATGCAATTTATTTTTATGTTTTGTCAGGTTTTGTCACACCTTTTTTCCATACTAAAAACTTTTATGCCTCAGCATTTAAATAAATGTAGGTAAATTGTTGTTATAATGTGTAATTAGTGCAATAATAATAGTTTTTTTTAACTGTAACAAATAACAACTTTTTCTAATACGAATATAACCAGCTCTGTAAAATAATACGATGAACTTACATGTTTATTGATGAACATACCTTTTCAACTCGAGAATGTTTGTAGTTTGTAGAAATTATAAATTCACTTTTTAGTTTCCAGAAAAAGGTATTTTTAATGAAATTGGACAAAGCCTAAATAATAATCAGTCTTCATCCATGACACCTACCAGGACCACAGAAAACTAAAGTACGAAAATCTTATTTGACCCAGAGATGATTCCTGACGTTCTATGTGTTAATTATATATAAAAGCTCTAGCTCTTTATTTGATTGAACGTCGCCATTACGAAATATTACGAGTAGTCTTTTTCTTAATTTTTTTTATAATTTAATTATTTTCATTTGCCTGATTGACACTTGACTTGACAGTGACACCGTGTCACCGTGTACTGACACAATCCAGGATTGAATTTGGGTACAAAACGATAGTACAAAAATTTGAAAAGGATAGTATTTGATAAAAAATTATAGTACACTTTCTTAATTTGGATCAAAAGTCATTAAAATCAATACCAATTTATGCAAAATATACCTCTTCCAAGTTTATCAGTTATTCAATATTTGTTTAAATCCTTAGTAGGAATAAAATCAGTACAATTACAACTTTTGCGCTAGGGCACTTGAGGGGTGGAAGACATGAAGTTATATAATTTTTTTTTGAATATTGGATTGCTATGAAATGAGTTTTTATATTATAATAGTCACTAATGCAAAGTAATGAAATTATAGTATTTTTCGTACTATCCTTAGATATGGATAGTATATAGTACGAAGCATGAAATTATATTACAAATACTATAATTTTATTATACACAATCCCACAACAGATTAGAGATGAGGCGTATATACTGTCACAGGTTTCAAGACTAGGTTTCGACGAAGAAACCTAGTCTTGAAACCTTAGGGCTCTCACCTCTTTACCTCTACACATTTTGCCTAATTTATGGGTAACAGATTGTTGACAATCATATAATATCTTGGTACAATAATTATCTTCGTCTTAAAATAGGTAGTTAAATAAAAACAACAATAATAAAAAAAAAGATTTATTTAATATGTAATGCTCTTCTATTCAAGATCGTTAAGTTGTTCGGTGAGTAGAATGAACGAACGTACAAATTTGCATAATTATTAATGTTCAGGCTTTAATTAGTTCTGCGATAGCAGCGCCGCGTATGTAGGACGTAGGTGGTGGCGCGCACTCTATGAAATGAAATGAAATGATATTTATTTCTGTAAGTAGATCCTTTAGAGACACTTCTACAAGTGTTTTAATGCTAGATGTCGCCGGCATTTCCTAACTGACGACCTCTGAGAAGAAACGCCGAAACAAACTCAGGGAATCATGGTCTCTTTTAAAGTCCAGACAAACGTAGTAAATATCGGATATGCGAGTTAAACAATGTAGGGCAAAATCTGAAACAGTTTTGAGTTGACCAGTCCTAACTGATGGCACGCATGCAACAGTCATCGTGTAGCTCAACCATTATTAGGGAGCTCAACGACCCGTCGCACGACGATACCAGATCAGCAAGACATTTGCGTAGGTCATATGAAATACCCAAAACAGACAGAATTCGTTGAAATATGGAACGCGTTTAAACTAGCCTACATAGTACTCACATTTACATTTAAATTCATGTTTAAAATAGAAATCGTAACAATTTTGCTGTGAATGGTTTTGAGGATAGTGCAGTTTGATGTGTGTGATTCAAAGATTATTAAGATTAAAATTAAAAAGATGGCCATAGGCAGTGAGAGCCGACCAGCCCCGACAGACAGCACCCGTTCACGAGTATGACGTGTGTATCGGCGCCGTTTGACTCAACCATGTTGTAGGGAATAAAACGACTTGACACACAACGCCACCATCAGCAGGACATTGAAGTGAGCATGACAAGCTCAAACTGCAGGCCCAGTTTAAACTAATTATTAATAGAGGACAAAAACAACATCAAAGTCTGCAGAATACTCATACCTTTGATGGCAAATAATAATGATAATAAAAAAACGGATAATGAAATTAAAATAAATTAAAACATGTTAAAATAGGCATAAAATGTCAAAAAAAAATAAAAAATAATATGACCCATTGGCTTCTCTGTCTACGTTTTCTTTTAATTATATTTTTTACACATTTATTTTTACTGGCTACCCAAAGCTTTGCATGCCATTGCCACGTAACAGAAATGTCAATGCCAAAATTGTTGCGGTTGTAAGAATTATTTTATTGACGACAAAATAATTTATAATCCAAATAAATATATTGAAAAATAGCTGATATTAGACGTTCACATTTTGAATATATCCAATGGGTTCCTCCCATAGTACGGAAGTGCCAGGGGGTGGCTCTGAAGGATATCATGTATTGCGGGTTTGTGTTGTTCTTTTATATTTAATTTATTACTATTTCATTAAAATTTTCTAAACACCGATGTACTATCCTTCAGGTTCAGGATGGATCCCCAGGTCAAAAGGCAAATCTGGAAGCATTTTTTGATTTCATAGTAGCTATAGAAGATACTAGATTGGACCAGGATAATGACACTCTAAAGGAACTGTTGAAAAAAAATGTTGATAAAACAATCAAAATGCTAATTTATAGCAGTAAGACTCAAACTGTCAGAGAAGTAATGATAACACCAAGTGCAAACTGGGGTGGACAGGGGCTACTTGGAGTTAGTATAAGGTTTTGCTCATTTGAAGGTGCTAATGAGAATGTCTGGCATGTATTGGTATGTATATGTAATATTTTAAACTGTTATGTACCTGAATGTTGGCAATTTTTCATTATATGTAATTAGTTGTTTGACCAGAATTAAGAATAAATTTCACTCAATTGCTCTTATAAGTAAATTTAATATTTATTTTTAAATATATAATATTAGTGGTTCCTGGCCCCCTGTGTTTCTTGACATAATTTGGAGTAAAACTTTAGTATTGCTGGATATAGATAAGGATCTGTAATTTATACAGAGGAATTTTATCAATGGCTGCACACAGTCAGCCAGACTTAGTTTGACCTCAAAAATGAATAATTATTTAAATGCTGGTGCCAATAGCTACACCACTTTGACACACACCGAGTGGCAGCAAACACCGTTTTGACACTCTATACCTAAAGACATGATTCTTTTATTGCAGGAAGTACATCCATCATCCCCTGCAGAAATGGCTGGCTTGAGGCCATTCTCTGATTACATAATAGGTGCAGATTCTATTATGCATGAAAGTGAAGACCTATTTACATTAATTGAGGCTCATGAAGGTAGAGCTCTGAAGCTTTATGTGTATAATGTGAATGATGACACCTGTAGAGAAGTGCATATAACACCTAATCATAATTGGGGAGGCGAAGGAAGCCTGGGATGTGGAATAGGCTATGGCTATTTGCATAGAATTCCAATAAGAAGTGCCCAATCATTACCTACACAACAAACTTATGTAGCAAGTGCACCAATGGTATGCAACATTTTCTTAATTTTTTTATTACCATTTGGCATGTTTATTCTTATTTAAATGATGGATATATAATTACAGATGATTCATCTAATTTTAGTAAAAAAAATGTAAGTAGTTAGAATATAAAATATTAGTTTGTAAAATTATTAATTCATTTAATATATTTTCAGGTAGCAAAAACTGGTAATGTTCAAGGGAATCTGGTGCAAGGTGTGCAACATCTAAATATGAATGATGACAAGACCCCTTTGATGTCTGAACCACAGATTTCTAATGTTACTGTAGAGTGTCCACAAGGGGCTCCACCACCTTTCTTATCTGGAGTTCCAATGGTTAATCCTGGTAGCTATACTGGACTGCCTGGACCACCTGCAGCTGTTGCCAACCCACCTATTCCTTCTCAGCAGCAAGCAGGGCAACAAGTAATCTCCACACAGCAGCCTATCTCACAAACACAGTCAGTTGTATCTAATATGGCAGCCTATTCTAGCAGTAAGTTTAATAACTATTTTTTCTGTCATTATGTTGATTTGATACATTATTTGTGATATACTATCATAATTTTTTATTTTACAGATTTAGCAGATGCTACATTAACCAATCTGGGAAGTATACCATCTGTATCTAATATGCTACCACCTGCACCACTGCCCAATTTACCTGGTATACCTATGAACCAACCTCAACCATACATACCTATTATGCCTAACTATGCTGCATCTCAAGTGTCTACACCTACTACATATCCACAGAGTGTACCAAATTTGGTTCCCACTTTCGATATGAGTAACTTCGCTCAGGCGCCAATTCAGCCGCCTCCAATTTCCACAGGATTACCAGTAGTTACACCTGTTTCATTACCAGGAATGCCATCTATTACGGTTAGTGCTACGCTGCCAGTCTCTACCATGCAAGAAATACATCAACAGCAATCACAGCAACACCAAGATTTACTATCGTGAAATGATAAAATTGTTTTACTATTATCCATATTTAATATTTTAAGCAGAGACTTCTCTTATTGGCCCAAATTTATGTTAGTTTATTTTAAATGTATGCTAAAATCATGCACTTGGAAGGCAGGTGAAGTGATTCTAGCATTGTATTATAAACATGATTTTCATTTAATAAATATCTATTATTGTAATGGTATCATAACCAAGTGCAAATGCTAAATATAAAATATAAATGTACCAAGAGCTGGGTATTTGTCAAATACACTTTAGGTTTCCTTTTAGGTCTGCCTTCAAAGTTATTATAAGTGTACATTCAAAATGATAAATAAATAATAGAAAAAAGAATCCATTTATTTTATTTGTTTACCACACATCAATTAAAACATGAAGTGAAATTGTTAAAATTCATATATTCTTTACATTCTTCTACTTATATATAATAATAATAATAAATACAAAAAACTAAGACAAACAAAAATTTAATTTGGCGGGTCACCCTAGCGCTAGCACGGGCTATTGCTTTTTTGATTTGCGGTTCACACTTTGATTTCTACTCGGTTTCGAGTTATATCGTTATGTGACTATGGAGCTTAATACCTAAAGACTAGTCTCCTTCATCACTAGTGGTAGGTATCTACCAAATCTGTACACTTTCGATTAAAAATGTGCTGGTGAATTAATTACAAAACCTAGCCACAGTCTATATATCTATGTATACTGTGACCTAGCCTTAGTAATTATATACAAATATACATTATACGCGCATATTTTATAAAACTACAGATATAATTATGTAATTATTACCTATGTTTATAGAATATTATGCTTTACGTACTTTTATAAAATATTATGAATCTGGTGGCCCTGCCTTGCTTAATAGTAAGTGGGTAGGTACATATACATAACCGAATCTATAAATTTAGGCCGCGTCTCAGGTCTCTGTACCTACCTCCATTTAATAGATGTACCTATCCAAAATGAACGTGGGCGATAAAAAATAGTAGGTAATTATCACAAAAACACCTTTTCTTTAATTTTTGTTTGTCCGTTTGACTTATTGATCTAATTTTCTTACGGTTTTCACAGGTAGAGTAATCATTAAATAAATAGTAAAAAAGGTAATGTAATTACAGTCAACTTGCAGCTTCGGTGACACTTAACTTTACGTCTTTAAACACATGAAGGTCAAGCTAAATAATTGCTACTTAATCTGTAATATTGTATGTAATATACAATGACTCTAACAAGTTGATGTTTCTGGTAAGTGATTTCCTGAAGTGGGTTCCAGTTTAATATTGTTAAATCTGTTGTCGTCATCCGCTGGTGGTTTTTCTGGATCGAGGCCAAGTGCGAAGTTATCGTAACCTCGTGTGAGGGTGGGAGCGTCGCTGTAAAACACTCCTCCAGCCATCTCGGAAAGTCGACGTCGGCGTCGCGTGTCTTTGTCGTCAGCCACGCTTGGAGGACGCACGCTCGAGCTACGGCGACGCTCCGAGCCAAGTCGTGTAGGAACCCGTAAAACACGCTATTGTTAATAAAATAATTCTATTATTATATCATTAGAAGTAGTGGGAAAACTAAACAATATACCTATCTAGCTCTTCCCTACCGAACAGATTTTGATGAAACTTTACAATATTGTTGTTTTATCATTTATTAGAATACCTAACACTTAATAACTATAATTATAACGATATTCTGGGAAATTCCTACGGGTTGGAAAATGAAACCTAAAAGCGAGTCTAAAAGCATGAAATTTTGCACAAAAGTGTGCACTGAGAATTTTTTTTACGGGGTTAGGGAAAAATGGGTGAACGCGAGTGACGCTGTGGCCTGCAGAGAACGGCTACGTCTTATATGAAATAGCTGTAAAATTATAACATTATGATCATTTACTAAAAGTAAGTACCTAGGCACTAACTGTATATGTCTCATTACGGAACAATAAAAAGAAGCTCATGATATGATTATTCATAGATAGAAATGGTACGTAGACACGGTAGATACCTTAAATCTCTTAGGAAGAGAGTTGAGCAGGTTAACGATTGGTGGTGATAATAGATCTATGGGCACATCCGCTGGATTGGTAACTCCCGTCAACACGGACACGACCAGTCCCGCCACTAGCGTTGCTGCACATCCTAGTCCGGAGTACCACAGATATGAGACACGGAACAGCCAAAACACAGCTTCGTCGTGGTTATCACTGTAAATATGAAACGATAATAAATTAATAATAATACCTACCTATCTATTTTGTTCACCTACGTAAATAGGTACAAGATTTGGGCTTAGATTTCTAAACTTAGTTAATTAAACTAAACATTAATGCCCTGACTTTAGAGCTAGTACCTACCTACATATGCAGCCGCCGAAATGATACGTCAAAGTTTAAATTATAATTGTATTTAGAGAGGTGCCAATTTAAGAATTTGACCATCTAAGAATTTGACTAGGGCTGCCGCTGATCCCGAGGACCCGAACAACAATGAATTAATTTTCATTCCTCACGTCAAAACTTCAGTTCGGAAGCTATCCTACAATAATTTTACTTCGTATTTTGTGTACTGTCAAACATCCAAGTCAGATCAAGAGTAGCGTCCGTTTTGTACAAGGGTCGACATGATAAAAAAATTGCGATTCATCAACATCAAGAAACAGTTAGATTTTCGTAGTGACTCATGACTATACCTAATACCTACCTAGGACCTGGTACCTAGGACGCTTTACCTTTAAGGCAATACCTATGCTTTTCAAGTTATTTATACAACAAAGTACAAAATTTAAAGATGATGGACTTTAAAGCCATTAGGTAAGTATTAGGAAACCATATCTATTTGTTTGCATAAGTATCTGTGTACGAAGAAAAAAGTACATAACGGTACCTAATTTATCATAAATATAGGTAGGTAGGTAATGAGTCAGACCTTGTTTCGGCACCTCCCAGTAAGTTCTCTTTAAATTAGGTTAGTAGTTGGCAGATCATTTCATAGTGGCGAAACAGGCCCTAAGTATGTATAATGAAAGTTTACTTGGGGTTCATAGTCATGTGTGTGGTCATGTTGTAAGGTGCAACACATGCAGCGGTAGAGGCGGGTAAGCGCGGCATCGGCAGCTGTGCCAATTGAGCGCCTCCTCCCGCTGCCACCACCAGCACAAGGCCGAATACTCCACCAGCCACTGCACCCTATTTATAGAAAAAAGTAGTGTTTAAATTAATGAAAAAAGTTAGATATTCTGTGACGGTGTCTCGTCTGTTGTCGTAGCGTCATAGCTGTTCGCAGAAGTACCTATCTAGCCTAGCTTCATGGTATTGGAAAAAAGGTACCTACTGGTATGCTAGGTATGCCTAGTCAAATTTATTTAAAGTGAGTCCTTCCTAATTGATCATGTACAAGTACATGAAGATGTAAATAAGAATAAAGACGAACTAGAATGTTTAGAGTAAGTAGGTATAATGCGTCCTTACATTATTAACTGTAAGTATAATGTTAATGTAGGTGACCAACCTTAGCATTAGCCCATGGAAAGCACATGCCAAGCGTGAACAGGCCGAGTGCCACGCCGCCTGCCATTCCGTTAAAGGAGAGTGCCAGCTGAAGCACTGGACCAAGCCTCTCTACTGCGAAGACCAAGCCGAAGGATACTAAGCCGCAAGCGAGGCACACCCAGCGCGCTATCTGTCGAAAAAGAAAATTTGTTATTGCTGTTTTTCTTATGACAGTCTTATCTAGACGTTAGTAAGAAACTGCGAGTCGCGAGTTTTTATAAAAATACATTTTCTCATAACAGACACAACAGTTTTTACTCGACGTGAAAATGAAACCAAGCAATCTCATCCGTCTTAGGCTAATATTCAGAGACGATGCTCAGCGTAAAGTAATGCTTCCGTATGTCAAATTTGTATGCCATTTGACATACGGGAGTCTAAGTTTATGCTTAGCATCGTCTCTGAATATTAACCGAATGTCAGCCTTAAGCTTAGCATAGTTTACGCGAAGTTTAAGCAGTGTTCCGAACATATCTGAATACAAATTTGAGCGTAAGCACTCGATTTTGACATACGGAAGCATAAGTTCATGCTGAGTCTCGTTTCTGAATATCAGCCTAATTATTGTTCATTAATTAAATTATTAACTTACTGCTGCCCCTTTCTGTTCTGGCATTGTTATACCAAGAAGTCCAGTTGCAAGATCTTGGCAAATTATAGCAGCCAGAGAATTTAATGCCGAAGCTACGGTTCTGTAGACAGAAAATTAATTTCAAAATAGGAAAAGGGTCCTTCAACAATTTTTTATTATTACGTGGGTACCTAAAAGTAAATTTGAATAACCTAATTAAAGATGTTATTTAAAGTTGAACTAGGGTAGGTACCTACCGTACAACAACAACACGCGCATCTAACTATAGCGAGTGCCATAACTACTTAAATTAGATTTTCAATTCGCATATATATGATTCCTCAAATTAAAACCAGTAAAGGCCAGTTGGGTATTCCAACTGGACTTTACTAGTTTTTTCTTAATTCAGTTATTCAGTTCATATTGAGTCAGTTCTCAGGACGCTTTCGTGCGTTTCGCAGTGCCGATTTTGGTTGTGCCGAAGGCGAAGTGCTAATTATATTAATGACACCTCTCATTATTACCAGTGATTCGAACAAAGCTAGCGACGATACATTCTAAGTTCTATTATTACATCAGTGTAAATCATTGTTATACAACATACCCCAAACTAGCTGCGAAGATTCCAGCCACGAAGAAGCCAGGCACGCCACGCGCCGCGCCAAGCTGGTTCACCACATAGAGCGGAAGAAGACGATCTGATGCGTTTATGACGCCAGCCTGAGGTAAAACCATTTATATTGTAATAATTTCGTCAACTGTGAATTTATTACGTGGGAAAATAAAGTTCCTACGCTGAACTAAGTAAATAACACAACGTATGCTTAGAATTGTTTATTTCGACTTTTCCTAATGCTTTCGATAACTTTTTTCCTACATCAACATTAAAAATTCAAAATATTTTATTTCAATTAGACGATACAGGCAGTTTTGAATAGTCAAACTAGTTGCACGGTTCCAAAATGTGGGACTTATAGAGAGGTGCCGGCAAGAAACTCAATAGTAACTCTTAAAAAAAAATGAATACTAAGTATTATAAGGCAAGAAGGTATTTAAAATTCACTAGAACATTCGAATAACAATAAAATTATTGTTCATTAAAATAGGAAATTACTTTGGATAGCAAAGTCATAAGTCTCGCACTTACTTACTAACAAAATATCTTGAGAATACCGACGACGGGACGGCGTGTGAAGTCTACACCAACCTCTATTGTGCCACCTGTGTGATGGACTATCATGCTAACCTAACTACTTGCATTCTGAGAGGACACGCATGCTCAGCAGTGGCATGAGATATTGTTATTGAACAAATTACCAAATAATCTCAAGTAATTCCTACTGAACATCATAACTCTCACTTACCCCTATAATACCAACTATTGAAATACAAATAACAATAATTGGTATTCAAGAGATAATAATATTAGGCAAAAGTGTCATGATGTTTAACTGATTCAACTAAAAAAGAAAATTAGTTTGACCGACTGCTAAAAGTCTACGCACTATCGAGAATTGTGAGCATGTCTTGTAATATTGTGTCAGGGCAACATTGAATAAATAAGTAATTCAAGCTACGTGTTTACCTGAATTGGATCACAGTCAGCGTAATGGACAGCAAGAACGGCGCCGGTGATGAAATTCACCGAGTAGATGGCGATTAGCCCGAAGGCTGACACCCAAAGAGCTACTCGAACCTGCGCTATGCGCTCCACTGACAAGTACTTTTGAACTGACGCCTGGTTCGCACAGAACATGCTGATCCAGTACATGGTGCCTCCGATGACCACCGACCAAAATGAATGTCTCACCGTTGGGTCGGGGTTCATGCTAAAATAATAGAGACGGATTCATTTACTTATTAATAATTTTAAAATTTTGCATCTTTGGAATTAGGAAGGTCGTTATGGATATGTAGGCAGGTTAATGCTTGTATCACAATTGAAATGAGCAAGGTATTTTGTAAAACAAAATAGTTATTTACTCGAAGAAGTGAAGTCTATGGGTGCGCCAGGCGTGTTCCCATACTACGTCAAATCCACCCACTTGCGTTGAAGACATCGTCAGGACCACTGCTAGAGAGCCGACGAGAACGGCCGATTGGAAAGAGTCCGTCATTATTACTGCTTTCATTCCCCCCTGATGAAAAAAATGTCCATGTAAATCAGATCAGTTGCCTCATCGATTTAGTCGCCATAAAAAAGAGGAAACAATATGCTGTAACTCCAGCACTAGCTCTGGAAATAGTACTTAGTTTTAAGTTACATTATTTTTTGAAGGTGCTGTACATCAGTACACCAGCTCCGTCTAACGCTTCGGGGTATTCAGGCGTGATAGAATGTCATACTGGATAACTGTGCCTCGACCATGAGTTTTTCTCACTAAGCTCGCTATCGACAACGTAAAATAAATATTTTACGTTTTCCATACATTTGAAAACCCTCACAGCGCCTCTAGCAGTTACGTAAGGAACTAAAATCGGATGTGATTAAAGCGTTTCGATGCGTTAAAAACCAATCGTATGCAATTCGATAGAACTCATGGTTGAGGTACAGGAAATAGTTACAAGTTGTAAATTTTATAAAAACGTTACTTACAATGGGCCTTTAAAAATACTTAGGGAGACTTTTGGTAAAATGTAGATATTTACCTGCGTAGCGTAGAATATGCACACCACATAAACCAGCGACACAGCCAAATAGGTATTTAATCCAGTCACTGTAAATAATAAACGTTCTTAAAATGGGTAAGTCACCAATGAATTTATGGAGACTGTTGGCCAGTTGTCTCCTCTCAGAACAGGAATACACACATGATTTTATATTCAGAGGTGCCTTGGATAGTTGGATTTGAACTCGAGAATTATGTCGAAATGGTACAATACCGGTACACGTGTAGGTTAAGTATTTACAAATAAAGGTACATGTAGATGTAGGTTACCTACTACGGCTACAACTATCTATAGCTATACCTAATATCTACCTAGGTACCCATTTGAAATTTTGCGATGACACAATAAAACGTTTGACACCAATCGCCGAAACTAAAATGATGGCTACTATTGATTCATTATAAATCATTACCGATTCCTTACATGACTTTATGAGTTGTGAATACTCGTGAGTTACATAAGTTGTGCAATTTAATATCTGTCGGCATGCGTCCTGAAGTGCAAAGTTGTCTAATGTCTTCAATGCACCTTAGCTGGCACCGATAAAACGGTCCGTAGACAATCTATCAGCAAATGTGCTAAGTGCTAACCAATAGAGTCATAGTAATAAAAAAAACGATAAAACCAATATTACAGGTATCTTATTACGTCATTGCGTAACCAATACTGCCCTGTTACGTATAACTCAAAGTTTTAATATTTATTAGTCTGAATACAGATAATTACTATTACAATAGCCGTTTAGTAGGTTATTACATTTACTGATTTCATAGCTGTAACAGGATTACAACAAACAAATTCTACTGTCAACAATGAAAATAAAATAGATAGATATATAGATAGAATATTCTTTATTGCACACCTAAACCAATGTAAAGAACAATTTTATAAACAACTAGCTTCCCGCCAGCGGCTTCGCCCGCGTGGTCTTATAATTTTTTCCCCCGTTTTTGCATTTTTCATTACTGCTCCGCTCCTATTAGTCGTAGCGTGATGATATATAGCCTATGTTACTCGGGGATAATGTAGCTTTCCAAAGGTGAAAGAATTTTTGAAATCGGTCCAGTAGTTTCGGAGCCTATTCATTACAAACAAACAAACAAACAAACAAACAAATCTTTCCTCTTTATAATATTAGTATAGATAAATGGTATGGATGGTCTTATCGCTAATAGCGATCTCTTACAGACAACCCTTGGATGGACTTATGTGAATAGGAAAAACGATACCTAGGTAGTCTAAAATATTCACTTATACTTAAAAATTAAAATAACACCCCGTCGTTTTTTCGTCGGGGGTTAAAAATCAGGATTGGTCGAGAAGTTTTGAGTGTAGTTCAGACGTCAACAATATGGTCTACATATTTTATGATAGAATTTAATTTAATTTTAATTACCGTCATGAATGGACTTGCATAAATATTTTTATGGCGGTTTTATGTTTTTTGGTAGGTTACTCTTGGTCATTGTATTTTTTAAATTCAACCCCCGTAGTGACCAAAATGCATACATACTTACTTATCTTCAGGTTCAAGGATAGTAGAATACTTTTATTCTTCATATTAATTTGCAGGCACTATATGTGTTTAGGTAAGTGATGTAACAATATTTACTACGATCGCGGCGTTTGCACGCTATTTGAATTTTAATACTTATGTTGATTTTCGGTGGTGTTGCATACTTTTGTAGTACCACTAGAGAAATAATAAGTAGGCAAAGTTGCCGAATCAATAATCATAACATTAGTTGTATAGTGATTGCAATTACTAACTAAAAATATTATTTTTGTTATGTAACTAAGCGTATCTAAGATTGAAATCACAGATTTGGGCACAAGAATCTAAAATAGACTTAAACATGCTAAAGTATATAGGTAATAGGAAATTGAATTTTCTTTATTTATACTGAATAATAATGCAAGTGTTGTTAACGTTCCGCTAAATTAAAACATAATTATTATGCACTCGGAGATAATCTCTTTATATATACGTGCTACGTAAGGCCTTAAAATCTTAATTAGTTTTAGCAAGTGTCCGCTAATGTTACATTACATAACATGAAGCTATTAAAACGAATTGCTCGTTAGGTACTTACATCGTTTTAATCTCTCTATGTATATGGAAATGGCGATACCACTCATGGTAGAAAATATTTGGCGATGGTTTTAGTGACGTAATACTAAGTAATACACATAACTATTCAAGAGCGTTGCGATGTACAACGCAAACGCAGTGTGTGACATTGAATAATTTTACGTATTGAATGTAAGGACCACGCGACATCTTTTAAACTATAATTTATATGCAGCTATAGGTACAGCTATTGCAAAATTTCTATTGACATTGACTATGTATATGTAAATGAAATCGAACTCATCTCTTTAATAACATTGAAATTATTTTATTCTAACAGAAACATTCGGCTTTGTCGGTGATTGAACGAAGGATCAAGGTTGAAAATTGTCATTTTCAACCGACTTCAAAAAAAGGAGGAGGTTCTCAATTCGTCTGTTTTTTTATGTTTGTTACATCAGAACTTTCGACTGGGTGAACCGATTTTGATGATTCTTTTTGTATTCGAAAGCTAGTGCTTCCAGATTGGTCCCATATAAATTTTATTGAAATCCGGTGAGCGGTTTTAAAAAAATCGCAAAAGTTTAATATATAGGCATGATGACTGATTTTGAAAAAGTACTCCACGATGTCCTTACACATCTACTTTATACAAAATAACTCATATTTTTTGAAAAATATATTATTTTGAAGGTAAAATAGCCTTATAAAAAACATAATTTAAATTCCGCGCTAAAACGTCAGAATAGCAATGGCGTCGTCTTACGTCTATGACGTCGATCTTCTGTAAACACTTGACAAGTGACAATTTACAGTTGAGGTTAAAAGTTTGTTCTGATCATATTTTGATAATATTTTGTGCAATAATCATGAATCCTAATGTGTATCTGCCAGACAACCTTAGGGTGATGCAGACATAATAAAAGTAGATGCGCATTAGGCCCTAAAAAAAGTACTCGATACTTTGAAGTATCGCTACTTTTGTTTACATAATTTTATGAGTACGATAATTTTTATTTGACACTATTTATGAGTATAGTATCGATATTTTCGATTCGATATCGTGTCCCTATTTATACGACAGACAGAATACAAAATGAATTGCTCAAAGACCAAGGAGCTATGACAAAGAATTTACAAAAAAAAACAAAAACACAATGAAGATGATATTTGTTTTGAGAAGATTGACATCCCTCGCTTCTGATTGCTGTTCGATCTATCATGGCGGATTGATATGTTTTGCATTTTTATTTTTGCTAAAATAAATATAATCTCACTTATAATCTAAAAACAAGTGTTTTTTATGAATCAGTCTGTCATATAAAATTACGTGAAATCGTAATTTCGGTCATTCTTAGTTGGTGTCATCATGCCTATTGTGTACGTAGATGATATTTTGGTTTTCTCAGAAACGTCGCTGTTTGTGCCGGCAGTGCGTTTAGTTGGCCTCCCCATATAATATAATAGGTACAAAACAAAATACATCTATATTCCACAAAAATAAAATAAATTATTTTTTAGCTATAACAAAAAACAAACCACCTCCCCAAAACCGCCCACCGGATTTCGATAAAATTTATATGGGACCAATCTGTAACCACCAGCTATCGAATAAAAAAAGAATTATCAAAATCGGCTCACCCAGTCGAAAGTTCTGAGGTAAAAAAGAAATACAAAATAAAATGGTCGAATCGAGAACCTTTTCCTTTTTTTGAAGTCGGTTGAAAAACAAACCGCCTCCAAAAAACTAAAATTAGTTAGAAATCATAATGTAAATATGTACAGCTCTCGCCAAACTCATAGTCCGGGTTGAAGTTGGCACGAGCTAACTTTTAACCCAGCCGTAAAAATCGGAGAGAAAAATGTTATTTTTTGCTTTTTAGTTTTTTGGAGGCGGTTTGTTTTCTGTTAAAAAATAATATTAAAAAAATGCTTCTTCTTTTCCTTGACACGAAAAGAAGACTATTTGAGGTAAGAAGTAGCTGTCTAAATCTGTGCAGTGGAGAGAGTTACTTACCTACTTTTATAACATAAAGAATCATATCGAGAAAGGAACGCACATTTAAAATACCTATTTACGTACCTCTGCGCCATGAGAAAAATGACACTACTACTAACTGTAGGTACTTATGTTCTTAGATGTTAGTACAATCACAATCATACCGACCGGCATGGTAATGAGTATATGTGACACTACAAAAGAAATAAGTACTTATTTAACAATAATGACCGCACCTACATACATAATGATAGTTGTTAACTCGTCTCTAAGAAATTTTATAACTAATTTATTTCGTAATAGGGAAAACTGCCAAGGTAAAGGCACCTACTTAATTCCGCGGTATTTTTACTTTAAGTAGCTTGAAAATGCATTTTTTCTAATTACCTACCTCGGATTAGGTATATGGTGCCAATTTTAGAACTCGTCGGAATTAGGTGTCTTTGCCTTAGTATATTCTACACAGGTATTTCGATCGACTTCTATCTAACCCTTCAGGGAATACAGGCGTGATAGTACGTATGTTCTGTTGTGTTATAAATCTATCTATGATCTGCTTGGATCTATTTCACAACCCACTAAAGTTGGTCAATCTTAAAATCGTAAATAACACTGA
Source organism: Acronicta psi (assembly GCA_946251955.1). Taxonomy (NCBI): domain Eukaryota; kingdom Metazoa; phylum Arthropoda; class Insecta; order Lepidoptera; family Noctuidae; genus Acronicta; species Acronicta psi. The sequence continues at coordinate 7,977,915 of OX276472.1, read as the reverse complement.
GCGCAAATTAAGTTGATGTGTGTAATTAAAAAATGTTGTAACATTTAGTACGTACCATCAGACAGCGCGAGAGCCGGCGCATACACCGCCACGGCCGTGTATAGTATCATCTGCATTAAATACAACGCACTGGCGTACACACGGATTGACTTGCAGAAACGCACTTCCTGTGAACAAAATGTAACAACATGTAACATGTTAAACATGATAATATGTATACATTTTAGTGAAAGAAAAATACAATCTCGAGCAGGATTCGAACGCATGCATTAATGCAAAATACAATAAAAATAACTACTTGCCATAGAGACATATAACATTTATATTGGTAGAAGGCGGTTAACTACATAATATAATAAATTAGAAGGTTAGTTGAAGTGAATGTCTGCAAGTTGTTAATAATGTACGGACAGGTTATTTGAGTAAGTTAATTTTATTGGAAGCAAACATCAATTTGACATCGACCATGCGTTTGACTCAGCGCGTAGGAATCTAGCAGATGTACCCAAGTAACTATTTATTGTAATAAGTATTATCACTAATACCTATAAATCCTATAATAGTATTCTGCCAGGCAGCTCTTGAAAAAATCAAGTGGTTTCACCTACCAAATATTCGTAACATGATGTCAATCTTAGCCTCATGAATACGGGCAGGTACAGCTGACTCGCAACAGGCACTACCAGCACAAATGCAACACAAATCATCCAGAACTGTGCACCCGCCATATACATCTCTGCTGGATTTCCTAACAACTCTATGGCTGTGATGAAACTGAAAACGATCAATTCATTGAACAAACATTTAATAAATCTTCCATAGATAGATAGGTAATATTTAAACAAATAAATCAAATACATTAAAATTGTTTATTTACCCTTAAGTATATTAGAGACGGCAATAAACATTAAATTAAACCACAGCTTAGACCAGTTTAAGAAATCACTATAAAATAGGAAATAGAAACTACATCTGCCTAACCAAACAACGTTTTCTTAAATAAATATCTTGGGACAGTAGTAGGTAATAGGCTGTGGAGTAAAGTTATGTTACGTCGTCCCCACCTTATATTTTTTCGAATCCAAACGGTGAACTAACCTTGCCGCCAGACTCAGAGCCATGGGGAACGTGCCCATAGATGAGCCACCGAGTAAGAAATCGTCACCAGTTGTTTGCTTTTCTCCAAAATACCCATAGAATACGCCAATCAAACATGAAATTAGAAGCATGGCGGCCAACACGCTGTAGTCCTCCCAGTGGAAAAGTACTTCCTCCACAGTTTCATTTTGTGATAAATCTTGTGATAAAACTAAATCTATTTTCTTTGGTTTCGTTATGTTGAGGGATGCTGAGGCGACAGATACTGAACTAAAACTCCAAAATAACAGCGACAGTAGTGTGACCTGAGAAAAACAAGAAACTTCATAACTAATAAAACTCCTTACCTTTTTTTTTGCTACGCTCTAAATTTGATTGTTTGACCTAGTTATTATAAAAGTTAATCATATGACAATTCATGCGTAGGACCTAGGTAGTTTGCTCAAATGGTGAATCAACTGCAGGCTATATCCAGATTCCGTGACCATGGCCAGCAGTGGGACAGTAAATGGGTTGATTATACATCATAAGTTAGCACCTACTTATACCTGCAGTTGATTCGCAGGTAACTTACAGCGCGGCTAGATAAATACATATAGGCTAATGAAAAGATAGATGTCATGATTTATCCAAACGTAAGTAGCATTTCAAGGCAAGATTTTCTAAGCAATAGATATTAACAGGATATGTTGGAAATGGGAGAACTTCATGTAACGTTAACAAATGAAAATGTTGCAACAGTGCAAATGTTGTGAAATGCTGCTAATGTTGCGGGAATCAGTGATGGGTACATACCTACCTACTTGTGAAAAATGTAACTGTGCCATTTTATTACTTTAAGTATGTCACTAAAGTCTACACTGCGCAAAGACATGCAAACAATAATACAGCAATTTTGCGTTAGTTCCTCTAACTTGTAGCTAGACCTAAATAAAATAAGAATTCAGTAATACGTTAGTTAGACACGAGCAGCATTTTTATAAAACTGTCATTAGTCTAGCAGTCGTAAGCGCTGGGTCTTCCTGTGAAATTTTTAGTACCTAGCAAAACAGGTTCAGGTGATAACCATTTTAAATACCACATGTTGTTATTGAGTTACCAAAGAGATTAAAGTTAAAACTTTTAATTACTTATAATGTACACTGCAGTGGGACCAACCGGGCTGATAATAATAATAATAATGGTTACTCAATCTCCTATACTTTTAAACGATATAGAAATATTTACATTGTATAATATATAATACATAAGCGCAGCGTGGGGCGGCCTCCAACGAGGTGGACCGACGACCTGGTAAAGATCGTTGGTAGTCGTTGGATGCAGGCGGCATACGACCGGTCCCTATGGGAAGGCCATTGTTTAGGAGTAGACGTCTTTTGGCTGATATGATGATAACGGCTGTAACTATGGGTTAACGAGGGCGGAGAATAGATCTGGGCCATCTCATATCTGTGAAAATTCGTTTTGTCCGTATTGTCACGCAAAAAATGTGAGAAAAATTGTGTTCTCTATTTTTACACGAGCAGAGCTCGGTCAATACTCAATACCTACTCAAACATTTATTTCACTCCATAAGTTAAAAAGATGTTACAATAGGAGGTCCCTATTATAAGAAACATGTGTGGGCCTTGTCAGGCACGGCAAATGTAGGAGAGGTCGCCCAGATACTATTTATTATATTAAACTATGAAACAATTATCTGTTAAAAATTATATTAGCTGTTTTAGTTGAGTTAATCTTGCATAATTACTCGTATTTTTCTCGCACATCTCACGGATTAAACATACTTTACTCTTCTTTAATTACGTAGCCTCGAACTCATATCAATCATTTCGTAAATAACGTAGTCTAATAAGAATTTATGTATATTTACATAAGATACGTGGGACACTCAGAAAGTTTTGACATACTAAAAAACTAACTTCTATGAAAAATTTTTTTTTATTAAATCTTTTCAAAGAACTCTCCACCAGCCTCTATACAAAGTTTCATGCGTCTGAACCAATTTTCAAAACATTTTTTCAGTCCTCCGCAGACACCTCTTCCATGGCCTTTTCAAACGCTGCTAGCGCGTCTTCCGGCGATGAAAATTTTAATTTTAGGGAATAAAAATAAGCCACACGGAGCCAAATCAGGACTGTAAGGAGGGTGTCCCAAGACTGACCGGTGTGGAGTCCAAGAAGTCCCTCGTTTTGATCGCAGAGTGCGCGGGGGCGCGTTGTCGTGGTGAAGAAGAACTTCTCGGAGTAGAGTAGAGAGTTGGTTTATTTTGAAACAGCCAGGCTGACGCTTCGTTTCTGGATCGTATTGATAAATCCAGGATTCGTCACCTGTCACGATGTCGTAAACGCGCCGTGACGAGCCTGCATCTAATTTTTGTATCATGTCACGGCACCAATCCACACGGGCCTGCTTCTGAGCTCCGTGAGGTTGTGCGCTATCCAGTGGAAAACTATCCTACTTACGCGAAGCTACTCGTGTAAAATCTTGTAAACACTTCCTGAACCAATCAGCAAAGTATGCTGAATCTCTTCGGACGTAATTCGTCTGTTTTCTTGAATTAATTTTTTGACCACTCCTTTGTTCATCCACCAAAGTAAGACGACCGCTTTGCGACTCGCTATACCAGCGGTAGATGGTTGCTTTTGAAGGTCCTTCACTTCATCCATAAAAGCAATTCGAAGTCGATCAAATGACTCATCAGGTTTTAAGCCACATTTGAAATCATAAAAAATAATTCCACGAAAATGTTCTCGATGCAGATCCATTTTTTTATGAGATAAGAAAATTTTAATTGGCTCTCTATGTTTTCAAATTTTCCTCCGCATTGTTATGCGGAGGAAAATTTGAAAATCGAACAGTGGTATTTTTACTTTTAAATAATAATTTTCAAAATAATTACAAGTGGCCAGTGTCTTATACATAAAAACTTTTTATCGCAAAACTTTCAGAGTGGCCTGGTACTTACCTAATTGCTTAACCGGTGAGTGGGCAGACACTAGCTTTAGGTACAAAACACAATAATAATGCTCGTTTCAAGTATTTTTTAATTAAGAACAGACACAATTCCAATTGCCTTTTAAATTGTTTGAAATTGCCGCACCTAAACTGTTAATGATTTGTATCGACGTATCGCAAAACTAGATGTATTTGTTCTGGACCATCATTATTCTTTTTATATTTCCATGGTCAATGGCCAATTGCCTTATGGGTCAATGTCTCAATTTATCTCAACTCAAATATCTCAACCCCCTAGAAAGCTGGGTCCAGCGCGTAGCCAAATCTCTTTTTTCAAATAACCCACAATTGCTTTCATGATGTCAGCCTAATCAGCCTTCCTCCTTTTTAATCTCACAGAATATTCGCGATTGCCTCCTCTTGACTTGCGATAAAAGCTGACTTAAAAAACTCTTTGTAGGGTGATAGCAAAGTAGGTTAACAGCTAGATACTTAGTACCTAAGTAAATAAGAGAATCTAGGATAAAGTTACGACGTTATGCTTGAACGGAAGTGGGTTTTTCAGAGGATAATGTATCAATTCACACAATCTCAGTAACAAACAAGACCAAATCGTAATAAAAATATTCCTAGTTAAAAATACCAGGGAAAATCTGTCATTATGGATGAAGGAATTAGAAACGTTCACCTAAATTCGCAATGCATGTCTTTTATGTAGTAAAATCTAATTCAAAAGAGAAGAACAAATTAAAGATTGTAAACGCCTCGTTGCATTATGGATGTTTATTTACATTTACCTATTTATTTGGAATCAGATGCAGGTAATAATAAGTTTTTATCTGTAAGTTCTAATGCATAGGTACTGTACATACTTAGTAGTTACTAAATAATAGTGTAGTTATGGGATTTTCTTTTCACTTTTTTTACTGGAGAGCTCTCGCGAGCGGTTGCTCGTGAGCAATCATGTTGTGCGACACCGACACGCAAAACAATATAAAGCCGGAATAAGCCAGTTCAACATACGCAGTGGCCTCAAACCGGATAGCTCTGGTCTACGCGTCAATGAATAGCCAAGCCAGCTGATGGGCATGGGACTAGTATTAATGTCTCACCACATTCCAAACAATTAAGCATAGCTGTTGATACGTTATGTCTTGTTCTTGTTTTGTTAGTTAAAACTGAAGTATTTTCTTTTCATTAATTGAGCGAGTTGCTTGATATAATCTAACAACATATATATATTAACTAATATTGGTCAGGCTTTTAGGTACTTAACTATTACACGACACATTTTATTTATTGTCGTGTATTTTTGCAAAAGAAGTAAATCAATTTCGTAGCAATTTCGTAGCAGTCTACGTAGCTACGAAATATTCTTCCGGTAGGGCTTTTTACAAGCGAAGCTAAGTAGATGTATTACTCAGTATTTTTAGCTAGAGCAGCTCAAAGCTGATACTTTATTATTAGGTATACGGAAAATTATATGTACACATAGGAAGCTATAGCTTGATGAAAATCGGTCCAAGATGGCCGCCGCCACAAAATAGCGAATTACATATTTTTTCACAACTCTCAATATGGGTATTAAATGAAAGGTCTTAACTAGTAGAACACTATACACTATGATAAATTTGAAATCCAAGATGGCCGCCACCACAAAATCGCAAATTACATCTCAAGTCGGGGGTTTTCTAAATTTTTTATTTAGGTTAGGTTAGGTTAGGTTATTTATGTTTGATATCACCGTAGCACTCCAGGTAGATGTAGCTTTCAATGTGTAATGACTTTTAGAAAATCAATTTACTGGTACATACACCCCAGACTACCACACCGCAGATATGAATAGGACATGTCAAAATAATAGAGTTTTTAATGGTGGTTAAGCTTATGTACTCATAAGTATATGTACGTACAGTAGGTCACTTTATTGGCGGTGCGCTAACATTCAGTTTCATTAAGATTATTTTGTCGAGAGCGTCGCATCAAGACTTCATAAAATTGAGTAGGTAATACCTATATTACATAGGTATATAATATGTAAGCTGGTACATATACCTGCCTACATACCATATAATGTACATATCTAACTCTAAATCGGAAAGTCAAAATACCAAAATAATTATTGCCATACAACACCAGACTTTGTGTTGCAACTCTTCCAAACGATGTTACCTTACCATTCGTGATGAATTTCGACCTTTCTGTAATTTGGCATAATAGAGCCTTGAGGTTTTTATAAACTCGAAACACGGTGATTACTTCGAATTTCTAATACATAAAAAAATGTTGTATTGTTAATGGTTCATAATGTTGATGCGACGTTTTGTAAGTAGGTTGCAGTTTTTTTGCTTGTGAATGATGTTAACATATGCCGGAAACGCATCTAATATAAAATTATTTAAATTTTTTAAATGATAACATACTTACTTATATTTAAATATTTACTACCTATTATTTGTATATTGTTAAATAAGTACAATACGTCATAAAAGGATTACTTAGGTATTATATATTTGTATAATTACGTATATACGTACGTAATCTTACGTTATTACTTAAATTATGATACAGTTACATAACGATGTTATGTGTCAGCTACTTTACTACTTAAATTTTTCGTGCAAAGCTAGACACTGTTAAGATGTCAAAGGTTATTTCGAATGGCGGTTAATTACGAATCAGTTTTTTTAATTGCGTTCGTGTATAGTACTGAACTTATCCTTGGTGAAGCTTGCGAAAGCATTTAATAAATGAAATATGAAATTGAAAAGGTACATATACCCAACCCAATATAATGAAACCATAATAAGTAATAATTTCTACTCATAACCGAATTAAGTAACCAAATTATTACCTATTTATAATTTCAATGTTTTCGTCGGTAACAAAAATAATAATTAAATTAACCAAAATACCTAAATATTATTAAATATTGATTTTATATCTAGTAGATTCAAATATACCTAACTACCTTTTTACCGCAGCTTCGCTCGCGCCAAGTTTGAACCCAGCTGTTACATTGATTGATCGGTTTAGCAGTCCCCGAGATATACTTAAGTGTTGTAACAAATACGACTTTAAGATTAAGATTATGTACAAATCACTGGTTTTAATTTAGATGCATGCAAGTGTTATAACTATAGAATGTTTATGGGTTATTGCTGTGTACCTAAGCATTTAGTTGGTGAGCCTTGAAATAAATAAATATTATCGATAGCAGCAAACTATACTTTTGTATTGCCAAACATGAAGACTTAGGTACCTGTATTTCTTGACAGATTATATCAGTTTTCATTTTAACTAACAAACACATTCAAACATCACAACTGTTCAAAATAAACTAAAGTACCTTAGTAATATATACTATAATTAACCCTTTAATTTTAAAATAAAAAAATAACAAATTAAAATCAGCCAATTTTTTTAACGCAGCTACAATAAACCTACTATTTAATTGATAGTTTGTCACAAGGTCATAACAGTGAAATAATTCGTTGCTTCATCTTCTTCTAGGTAGTTATATCCTACCTAAGTACCTACTTAGGAAAAAGGCGCATTGTATTGTATCCGTACCTATTTGTTTCGACTAGACTTGATCAAAAAGGCGTGTAATTATGGTCTCTAGCGGACGGTCTAAGCACAGTCATAAATATTATTTAAATATCATTATATATTTTGAGAAAATTACCTATTATTACAATATTTTCGATATACAATATTTAGATCTGAGATTATCTAAGAGGACTACCTGTCTGTCTGTGTAATGCTGGCACTAAGCTGCACATTAACATACCCCGTTAAGTACTCGTAACTTCTATTATGTACTATTTCCATGTAGGTATTCATAACATAGGTATAATAAATAGCGCTCACTGAACAGGTGAAAATAAATACGCATTTAGTGCAAGATTTAAATTACAAACGTCAAACTCACCTGACTTTTACCGGGATTCCTCAGCCATAATGTTGTGAAAGGTGAACATACCGCCATTTCCTTGGTTTTGATTATTATTTTTGTTTAAGTCAAATTTGTTTACTTGTCACTATTTTATTAGGATTATTAACATATCTTCGTATTTATGTTAGGTGCATAGGCAGCGATAGAGAACCCACACTCGTGTGCTCGTAGCAAAGATACTGGGAGGCTGAGATGTTTAGATACGTGCCGGATGTGTACTCCAATCAATTGTGACTAAGACAACTAGCACAAAACAATGCGCTGCACGAGGCGTCACAAGTGGAGCTTTTCGGATCACACGCAGCAGTCCACATTTGGCTCTAAAATCCTCCTATGACCTCTATAGTCAATTGTTAATCAAGGGCGCCTCCGTCTCAGGAATGATTGTAATCTTTTATCGATTCCGTGTGACTTGCACATGAGCCACGTTATGTGTCGAAGCAAACCAACTTCTAGGTATTAGGCGTTTAATAGTTTATTAAACATCGATAAGGGAACTGCACTCCGTACTGAAAGAGTGATTAGCTGAGTTGTTATCACCGTTAGCTGAATGTTAGGGAAGTGATCGAATACTTAAACTGGCGGCAACAAATGTAATACTTACTGACTGGTAGATACATATATATATTGATTGTTTTTTCATTAAATTAATAAAACCTATTGATTTTGAAAAATATACATAAGACTGATCTTAGCGCGTATAAGTGAAACCAAAGAACATTTAGTAAATTAATTAATAATAAATATTGTACTAATACAAAATAGTCAGTAAAGTGAGGTGTAGTTAGTTCAATAAAGATGATTGTTATAGAACACCTGCATCGATGTATCGTAGTGTCCTACAAAACACTAATAGTAACCGCATGTATACATGTATACATAAACCGGTTTGTAGAAATGGGCTCCGATACTCGCCTGCCTTCCTGGTGTTTCCACATTATGAGGCTGCGCCGGGTCAGGGATCAATTATTCCCACTTCGCTTCAACACAAACCGTAAACAATGATGCGCTGACAAATTGTCACTAAGTGCTTTGTTCACACTGCAAATTACATCCGTAACGCTTTAGACTTGTCTTGAAACATTATATGTATTAGTATCGTAGCTGCCACACCATGAACGCAATACTGCGAAACGAGCAAGCGTATCGTATCGGAAACGATTGGTTAGATGGAATCAATCACAAGTAAACCAACACGAAACTGAGCTGAGCATGCGTTTTAATCAACAACGTATTGTTATACTACCTACATAGGAACTTACATTTTGTTTTATGAATCGATAGTGGGTAGGACGGCCAGTACCCATACCTGCTAGCCTCAGGACATCGAGAAAAGTATAGGTACGTACCTAAGCATTGCAAATAGATGTTTTGAATGAAGTAACATCTATAACCATTCACATTCCTTAATACTCATTAACTTATTGGTATACACGACGATAAGAGTTGCAAGTGTCGGCTTTAACCTGCAGCAAATTAACATTTGAACTCATAACAAATTGCGTTTACCTGGTTACACAGTACGAGGAAGATTTTGCTTTGTCATCATGAATGCTCGAGGCGTTACACGGGCACTTAGTACGAGAAATACTTACGTTACATATCCATTCAAAATAATGGTTGACAACATTTGTCTTGCCTTCCTAGCAGCTTAGCAGATGTAATAAAATACATGACAAACTACACAAATACACAAACTCCCAACAACACTTTTAGAATTGAACCCAGGTATGATCTCTAGCGTAGCAGTCGGTATCTGTAGAAAGAAGTCAATATATAAATATCACTTTTTTTAGGTTCTAAGGCTGAGATTCAGAGAAGAAACTTAGCGTGAACTTACGCTTCCGTATGTCAAACGCCTTTATTGTTCCTACAAATAATTAATTCTGACCTTAGTGTTTCCTCTCGGGAGAGCACACATAGTGGGTAGTAAAGTAAGTAAATTAAAGGTAAGGTAATTAAAGTAAGGTAAGTAAGTAATTTTATAGGTCGAAACAATAAAGAAACTATTGTTAAGTATGAAGATCATGCAGGCTTATAAATACACCATGTCATTAAACTGTCAGTCAATTTTAGATATCATTGATTACTTGAACCACTGTTCGTTTTTATTTTACTCTCGTTAGCCTAGTGGTCCTGGGTTCGATTTCCAGGTGGACCAGTATTATCGGGTTTTATTTATTTTGATATCATGTACCTGTAATCTAAAATGTAAATGGTAAATCTCGAAAAAAGTTGCTGAAGATAACCGCTTCCGCATGGTGCCATTAAACCCAAACTCCACTAAACTACTAACTTCCCCGAAAAGCTAAATAACGTTTTGAAATAACCTGCAGAACCACAGTGTTCGGAAGTTAACTTTAAAATATATATTTTAGGGTTGAAACTCTTTTCCATTTCCAAACAGCATTTCGGTAAACTCAAACATTTCTTGAGTTTAACAATGGTGTTAGTCTACCAAATAATCCGACATGGTTCGCGATCAAAATGACACACACACACCTTTGGTTTCGTACGTAAGAAGTTTGCGCTGCGGCACAGACGTGACTGTGTCGGTAACAACTAACAATAGTACTTACTAGTGAGTAGTAATTTACTTTAACATCAAACAGTAAGACGCACTAGTTTCAAAGATTTGTGATCAAGTGACAAGGGTAAGTGGTTTCATACTAGGTACATCTCAGATGGAAATAGGCCACCATGTACTTACTGAGGACTTCTTAAAACATTTTCAAAATATAGACCGTTATTTATTTTAAAAATAAAACAGCACAGAGGTAATTGATAGAATTAAAACGTTTTAATTTTAAATAAAATACCTAACATATATGTCATTAAAAGAAAAATACGATCTCGCCAGAAAAATACGGGCAGGGTTCAACCAGTTTCTGGGACAATATTCATACAAAGCGTAGGTCTGTACATCTATTTAATTGAGGCACCTTAGCACCTACCTTATTTTTGATAACTTCTATAATTATCATTTTATTTAAATGAAATTTTTAATAACGCAAAAAAATTTACATTGTACCTATACCTATTTTTAAACGATACCTTCCATATGTAGCATAAGTCCATTAAATAAAACTGAATCAGGCAATAAAGGTAAACAAATAACAAAAATAATAGAATGATTGGGATTGGCATGTGTGCCCTCGAGCACGTTAGCTGATGCATCGTCAGTAGGAGGGCGGCGCGTGAGCACCATCTTATTGCGAAAGGTATGTGAACCATCGAAAGTGCCCCCTCCCCCGGATATGGAGCGCACAACTCTTATAAACACAGGTGGCGCCTGGGCACTGGACATTACACTATCTACCTGCGTCTAATCGAATGCCCAGGATGTGTGACAAAACGGTAGGTGTTTGTGACGTGCTTGTGTGACGTATATTTCTATACCAACATAGTGACTTGGTGTTAATAAAACAGTGAATCCCTGATAAAATACAGGACCAACATCTTCAGGAAAATAGTGCTGAAAAAAGTGTGTTTCCTTGACATAAGCTGTTAAAATTATGTAACAGGTATATAATTTGTGTGTGCAGGTACTTCGATCTCTGGTGGTGGCGGCGCTGGTAGCGTGCGCGGTCGCGAGGCCGGAGCCCCCGACGTCGTACGGCGCGCCCGCTTCGTCCTACGGTGCCCCCTCGTCGTCATACGGTGCTCCTGCACCACAGTACGGACCCCCACAACAGCCCATAGTGCACAAGCATGTGTACGTCCACGTCCCACCTCCGGACAACGACATTCCAGCACCTCGCAAGCCAATCTGGGTGCCTCCTCCTCAGAAACACTACAAGATTGTGTTCATCAAGGCGCCAACCCCACCCACCCCTACTGCGCCTGTCATTCCTGTGCAGCCACAGAACGAGGAGAAGACTCTTGTCTACGTGTTGGTGAAGAAACCCGAGGAGCAGCCAGACATCGTGATCCCGACACCGGCGCCCACACAGCCATCCAAACCAGAAGTTTACTTCATCAGATACAAAACACAGGTAAGCGGTATTTTTTTGTACAGTACGTGTTTTATAATTTGCAAGGTCCTGTTTTTACAAAGACATTATTTTAAAAAATCTTACACCACCTCTTGGTAAGTCCATTTTTAATTTACCCGGCGGTTAGCGGACCAGTGTAACCAGAGGTGCGAAGTAAGTCCTAAATCTACCAAAAGAAACATCAAATATTTTTTGTCTCTGTTTTGAGTAACATTGGGTATAAAAATCGAATCGATGTTTATTTTTGCCGCATAACCATTTTATTATAGCTTTTGCACTATTTAGATTAGGTTAGCATTTAAAAAATAAACTAAATTTGTAATTTACTGTGCCCGGTAGCGTTACAACACCCCTTGATTTTATTAAATTTATTTTATATTATTAAACAAAACCCAACAACTGACCACAGTGTCACAAACAAGTACAAATAAACTTTAATTATAATGATTATATACAAAGATATATTCACAATATAAAGGCGTCATCCATCAGTCATGGTGATGACTCGAGGACGATGGACCGCCCGCACTCTGCCTCGTGAAAGTGCGCGATAACATTTCCTACAACAATCTAGGAAGTATAAAACTCATGGCATTATCTGCAAGACCTAGCGTGCTCGGTACTCGGTGAGTACACCAGCTATCATCATTACAGTAACGCAACCGAGGATGTCGTACTTACTAAGACAAACCGTATTTTCTGTCTAACGCAATGGTTATCGCAACAAGTGGCTGTCAAGTGCCAGCCCGTTTTTTGTATCATTTCTGCCAGGCGGGTAAACTACTTGAAATATACTTAATTTTGAAGTGGTTACATCACATTCGAGCATAATATTTATCTAAGCTGCATTTATGGTCATATACGGGTACGCGCTAACACATAAGTAAACTCGCAACATCTTATCTATTCAAGTTTTAAAATTAAGTTTTTGATTTTTTAATTAGATAATTTAGAGACTATCATAAAAATCGAATCACAAAGTTATATGAATGAAGTCTTCAGTATTGTGAATTATTTAAAATATTTTTATTTTATTTTATTTTATTACTTTAGGAAAACTTACAGATAACAATCAAATGCACATTGTATAACAGAATACGGCCAATTACAAGTTTTCACAGATAATCAGTAGTGTAAACGAATATGCCTAAGACAGTAAACAGCTTTATACATAATTTAATGCATACCTAACCAACTCGTATCCACTTGACTTTTTTTTATAGTTATTTAAAAATATCTTTAATGTAATAGGTATAGACACAGCTTCCTTACAATGTTATAATTATAATAGTACGATAAAAATAGTTATGTATAATTTGCGAACAAATTGAAGAAAATATATAGATAGCAAATAATTAAGAAGCGCAAGTCTACGCCTAGATCTATCTCCGAACTTCAACCTCAATAATTTATCTTATACTTCTGATAAGAGCTAGATGCCCACAGTATATGCTTTATACTGTGGGCTATTTCTTTTACGTAATATAAATACCTCGTAATAGCGTATATTTCAAACAAATTGCTTTATAATTGACGGGTCATTCGAAGATCAAAACGAAAGTATGCGTACAATTATTACATAGGATCACGTAAAGGCTTTAAACACGTAACATTTACGCATGTATGCATGTAAGTTTCTAGGTCAATTTCAAATTTAGGTTTTATTTTCGAATACTTTAGATATATTATTTCACACGTGCGTCTTTCAACGTAAAATTAAAATTCTATCAACGAATAAGCTAGAGATTTTTGCAACTGATAAATATAGTAAACATGGTAATAATTATCATTTATTTATTTTAGTTAGTTATGATAAAACAATATACAAAACTGGATTCCATTTATACCTTGCCTTACCTGCCTTACCGAATTTAATGTATAATCTTTGTTTATGGTCTTTTCAGAAACAGGAAGGTTACCCGGCCGCAGCTCCGAAACCGGAATACGGACCTCCTGCTTCTGCGCCCTCGTCAGAGTATGGTGCTCCTTAAGACGACCACTCATGATGATAACAAACCAGCTGACGAACAGTGCTTGACCGTCGTCTGTAGAGCCCGTTTAAAAAATCTTAGTACCTAAACAATATTTTATTAATTATTATATTTTTAACACATTCATAGTTAGACCAAAGCGATAATGAAATGATTATCATCAATATACTGTGTCCATTGATCTATCCATTGTGATGGTTCGTACTAGAAAGAGTACATATTATGTATGCTTTTGCTTGGTAAGAATATTATTGATTTATTGGGGCAAAGTCTATGTAAACTTGACTTAATGTTATTAGAAAAACGGCATTTTCGCATCACGTTGTGTTATTTCGTTAAAATATGACGCGATTATGGCGTTTACGTTACTTGGAAAATATTCAAAAATCACAATAAGTTAATATTTTTCCTGGTTCCTTCAGTGCCTTACTGTGATATTGTAAGTCCAGCGCGTGGAATAATAATCTAGGGAAGTCGGCCGAGCACTGTGACGGCAGCATGCTGGCATTACGCCAAACTGTACTGCATCGTGTATTATTACATCAAATTGATGTGAATGTTTGTAAATATATTATTTTTATACAATTAAATGTTTCCAATAGTAATTAATCTATTGCTTTTCTTTGCTAGCAGTCCCAGTGTTACTCACCTTAAAAGTTGTACAATCTATATAACGCAGCATCTCTTCCAGACAACTCTTTTGATGTCGGACGATGCCGCCTCTCGTGCAGGTATTTAGACTGTCATAATTATGCAAACTGTACATTATTGGTAATTAATCTTGGGTCCATATTTGAAGAAATTGAAAAATTTACCTCGCATACGGGGATATTGGATATTTAAGAAATTTCGGATGTTTTTTCTTTTTTTACTGCCTCGTTAAGTCGTTAGCCTAGTACTAAATGCAACTGCTTGGCTCGAGGTCGAGGTCGAGCAAAGGTTTTATATGAAATTCTCAATAGCAGGATTAGATTTGTTTATAGAACAGTAGGTATGTGGTCCGTACTAATCAAGAAAGAGATACAAAACGGTAACTAAATACATTATATATATAACTACACCGACGAAAAAGTTAACTATTTTTTTTTAATAAATTCAAACGTTTTTTAGTCATAATTACAAATTTTGAGCATCGTCTCGATTTCCCTCAGGAGTAGGCAGAAACGTAAAGACCGCCACTTCCTAGATTCTTGTCTTCGGACTTTTGTCAGTTCAGTAGATAGTACATTATGTCATTAATAACCGGGGAGAATGTTGGACTTTGCTAGGAAAGAAATATTGTGGGAAATTAATTTTTATCCCATTGTTTTTTGATCTATTATAGAAGACATCAACGCGCAATTTAGCGTGGCCTTCAAGATTTTTTGCAGATTTTAATTGTATGCACACAGTACACAGTTCTAGTAGTAGTACATACCTACAGGTGCGAACAGTCCCCCGAGGATAGTGTAGCTTCTCAACGGTGAAAGAATTTTTCAAATCGGTCCTGTAGTTCCGGAATTCGGAGCCTATTCAATTCAAACAAACGAACAATCAAATCTTTGTGGAAAAGTCAGAAGCTTAAATCTTTACTAAATATATTACTTATAAAGAGTAATAGCATATATTAGTAGTAGTAAGCTTCTGACTTTTAATTATATTAATTTTAATTATATATATTAATACCTATTTTTATCTTTTACCTAAATTAATACCCTAACAAAAATCTTTGTCACGGAATAAAATAGGTATACTTTCAATTACATAGGTACCTGTAAGGGCCTTGCTAGCTAGATCTACGTAAATGGATACCCGTACGTTCACGAAATAAGTAAGTTTTGTAGTGCAATTATGGTTTTAAAGAAAATGATTTCCATTTGTGTTCAGCAGATTATGAGTTGCTGCTTACTTTACATGAAAATGTTTGCGTCGTTCGTTGCGAAAGGTGTTAACTAGTTTTCAAGAGGGAGACCCTGATTAGTGATGCGCTAAAAGCGAAAACATGTGAATTATATTTAAAATGGTAATATTGTATAGTTACTTAATAGCCTAACCTCGGCACACAGGACATCTTTTGAGAAGGTAAAAATATTAAAATATGCCACACATGTCGGTACCTACAGAATTAAGTATCTAAGTGCAAACAAATTTTCAATTTAATTTAATTATGAGGCCTAATAATAATAATTTTACACATGACCATCTAGTCCCAAACAAAGCATGTAGCTTGTAGGTACTTTTTTTTTATACCACTAAGGTGGCAAACAAGCATACGGCCCGCCTGATGGTAAGCGGTTACCGTAGCCTATGGACGCTTGCAACACCAGAGGTATCACTCGCGCGTTGCCGACCCGAAAAACCTCTTAGAGGTTTATGGAGAATTCACTGCGCCGACAGTTTAAGGGAACATACCTCTTGCTGCCAGCGCAGCGCATCCTTAGAAGGAGCTCTGACTACTATGGTATAGACAATGAATATAATACTTATATACTTTTTTTGTTGTAAATACATACTAGATGTAGATACATAATTCTAATACGTAAGAAACACCCAGACAAACACAAACATTCACAAACACACAAATATTTATATTCATCACATAAATATTTGTGTTTTGTAATAGTTGACTCACGACCTCATGATTAGCAATCAGGTACTCGAACTACTAGACCACTGACGTCGTAATAACCTATTAGGTGGGAAACTACCCTTTATTTTATAATGTCCCATAACGGGTATTCTTTCAGAAAGTGAGGGTCAAGAGGAATAGGGCATTGTTCATTAAGTTGGGTTTGTTTATCACTTCCACGTTTCTTAGTTATGCAAGACTTAACCATCTTTTCCTTCTCCTATAAACGAGATAATTCATTTCATTAATACGCACATGATTTAAAAAAAACCAGTAGTGTTTGCCTTGGATTAGAACTCGAGACCAATGACTTACCTATTAGTTTCGTAGTTTGTTTTTTCGACAGATTAGTTGTATATACTTCCTACTTAGTTAAATTTAAAATATTACCTAAACCTTTTCATGTGGTTTCACAGTGACCATACCATCCAGATACGCTTTATGTTTGTTGCTTCTGACTTTCTGAGACACATTAACGTATGTGAATGTGAGTAAGTTATGATGTAATGAGAACAACACTAGGTCTCTTCAATATACAATAGTATGAAACGTCTCACGGCTCTATTATAAGTCAGCAATTTAACATTTTCACTTTCAGTGGTACCCACCCATGAAGGTAGGTGGTAGGTACAGTGTTACAAAATTACAAATGTGGTCAATGGACGCTTCCGGAAACTGCGATTGTCCTCACAACAATGTTGAGTAGGTAAGTATTATACCTGTGTAATGGATCAACCGTACACATCGTGCCATTAAATTTACGTTTTTTACGTTACCTACGTGTATACAATACACTATTTATTGTTTTGAGCCATTCAATGATACCTATTATGTAACAATAATATCCTATGTCATTCCCGTTATATTACGTAAGTAAGTAGTGGCTGTAAATGCAAGCAGAGGAATGTTTTAAATTAATATTACTTACTCGTACGTGTGGTTATAGCTAGTAGCTACTGGAATAACTATGGTGCTCTACTTTCTACTGGTTATAATGTTTGACTAGTTAAACTTCAATAATAAAAGTCTGTAGTAAGTAGTTTGTAAAATATTCTAACATATAAGATACAATGCAATAAAGCAAATTAAATTTTATTACATCACTGTGTACCTATGTAGGTACATAACTACATAGTGCATTGCAATTTAATGAGTACTTAAGTTAATGAGCCCAAATATCTAAATATTTCGTATTTTTCATACTCAATGTGATGGAGAAACTGTATTTTTCTTAGTGCCTTCTAGAAATAACTTGAAATAACCTACCTACTGTCAGTTGTTTATTGTCAATAGATTAAGTAGGTAGGTACATGTACATAGATACCTATAATACGAGCATACTTAGAAGTAAAACAAGGTACTAAGTAAGCATAACGTGTGCTAAACGAGTCTGTTTTGAAAACTTTATTGATTTCAGATATGTACCTATTTAAAAAAACGACGAATTTGCTATTAGCAATTTATATTTCTAAGCCGTCATTCAATCTTGAATCGTCTAGAATCGTTATTTTTGTACAGAAACTTCCTAAAGATCATTGAACGCCCCCTTAGTTTATTTTGGTCTGGAATAGCGTCGGTCAGCAGCTCGGCACTTGCAGTATTCACACATATTGAAAGAAGAAAGGACGCACGGGTATTACTGTGTACTTGTATTCTAACTAAACGCATCATAGTTGATCAATAAGAAAAAAACAATGTCACTAAAAATTGAGGCTGAAATCAAACTTGAATCAGAACCGTGTGTGGTGGCTTGGGGAGATAAACTGTTTGTTGGCACTGAAGATGGTTCCATCAAAGTAAGTAAACACCTGCAGCAGTACTCACGATAGATCTTGTTTATGTTTTACAATGTCGTAAAAGTGGTTAATATTGAAAATACCTACCAAGAAACAGTGTGTGAGTTTAACATAAACATACTTTGCTTGTTGGTAGTCCTTTATGAATAAAGTATAAACGTACAAAAATCATGTATAAAGATACCTATAAGTACATACCTACCTAAATAATAGAATTTAAATAAATCTCAATGACATTTCAATAAATAAAACAAACCTTGTCTTATCTTACCCGCCTTCTGAAGTATCTAATAAGAAGCAATTACACAATCTGAATCACTTCTTTATTGTTAAAGTCATTTGACGCTAAACTGTCGCCAAAAGAATCCTGGACCGCGCATTCAGTACAGCCGTTTGCATTAGCTACCGATGGAGGTAACTTATACTCATCGTCCAATGACGGAGGCATCAAAGTTTGGTCTATGACAGGAGACAAAATTGCCGAACTTCCTTCTACAGGCGCCGACGTAGGAGCTCTGCATGTGTTCGACAAACAAGTTTATGCTGGTGACGAAGACGGAAACGTAAGTGAAGAAGAATGCTGAATCTATTACAGCAGGCGTAGCGTGACAATCGTAGACTTCTAGAGAACCTACCTACTTCTATATCCTACTTAGATATTTATTTCTGTTGACTTATCTGTGAAAGATTATTTCAACTGTGACTGTGACAAGACTTGCTAGTACTCTACTTATGGAACACTGGATATCCTATTTTAGGTACTTAAGTAGGTACACTAGTAGGTATCCTTCTGATAGGAACATTGTCTTTTAGACGACCTATATTATAATACATAATGTAGCTACATACCTCTTTTAAAGCAATTAATTAATTTAATTACTTAGTTGTACCTACTTACAAAAACACCGGTTTTTTTTAAACAAACTACTTTTCTTTGAACTAATTATTTCTACTGTCTCCGGTGATCACGCTACGCATGCACAGTAGGTTGGCGTTGGTTTACGATAGGATTCAGGATTAGCCGAATTCCTAATCTTATCGCGAATAGGATTCAAGTTATACTATTTATTAAGCAATCACTACTATCCCAATAATAGTGTCGTGCAATTTTAGATAATTAGATTAGACCATCCTTAATGCGAACGAAAGTAACTTTATCTGTCTGTCTGTCGCGCTTTCACAGAATAGCCAAAACTACTAAACCGATTTGAATGAAATATGGTACACGGATAATCTAGAGCCTGAAAAGGATATAGGATACTTTTTAATGCGAAAAAGGGCTGTAAGGGGTTGAAATAGGGGATGAAAATTATAAGAGATACCCAGACCACGCGGGCGAAGCCACTGGTGGAAACCTAGTAAGGACGACTACACATCAAGCTATAAAATAGGTACCGACATTTCCAATTCCATTGTAAGCGGAGCTCTAATTATACGCAAACCCTACTACAGATTTTATTATTATCTTATCTTCAGAGCGAGATTCATGAAAAGCTCGGTTTGCGGCCGTGCGGCCTAGGAAGGTAGATGAACCTAGGTAGATGCGCTATCTTGACATATAATAATATGATTACTTACACCATATACTTATAATTTCAGATTATAATTTATCAAAACAATGAAATCAAAGCACAATATAATGTTTTGGAAGAAGTGAAAGATCTTTGGTTTAGTGCGCCATTCCTGTTTACAGTCCGGGATTTGTACGTAACCGCAACTGAAATAAAACCTGGTAAGTAGGTAAAGGTATACATTTTTGTTACAATTTTATTACCACGGTATTTTTATTCAAGTAGATTTCTTTAAACGTTTACTTGCATTTTTGTCATAGCAAATATAATCAGAACAATATATACTAGGTAGGTATAAATGCCATAGGCGTCACGGGTAAATAATATTATAGGTAGTATTTCAGTAGAAACAATTAGGTACACAACACGCCTAAACACAAATTGCTTGTTTCGAGCTTATCCTTACCTGACGTTGTGATCCTTTCGAGAGCTCAGAAGAAAGTGTCAGTCGAATTTCAGGACTCGTCCTTGTCGAAAGGCAAAGAATTACTCATGTTGATAAATGACAGAATGAGACTAATTAGTGTGAGTTTCATTCTACAATATTGAGATCTTGGAGTTGAATGACCTAAATTATTGCATGAGAGGAAAACATGCCTGCAGGTTCCTTGATAAATTTCCGTCACTGTCGAAGGAGTCAGTTACTACTTATTTACAATGCTACCTATATCAATAATTTTTCGTTTCAGAGGAATCCAAAACCCGTTTCATGACACGGCACACAATGGAAGGACGTGCACCGTTGCGAAAATCTGGCGATCGACTTGTTTTCATGGCCAGGGATGGCAATAACTTGCGATTACACAATGCCTCTATTGAAACCAATTTCAAACTGCTTAACGAAACGAAGGTGACGGTCATATGTTCAGTAAAAAGATTCTATAAAAATGTGTAGCTTCTACAATTTCGACTGCTTATCCTATTGTGCGTACATTTGCAGGTAAGTGACATGATTGTAACAAGTCTGTCGACCAGTGGCGACTACGCGTGGACCGGCGGTTGGGATGGCTTTGTTCGCAGGTGGAAGATAGCCGGTGATAAATTAGAGATAGCTGGAGACGTCAATCTCGGCGGCTGTATAAATTCACTGATTGCTGCCAAGGGCTTCGTCTATGCAGCCGTGACTGGAGGCAAAGTAGTTTCCATTTGTGCAGTTTAAGTAGGTAACTACCTACATTTTTTAACAAATATACATGAGTTACGTACCGACTTGCATGAACAGCAGGGACTGTAACTACCTTTAAAAGTATATGCATTTATGGATTGTGTATATGTATAAGTCAAAGATATTTAAAATATATATTACTAGCTTATGCCCGCAACTTCGTCCGCGTAGAAGTGGAAAATGGTTCTATTAGGATTTTTACTTTAAATTTTTTTTTTATGTTATTAATTTTGATAAAACATATTAATTTGTGAAAATGTTCGAATACTTATAAAATATAACAATCTTTATTATGTTGTAGGAATTTAAAGGTTAAAAAAGCATGAAAATAAAATAAAAATTTGATACATTATATATTTTATGAACATTAAGCTCGGTCTTCGATCTGGTGTAAGTTACATGGTGTTATTATCTATTATCTTTTTACAACGAAATAGAAATACTACACCTGCCACAGTATTTCTTTGTAACAATATTTTTTTGTTTTTTCTTCGGATGCTAGAATCAACAGGTTACTCTGCGCTTACTCTGCAGCATGCCACATACTCTGCCCGCGGGAAAAGCAGCTTTCCCTCAAATCTACTCCCACTACCAAGAGTTTGACCTTCAGCTGTGTTTATGGTCATTGTAAAGCAGACTTTGACGGGAAACTGCACTCTCTTGAATTCAAATCCTAGGAATAAATACATACTCTCCTCGAGAACAACTGGTCAGTATAGTTGACTCGATTACATTGCGATGCTTGTTTTCACTTGAAATCTGGTGCCATTGCATAAATTGCATAATTTTGTGTGTGTGTGTTCTCAATTTTATATGTTCCACCATTTCCTATTTTAAGAAACGGGTCTGAGAACTGTCCACAAATGAGACCGCTTCACGCGCTTTTACTTCTGAGCTCTACTGGTAAATTCTGTCGGAAATCGCCTGCCGACAATACAGTAATCCCCTTTAAGAGCCATAGTACTCAGATACCAAACTTCTGCCATAGTCCTTTGTTTGGGTATATTGCAGAGTGGGGTTTCAGTTTGTATCAAATCGAGAAGACCCTTGAACGCAGTTTACCAGTGCAGTTTTACCTCCTTCCATCAGCGTGGAAGCAATTCCGGACGATGCGACCGCTAAGGCGATATCACGATTGCTTCTGACTGGCCGATGTTCAACTTAATAAAAGTCTTGCCTGTTACACCAGGAGCACTCAAAAAAAGATATCACTACGTATTATTATACTGGAATTTATTAAACCTTTGTTTATTGAATAAAGAGCCTTCACTACTTGACATTACTTACTGCTGAGTAATTGACATTTCATGTGTCAAAAATTTTATTTTAATCTAATTTCAATAAAAAACACTAAGGAGTATTGATATCAACTTGGAAATTAAATAACTTTCTACCCCCTTTTTAACCCAGTTAGGGGATGAATTTCAATAAAATACGAAACACGTCTTCCATCAATTCTGTTAAAGAATGTTTATGCAAAACTTGAAGTATATTGGACCAAGGAATCACGTTGTCCCATACAAACTTTGCCCCCCTTTTTCACCCCCTTAGGGGTAGAATTTCGGAAAATCCTTTCTTATCGGATGCCTACGTCATACAAAGAACACACCCTCCAAGTTTCAAGTCTCTATGATAAGCGGTTTAGGCTGTGCGTTGATCCGTCAGTCAGTCAGTCATTCAGGACAAAGCATTTTATATGTATAGATAATTATGTACCTACACTAAATTATAATTATTCCTGTGTCAAACCTTCACCACCTCTGGGCTAATATTCAGAGACGACGCTAAGCGTAAACTTACGCTGAAGTATGTCAAATTGTAATACAAATTTGACATACGGAAGCGTTACTTTACGCTTAGCGTCGTCTCTGAATATTGGCCTAAGTCGCTAACCGCCGCATAAATTCGAAAATTAAACCACAATTCTATGAAATTATCAGCGAAGTAATTTATTATAAGTACCTACCTACCTGCTTATTAGGTATAATTATTAACCTTTTATTATACCAAAGTATATATATATATATATAAGTCATACACACGTGTAGAATAGTTTGATGATTTATGATGATTGATTTTAAATGAGTTCCAGTTAAGTGCTTAGGTACCTGCAGTCAGTTTAACCCGTGCGCTTGATGATATGGAGCCAATGGAGCAGGCAGGCTTTAGAAGTGGATATTCAACAACCGACCATATTCACACAGTCAAGCAACTGATGGAGAGATGTAAGAATATAATTGCTCATTGGGTTTTACCTTTGTCGATTGTGAAAAGGCCTTCGACACAATGGAACCAGTTCGACGAACACCATGCCATGGAGCTGGATGCTAGGTATTCATCTTGTAGACCGAATATCTAATGTCGAGATTAGAATTCGAACGAAATGGAGATGGGTGGGACACTTGGCCAGACGAGACGATCTTAGGAGAACCGAAGCAGTTTACCGAATGGTGGTCAGAAGATGTAAAACTATCGCAGGGCAGACCACCGACCCGATGGTCGGACGATATTGTGAGGACAGTGGGGAATCGGTGGGTGCGACTTGCACAAGATCTGCAATAGTGGCGTAAATCGGCGTAATATAGCGACATCTATCGAGCTACATAAGAACTTGTACGAACGAAGCAACAAATTCTAAATCGCGCAAGTGAAGTTTACCGAGCAACTTGTATATACATATATACAACCGCCGGGCAGTGGCCCACCAGGCATAACACCCTGGTCGGAGGATCCTCCCTTTTGATGGAGGGACATCACACCTCGTCCCTCCAAAAGGCCTTCACTCAGCAGTGGGCGTTTATTAGTAATTAGAATTAGGCGCCAAAATTAGTATATTAGTAGATACTTGTGCAAAATTGTGAGGGTACACTTATAATAGCAGCTATAGGTAACTGCCGTACTAGTATATTTAGATCGTAGCAAGTAGAAATGTAGTTTCTGCCTACCCCTATGGGAAACAGGCGTGAAGCTATGTTATGTAGTACGAAGAAGAAGATACATTATGTAGGTATACATTTCTTAGTTTAAATCCTTACTATAGCTTTCCGCCAGCGGCTTTGCCGGCGTGGTTTGGGTGTTTTCTAACTTTCATCCCCTATTTCAACCCCTTACAGCCCTTTTTTCGCTTAAAAGTAGCCTACTTATGTCCTATCTCAGGCTCTAGACTATATCTGTACCAAATTTAGTTTTTTTTAAATCGGTTCATTAGTTTTGACGTGAAAGCGAGACAGACAAGGTGGTGGTCCTCTCGCCAAAACTGCATAATTGCGCCGAATGTTGTGGGTTCGACACCCACAACTAATTTGTTTCAATTGGATTTGGAATATGTAAGAATAGGATGAATTGATAAAACTTGCATTATTACAGTTACATTTAGGTAACTGGTTTTAGAATTAAAATTACTTCCAGTTTACATTTAGGTAACTGCTTTTAGAATTTAAATTACTTACAGTTTACATTTAGGTAACTCCTTTTAGAATTTTAATTACTTACAGTTTACATTTAGGTAACTGCTTTTAGACTGTAATTTGATGGTTGCTGAAATA
Organism: Acronicta psi; assembly: GCA_946251955.1. Lineage (NCBI taxonomy): Eukaryota > Metazoa > Arthropoda > Insecta > Lepidoptera > Noctuidae > Acronicta > Acronicta psi. Next base: position 7,953,230 of record OX276472.1, on the reverse strand, counting down.
TAATTGTTGACACCACCACTAACTTGTATGTTGTTGTACCTAGTTGTACCACTAACTTGTATATAAATAAGATGAATAATGCAATATAATTTTAATAAAATATATAACTCTGAGCACCTTATCCATAAATGTTGAGTTTCTATATTTTTAATATTCTATCAGGAAATAAATATATATCTGAAATATAAATCATATAAAATAAAAAAGCCAGTACTTGGAAAACAATTGATATATAATATTAGTACAAGAATTCAAGTATTTACAAATAAGTGATAGTTCTGAAATACAGAAAATTAATAGTCATTCATGATTCTTATTTCACCAAGCAATGAGTAGACATTTAGCCCAGGTACCAGCAGGTCATTTGCAATAATTTGTTACAGTTAGGTATCCTATCTGTATTACAACATATTGCTGAACTTTCTGAATGAAATTATAACCCTGTCACAAAGGTAACTTTTAAATAGAATAAAAGAAAATTATTAGTCATTACAAACTTTACTAGTCATTACAGCGCATATCTACAATTAAATTATAACAATGTGTATTGAACTACAAAGAAATTAAATAATAATCTCGACATCACAGATGTCAGTTTCCTTAGGAAGTTTAATTAGTTTTGCATCTATAAAGTTAGGATCTATTGGCTTAAGGCCAGCCTTTTCACGACGACGGAGTTCTAGAAATGCTTCCCGCTGAGCCCAGTCACGCAAATGAGTGTCTGGACCATAGGCCCACACAAATCCACCAAACACTAAACATAATGTAACGGAGAAGAAGAATGAGGCATTATGCACATTCGTATCTTCTTCCTTGCTCGTGTAGTCGAATCCATAGCTCACCCAGTTCTTGTCTTCTTTGCTGGTAGTAGCAGCAGTAGCAGCCGAAGCATTATCACTATTCTTTTTCGAAGTAGATATATTACGGCTAATTTTAGTAAAATGGTTCCAAACACATCTTTGCATTACAGGCATGTGACGAAGCTTAATTAATGCAGCCATCGTATTGCGATTCTTCCCTTCGCTTTCGTATCAAACCTACAATCCGTATGAGATATTTTTCGGAAAAAAAGGTTAGTTGATTATGAAACCCAAAATAGTGTCTGTCTGCCTGCCTCTGGCTTAGGGATGTGAAAAAATAATCGATTATGAAAACAATTGATTTTTAATCGATTTTTTTGCCGGAAAAATCGATTAAAATATACCATTTATAAATTTAAAAATATCGATTATTAAAAAAACGATTTATGTGATTTTTAACAGCAACATCTGTTTATGAAGTTATTAGTTTCGTGGAAGTATTCTTACAATTTTTAAAAAGCAATACTAATATTTTATTAGGTTTTTATATCGAAAATCGTTTTAGTATTAATTATTTGAGAATATTAACTCTCTTAATTCAATAAAAAGACCATAAATATGTAGTTTTATTTTCTTCTAATGATTGATTCAGCAATCTAACTTTACATATTGTCAGTGTAACTGAACTGTTTTACGGCAAGAACTGTTTTACCGACTTTGAATAACGGATTGAATCCGTTTTCTTCGTCAAATTTGAAAGTTTTCTTACGTATTTTTTTTTGTTTTAATTTATAAATATTAATTACAACTAATATTATTACTATTACAGTACTCTGGCTGATTATTACTGGCATAATTTTGATTTTTTAATAAGTAAAGTTATATTACGTATATTTCATACGTTTAATTTGTTATCTCAATAAAATAGGGAAAAAAACGATTATTAAAAAAAATGGTTTTTTTTAATAAAAATTGTTAATTTAGTAATCGAATTTATTACAAACAATAATAATCGATTTGTTGGATGTCACATCCCTACTCTGGCTCATAGTCATAGGCAGGGTTGGATTTAGGCATGTTCAAACCGATAGTACAAAAAACTGAAAAGGATAGTATTTGTACAAAAATTATAGTACACTTTATTAATTTGGATCTAAAGTCATTAAAATCAATACCAATTTATGCGAAATTTACCTCTTCCAAGTTTATCAGTTATTCAATATTTGTTTGATCCTTAGTAGGAATGAAATCAGTACAATTACCACTTTTGCGCTACCGCCTATGAATTGTGTTGCCAGTTTGTGTCTTACCTTAGTAAGGTTAATTTATTGAATATTCTGTCACAAAGACAAAGACAAAACTTTTCTAAGGGCACTTGAGGGGTGACCGAGTAATGACGTGACGTTGACGTGACGTGACGTTTTAATATTGTAGTTTTTAAATATATGATTGGTAGTAAATGTTTTCTTTATTAGTCATTAAAGCAAAGTACTGAAATTATAGTATTTTTCGTATTATCCTTAGATATAGATAGTATAATTATAGTACGAAGCGTGAAATTATAGTACAAATACTATAATTATAGTAAGAAATCCAACCCTGGTCATAGGTTTTCGTTTCATGCACAAGCAAATGTCAAATAAAATGTCATTAATTTAGTTGATTATTTAGCTCGCCTAAATTCACTTTCGATCCCACACGTTTTTCCCATAGAATACAAAATACAAATAAAACCAAGGGTTCTCCTATCCACTTCGACTTTGGCATGTGTTACCAACTTGCCAGGAAAAATAAAATAAAAAAACTCTCTTTACAGTTCACGCCAAACTTATTGTCCGGCTTGAATTAGTTGAGTTTGGTACGAGCTAACTTTAACCCGGTCGAAAAAATCGGAGAAAGAAAAATATTGGATTATAATAAATAAAAACGAAAGATCAAGTCGTAGTCTTTTAAATAATTTAAATCCTATATTTTTCTTTCTCCGATTTTTATAGCGGGGTTGAAGTTAGTTTGTGCCAACTTCAAGCTGGAAAACTTCAACTTGGCGAGAACTGTACCTGACTGTACATTGTCATTTTGTCAAATAGTCACTCGTCATTTGTATCAGTGTCACTGTCACTTACACTATCTAACGGCTGAAATGAATAAAGTATCTATTTATGTCAAATTTCGATCTCCAGTAGGGAAAACAATGTACATAATTATACGTTATAAATTTCGGCCGTAAATCGATAGCGCTTAGTCTTTTTTAGGGTTGGATTTTGTACTATAAATATAGTATTTGTACTATAATTTTATACTTCGTCCTGTAAACTATCCATATCTAATGATAGTACGAAAAACACTATAATTTCAGTATTTTGCATTAATGACTATTATAAAAACCATTTATTACCAATTCAATATTTTAAAACCACAAAATTAAAAACTCAAACTCGGTCACTCCTCAAGTGCCCTTTAAAAATTCTTGTCTTTCTGAGACAATATTCTGTAAATAAACCTTACTAAGATAAGACTTATACTGCAACACAATTCATAGGCGGTAGCGCAAAAGTGGTAATTGTACTGATTTTATTCTATATTTTTAATATGGATCAAACAAATAGTGAATGTCTGATAACTGAGCTAGGAAGAGTTAAATTTTGCCTATTGGTATAGATTTTAATGACTGATCCGAAATTCCGAACTAATAAAGTGTGCTATAATTTTCGTACAAATACTATCCTTTTCAATTTTTTATACTATTTTTTTATTTTGTTTAGAATTAGTATTAGTACATGCCCAAATCCAAATCCAACCCTGGTCTTCTAGCATTCTGTCAAAATCGAATGTTTCCAATTTTCGATTCGGGCTCATTCATTTTATCATTTTAATTTTAATAAAAATAACGTTCTACATCTACAATAATTAGCTACGTCTAAACTTTTATATATCAAAAATGGTAGTCCGACAGTACAATGAAGAATTAAAGTACCTGGAAAAGATGAATCCGTATTGCTGGAAAATCAAAATGGGTTTCCAGCCAAACATGAATGTGGAAGGTGTATTTTACGTCAACAATACTCTTGAAAAGCTAATGTTAGACGAATTGAAGAACTCGTGTAGGCCGGGTATGACCGGAGGGTTTTTACCTGGTGTAAAACAAATAGCTAACGTAGCCGCGTTACCAGGAATTGTAGGCCGATCAATCGGCTTGCCGGATGTACATTCGGGTTATGGATTTGCTATAGGTAACTTTTAATATCAGAAAATGAAATTATTACTAGTTTTTGAATAATTCACGATTGTTAGGTTGTTTTAACCCTGATGCAGGAAATTAAAAAATCCGTATGTATAGTGTCTCAAAAATGTATAAAATATGTACACCATTTAAACCTTTATCAATGACACTGTATGTGTAAGTTGTAATGTTGTATTTCTTTGATATTAGTAAATTCAAATTATGATGCAATCTCTTATACATAGAACATTATTATTAATACTTATCTTTTAGGTAATATGGCAGCTTTTGATATGTCAGACCCAAAGTCAATTGTATCACCTGGAGGAGTAGGTTTTGATATAAACTGTGGCGTTCGCCTATTGAGAACTAATCTCACAGAGAAAGATGTGGAACCAATAAAGGTAAAGGCTGATATTTCTGCATATGCATCTCTATGTATGGTTTATATAACACAATTGTTACTGCATTAGTCTATTTTGCATATTATTATTTGCATCATAGAGGAGGTTGAAACTATCTCATTGGTCTAGTAGTTATAAGCTTGACTGCTACACTAGAGCTCCTTGGTTCAATTCCCAGTCCAGCAGTGTTATCGCACCTCCTCACTCAATGCAATTTTTTTAATCTAATTGAATTGTATTATAAAGCTACAAATTACTTCTAGGAACAACTCGCTCAAAGTCTGTTTGATCACATACCTGTGGGTGTTGGCTCTAAAGGTATAATACCTATGAACGCAAGGGATCTCGAGGAAGCCTTGGAAATGGGAATGGATTGGTCACTACGAGAGGGTTATGTTTGGGCTGAGGATAAAGAACACTGTGAAGAGTATGGACGTATGCTTAATGCTGATCCCTCTAAAGTTAGTCTACGAGCCAAAAAAAGGGGATTGCCTCAGTTAGGAACTCTAGGTGCTGGTAATCATTATGCCGAGATACAAGTAGTGGATGAAATCTATGATAAATATGCTGCAGGAAAAATGGGTATTGAAAGAGTTGGACAGGTGTGTGTAATGATTCATTCTGGTAGCAGGGGGTTTGGTCATCAGGTGGCCACTGACGCACTAGTACAAATGGAGAAGGCTATGAAAAGGGACCAGATTGAGACAAATGATCGCCAACTGGCTTGTGCGAGAATTAACTCTGTAGAGGGCCAAGATTACTTGAAGGCAATGTCTGCAGCTGCTAACTTTGCATGGGTCAACAGAAGTTCTATGACATTTTTGACTCGCCAAGCATTTGCCAAACAATTCAAAATGGCACCAGATGATCTAGACATGCATGTCATATATGATGTTTCACACAATATTGCAAAGATTGAAGAGCATGTTGTAAATGGAAAAGTAAAGACCTTACTGGTACATAGAAAGGTAATATTTGTTTTAGTTACATTAAATAGTTGCAATTAAATGAAAGCAGTGATAGCCTGGAGATATTCCTACTGGACTGCCAAATCATAGGTCTTGAGTTTGAATCCAAGGCATGCACCTCTGAAATTTCGGAATCATGAAGCATATTAATAACTAATTATCACTCGCTTACAATGATAAAGGAATACATTGTGAGGAAACCTGCATGTCTGAGGGATTTTCAAGACGGCGTGTGCCGCACCAGATTGTGTGGTGGACTTAACGTGGTGTAACCCCTATCATTCTGAGAAGAGACCCATGCCTAAAAAAGGGATATTGCCGTTAATGGGTTGATGATGATGAATAAAACAAATGATTAATATTATTTGCATTTATTTCTGACAACAAGGCCCATATGATGTCCTGGGTTTGATTCCCAGGCTAAATCTGTAAATATACATGCCTAACCTATCGGAAAATACAGAGGTGATGGTTTGATTCAAAGTATAAAATATTATTTTCAGGGTTCTACCAGGGCCTTCCCTCCACATCATCCTCTGATTCCTGTAGACTACCAGTTAACTGGGCAACCAGTATTAATTGGTGGAACAATGGGAACATGTAGCTATGTGTTAACTGGGACTCATCAAGGCATGACTGAAACCTTCGGATCTACCTGTCATGGAGCAGTGAGTATCTTATCTATCTAAGAGTTGCCATGCATTAACTTTTTATTTTTTACCAAATTAGATAGTTTAACCTGAAATTGGATAATAAAACCAAATTAATTGCACACGCATGGCAGTTATTAGTTTACGCATTAATTTACACTTACATAGTTGTGAAGATATTTGCCGAAAATAATGTATTACTGAAAATCTTGGCGGTTAATCATCCTAACTCATTATTATAGTCCGCGCGGAACTAGTTAGCCGCGCCTTAGGTAGGGGTGGGGGTGAGGCGGCGGGTTACTGTGAACAAAAACAAGCGCCCCTGCCCCTCCGTCCCGCCGCTCACATACCTAAGGCGCAGCCAACTAGTTCCGCACAGACTATAGGAGTGACATCGAAATTGATCGACTGACTCTGAACAAATGAATAAAAGTCAGCTGAATGTTCATAATTATAGTGTCTATTTTGTTACTTGACTAGTAGCCTGCTTTTTAGGGTCGAGCATTATCTCGCGCCAAGTCAAGACGAAATATAGACTACAAAGATGTACTTACGAAGATGGAAAGTATGGGTATTTCCATAAGAGTGGCATCCCCGAAATTGGTTATGGAAGAGGCTCCAGAGTCATACAAAAATGTTACAGATGTCGTCAACACGTGTCATGCAGCGGGTATAAGTAAAAAATCTGTTAAATTACGACCTATCGCTGTAATCAAAGGCTGATAAATAAGATCTTATGATAAACTCATCCTTGTTCTAACCAGAAATCCCAATAATTATTATTGAGTTGCTAGGGCAATGAATTTGTTTGTATGATGTATTTTTAATATTCATAAGTAAACGTAACTATGTTTGCATTTCGAAATAAAAAATAAATAACTTAAGACTGTTTTTTTTATTATGACAACAAATATAATCAACATCTCATAAATATAATACTTTACAACTAACTTTGGAGGTACATAGAATTGTTCTACTAATGACTCGGTATTGACTTGAGCGCATTGGTTATATAGCTTTTAGTTTATCTGCTATTATCACTAGCAGTGCCGTGCCGAGGAAAAACAGACCGGGGGGTATGACCGCTGTTTTGCGGTCCGTCTCATCTGCAATGACACAAGTACATAATTTAATATCTAGCATGTATGAGTTAAGATAAATATTGATGTAGAATCGTTCGACATTTAATTAAATGTAAAGTAATGTTGGTCGAATGATACAGTAATGTATTTTCAATAGATGTTGCTAGAGAAATTCTTAAGGAGCTACCCAAAAAAGCAGTTACATTCCTGGCTAGTCTGTTTAACGGAATATTTAGAACGGGCTATGTTCCTAAACTATGGAAAATTTCCCTAATCATTATGCTTCATAAACCTGGCAAACCAGCACATGATGTCACATCATATCGACCTATAAGCCTCACACCAGTGTTATCCAAACTCTGGGAAAGAATTTTCTTGCCCAGACTCAAATCATTCATGGATGAGTGTGACCTGATTCCTGTACACCAGTTCGGTTTTAGAAAGTCACATTCAACTACTGAACAGGTCCACCGAGTCTACCACGCAATACGTCAGGGTTTCGAGAAGATGGAATACACCTCTGCGGCATTTCTAGACGTGCAACAGGCCTTTGATCGTGTCTGGCACAAGGGGTTACTATACAAAATAAAGGAAAAGCTTCCACACTCAGTGTTTCCCATCATAGCTTCGTACTTGGACGATAGGCAATTTCAAGTAAAACAAGGAGACGAAAGATCTAGTCTGTATAACATCGAAGCTGGTGTTCCACAGGGATCGGTTCTGGGACCCATTTTATATAATATTTTCACATCTGACCTGCCAACTACAGAAGGTGTCACGGTAGCGACATACGCAGACGACATTGCCTACCTGGCCAACGCCAAAGAACCAGATATCGCCAGTAACAAACTACAAAAAGTGTTAGACAAAACGAATACCTGGCTGCAAAGGTGGCGTATTTGCGCCAGCGCCCAAAAATCAACCCATATTACTTTCGCCTTGAGGAGAGGAGACTGCCCCACAGTAACTCTGGGGGAAACAACACTTCCACACACAGAATGTGTTAAATATCTTGGCTTTTATCTGGACAGAAGGCTCACTTGGAAGACACATATAAAACGAAAAAGAGACCAACTTAATGCCAAATATAAAAACTTGTATTGGTTGATGGGTCGAAACTCAGTTCTATCTTTGGACAACAAACTTCTTCTGTATAATTCTGTACTAAAACCTATATGGTCATACGGCATCCAACTATGGGGAGTGGCGAGCAAAAGCAACACAATGTGCCTCCAAAGAGCTCAAAATGCCATACTGAGGACAATCGTTAACGCAACATGGTTTACACGCAATGATGAAATCCATGAGTATCTCAACACTCCTACAATACTCCAGGAAATCAACAAACACAAAAAGCGTTATACTGATCGTTTAGCTGTGCACCCAAACCCCTTGGCTGTCAAATTGCTGGACAGCAGCGAATCAGTCAACCGACTTAAGCGAGGTCAAGTAATCTGAAGAGGTAGCAGGGACAATGGCCCCTGCACCTGAAACGCCAACTAACATGCAACCAAACTGATAAAAGTCCAGAAAGGACTGATGGCAGTTACTTAACAAAAAAAAAAAAAAAAAAAAATAGATGTTGCTGACGTCACCTAAACGACGTAATTAATATGAACAGATCAGATAAAGTTATTTCTTATAATTCCTATTAGGTACTATTTTATAAATGCTAGTTTAATGAAATTTGGTACAGAGATAAAGAATCAAAATCGGTCATCCTACTCCAGTCTGAACTTTAATAGTAGGATATAGACTACCCATTTAATAGGGTATTATTTGTCTGATCAAGCGTTTTTTAAATTTCGACCTACATGGTGGTGAAATAGAAGTTCTTATGGAACAAAGTTAGTTATTTATAAAGTCTAATGAATACTATAATTTTGTTACCAGGGCAAATTTTCTTTACTTCTTCACTACCATCCGTAGTCCACGCCATACACCTATTGAGCGCCTCTTCCCATCGGACACGTTTCATGTCACGTTCTGCAAAGGGATTTAGTAAAAACGTATAACAGTTATAAAAAACGCATATCAGATCAAAAATATAATTTATCAAAAGAGGTGTATGATCGCGTTAGGGTTGTCCTACACTTATCTACGCGGACTCGGCTTTGACCAGTTGGTAAGAAAAATAAAAAGAAATGTGTTGACGGCGACTCGGACGACACAACGCCGGCCGGCGGTAATTCACAAGTCGGGTCAAGCCGTTTCCGCGTCTATAGGTGTATTGAGACTTAGGCTGATATTCAGAAACGAGACTCAACATGAACTTATGCTTCCGTATGTCAAAATCGAGTGCTTACGTTCAAATTTGTATTCAGAGATGTTCGGAACACTGCTTAAACTTCGCGTAAACTATGCTAAGCCTATAATATCGGTTACTTTAGCTGTCTAAGCAGTGGATCTAGCGCCACCCGGCGGACAAAGCTGTAGTTATTTTTGGTAGTTTGATAATTATATTTTTAATTACTTAGATTTATTAAATAACTGTTTCATATCATTTTATTTTGTTTTTTATAGAATAGATAATATGCCGATGTAAGTAAATATTTTTACCTTACCATATAACTTTACATTAAATGTGTATGTATAGTCTGTTTTTTAATCTCAGAGACTAAAGTGACATTACGTGGGATACCAGTTTTTTGCATTTCTTAAATAGTAATGTGCTTCTATCGAAAATTATCGCTAATAAATTTAAGTGTCGGTTTTTTAAATTAGGTTATCCTGAAAAAAATAGTAGGTCTTATTTAAAACGTAATAATCATGAGTCGGATTAGGAAAATCAACATAGTTTATCTAAAACTTTTTTACAACGATTGATATAGTTTTCTAATACTTTTTTACCTCGTTGGAACATAAGACTAAATTATTAAAGTCCTTTCTTAGTTTTTTTTTGGTAGGTAATTTTACGTCATTTGGTACTTAAAACTCTACGACGACTTACCTTTCATAGACTTTATTGTGCATTCGGACAATTTTAATTAATTTTGGCTTTAATTATACGATTTGGAATAGGAAATTTTTAAGCTAATCGTCTAAAAGTTACGATTCAACAAACCGGTATCGTAGGTACAACCCTATACAAAAAAGCTGGTATCATTATTAGTAATTTTGACAGTTGCATGTGTCAATCTAGTCTCTGAGATTAAAAAACGAACTATAGTGCTTTTATTGTGAAACCTCATCTACTTTAAAATGTTATCATTATTATAAAAAAGATATTTCTTGGCGAAAATAATAGATGTTAGCGCTGTTTACTGTGACAATGTTGCAACAGAAACAATTTCTATCTCAGATATTGTTGTTTCGCTCACTCTTATGACATTACATATATTGCTATCCTTTATTTATAACAGAGCGTAGGCTAAGTTAAGACGGACGAAGTTTGAGACGTACTATGTTTCTGAATACGACTTTTTAAGATGCGGTAAGCCGATTCTTGTCTTAGACTGATCTAAGCCAGTCTTACATGAATATCTCTGAATGTCAGCCTTAGATCCCCCACACACCGGTGTTATTGACACCGGCATCAGGAATTTGCTAACATAAAAACAATTTGCTAATTAGTCGCCAAATATCAGAATCTTACTGGTTCAAAAGTTATAAGCATTTCTAGGTGACCGACCTAAGGATAATCTGCCCAGCTTGGTCACATTTACATCCCAAAAGCTAGGGCACCTAGGGAAGATCGGTTTTCTCCCAAGTCGCAATTTTCAGAAGATTTAAGCTATAGTCCAAGAGCTAGATCAAAGTTTACGAAAATTCTATTGTTATGACAGATGAAGGTATGTAGATGTATCCTTTACCTTCTGAAGATATAACTGACACGAAGGTGTCGGCTGGTGGCGCAGGTGTAGATGTAGGCCACACCCGCAATGCTCGCCCCGCGACTATGGCAGCTCCGAGAGCGGTACTTTCCATCATTAGAGGTCGAATCTAAAAGTAATTTCAAACAGTTATTGACTACAACTAGCACAACAAGACAAAAAAATTGCAGATAATAATAATAATATTTTGGCCATTGATTATTAGAAAATAATAAATGCAATGCACCTAAGCAAACACTACCTCCTGATGAGTTCCCATTACATTACTTGGCAGATCGTTTAATACAAACTTTGTTCTATTTTTGAATTTATCTGATGGTTAGCGGCTTTCCAGAGGTGGCAAAACGTAACGTAAAAAAATGTTTAGCAAAAAATTGCAGTTTAGCAGATCAGTTAGCTTATTCACTTTGACTACTAATGTGAGCCTAAACATACCACAGGGATACCAAGAATATCTGCTTGCATTTGCATGAGAAGGCTATTCTGCGCCATGCCGCCGTCAGCAAGCAGCCTCCTCAACGGCGCGCAATCTGCCGCCATCGCGGTTGCCACACTACGCGTTTGATGGCATACTGATTCTAAAGCTGCTCGAACTATGTGTTCTCGACGCGTCTTATCACTTAAACCACACATTATCCTGTAAAAGTACATACTTCAAGTAAAATTAGGTATTTCGCTTCATGGCCGGGGAAGTAGCGTGTGCGCATCAATACCTAGACTTGAATACATTTATTTGAAATCATATAGAATACCTATCGTTGAGAAGCGGGAAGCTGACGGATACAGGCAATGTAGACTTTAGCGGTCTATTAATCGTAAATTTATTATGAAGAGGCGGGGGAGGGGGGCATTGTTTACCTACCCTCTGGCGTCTCTCTTCCAGTAAGGTGAATATAAACCATTAAATGCTGGCACAAAACAAATGCTTCCTTCATCATCGTCATTTACCTCCGCGGCCATGACCTCTGTATCTTGTATATCAGTTATGAGCCCCAAGCCATCTCGTAGCCACTGTAATGTGTCACCTATACAAATATAAATCTTTTATTTATGATGCTTTATGTACAGAAAAGTACAGTACAGTATCAAATCAGCAATTCTTGTTCTTGGAACCTTGTTTTTAAAATGTTCTGTTTAAATAATTAGTTTATTTAATGACACTTTGAATTACCTGCTATGGCCACAGATCCCTCTAACGCATAAACCGGTGCTGCATCTTGGCCGAGTTTATATGCCACTGTAGTTAGGAGACCTTGTTGTGAGTGAATGATCGAATCACCTAAAAAAGGGTTGTATGAAAGGTATAAAAATTAAACATAATTTAGTGATACTTTTAGTAACCTACATACCTGTATTGTATAATAAAAAGCATCCGGTGCCGAAAGTGCATTTGACTTGACCAAATCGCATGCATCCTTGTCCTACTAGAGCAGCTTGTTGATCTCCCAGACACTGAAAATTGTGGTGTGTACCTACTTAAGTATGACCCTATACAACTTTCGCATTACAGATAAAATGTTTTAATTAATTTGTTAAGAATCTATTGCAAACTTTAACATGATCAGCTTATAGCCCTTTTATAACTTAGTACACCCAAAATCACCCTGCCTCTGTAGACTAGCATTCCTATTGTTGACAACAGGTTATGGAATGCCTGAAATAATTTAATATTACGTGAATTTGTGTTGTAATAGGTTAATATACTTAAATAAAAAACACTCAATATTCCATGAAAAACTTAATCAAGCACATGATTAAAAACAGCCTACCTACTGTATGCTCTGGATGAAATTGTATTTGAAAGTGCCGAGAAGCAGTGCCAGTGGTAACAAGATAGATATAAAGGACATTAATTTCTACATAGGACATATTCTACATTTTTAAATGTGCCCTCTGCGGGGCGACGCAGAATGAAATTTAAGATGAATGTTTTTATACAGATTGTTATTTTACTTGCCCATATAGATTTACAGTTACAGATAATACAAACACAGGAAAAACATTAACCTCCTGTAAACTTCGCCGTAGATACTCTGGTAAAATTAATAAAAACTGACCCCAGCTATAGGCACGCCAAGAAGGGATCCTGTAGAAATGTATCCATATATTTCAGCGGAACTTTTAATCTTTGGTAGAATCTCTATTGGTATGTCGAAAAATCGTAACAATCCTTTGTCCCATTGTAGACTCCTTAATGACATAAGCTGAGTTCGTGAAGCATTTGTAACATCTGTGACATGGGTCCCACCATGACTGCCTCCTGTGAGGTTCTGTAAACAACATAAATATCTGAATCAAATATAAAATAGTTGTAATATATTCAATACTCGCTCCTGATCTCTCTCCTCGAGTGATCCTCTTAGCCTATGGGCCACATTTCGTGGTTTGTTAATTTTCGCAAATAAATATTTATATAGCCTAGATGCCATAGTTCCGGTGTTTGTTTCTATTTCTGTGTTATTTACAGCTGTAACCCGAAAGCAAGTCTATGTTTTTAAATAGACCAGCAGGTTTTAAAAAGTTTTCATCCGTTTTTTATGATAATTATGATGAATGCTTGTTTTTTCATCAGCCATTTCAAAGAAAAGAAAGTATTTTTAAATTTGTTAGGTAAATGTTCAATAGTTCAGTAAATAAAAATAATTTACCCAAATCAACCAGGAGTCCACAGTGCCTGCCATACATTCCCCAGCTTTTACAGAATCTTTTACAGCAGATACATTATGTAGCAGCCATTTAAGCTTGACAGATGAGAAGTATGTGGATAAAGGAAGCCCGCTTGTTTGTGTGACAGCATTAATGCATTGTGCTCCTTTTGCTTTTATGAGTTCATCGACAATGTCTGATGTTCTCACATCTAACCATACTGAAATAAAAATATAGATATTTATTTATTTGTCATCACAATCACACTATCATTACAGGATCCCATCCCAATGCGGTAATGTGGTCTTTACAATTTAGGTACTCACCTCAATAAATAGCATTAAAATAATAATAATAATAATAACAATAAGAAAATACATTTTACATGAATTAACAATAAATAAACAATATTATGGGACATGCAAAAAATATAATATAGACATGCATATGAATAGTACAATTATTCGAGAAATCATATTTTGTCTTAACTTATTTATTTGTAGCAAATTTTTTAAATTCAATTTATTAGGTACTTTGTCACTACAATCCTGTATATTGAAACTGATCACAGAAATAGTTTTTTCTGCTAATTCATTTGCATGGATGTGCATCCGATCATTTATCCTGGGGATTATTCCACACATAGAAATTCATAAAGTAACATAATTTACCTCTTAATATTGCAATTGTTATAGACTAATAAAATAGATAAATATAGTACATATTTGAAGGAAAGTTTCTAGCAAAATTTATTGTTTTCTTACCTATGGCACTATAAAGAGGTTGACCAGTAACTGAGTTCCATACTATTGTAGTCTCTCTTTGATTTGTGATACCAATACCAACCACATCTTCAGGGTTGATATCTAACTTCCTTAGATTATCAGTAGTTACCTGTATTTTGTAATAAACAATAAGATTGAAATTAAATTTTATGTTCAGACCTATTTTGGTTAATTCCATTATTTTAGTCAATATACTCGTCAGATTGTATAAATGACTGTGTATACTTTAAAATTGATTGTGTCTTATAATCTTACCTCAATACATTCTAAAACCGCATTTAGAATTTCTAGAGCATCCTGTTCAATCCACCCTTCTTGAGGACTAAAGCGTTTTAATGATATTTGGTGGTAGGTTAATACTTCAGATGTATTTGCTGCAAAAACCTGTAATTTTGTTACAATTATATCAATTGTATTTTATGCTAGTGTTATATTTATCAAAAATAATAGGTAGGTACTTACCAGAAACTTTACATTCGAAGTTCCCTCGTCTACAGCACCAATTAGGGGACCAAATCTGCCGAATTGCCGCATATTAACTTAGGAATTACATAGTGAAATATTATTTATTTTATTGAAGCACAACTCCACTTTTTATGCAAAGAAATTCCTTTTAAGCATTATTTCTCTATTCTCTTTAAATTATTATACTCTTTGCTCTTGAATGGATCAGCTGATCTTAGGTCTGAGCTTTTCGTAATCAATCATTATCATTTTTTTCATAGCAAGGGCAATGCCGATTGCCGAGTGAAAAAGACATCTCAGTGACATTTGACAATGAAACTAATCTGTCAAACTTCGTTACACTTCCGATTTGACATTAACCATCATTTTGACAGAGGCTAAATGAATATTATTTTAATTATAGGGGCTGACTCAAGTTTACCCAGTCCACCCATAAGTCCACCCCTAACCATAGACCTTAACTGTTTCTGAATGGTTTCTGAAAGAACGTTTTTTTGCAGAGCTGCTCATTACTACATTACAGTTGTTTACTATTTCGATAATATTTCGATAGCACGATAAGCAGCAAATTATAACTCAAATACTTTATTGTTGGCTTTGTTAAAATTAACCAACTTGCTATAGTGGCGCTACCAATTTTCACGGTTTTCAACGGACTTTTTTACTATACAATTATACATTAATGGGCCTCCTTGTCCTTGTCTCTACGCTCCATTCATGAAAGTATTGTATCAATCAAAAACCTTTATTATGAGGTCGTACGCAGGGTTGGATTCAGACCCTAAAAAAATTATGCTACATGGACAATAAAATAATACTATTTGTCCAAAATTATACTACGTTTGAATTTTCACGTTTTTTTACCGTAGGTATTTTTAATGTTTAATGCTTTGACGTTTTCTTTTTCCCCACAAGGATAAAAATGCATTCTTAAATCGTAAATAATTTTTTTTATACAGTTGAGGCGTAAGGCGTATTAATTACATAAATGGAAGTACCAATTTTTTTTTTTTAGTTTATTTCAAAAAAAGATACCAGGATTTCTAATTAGCTAAAAGAAATTATAGTAACTGAAAATATTAATTGGCACCTCTTTATATCGAAAATCTTTTGAAAAACGAGTGCTTAAAGTATTTTGATGATACTCCAAAAGTGACCAAATAAATGTGTAATACAAATAATTTTTAGCGACAATTTTTTTTTTCTGACGCTAACACCCACGCAAAAGCCGCCACTTCTAGCAACGAAGTCGCTAAATTGGCAACACTACGTTTGTATTTGGTAATCCTGATTAGGTATTGCCGTACATACAGAAATTCCCAACATTTTAGGATAAATATTAATAAGTAAACGGGCTCACTTAATACAAATCGGTCGACATCAAAATAATAGTATTTTCGCGTAGTATAGTGGCATTACGATACTACATACTACACACTATCAAATAATGGTACAAATAGTATTATAATACTACGGAATCCAACACTGGTCGTACGTAATGGTCGTAACCGTTTTAAGCATGTTTTAAGAGGTGTATCTATCTAGGTACCTTCCATATTATATTATATATCTATGGTATTTATTTGGGACTTTTATTTATTTATTTATGGCAATTGATTTGGGACTTTTATTTACTGTCTACGTTTTACGTAGACGTTGACATGACATGATGACAGTGACACTGCCAAATTCACACTTCCACAGCAGTGAGCAGAGTAATAATTTAAATATTTTAAATTTTTAAATAAGAAGAAGAAGAAGAGCAGAGTAATTGTCAAAACAACAACAAGTTAACTGCGTCAAAACGGACAAAACTGAAACTATATTAGACAAAACAAACTATTTACTTTATTACAACACAATCTTAATCACAATAAAATAAAATATTTCTTGGTTATTGCAGTGCTTAAATTGAATACCTATTATTTGAAGCTGTTGTTTGCTGCGCACTCAACTGTATAAAAACTACAAGACTACAATAAAAATAGACCTTGTAAAATGTTACCTGAAATTAAACTTACCATATCTCAGAACGATAAATTATTTGAAACTGTTACCAAAACTATAGAAAAGCAGGGCTTTGTAAAATCATTGGAAGAATTTCAAGTAGCAGCTAATGCTGCATTATCAAAGATGATAGAAGATGTTGGTGATATTAGTAAAGCCGGTTAGTTTGACAACATCTTTACTAATTGATTGTTGCTGTAAGGGGTATGGGCAGTGTGGTATGAACAATGCACTGATGAACCATGACATATTATCCAGGAAGAGAAAACATTCGTAAAATTTGCTAATGAGTTTCCTTCTTATTGCCCATTCCTATGTATTTTGACTAAACAATATAAATAAATATTGTATTGATATAATATACTGACTATATTATGACTACCTACTTACAATACCAAATATACTGACTTTCTGACACTTGGTATGATATAATATTATAAACAATATAGTAAAGATATTTATGTATACCTACTTAAGATATTTCATTCAGCTGCAGAGCATGGAAGCATACATACTTACCTCACAGGACCAGCTAGAGACTATAGAATGTCACTTGCAACGGTTCTCACATTTTTTTTTGATAGAACATTGCAAAAAAATCCTAAAAAAACTGGTAATATATTGCACATTTAGAATTATAATTAATTCTTTTCAGGATTAATTTATGTTAATTTAAGATATTCTTATCTTGTGTTTTTGTCCAAGGTGGTGATGGCATGGATGATGATGATGATGAAGATAATGATGAGGATGAAGATGATGCTGATAGTTCACTATCACCCAGTGCACATAGTAAATCAAAAAAGAAAAAACATAGTTAACCAATTACTTAAGCATAATTCTCATTAAATCTGAATCATGTATTCCCTAGTAAATAATAGAAAATAATTCTGTTTATTGTTGCTTTTGAATGATTATGTACAATGCATTTTTGTACTTATATTATCAAATTCCTTTCTTTTATTTATTTAGTATTTACCTTTAAAATTGAAATTTTAGATTACTTAATCCAGCTAATAAACTGTACTTGTAATGAATTTAATTTCCAATATTACTTAGGTGTTATTTATATTCTTTTTTATAATAGCATTATAAGCTGGGTTTGGTAGGTACAAATAAATTTACCCAAATTCAAGTGAAAAACAACAAAAAACTTTAATTAAACTCAAAACACGCACAAATCAATGACTATGGTGACACTGTAGGGACTAGAACGCTTCACAATACACTGTCTCACTATTATTCACCATGATCTAAACTATTTGTGTCTTGTGCACAGAAAACATGATTATACCCTAGTTAGGGCCTGTTTCACAGCTTACTAATAAGTTCTCGTTAAATTCATTAACAGAAATTATTCCTAAGTTACCTTTCTTGAACTAAGTCAGGTCTAAAGTTCTAATGAAGTTAAATAAAAATATAAGCTCTAACACGAGGTAGCTGCTGCAAACTGTTGAAGGTTTCCTTCGACTGTCTTCAGTTTCCATTCTCAGATCAACTCTCTAGGAGCTCTCTAGAGCTAACTTCATGCCACAATATAATGGACACATTATATTGTGGCATGAAGTAAGCTCAAACACAAAGTAGCTGCTGTAAACCGATAAGGGGTTTGCTTCGACTGTCTTCCGTCGCCATTATCAGGTCAACTCTAGGTGTAGTTGTAAGGTCATCAGAACTATGTGTGCCAATTTTCACCACAATCGGTTCACAGGTGAAAATTAGAAAATTCAGAAACCCTTACTTTACTACCCTAGGGAAGGAAACTAGAACCTCATCCGGTATTCGTCGGTTAAAAATCATATCGTAGTATAGGTTCATCTGCTTTGTGCTAATTAACCTACCAATTACTGGGATAGACAGGATGGAATGATATTATGGGTATTTTTTAGTCAAAAACATTTCCTGATAACATTATTTTTAACCCCCGACGCAAAAACGACGGGGTGTTATTTCAAAAATAAAATGTTCACTTATTTTTCGTGTATTTTTATTCAATTATCTTACTGTCTACAGTAACAAGTTTGATACTTGTTTATTTACAATTAGTTACCTATTTACATCTCGTAACATTATTTTTATTACATTGGTATTCATGATTTGATGTCTATTTGCTTTTAGTTTACAAAGTAGGTAGGTCCATACATCTGAAGATCTCTACTTTCTCAAATATCCATCTTTAATAAAGATCAATTATCCGTATGTAACTATGTATAGATACTTTAAGTAAGCGATCATCTGAAATGAGCCATAACCGATACATGTTAAATAAGCTTAGCGAGCGAATTCAATTTGACGACGTCTGTGGTCTAGTGGTTCGAGTACCGAACCGCTGATCACGAAGTCATGGATTCGATTCTACAGATCACAAATATTTACATGATGAGTGTAACAGTGTTTGTGTTCGTCTACGTGTTTCTTATGTATTTACAAAAAAAGTATATAAGTATTATATCCATTGCCTAGTACAAGTCAGCTTAGTTTAGGACGAGATGGTGCTGTGTAAAAATGTCCCAAGAATATTTTTTTGACGTTTTTAGATAATGATATTACTTAATCACTAAAACAAAAGAAGACACAGTAAAGAATACCTAGGTGTTAACAATGCTGGGAAGAAATACCTTGCTTGCTATACCTAAAGAATACTACCCCGCTCGTAGTTTGTCCGACATGGCTCTATAGGTATGTGGTTTTATCTGCGAATTACTTACTTACATAAAATGATTTGACGAGATTGTAAAGTGAATATACCAATTTTTCTCTCAATTCGCATCTTTTATTTATTGCTTAATTAGGTACTATACCTATCAATAACATATACTAAAAATAAATAGATGTTTGAACTTAATTACATATATCATATAACAACTTCTAATGGAATGACTTTGATCACTTGATTGAATATTTTAGGAAAGGTACCTGATACCCTTTATTACTTACTAAATCAACTATCTATAGGTATACCAACCTACCTATTATATTAATGTGACAATTTTTTTATGTATCACTCGTAAATAGAATGTTCCATCGCGGCATATTGATAATGGTACCTACAGTCACAGCTGCATACCTGAAGACTAAGGCAAAGGTGACTGATGTACAATCTATGTACGTCGTTTTTAATAATTTCATACATATGTAAATCCAATAACATTTTAGATTCACCATACCTGGGATTTGTAACCAGGTAGTCAAATTGACCAGTCGCGCTTGTGAATACTGGACCAATGAGCCAATGTTGATATTGTATCCATGACCAACCAACATCGGGATTTAACAATATTAGGTATCAATATACTGCGATAACATGCGTAGTAGTCGTAAGTATTATTTCAATATTCACATTTGTGTCATACTTTTACTAGATACATTTATAAAACTTAATACTGGTTGTGTTGGATCTACAATCTACAATTTAATTACACAGTGCTATACAGATTTTGTGTGCATTGTTTGAATCAATTAAACTAGGTACATCGTTACACAAAAACGTATTTACACAAAGTTGTTTCAAACAGCCAATTTGAATGAAAATTGAATCACAATTATTATAAAAAATATACAGCACTCACAGTGTGACACTCACAAAACTGTGCCAGCACTACTTATGTACGTACTTCAATTTATTGTAGATCGAGTGCGGTTCCTGCCTCATAGTAAATTAATGATAATCATGATGGAATGTCGTCTTGTTTTATAATCTCACTGGCTTGTTTATTCTTGATATCAAAGTATCTTTCATGCTATTGTAGAAAGTAGGTATGTTCTTATTTCCTAATTTTCAGACTAGTTTATAGCAGTTTTGTCGTCCGTTTGCTCCGATTCCGAGCAGCAAATATCACATCCATTCACACCGCATTCACATAAAGATGTAGGACGTATGGAGTTTCGCAATTTCTGAAAAAATAAATAAAATATGAGTTAATATTATTTTATCCTAAAACAGATGTATCGCAGATGATTCACTTAGGTATGTTTGATAATATAGGTATGTTCATTGTTTACGAAACTGTCACTCAACTGTCTGCGACCTACCTCTCTCCAATTGTTCCCAGGCGACGCGATCACGATGAAGACGGCATACACAGGTATGCAGAGCAATGAGAGAGACGCGATGATCCAGCCAAGCACTTGCGCCCATGTTGGATATTGGTACTGCCGGTAGCTGGGCGGCGTGTAGTCCACTAGACTGGCTACCCACAGCGCCAGTAGCAGTGCTGGTGTAGCTACCAGCCAACATACTCGGAAGTATAGCGAAGGCCGGCGACCTGAAAGCAAAAACCAAAGAAGATGTTAAACGTGTCCTTCAAAAATGTAAGGTGCGATTACAATTGTAAAGATAAGACGTTTTCCCCCCCCAATTTTATAATATGTATACAATTCAAATGAGATATTAAAGATGCCACGGCAGAAACACATCAAACCACAACACATGTGTCCGGAACGAAGGCTTTCCTCGTTAACTAGTCTTTACAATTTGTTTGACTTGAGTTAGACAAGCGACTTCTAAACTTTAGAACATGCCAGAAATATCTTTAACTTTATGAACCGTCTAGTGATAAATTCATAAAATATACTACCTACAATTTAAAATACGAACTAGTAGGTAAAAAAATCCCAGCTAAGGATCCCCGGCGACTTTTCTACGGAACCCACTTAGGAATAAGTGCTCCAGACTGGTAATGAATAACTCGGGTACATAAAAGAATATCTAAAACAGTATTTGCCTTTACACAGTATAGCTATTTTCAGTACATAGTCAGTTTTTTTTAAAGAGACACATTTTATGATTTTATTTCTAGTTACTGGCGGTCATTCAAAATAGCCACAATAGTAGGTCATTTGAAACTGCCTGTCATATAAATGTAACGCTTATTTGAAAATGATTTGCTCGTCTTCTGTTTTGTTAATCTCAGTTGTAACGCGCGTAAGATTTCTTCAAGGCTAATTATTTCATCGTCATGTATCGCATATTGTATTATATCCGATAACACAACTATAAACCAGGGTGTGGTTATTTGTAAGTATTGATAAAACACCTAACAATGGTGATGAGTCATCGTTATTAATATGCATTTTATATATGAAAAAACGTGATTATTATCTTCGAGAGTAACTAGAAATAAAAACGGAAGTTGCGCTGGAGGAAACAGAGGACATCCCGTGTGACGTCACTGTATATGTAGCTATTGTTGTTCACCAGCAGATTAAGTAGGTATGTGCTTATGAGCAGGAAGCAGTCGTTAGTTCATTATTTAAACTGAAATTTACCAACCTGTCATTTGTTTAATATTCCTAGAAAGTCTACCCACTCCGTAGAACCAAGCAATAGCCACCACTTCAAAGAAGGCGAGATAAGTGATGCTGAGTGAGGCGGCATAGTAATCCATCAGTTGGAACACATATATACCACTGTGTATAATGTGCGGCAACCCGAACACTAGCGACACCCCACATACGCACAGCACTAATAGTTCATGATACACGAGTTTTCTGCGTATCATATCTGGGAACCCATCTTGAATTGACGTCACTACCACTTCAACGATTGCAAACTGGAAATAGATGCAGACAAATTAATTCAACCATTAATTCGACGTAATTGTATGTTGGTATTTGTTGTTTTGATTATATTCACCTGGCTATTAAGTCCAAGACAAAGGAACATAAAAAAGAATAGTACTGCCCATAATTGAGAAGCCGGCATTTTTGCTATAGCTTGCGGATACACTACAAATAATAAACCAGGACCTGAAATAAGAGAAAAACACAAGTAAGAAAATAGTAACGTTTATCGTGAAATTAATCTTTGTTAGATGCACTTACTATCAGCGATGACATCCTTGACAGAGGTGTTTTGTTCAAAAGCTATGTTTCCGATAGTGGCAAACGTAAATATTCCCACGATGAGACTGGTTATTGCGTTGATTAGCGAAACAGCCACAGTATCATGGAGGAAGTTATTGTCAAACCGATTGTATGAAGCGAACATTATCATGGACCCGAAAGCTACTCCGATGGAGTTAAAAACTTGTGATGCGGCGTTAACCCATGGCCTTGACTGCTTCAAAAGTTCCCATTCTGGCTTGAAGAAGAATCTCAGGCCTTTGTCAGCTCCTTCGAGTGTTAATGAGCGGCCGAGAAAAACTATAATCAGCAGAAAGGGCAGTGTTGTGGTGATATAGCGTACTTTGGCGGAAGACTTGATACTTTTCCACAGAGCGAAGTAAACTAGCACCCAAGCACAGACCAAGCAAGCCGCTAACTCCCACCGCATTCCATTAGGGTATTCAATACCGGCACTCATGTTCAGTACCTTTTTCCTGAAAATACAAAATTAAAATTGTTTACTCAAGTGTTTTGTGAATAATTAGTTAAAATGGAGTGGTAGTTTTTACTGCAGTTTCGCCTTAAATACTCAAAGACAATAATAAAATATTCTCCTTGCATATACTTAAATATTGAAATACCTACTTTTCGCAGTATATAATCAACGTCAAAATAGTCATGATACTGGCTTCGATCTTTGATAAATATTTATTATCCATAACTGAGATATACTCAGTAATCTTTATTAGTCCTATTGACAAATGGCGATACCTCATGTTTTTGGCATTGCATTGTGTAATAATAATATATGTAGTATTATTCATATCCGGAGTCCAAAGTTGACGGCAAGTACTAGGTATGTTTGGTGAGTAGGTATTTTTTTTGACTAGGTTTCATAATTCTTAGAATATTTAAGTACCTAGTACCTTATCATTGGTGCCATGACTAAAAAGATTAATAAGAAAGGGGAAGTGCCAAACGACTTCACGTGCATCGTGAATAAAAGTGTAACCGATACTTGCATGTTTGCGTGATTACTTTATCTTGATACGTGGGCATTTATTACCTGCAGCAATTTTTTTTTAAAGAAAATTATAATACTTATCTACTTTATATAAAAGTGTATTTTTTCTTTCAAACCAATACATACTCGAAAAATTGTTCGGTGGGTGTCTGAGAGCCGTTCGGCTTGGTCATGTTGTGGTTAGGCACCCAGCACTGCGCTGTGTTCCATCGGTTGGAGCAACTGGCCCACGGCTCCTCTGTCTTGAACGACGTGAAGAAATAGTATATTGCCCACGCTATTATTACAGCGTAGTAGGTGGACATTAAAAATGAGATCACTACGCTTGCTAAGCCCGCACCTGAAATTTTATGAACATTATAGGTATATTGGAAATTTTTCCTTTTATGTGTACTACCAATATCTTTTATAACAAGAGCAGTGTACATTATTACGTGAACTCACCTTTAAAGAGTGGGCAGATTTGTGACAGGGCGCCAATGGGACCGTGAGCTGTATATTGGCCCACAGCCAATTCCATGAAAAGCATTGGCACACCGCATACTAGGAGTATTATGAAATAGGGTATGAGGAAGGCTCCTGAAACAATTATCTTTTATTATTGTGGGTGTATCAGTATTGATTGGATATGTGTTGACTGTTGGTATTCATAGTTTAGGTAAACTTTAAACTGAATATTAGAAATCTTTGTTTGAAATATGTATGTTCGTAGTACAGTGTTATGTCTAACCTAATTATAACATGACGCGCCTGTATTCCCCGAAGGGTTAGGCAGAGGTATACTAATGTACTAATAGGAAGTAACAGTACTGCCATCGACCGTACCAATCATGACCCCGAGCTGCTACTGGGAATCTTACCGAAAAACCTATCAACACTTAGCACAATTCGGGAAGAGAACCTTCTCTAGCGTAGTACTCTAGCGTAGCAGTCGCGCTTGGGACCACTAGACAAACAAGGCAGTCAACCAGGCAGGCAACGTAGTTATAATCTTCTCTAACATATAAAGCAGAATCGGGTTAGTTGAACCATTTATAACTAAAGAACGGCTGAACCGATTTTTATGACATTTATTCATATTCTCGTGCTCATAATAAGTTCGCACAACATTAAATTTATTGATTCTGAGACTGTACAAAGTTTACAGGATCATCCAGTTTATATGTTTAAAGTACCTGGATTATTATTAGGTTTTCAGAAGCCGTTTAGGGTTCCCTTCAAATTTCTTTATAAGTGAGCACTATCTAGTTATTAAAGCCTAAAGAAACACTCGTACAGGTTGTTGGCATAATGGTAGATAATGTGAATGACCGCTACAAGATGGGTGAGTATTGAGATGATTATCTCAAATTCGCAAGATCCTCTGTAAAGGGGAATTGAATCGACGGTCCCACCGTCAAGTTCATCCTGCTATTAGGTACTATGCAGTCTACCTACCTATAATGTGAGATACAAATACCTACAAGATAACAGTCAACAATGTAGGTTAAAATTTATCAAGGAATACAATTATTATAGTGTTTAGAATATAGGTAGGTAGGTACTATCCATATTTTACGGACTATAGATAATGGACGTACTTATATAATATTTCTGTTAACATTCAGACACACTTTCACATAGAGCTCTTTTTGTTATGTTACATTAAATAATATCTTAGACCCCACGTGATAATAAATTAGTGCCATGTGGGAGAATTCTGGAAAACTGGACACTGAGGTAAAAAATTAATAATACCTAGTACATGATTGTGTTGATGGTAATTGGTTGTAGGTACATTGGACTTTACAATAATACATTAATGACTCATCCATATCATCAAAGGTATTAAAAAACTAGCTAGTAACAAACTTGTAATATGACCGCTCTTAACTTCATACCTACTAAAATTTCCCATAATCGCAACGATTATAAGAGAATATGAATTATGGCCGTTATGATTGAGTAAGTATCGGTAGTTTGTTTACGTAATATAGTAGGCCGTAGATTAGAACATAATGCAGCCATCGCTTCGTGTACGCGCAGCGTGCGGCTGAATAAGTATCATTTACTTATTCAGCCGCATTTGGTTAGATTGGAAGCCGACCCGGACATGGTTGGGAAAAAGGCTATGAAGAAGAAGACAAGTAATGCAGCCATCATGTGCCGAATCAATAATAAAATTATATATTAGGTATTATACATGTGTAACTATAATATATAATTTTATTATTGAAATCCCTACAATATAATAAAGGTTATTTCATAAGTATTCAAACATTTTAACATTATAATTTATAGGGATGTTTTAACAAAATTGCTAACGTAAAAAACAATTAAAAATCCTATTAGAATCATTTTCGACTTTTACGCGGACGTAGTCGCGGGCATAAGCCAGTTTTAAATATAATAAAAACGGATCCGAGGTAGACAGTAGATAGATTGGTTCAACAAAACATAATAATAAAATGATGATAAAGCATTACCTACAAAAAGGGGTGGATGTCTCAGACAAATGACGCTAATTTTCCTGATAAGTTCTCGTTAAATTATCTACTTGGTAGATAGTATAACTGGAACTTACTGGAACTGGTACATACATTTGTTTCATTTTTCATTTATCTGGCGGTTAGTTATCCAGAGGTGGTGAAACAGGCCCTCTAAGTCTATTATATAGTGTTTTTGTGTCTACACCACATAATATAGACCTAAAAGGACGATCATTATTTTTTTTTCCTAACTAATATATGAGGTATACTGGTATACCGTTGTATTAATTTAGATAATATCGGAAGATGTTACCGTTTCTACTTGATATATCTGACAGTTTTTTTGGATCATCATTGTGCCGATAATTGCAGCCTTGATAACAACTAGTTGACCTACAGGAACTGGCGTAATTAGTCTAGCCGTTTGCTCATCCTATTATGTGTACCAATGTAGGTATGGTTACAGTTATTATTGTTATGTTTGATGACCAGTAAACAGCAGTTTGTATTTGTTATTGTTTAGCTTTAGGCACCGTTCGTTAGAACATGTTCATGAGTATGTAGATATATTATTTCTTCTCACTTATGTATTTCTTGTGAATGACTGACTGCCTTCTAAGAAAATCTCTACAATACATACATATATGTTATACCGATTGTACTACCTACTATTATAATTTACCGCGCGAATACTTATCAGTTTATATTTATTCATCACCGTCCTGTGTTGTTCAAACAATTTGTGAATATTAACATTAATTCCCCGCTTTCCGATAAATAATTATCATCAAAATCAATCCTGTCTCATTCAGTATCCATTCCCTCTTCAGATAAGTTGTAAGTACTATAAGTACCAACTGAAAGCAGTATAACAAAATGAAAAATGTTTTATGGCTTTATAAACAAATTGATATGATTTAAATATCTGTAGTGATTTCTATATTTATCTTGTAATAAATCATTTGATATCTTGTAAATACGTCTAGCGGTGTCAAATATCAGTGTACCGTAGGCATCAGCTGTAATTCACACCGCTTTGTGGTGTTGTTGGATCGTGTTGGTGCCTCGGTGTCAACGAGCCTGTTAGCACGCCGCGACACAAACAACGATCGGACACGATCTCGCGCTCGTGTGTACATTACTTGTTTTACCTTGGTGACTAACTTCTTTCCTGCTATTTGAAATAATAATTTTCTGCGCCGTCTATGGCGCTGTCGTTAGTCTGTTCAAACAATAAAAAGGCAAATGCTTATAATATTATTTATGTTGTTTAAATGTTCGGTGAACATGAGTTTGTCATAGTATACTTGCTATACCTACATTACTTATACAATATACGATGCTCTACACTGACATCTTGTTAAATAATAGTCGTGACGTTATTAAAGATAATGCAATCATTTATATTTAAACCACCTACATAATGACAATAAATAACCTCTTTAAATTTAAAATTTTACTTTAATTTATTTTTAGTCAACGGGGGTGTGGCATTATTTCCTATTATGGTAACAAGATAATTTTAAGGTCACTAGTGACGACTAACAGAGAAGTGTTAAAAAGTCGATATATTAGCATGTGATAAAAACATAATCGATGTCCTCATGGTCATTTCAATTGTGTCCACATTTCGTGCTTAGATAATTTTTACTTAGTGTAAAGTAGGTACCAAACAATTTGTGTTCACTTAATGCAAAGTCACGACGGACACGATCGTCTTTTGTCGCCTTAATGAGTTAATTTACAGAGGCCGAGACGATGTGTTATTAGCGCAACTACCACGTAACGAAAATCAACTCGTCCAAATATACGATACGAGCAAACAAATAATATTTAGTAGTGTCTATGTGGATTCAGGTGGGTGTGATCCGTAGCGAGGATTTGTGGGTTACTGACACACGATATTTGTCGGGTGCAAACCCGGAAAAGACTTAGGCTGAGATTCAGAGAAGAGACTCAGCATGAACTTACGCTTCCGTATGTCAAATTGTAATACAAATTTGACATACGCAAGCCTTACTTTACGCTGAGCATCGTCTCTGAATGTCAGCCTTAGTTACTATACCTAACCTATGCGGGCCTGACGCCCAAAAGAATTAAGGCTTTTTTTCTGAAATATAGATATAGAGCTGGTTTCCACTCAGCTTGAGCTCAGCTCGAATTCGTATTGAATGTAGTTCAATGATAGGAGTCTAGTTCCCTTTACTTGCTATGGTATGGTATGGTATGTAGGTACAGATAAGTCCAGGCTGGCTCTACATAAAGGTAAATAGATAAGCACAATATCCTACCCTACCTTATGTAACTCTACATGTATCATCTAACTCTACATAATTATAACGCTCTACATCTATGTATAAGTAATAACTAATACTCGTATTGTATAAGTAGGTGTACCTACTCTATAGTCGTGTGACTCGTGTGATACTGCTACGAACTTAAATGATGGATTACTTTATATTGTCCGCTACATTATAAATATCGGGTTACGTAACAAGATAAACTCGGGTGCAAAGCTAATCAGGCGTGAGAGCGCGCTTTTGATTATTCATCATTGGGATATCATGCTTCTCCTTTATCATATAAAAATATATTATGATAGCTGACACCAGGGATCTTTATTGTCATCACTACCTTCCTTAAGGAAATGCCAAATTTAAATGTTTTGCAATTTGGATTTAGCGTAAAATAATAGGAACTTGCACATTTAGGACTTGTTTCACCATCACTGGATAGCCGCTAACCACCCGATTAATTAAATAAAGGAACAACATTTGTATGAGAATTAACATTAACTAAATACCTGGTGAAACAGAAGTATTACTGAGCCTCTAATACCCTAACGTGACATACGCAATTATTTCACTTTTGTTAAGGAAATATGACATCTCCCATAGGTAGCTTAAAACACTAGGTCAACTTGGTGGATTATAACTCGTCTGAATTGGGGAGTATCTCTATCTTCTGGATATAATTGATGGAGTGACGAAGGGACATTTACGGCAAAAGAGAAGCCGCAGCCGAAAACGCGCACCTTGTCTTGTATTATTTGACAATAGTGAAGGTTCGAATGGGAAGCCACTGGGAGCCGATCATTGTATGGAGGTGTGATCACAGCTAATGAGCTTCGAAATCTATGATAATTAGGCAACGTCGGTTCATAAGGTAGGTACTTTACCGTAGAAGTTATTTATTGTTTCTTATTTCAATTCAGATTTATTCTGAATGTTAATTCAGCGTGAATAACTGAAGCATGAGTTGCATGCGCAAAGTGCAATAGGTCGATTGATGTAGGTAATCGCAGTCAACAGCACGGGCCAACAACGAAACGTACTAACACTAAGCTATCCAGTAGGTAAGTATTTTATTTATTAAACAACAGGGGCAGCCAGTTGCAGTAACCGATGAAAAAGGTACATAGGTACAGTAGTTATGTAGGTATTTTTTGTTGAGTATTATAATCGGTAAATACAACACACAAATCTGTTTTCCTTAAGTAGATGATTTGATACCAATATAAAGTCGTTTTTTAAGCTTAAATATGGAAGATTTATAATCTGTCTTATTTTACATTTAGGGGCCTGTTTCACCACCTCTGGATAGCCGCTAACCGCCGGATAAATTAAAAAATAGAACAAAATTTGTATGAAATTATCTGCCAAGTAATTTAGAGGAACTTATCAGAAGGTAGTGAAACATATTATTATTAGGTACGTATTGCCCTCACCTCCTCCGCTTTTATAGCACAGATAGGGGAACCGCCACACATTTCCAAGGCCGACAGAGTATCCAACACAAGCCAATACGAATTGTATTTTGTTGGCCCAGAACGGGCGGCGGGGCTTCAGATGGGCTGTTGTGTCCTCCTCTTCCTCCTCGCAGTCACTCTCGTGCGAGGCGGTGTCCTCATCAGGTGGCCTGCACAAACAATTACAAGTATTTAGCTACTTAGTCCATTTGAAATTCAAAGAGGTTTTTATGCTAATGGGTACTACAACTACTACTGCTACTACAACTTCATTTAAACTAATAATAATCGTTCCAACTCAAATGTAATCGCAATTATAATAAGTCATTAACATAAAAAAAAGTTTTTGTTTACATAATAGTTCATTTCATGACGGAAAATTATGGCCAGCGTTTTTATGCAGACGTAGGTAAAGCGAAGATCAGTCTACTTAAGATAAATATTAATAAAAATCCGCAAATATTTGTAAGAAATAATTGTAACAGTATAAAAGAGATTCAACATGTCGTAGATAATTTATGTAGATTAGGTGTGTGCAGAGTTTTAAATGAAATGACATGTTTGCACAACTAATGAAATACTAAATAACTATATGCAGATAACAATGTTTACGAGTGAAGGAAATACCAGCAGGTTGCAATACTTTTTCTTATTCCTTTTGTTTTAAACCGTCAAAGATTGTGTTTTTCCTATAAAGGTTATTTAAGGAATAGAAACTATGGTAAACATCATGTAAGAAGAAGTATACAGAACTTTGATAAACTGAGTTGTTTGGATTAATGATGAATGATCTATAATGACGGCAGATTAACCTGACGTCTCGCAGCTCAAAGGCTTTACCTACTTTTGTATCTCTCATCTGCTCAGTTTTGGAGACAATATTTTAATCCTTTTGAAAAGCCTGTACTTGATATAAAATAAGAATTTAAGAAAATGTATCTAACATACATGATAATAAATCTATACTAATATTATAAAGAGAAAATATTTTAGTGTTTGTGTGCACTGAATAGGCTCCGAATCCACTACCGATTTGTAAAATTATTTCATAGCCGGTTTCTCACTCTGCTGTTTGCGATTCGATCGATCTATCTGAAGAAATAGAGATTGAACAAGCTAAAATTTGACGTAGCAAGTAAAATGGTGATTAATTACTGTAATACCAGTTGACGGCACATAAACTTATTGATAAAAATAAAACGTTAGATAAATTTCTGTGATACAATATGATTTCATTTAGACGAGATAAGTTTTCATGTTCTGTAAAATCACTTATCGCACCTTATTGTGCAGTTCAACGTCAGCTGTACCTACATTTTGCAAATATATACCTAATGCTTTTAAAATCGTTTGAGATTTCTAAAGTATACTAAGGTATATCGGGTTCCTGTTATGCAGGTTAACAAACAGTTCGGTTTGCTAGCCGGTTGTTAATGTGTCCACATTCCCTTGCGATTAATAAATCATGGGATTGGAGTTTATAGTGAAACTGGTATTGGTATTTTACCCTTCTTTTAAATATTACATAAATATCTAAGTCAGCTCTGAATGCTATGATTACTTAATTACAAAACATCGAACACTTGAACAGGCACCTGAATTTGTGTCTTGCGTAACAGATTTTCTCGTGAGAAATTTGTTAAAAATCACCCAAAGTGAGAAAAATGTAAAGAAGTAATCCCTAGCTGTCAACATGTAAGTAGGCAAACGTATTTTAAAATCATTATCAAGTAGGCAGTGATAAGGCCAAGCGGCGCGGGCGCACGATCAATCGTCGTATCCACGTCGTATGCGAGATATGTGTGTGGAGAGATAGCAGCATTGCAGTGTTATCGGCTCATGGCGTGAAGGTCAGGCGACCAAAACTCCCTATAAACATTAAGCCTGTTGGGATTTTAGGATTGTCTCAAGTAGTTCATGTCATAGTTTAATCGGATCGGATGCAGCAAATCCTTCGCTTGACAGTGAAAGTGTTGGACATGTTAGACATGTACATACTTCACTAAGTATTTACTCCGACAGTTTCAGTCTGACAACTCATTTAAATATTTATTTATCAACTTCCCCTCGCGATTTCATAATTAATTTGGTCGCGTCGCATGGTGGAGATAAGTTAAAGATGGATTGATAGGTATCTATTTTTATACCCAAGAGAAGGGTTATCTACATATACTACATGAATATATGAATTGTGCGTATTGCGAAGTAAAAAAGATTTTATAATGCATTGTGTTTCATATAAAAGAAATTGTAATTAACTCTTATATTTCCCATTCAGCCCTTTGGTACATAACGACCTTGATTCTGTATTGTAAAAACGTAAAATGTTGAGCGGAACAGTAAATAAGTAATAATTATTTATGACATGAATATTTACCAAAACTCTAAAAACGTGTGACGTCATCAGATAGGTCTGAGAAACAAAGGAATCTTTGTCATTTCGGTAGCATAGCGGTAACAATGTTGTCTTCTTTTTTTCTTATATATTACAGGTAGATACACTATATCATCTGTATTCTTATTTTAAGATTTCTTCGAGAGATTGGTACCGTCCCAAGGGCACAGTTGTTGCACTTGTGTTGAGTGGGATAGGAGTTAATGTCCAAATAAATCTATCAGCTGACATTGCTACAGCTTATCACTTATCTTATCAGGATCCCTTAATATAATCACAGTTGTATACCTATGCAGCTTAGAATATATCAGGAACCTTTAAGAGCCTGCACTTAAAAATGTATTTCGTATTAAAAGACTAAATTAAAAATAAACATTCTGTGGTGGCGGATCGAATCTTAGATTTGAAATTAATCATATTGTGTAAGTATTCTGCTAGTCTACCCTTGCATTTAATACCCATATTGAGGCAGTTGTGAAAAAATATGTTATTCGCTATCATGAAACGCTCTTAAAGAAACTTTTCAATTATAGTATAAGAGGCAATGCACATACACTACTAAAATCTTATTTGAGTAATAGACTTCAGATACTAGAAATAAACAATATTAATATTTTAAATGCCACAGAACAAAGATATAGATCTAAACCTAAAAAAGTACTATACGGTGTACCCCAAGGTAGCGTGCTAGGCCTACTCCTGTTCCTAATTTATATAAATAATCTGCCTGACATCACAAAAAATCCTATGATTCTACTGACGACAGCACAGTCATTTTTAAACCCAAAAATATGAATACTTTAGAAACAGAAGTCAATAATACACTGAATATAATAGTTAACTGGCTAACAAAATAAGAACTTATTTATTAACTTAAATAAAACAAAATTAGTCACATTCACACGAAACACTTTAAACAGCTTCAAAATTCAGCATAATGGTACACTAATTGAATAAGCTAGGTGCATAAAATTTTTAGATAGACTCTGGATTGATAATGACATGGCATGGCAAACGCACATTGACACAGTATGCAATAAACTTAACCAGTACTCATAGGCTCTTTAAAAATTATCTAAAATTGTTGATCAATCAGTTGTATTAACCACCTATCACGCATACTCGTATGTATCGTCGACCCATAAATACGCTATAATATTCTGGGGTTATGCCACAAATAAGGATTTAGTTTTTAAAGCGCAAAAAAGATGTGTTCGTGCAATCGCAGCTGTGTTCCTGAATCATGCGAACCATATTTTAAACTATCTGGAATCTTAATATGATATTTGATTGGTTACTTTTTCGATAAGCAAAAGTATCACCTACTCCGGCCACCCTTCCCCCTACACGACGCTGGCACCCATTTGAAATATTCCACTTAAGGAATAGGGGAAAATAGTATCTAAATCTAGCTATTTAGTACTTAAGTTTTTAATACAAGACGTGACCCTACATTTGACGACGACGACTTATGATGTTTGCCTTGTATAATGTTTATAGATATACTTTTATTAATTGTTCAACAACACGTCGGAAAACTGGAATCTTAAAACTTGAATAAGACTATTTATTACTTGTCTTGTAAAAGAATTCGACATGGGTCCTCCGCCGCCAGAGAACGCAAAGACAGGATTTTATGTCGGACTCATACTGACTACTTTTGTTCACTTCCTATATCTATACTAATATTATAAAGAGGAAAAATTTGATTGTTTGTTTGTTTGTATTGAATAGGCTCCAAAACTACTGGACCGATTTGAAAAAATATTTCAGTGTTAGATAGCCCATTTATCGGGGAAGGCTATAGGCTATATACCATCAAGCTATCAGGACTGCTCGGGCGAAGGGACATTATTAACTGATCGAAAAACTTCCGGTGAAATCGAGGATTCTTCCATTTGAATATTATAGAAACAACTGAAGATGGGAAAACGTCGTCACGGCATTTTTGATGAAAATGCAAACCTAAGGTGCACATACATATTTCTATATAAGGTTTTATATAAGGTGCACGAAACACCAGGGAAATCCCTTATACCTATATAATTATCTTTTCATAATACCTCGCTTAGATATTCGGTAGGTACACAGGTGAAGAACACGTCAGCGTTTTGAGAGGTCACCTATGTCATAAGATAGTCACTGAAACTGAGTATACTGAACTAATGCTCGCCAGCTCGCCGGCTGACCTTCACGAAGCACTTGCTAAAATACACTTTTCGTAATAAAAATACAGTGTAACATTGTTTTCTCTAATTAGCTACAATGACCCGAAAGAATTGATTGTGGTTACTGAAATATTGTTTTTAGATTACGTATTTGTGATTATTAGTCGTAGAGATATGTTAGGTACCTACTCAACTACTATGATCTATTTTAGTTAGCCTCGCTTAAAGCTGTTTGAAATCTGTCTCTGAAGGTTCATTTACATTAGATAATTATGTAAGCTATTTTTACTCGAAACTAACAAACAATACAAGTTCTTTGTGTACCTATAAGTATATATTATTATTAGGTAATACTTAGTCCGCCAGGGGCTTCGCCCGCGTGGTCTCGGTATTTCTTACAACTTTCATACCCTATTGCAACCTCTTACAGCCTCTTTCGCAATAAAAACCTATGGCCATTCTCAGGCTCTAGACGATCTCTGTACCAAATTGCAATTCAATCGGTTCAGTAGTTTTGGCGTGAAAGCGAGACAGACAGACAGGCAGACAGAGTTACTTTGGCATTTATAATATTAGTAAGGATTTTGAAGCTCTACATTTTTGTTAAACAGCAAATGGAAAGCACACCTACCTAATTCGTAAGCATACATACACTGTAGCTTAAGTGCAATTTTAATTATTTTTTCAATGCTGGTTATAAATAAAATATCCTACGCATATGTATCTATGAAAAGTTATTCAAAACCTTTGTTGTACAGTTAGGAGTAAAAATAATAATATTCCTTTTTTGTTTGTGTTTGTCAACATTTGAGGGATCCTTTCTGAATTATCTGTGTAGGTATTGGACTGGCGCAAGATTTTTATACAATATTAGTTTTTTTTCTCCCAGTCTTGAAAATCAGCCAAAAATGCAATGTTGACAGTAATGTAATTTTGAATGTCAGATATGGAAAGTTGTGAGAAATACAATATACAAGGTAATCACTTTTAGAAAAACTAATAAATATGAGTATCTGCGTTTCCAGTTTTTACACTTTCGGTATACATTTTTAAAGGCAACATGGCCTAACAATTAAAAAAAAAAAGAAACTGTATGTTCTGACATGTGTATTGTAATTTAGTTTGGTTCAAGGTTTACGTTTATTCAGAACGATATGATAGTCATTGTGATTCAATTTCGTTGTAATACATCTGTTGTAACAATGAAAACCATAGCAGTGTTGAATTGTAGTCCGAAGGAAATTATTTAATAGAATTTGGACAATAAGCAATAATAGACATTATTATTCTTCGCCTAATTAAGTATTTTATTATCTATATTATTATCAGCTGTTTTGTAACACATAAGGCCCAACTTTGTATATCGAATAAATAAATTGTTTAGATTCACTTCGTACTTCATTAATTACAAAAATATTAATTTCGTATAGGATTTTCGTAATCCCTACTAATGTTATAAATGTGAAAGTAACTCTGTCTGTTACGCTTTCACCGAGAAATTTTATTTAGTACGGGGATAGATGGCTAGGCACTTTGGAGACCAACGTAGGCTTCCTTTTGTCGTGCAAAATGGCTTGCAAGGGAGGTTCAAATAGGGGATGAAAGTTTGTAGGGGCTATGGGAGTCTATAGTTATTGAAGATAAAACCATTTTGTATTTAGATATAAGAAACAAATAAACATTAACTAAGTACCTACGTAACTGTTCCACTCAGACGAAGTCGCGTGTAAAAGTTCGTATGTAAGTACCTAATAGGAACATAGGTATCTATCTACCTACAGTTGAACAAGTCTTGGAAAATTTATATAGGTGTATATTTAGGTATATCTACACCTAATTTATCATTGATAGCTTCGTATCTTTTTATTGTAAAAACCGATATTGTTAAATTTGTTACTTAGTAAATTGTAGTGCATTTTTTTAGAAAGTCTGAAACTAATACATTTTTTTTGTTTCACACAAACAGTGATATAGGCATAGTGTATTATTACACTATGATTTAGGTCAGCAACGTAATAATTGTTTTTTTATTTATAATTCGCCTTGACTCATAATTATTGTTGTCTAAACAAAAAAATACCCATCTATAATAGGTAGGTATCTATATATGTCTAACTGTAAGTAGTTATGTATTCCTACAATTGCCACAACTCTCAACAACCAATAATCAATAATAGTTAGGTATACTGATTTCTGATATTTAGTTAGTGCGGAATAATAATAAAATAATACTGTTTACATGGATTTTAATAAATCCTGACATTTCAGATCATTCACAGCATCCATGTTCTCATCATTAAAATCAATAATAGCTACTTATATTTGTCGTAGGATAATATTAATTAAGTATTTGTCTTTCAATTAAAATTTCCTTTACCTATAAGCCTAGAAGTAATTATTAAATGCCAAGTTATTATCGATGAGCACGTTGAATTATATTATCATCATATTTGATTCATTTTTACCCAAGCATAATTAGAGAAGAAGTCAATCTTGCACGCTATTCATATTAATTTAGGCGTGTAATAAGTTACAAGAGCTTAGGCACCTTGATATTTATGAGCCGAGTTAGGTTATAAATTTAAGAGCCGTCTGGTATCACGGGCTTCTTCTGCGAAAAAGGTATTCACGGCACTCAGAAGAGGCGCGTTAACTTATGATACAACATGCACGGAAGATAGGGACATGTGTAGGTACGGTTGATAGATGTCAATTGAATAATGGCAACCCAGAGGATGTATCATTCGTAGTGGTACTCACGTAGGAGGACGAACGAGATGGAACAATTCCGTGGGCGATGTTGGTACCCGCCTTATAACCATTTTGCGGCCGTCCGTGCAGCCCATACCAATTGAGGCAAGGGATCGAACTGATGGCGCCCCATAGTGATTGGTGCCGCTGTCGGAACCTTCAGGATAGATAGTCACTTGCTCGTAGGGTCGTAGACACCGTGCAGATGCTGCCCCAGAGGCTGTAGACACATCACGAATCCTGTGTGTATCACTAAAGCTCTTCACTTTACGCATTTGCCCAGAGGGCGTTATCATCGGCGCCGGCGCGTGTAGGTCGAGGAGCTTTGAGTTCTCCCTGTCTTGGTCAGCATACTGCTCCACGTGGATCGCCACGCTGGGCGCGGCGGCTTCCGTTGGATTTTCGATTTTACTCATAATATCACGTCACAGGGTCATGACGCGGTGACTATTGTCGCATGCGTCGCTGGCGACGCGCGACTGTGAATAATGAACGATCGCGAGAGCGAGCGAGGTCGGCTGAGCTGGCGGACCGACTGCCCTGACTGGTTCGTCAATCGCGGTAAGGCAATTGGTAAACAAAGTGCGATTCTAGCACTGGTTGGTGGGGATATATCACAAAGAGGGGGGAGGGTCGCGCATGCGTCGTGGCGGCCATGAGACGTTGCGCTGCGCTTGCGTTTATCTCAGGGCTAGACCACAATAGCTAGTTGAATCCTCCATCCATTGTTTGTCAGTATGTATATAACTTTTTCAACTAATCACTAATTAGTTTATCGTAAATGCCACAGAACAACATGTAAATGATTACGGTTCCTGTGTAGGACCTACTGATGTAATTAATGGTAAATGAAGTAAGAAGGACCTAGTAGACCTAGTTAATAGGTAATATTGTTATTCTATTTAACTGTTTCGTTGTAGTATGATGGACTATTATTATATGTACTGTATTATATCATTCAACTACGAATAATTAATTAACACGTTAATATAACAATTAATATTAACTAGTTGAACATTTACGAGTTCCACAGTTTTCCTTGAAAATAAGAATTGAGAACCGAGCAGCCGATGCTACGGACTCTACCCTTTATCTGTAACCCATTTTATAAAAGCGATAAAATTTGGGACCTAGTGATTAAACGTTGGGCAAAATGTTATATTCATAGTGACTAACTGGGTTGGTTCATTAAAACCTGGGGCCGTCCAGTCCAACACAACTATTTCATAAATTGACGTCACATTTTCTATTTCTTTAGAAAATGTGTACTGCTGGCTGATGATTCATCAACGCCGATCCGAAACCTCTTCAGGCAATTAATGGATGTGCTTTTAGTGACAAAAACCTCACCAGTTGGGATTTAGATAAATTCCCACGGGATTGACGAAACCTTAAAACGATATCAACGGTGGGATAGTTGAAACAAAATACCTAACTAGGTACTTACATTTTTCTAAAAAAATCAGCATTAGTCTGGCTAGAGGTCTTATTTATATTAAATCAATATTGAAAGAGGATTTAAATATTCAAGAATGGTTTTATTATTATTAACACCAAGCTGGGCAGGTAAGAAGTAGAGTAAGGTATGTGTAATATGTGTTTCTCAGGTAAGTTTGCCTCGTAGAAACCAACGACCTAATTTAATGACAAAAATATTTAGAGTAGACCACCCGGTCCATGTTTTTGTAATCACTAATTACCTATTATTATGATATTTGAACTTATGTTTTGATTTCAAATAATGTTAATATATTTATTTCATAAATAAATAGATACGTAATTTTTATTGACCTCATTATTTAGGTTGGGTCTTACGAGGATTTCATTATTATGGCAACTATTCCCCCTTTAAACCAGAAGGTAGCTAATTCACTATCGCAGCATCGTTCTGAAATTATGTATTTGACGAAAAACTATTTTATTTAAAAGACCTATGATGTAAACCTACGACTTTTGTATGTACGGCATGTACTTGTACATCATGGTCATCATCTCATCTTAAATATTGGAAGTGGATGGAGTACAATAAAGTAACTAGTATATTTTAAAGATAGGGTTACCTACATCATAGTCCTACGACGAGAAATCAAGAACATACCTGACACTTGAGAACTTTATCTGGATTAAAAAAATTGTGGTTAAGTAGACTGCCACTATTAATATTATTTTGTAAGTAATTTAAGACGAGAAAATTCAAAGGGCTACTACATGCGGCGCCTCACTAAGCAGTGTAAGATTAAAAACTTACCAAATAGGTGTATAATTTTTCTTGATTGTTGTCTGAAAGCTTTTAGACATAATGATCGTTATTTCGTACACTGATTTGAATTAGCGAAGGCTTATCGAAGGAAAATTATCTTTTAAGAATCTCCACCGATCAGTGACCACAGTCAACGCTAAATGACAATATAATGTCGCATTTCAAACATCCGACCGTGCCCCCTCTGCCTCGCTAATTTATTATTCGTTGCTCGGCGATTAACACTTAAGTACAATTTCAGTATGAATTCACTGTCATTAAGTAATTCATATGATTATACTAACTGAACGATTTCACATCATTACACTTAGATCTAAATCTAACTTTAGCAAAAAACATTTAGGGCCTGTTTTTGTTCAATTTTTTTTAATTATCCAGCGAAAAGCGGCAATCCAGAGTGAAAATGAAATAGATCCTTAGAAATAGGTATGTAAAGGTGTTGCCCCTCGGTTGCTGCGGTTCCGGCATGCTGCAGTCGTTTGAGGCTTTTATGGGTTCACAACGTATCGATCGCGTCTCTGGTGTCGCATGTGTGTCCATGGGCACCGATGACAACTTACCGTCGTCTGCTCGTTTGCCAACAAAAAAGGATACGTACTTATGTGTTTTGCTTTGTTTGATAATTAATTATGTTCCCAAATCCCAGTATTCTAGTTCAAAATAACAAAAAGTATGTATATCGTATTATAAAGTATTTAATTATTAGCAGACAGGTATAATTCCATTACTACGACTAGCTGCGCCGCGGTGTTACTTGCGTTGACTTGTATCTCCCAGTGCCGTAGAAAATCCCCAAAATATCTAATCTAAGTATTAAAATGCCATGCTGACATGCAAAATACAAATTTACTAGCTTCCCGCCAGCGGCTTCGCCCGCGTGGTCTTATAATTTTTTCATTACTACTCCGCTCCTATTAGTCGTAGCGTGATGATATATAGCTTATAGCCTTCCCCGATAAATGGGCTATCTAACATGGAAAGAATTTTTCAAATAGGTCCAGTACTTTTTGAGTTTATTCGTTACATACAAAAATACAAATCTTTCCTCTTTATAATATTAGTGTAGATGAAAAAAGATTAAAACTCATGTTTGACGAGCTCCAAAAGTTATAGAGTGAGAGCCCAGGCCCGCCAACATACTTACTTTATTTTGTAAAGGGCGAAATTTGGGGCTTCGTGTACTTCTCATAGATACCTTAAATGCCAGTATAGGTACCAGCTAAGTTTGTAGAGGGACCAATTAACAGGTAGGTACCAGGTGAGAAAGATAATTAAAAATAGGACTAACTTATTTTATATTGTAAAGGTTGATTTTTATATAATATCGCATAATTATTATTACAAAATAATATTACGCTTAGCTAGACTCTTTTCCGTAGCCATAACTTCCGCCAGATGCTTTAAAGCTCTACTATTGCAATATCTGAAAATAAAATTATTGAACATTTTATTTTCTAAAGGGATATTTATGTTAAATTATTTAGGGGGCTATTTTAAATACATATTTAGTCAGCCAGACAAATTACAATGACCCCAGACCCGAAAAAAGTTAGTCGTGAGTACAAGCGCGATGGCGTCACGGCATGGTTGAGTCAAACGGCGCCGATACACGTCATGCTGGGTCCTATCTGTCGGGACTGGTCAGCTCTTACTGCAATGGCTATCTTCTCCTTTTATTTTTTTAATAATACACATCAAACTACATTATAGGTACTCATACTATTCACCACAACATTTTATTGTTACTGTTACCATAATATAGGTAGGTACCTATATTTATTAAAAAAATGACTATGGAGTTTCTTGCCGGGCTCTTCTCCATAAGTCAAGTTTTTAGAACCGTGCACCTATGTAGTTTGACTATTCAAAAGTGCCTATTTATAATAAATTAATGATCTAATTGAAATAACATATTTTGAATTTGAATTTGGAGTGTGATGTTTTAGCGGAATAGTTTCCCCCTCTAACACTCGACAGTCCGCCTTAGGCTTCCGAGCGTTTGTGTGTATTTTGAATTTTTTTGAGAAGTTATGGCTAACGGAAAGTGTCTGGCGAAGCGTAATATTATTTTGTAAATATAATTCTTCGACATTATATAAAAATCAGCCTTAATAATTTAAAATAGATCGTCCTATTTTTAAGTCCTGTTGAGGACAATTTTGAGTCGAGCTGATACTTACGTCAGTGTGGGTAACTTACCCACTCTTACAACAAAACCAACAAATAATTAAACAAAAATATTATTAATAATTATTAAATTTATTCTTAAAAGTAGGTATAATCGATATTTATTTTACATAAAACAATTATGGTGATTTCGAATATTTATATGAATATCACAAAATTCGAAGAGCGACGGATGCCACATTAGTAAAAATAAAACGTAAAAAATATTTAAAGTAAAGTATAAGTATAGGGTGGGGCGCGGCGAGCGCGAGCAGGGGCGCCCGGCGCGTCCCTGGCCGGCGGTCCTCCGGCGGCAGCACAGAGATAAGGAAAGAGGAAGACCGACACCGCCCGGTGCCGGCGGAGGAGCGCGGCCGCGACTAGCGTACTCAGCGCTGGAACAGCGGGTTGGGGAAGTCAGCCGGGTGAGGCAGCGGCGCGGGCGGTGGGCGCGCACGTCTCCACGCCACCAGCCAGCACGCCACGGCCGCCGCAACCGCCACTAGCGCAAGCAGCGCCGTCAGCGCCAGCGCCACGGCCAGCCCCGCCGCCGACACGCACACTTCGCCGGAGCCAGCACCAGCACCCGCGCCCGCTGCACCACCAGCGTCGCGCTGTCGGGCTACTTGTGACGGGTCGCGCCGTTGTATCGTTAAGATTTGGTTGGACTCGACGGTCACTTCCTCACGTAACTGGCCAGCAGGTGACGAAGACGAGCTGCTGTCTATGGCTTCACGTTTACGTCGTTTGCCGAAGGCATCAGCACCGCGGCAGTTCACCTGAAATGGTTATTTAATTTTTGTAGCTTCCTCTCTCAATTCTTACCAACCAACTTTAAACGCATATCTTAATACAATTCAACTTTAATTATTTTTGTTACACAGTTACAGTTTGGGAACTTAATAGTTATTTAATAGAACAAACACCAGTCAAAT
Source organism: Acronicta psi (assembly GCA_946251955.1). Taxonomy (NCBI): domain Eukaryota; kingdom Metazoa; phylum Arthropoda; class Insecta; order Lepidoptera; family Noctuidae; genus Acronicta; species Acronicta psi. The sequence continues at coordinate 7,910,629 of OX276472.1, read as the reverse complement.
ACCCTAATATAATGTAAACTGCGCTATGACTTTGATCTCTTAAAGTTAAAGTGTATAAAAATACATGCACGGGATTTTTTCAAAAAAGTATTTAATATAATTTTTCATGTGTAAGTTTTTTTATCTGCGCTTGTTCATTGCTCTCCTTACCGGTTGACATTTGCCGAAACAAACACGTATGTTGCACTGGAATCGTATGTTATCGCTACTCGGAAACTTGAAAGCGTTGAAGGCGACTCTTAGTACACTGCCATCTTCGCTTCGTTCCCATTCGCCAAAGATAGATGGATCCGTTGCACATCCGTCAGCGTCCGTTACCGGGTATTCATTTTCTACATTTGTGGCTACTTCACTCGTCTTTGCTATGCAGCTACGTGCGAATCCGCCATAAATATCTAATTTAAAACAAAAGGTAAAGATAATACAGTTGAAATTACAATAAGCATACCTACATATATTTAATTATATAATTTTTCTTTAGTTAAATAAAGGCAGTAACTTACTTGAAGGCTGTACGTCAACTTGCAAGACGAGATTCTCTCCAATTTCGGCGGAGCTGACTTGGCTGCCGGAGCGGGAAACTATTCTCATAGAGCAAGTCGGTGGTGGTCCGGTGTTGGCAATGGTGCCGGCTGTCGTTAGCATCGAGACGTTGAACGCCAAGGTTACATTTTGCTCGCCGGTTTGGTATATACATTTGATGTGGAATGCCTTGGCATTCGATGTCACTAATTTCGGATGTTTCTGCATTACTAGGACGAAACTTGCCAGACCCTGTAGAATAATAGAATAGTATTATGAATACTTTGACAAGCTGTTACCTATGTGTTTTAATGAAAGAAGATGCATGAAAATGATTGATTATAATTATTATTGGTGTGTGGATAGAGACAGAAACAGAATGAGACAAAAGAACAGAGGCAAGAATGGATAACATAAAAAATGAGTAGGTACATTAAAGAAGTCTGAAAATGGTGCCAGTGACAGAAAAGTTGAAAGGGAATCGCTTGTCTTAGTATGGGCACGTAATGATAGGGGATGTAACGCACAACTAGAAGGGTGTAATGAATATGAATGTGGAGGGATGTAGAGGTAGAGGGAGACTAAAGAAAAAACGGATGGATTACTTATTATATTAAGGCTGATATTACTGATATATGATCGGAAAGAGAGTGAGTAAGGGGATGGCGGCTGAAGGAAAGGAAGGAAATTAAATACTGCGTCGACCCCAAATAAATTAGGACAGTGGCAGGAAGATGATGATAACTTACGTTCACATGGACTAAGCCACATTCGCCGAAGTGTACGGTGAAGTCTACAATGCTTTCTTCTTCCTTAGGTGTGTCTACAGCTAGTCGGCAGCGTTCGTCCTTACTGTAGCTCTTTACATACAGTACGCCGTTAAAGTCCTTGATTTTGAGCCTGACTCGAACGCCGTCAGCAAGGCAGTGAACCTAACACGGAACAGTACGTTTAATTACATGAAACAAAGACATCGATGAGAGAGGTAAAAGAAAAATAGTTTAAGGATATTTACCTCCATATCAGGCAGAGGGAAGTCGGTGCGGTATACTGGTGGGTTGGTAGTGTTACAGTGTACGCGCGGGTTGCCAGTGTATCCGGCTATGCAGGTGCAATGCGAGCGGTGACCAATGGCGTCGCAGGTGGCCGACGTTCCGCAGGGTTCCGCTCTGCATGCGTCTACACAGGTGCCGTTGATGCAGCGCTCGCGGTCGTCGCACTGAGCGTCAGCGCGGCAGCCGCGCGGCTCGCACGTGTCTCCGCGCGGCACGTACCCGCGCGCCGCATCGCATACGCAACGACCGCGCGCGTCTACCACACGACCATCATCTGCTCGACACGGTATGCACTCGCCGTTAGAGTCGATTCCTTGCCCGTCTACACATTGCGAAATCGGACCTGTGTACCAGAGACTTATTTTTCACATCGTGACATAAAATTAGGGAATGAGTAAAGTAGGCGTTTTATTAGTATTTATGACTTCTATTTGCTATGACCAATGTTAAAGTTGACGCAATGACGTTCTGTGGGTAGGTATTTTTATTACCGCACGTCACTTTTTACTAGGTATTGTGCTAAAAATGAAGAGACTAGGTCAGAGATATCGCACCTTATCATTGGAATAGATGTGTGTTTGCTTTAACGTGTGTTTAGGTTTACGAAGTGGTCAGATAAGTATTTATTGAGTGACTTTTAACAGTGAATTTCTATAAACAAAATGTTAAGTTACCTACCTACGTAAAAAGTAAGTATTCCAAAGTAAAAAGAGCTCCCTAGCTAGCTTCCTTCCTTCGATATAATATTGCACGTTACTCCACTTTATATTTATGGCATATTAGTTTATAGGGAAGATACTTTTCAAATTATGCATTTACTTAGGTAAAACTATCAAGATTAGATCAAATTATAAGCGCATTAGAGACACGCATACCTAATGTTTCATAAACGGTATGTGAAACATGTAAAACTATAAAATATGCATAAATATAATTTTAGATGATTAAGACACCTTTGGTATTGTATTAAGAATATGGGTACTTACGTCGATTAGAAGTACACTCAACGAGGGCATTTCCTTTGTACCCAGGTATGCATTCACAAATCATTGTTCTAACGGGTAATGTATCCACCACTTTGCATTCAGTGTTGACACCACAAGGTTTTATTTCCTTACAAGGGTTGACGCATCTAGCGTTCAAGCAAGCGGTTCCAGAAGGACAATCAATGTCTGTAATACACTGCGGTTGTCTAGTACTCAAGCACCCGTTTTCAGTGCTTTGGTAACCAGGCGGACAAACGCAGTGAATCTCGTGAAGATACACTCGGCACTCAGCCGGTTCATTACAAGTCGTGGCGTTGCAAGGGTTTACACATTTTGAGTTGATACACGATTTGTCTGGTGGGCAGTCAGAATCAGCCCGGCACCCTATAGGTGTACACGCAATGGATGGATTTCCAATAGTCCCGATTTTGCATCTACAAGAGGCGCGATGTTCATTTCCATAACACTCAGCAGACTCTCCACATACATCTGTGTCAACTGAGCAAGCTGGTATACAACGGCTGTTAAAGCACGTTTCATCATCTGCACATTGCGAATTAGATTGGCAGAGAATCTTGTAGCATCCGGTACGGGCATCGCCCACGAAGCCGGGCTGGCATGCACAGACAGGCTTATGGTCTTTTATTTGACAATCTGTATTCGGGCCACATTCACATGGATTTTTGCAAACAGATGTTATACAGGCATGATTAGCGGTGCAGTTATCGTCAGCACTACAAATGACATCTGCGAACGAAGTAGCAGGGCGGCATATGCCGCCGCCACTGCTAACATATCCCGGTGGACATGTACACAGCATTGTGCGCACAGGAAGAGTTGGTGAAACTTCACATTGGGCTGGAATAGAACAGGGTCGCAGTTCTGAGCAAGGGTTTACGCATCGAGAAGATAAACATGCCATTCTTGAAGGACAATCTGCATCCACGTAACACTCTGCGATAATTTGTGGTTTACATTCAATATATGGACTTCCGGAGTAGCCTGGTTCACATTTACATACAGCAATATGATTTCTCACCAAGCAAGTTGCGCCAGACCCGCATATATTTGCGCTTAGACACGGGTTTACGCATCTGTGAGCACGACATTGTTTGTCTTGTGGGCAGTCACCATTACTTCTGCATTCTATTGCGTGACAACCCAAATAAACGTCACCTTCAAATCCGGGATGGCATCTGCACAGTGGTAAATTCCTTTCTACGTAACATTCAGCATTGGATCCACACGTGCTGTTCAGGAGGCAAGGACTGATGCAATTTCCATTAATGCATGCTTCCTGAGATTGACACTCTGAATTACTGCGGCAACCGACGATATGGCATCGCCGGTATGGGTCACCTTCAAATCCTTCACGACATGAGCAAATGGGTCTGTGATTGCGGATGAAACATTCTGCATTATCTCCGCAGTTGCATGGGTTACGACAAATCCTATTTACACATGATTCGTGGTCACCGCAGTCCTGGTCGGAAGAGCAACTAAGTGCGGGGAGTTGTGCTGGTTTACAATTTCCTCCTTCTTCCGGTATAAATCCATCGGGGCAGCGACATATTAAGGTTCGGAATGGTATGCTGTCTGAAACAGTACAACGAGCGTTGCCGATACATGGTTTTAATTCGTTACAAGCTTCGCGACATTCATCTCTGAGACAAGCATAGCCGCTAGGACATTCGCTATCCATACGACATTCGGGTTCTCCAATAACATCGACTTTTAGACAATGGACTAAAGGATCTCCAAGGGGTAGTGCGGAAGGACATTTACAAGACGCGGCGTGGTTTCGTGCGAAGCATTCAGCGTTGTTAGCGCAAGGGTTGCGGCCTTCGTTTGAGCAGGCATTGCGACAAGTTCCTTTTATGCAAACGCTATCATCGTTACAGTCATTATCAATTTCACATTCAGCGGCTTGGCATCTAGTATAGGGGTTGCCTGTAGTTCCCGAAGGGCAGCGACAGTTCGGCCGATGAGCTTTGCCGAAGCATTCCGCACTGATAGCGCAAGGAGCATCGACGACGCATGGGTTGACGCAAGCACCATTGTAACACGTGTCACTGTCAGGACACTCTGAATCCAAGGTACATCCAACTGTAAACAAAACATAAATTAGTAAACAAATATCATAAAAGGTGCAATAATTCAAGATATAGCTTTGATGCTATTTACCTTTAGAGCATCCCACGTAAGGATTTCCTGAATATCCCCGTTCACAGTAGCATACGGGATGATGTCTCACTACAGTGCATTCAGCATTAGAGCCGCAAGCGCAGGGATCTGCGCATGCTCCGTTCACACATGCTTGTGATAGTGGACATTCAGAATTAGCTTTGCAGCCTACAGGAATAACTGATTTGTCAGAAGCTGAAAAAACAACATTAAGGTAGAATTAGAATTGAGTTATGTAGGTACGTACACCGAAACCTATTTCTTGGGCAACTTGATGACCAAGGCATAGAATATAGTAAAGAGTCGTCATCTTTTAGAAGTGTACTTACGTGGTGTACATCGAACATTAGCGTCACCCGAATGTCCTCTCGGGCATGAACATTGTGGTATATGGTTTATAACACGACATAATGCTCCAAGGCCGCATGCGTCATTACATGGATTCACACAAGTACGGTCGATACAAGCTCGTTCTGGACCGCATTCTTCGTCATTGAAACATTCAAAGATCGTTGGTTGTCGTGGTACTGTTAGAACAAAAGTAACGTTAGAAAAATACAATATTAAGTAACATAGTTAATAACATGGATAGCTGTCAACGTCTTGAAACTACTTACTCGTGTTACATTCAATTCTTGGATTTCCAGTGTAGCCTGGTGCACATGTGCATCGAGATGTATGATCAACAGATTCACAAAGGGCATTTTGTCCGCAGGGATCAGCTCGGCAAGACTCAACACAGCTTCCGCGACGGCAGGTCTGACTGTTCGCACACTCAGAATCCACCGAGCAATCGGGTTCCGGTGGTGCCCGGCAACCGTTGTCAGGTGCCACGCGACCACCGTCGGGACAAACACAAGCCACCGCACGTAGTGGTAGCACATCAACAATTTTACATATGAGGCCAGAGTCACATGGATTTCCTAGACATAGATCGACACAGCGTGCATTTACGCAAGCAAATGGTGCCGAGCAATCAGCGTCGGTGGTGCACTCTGTCTCATCGTGTACTATGCTACAGCCCCGACCGTACGGGTCTCCGGTACGGCCTGCAGGGCAAGAGCACGTGGCGCGGTGGTTTCGAGCAATACACAGCGCATCGGGTGCGCAAGATTGGTCGGAGCACGCTGGCTGGCACACACGGTTGAGCCGGTTACAAATTTGTGTGTCATCACAGTCCTCATTATAGTGGCAGATGCCAGAAACGCAAGCACGTCGAGGGTCACCCTGGGTGCCGGGTGGACACCGGCAGCTAGCTATGTGTGCGACAGCCACGCAGTTTGCGTCTCTACCGCACGGTGTACCAAGTGCACAGGGGTCCTGGCAGTATCCGTTCACACAGCTCTTGTCAAATGGACAGTTGTCGTCCGACGTACACTCCGCTACAAAAAATATAATACATTTAGTATAAAATTAATTAACAAGTTATTAAAATAAGATACAACGTTAATGCATAAATCGCATGAGTATACGTAAAGAGCTTAGAGAATATCTTACGTGTGTAACAGATGCGTGCGGGGTCGCCAGCCGTGCCGGGTGGACAGTGGCAGCGCGCGCGGTGCTGCGCTGCGTCGCACAACGCACCCGCGCCGCATGCGCCTGCACATGCCGACACGCAGCGCTGTGATACACAGGCTTCCGCTCCACCGCATTCCACGTCGGATGTGCATCCTATACCAGGATCACCTACACAAGAGGATTATTTTATGTTCCTAATTGAAAGTATGACTATAGTGATGTCTGACGTGGAAGCTACAGCTTCAGCCAAAATTGGTGTAAGATATACGTAAAGAAAGAAACAAGGCGAAGGCACAAGAATTTAGAATAGAATAGAAATAGAATATTTTGAGAACATTTTACATTACATTTTACACAACCGAAAGTTAGTTTGTCTATTTCATGTGAAATATCGAAATATATCGAATAACAAAGAAAATAAATTACAAAGGGGGACTCACCAAGTGTGCAAGCCACTTGAGGGTTGCCTTGCAGAGGCGGCACGCAAGCGCACGTGGCGCGGTGTGCACTGGCGCGGCACTCGGCGCCGGGCCCGCACGTCACGTCGACGCACGCGCTCACGCAGGCGCGATTATTGCAACGTTCCTCGGGGCCGCACTCGTCGTCACTGCCGCATTCACCTCCTACAAATAATTCTTCCTTGTAATATCTCAATTATCCGTAAGCGCGCGTGCACACTTATTTTTGCTAAGTAGGGGTTAATGGGAAATAGATATTTAGTAGGTATTAATTAAATATAATATGTGCGGCCTCAGAAGAACCTGAGTTGACTGATTTCAATATGATAGAATATATAGGTAGTATTGTATAGGTATTCTAATGCTGTATATATTTACATGCATTAATGTACATTATGTACACAGGTGAACGAATTCACAGTGCAGTTTCCGATACTAGATCATTATACGTTTACTAGTGCATTTCCATTCCCATTATTATTATTACACCTACCGTCGTCGATTTCTTCATTAAGCACATTCATTTACACATAGGTGTAAATTAATATTTAATGTAGGCACTGTGTGCTAAAAATCATGTAAGTGAATAACTATTCTATCCTGTTATATCTGTAAATAAGTCTTCATGACTGTCATAAGAAAATCATAAACATATCGATGCTTTAAAATTTTAAAGATATAATTTTATTGAAAAAAAAAAAAGGTTTGCGATGTTGTTTTAACACAAGCCCTAAAATACGTACTTAAATTGCACTGTACTGAAGCGTCACCAGCGAGAGGTTTCGGGCATTCACAAACGAGAGTTCGGAATGGTAGCGTGTTAGCAACCCTGCATTCTGCTCGGATGCCACAAGATGTTGGTTCACAGGGATTCTTGCATTTACCCTGCAGACATGCTAGGCCAGGTCCACATTCAGCATCAAATTCACATTGTCCTTCTTCTAGTACTAAAAAAGTGGATAAATAGGTATGTCATTTAAATACATTGTAAGTATTTGACTATGCAGTACTTATTAAACAAGAAAAACACATACCTCTGCTGCACTCAATCTTAGGATTTCCCTGGGTGCCTCTCGGGCACTCACAAGTTGGTACATGGCGGACGACTGTACAGATAGCGCCCTGAGCACAAGCTCCAAGGCATGGGTCTAGGCAAGAACCGCGTGAGCAAGCCAGCCATGAGGAACAATCATCGTCTACAACACATTCGGCTATGCGACATCCAGTCCATGGGTTGCCATGAGCGCCAGCATTACATTCACATGATCCAGTGTGTCCTCGTGCAACACAACGCGCCTCAGCTCCACAACGTATGCGCAAGCAGACCTTCACACATGAACCACTTTCACAGCTTTCATCATCTGGACAGTCATTGTTACTACGGCATTGTACTGAAACAATTATATTAATAATTAAATACACTTTTTATGCCTAAAACTCCTTTACATTAAAGTTATCATAGAGTAAACTGCAAAAATACCTGAATAGCATCCTGTGTAACCATCACCTTCGTATCCGGGTAAGCAAGTACAAAGGGCTCTATGTTGTTTTGCTATGCACCGTGCATTAAGTCCGCAGTTATTCGGCCCACATACAGATGAGCACCGTGAGTCGACGCACGCGGCGTTGTCGGCGCACTGCTCGTCCGTGACGCATTCGGGTACCGGTGGCGCAGGCGAAGCAATCAAGATGCGTTCGCAGCGCACCAGCGGGGAGCCCGTGTATCCAGCCGGACATGAACACACTGGCGAATGTCTTACGCCTGTGCATATTGCGTTCAGCCCGCATGCGTTAACGCATGGGTCCGTGCATTTTCGGTTGATACATGCACGGTGACCGGAACAATCGTCGTTGACGGTACACTCATAGTAGGTACAAATTCCGTTGCGACAGGTTGCATGTGCTCCACAAGGATTAGGGTCGCATGGATCGTATGACTTCGGCGGAGTTTCTGAATAAGATTAAAAAAGTTTTAGTTTAAATGTTTTTGTAAACATTTTTTATGATTCTGGAGAAGAAATGGTTTTAATGAGCTTCGTATCTCGAAAACGCAGATTACATAATAATAATTTAAATGTTCTTCAAAATATCACCCGATACAAATGTCCACTTATCAATGACTAAGTATAATCTGCCCAGGCTTCGGGTACTGGGATAATGTACCTTTCTAACAGTGAAAGAATTTTAAAAATCCTTTCGGTAGATCCAGAGATTACCCCCTACAACCTCACAAACTTTACCCCTTTATAATAATAAGTATAGAGTAGGTATAGATAAGAGCGAACTGCGTCAATTATATAACTAGTTTTACCATTGATACTAAAAGAACATTCGGTTCCGTATGCATTCAGTTGCAGTCAAACATAAGGTTCCGTACCCGAAGTATGCCAACGGGACCGTATTAAGCTCCACTGTCCTTCCGTCCGTCCGTCTGTTAGAGGGCTCCATCTCATGAATCGTAATGGGTACAGAGTTACAATTTTCAGTTTCTATTTTTAGTGCCACTATATAACGATAAATACTAATTTTATTCATACAATTAATAAATGGTACGGAATCCTTTATGTGTATTTGCGGGTCTGACTTGCACTTGATCGGTTTTTTATCTTTTAATGTGATACTCACCTGTACAAGCAACAAATGGATCTCCAGTAGTAGAGGGTGGACACCAGCAGATAGGTGCATGGTTAACGACGCGGCACATAGCAGCGTTGCCGCACGTGCCGGGGCAGGGGTCCACACATTTGTTTCGCACGCACGCGCGGTCGCGGGGGCATTCTGAACTGACGACGCACTCGGGTCTACAGCCGGTGGTCGCCGCGTCGCCGCTGGTGCCGCTCGGACAGGAGCACATAGCGCTGTCTCCCACCACGGTGCACAGGGCTCCTGGGCCGCACGGTGATGGAGTACACGGCGGTTCTAATACATATAAATACATTTTGTTAAGATGACAGGTCGTTGATGATACAGACCTTTATGTGACATTTATTTTGTGCTGTAATTGTATGACTTACGGGTCATTTCCGCGTGGCATCTTTCAAATGCATTTCCTCTCGTTCCAGGTGGGCATGAACACAGCGGTATATGATTGACGGTTTCACAGTCAGCCCCTACGCCGCAAGTCCCCTGGCAGGGATCGCGACAGTGCGAGCGTATGCAAGCTTTAGTTGGTGAGCAATCCGAGTCCGCCAGACATTCTGGTCGACATCCGGTGTAAGGGTCGCCACGGAGGCCAGGTTCACATTCACAGGAAGCACCTGCTCCTTTCGCGCGACACAAAGCGCCAGGTCCACACGGTGAAGGTACACACGGATCGTTTGGTTTCTTGGCTGTAACGTGGTATATGAACATTTAAATGTACGCCTAAATAATTTAGAATAGATGCAGCAAATGTGGAAAGCACGCTTCATTAAGCTGAAATTTCGACACTAAAAGAGGCGAACGGTTCACTTGGTTTCGCTAGTAAAACCCATGCCTAAGCTTTAAAAGCGAAAACACAAGATTGCCGCTTCCTAAAACCCTACATTTCTGCATTATCATTTATATTTTCACGTTAAGCAATCTTCCTTGTGATCTGTCTTACGAATATAATTGATGGGATGACACGCCGTAAGAGGATTTCCGGTAGTGGTGGGAGGACAAGTGCAGCGAGGTTCGTGAGCCACCGGTGCACACTCGGCGCCGTAACCACATGCTCCGGGACAGGGATCTACGCAACGCTTGTTAATGCATGTGAGATCCCAATCGCAGTCGTTAGAATCCAGACACTCGTAACGACAGAATGGAGGTGCTCCTAAAAAGCCTGGACGGCAGCGACATCGGCTATCCACGCAGTCAGCATTCGGACCGCAATCGCGACAGGGTGAACTCTTTTTGGGTTCAGACTCGAGGGCTGTAAAAAAGATTTATTGATATTAAATGCCAACGGAGGGTTTACGTATCCAAGATCATTTCAATTGATGTATATTTGTGTTTTTATTGGTGTACAATAAAGTATTTATAAATAAATATAAATAAATAACTAAAAATAATTCTTGTACCTTGCATACAACGTATGAAGGGATCTCCAGTATAGCCAGGTGGACAGGTACAAATTGGTGAATGCATTGTTGTGCGGCAAATGGCGTGAGCGCCGCACGCGCCAGGGCAGGGGTCTCGGCACTTGCCAGCTCGGCATGCCAGCGCAGCATTGCAGTCAGCCGAGCTGCGGCACTCGGGCCGGCAGCTGGGCGGCTCGGCCTGCATTGGTGGCCGGCACGAGCAGTGCGCCACGGTACCTTGCGCGCGGCAAATGCTATTCGGCCCACACGGGTTTGGTGAACACGGCTCTGCATCCAGCGGCGCTGTATTGGTTATTTATTGATGAATAGAAATGTTATTATTTACAAATATTAATTGACTAAGTAACTAGTAAAGATTTCTGTTTTAAAAACGTTTATTACTATATTGACTGTTCAAGTTAATATGGTTATCGTATTATGTTCAGGTACCGTATTTTAGGTAACATTTTATAGTTTACCGCTATTGTTCAAGGGTTTATTTTTTTGTACCTATTTTAACTTGTTCTATTTTACCCAAAGAGTGACTGGTAGAGAATGCCATAGGGTATTAAGTCCACCTTATGTGTTACTGTTGTATATACCTACATAAAAATATATAATATAAATACAACATACCTATCTCACGGCGACAGGCTATAAAGGCATCTCCTTGAAGAGGCGCTGGGCATTCGCATATCGCTATGTGATTGTAGACATTGCATACTGCATCGAGACCGCAGGCATTTTTGCATGGATCTACGCATTTGTAATTCACACAGGCTTGCCGTTTATTACAGTCTTCATCAATCGTACATTCTGGTCGACATTCTATTAAAGGATTGCCGTGGTATTCCGGAATACATGAACATGTGCCGTTGCTGCAGACAGCATTACTTCCACAAGGATTGCGAGCGCAGGGGTCTACAGGTGCCGGTGCTTGTGGTTCTGTAGAATACATTAATGGGTGAATTTCAACAAGAGATTTTTATTTGTCATTTCGGTGGGATTTTTTTATTTCAATGTTATCTACATATTTTTAGTGACAAATAAAACTTTAGCCTATTTTGTAACATTGTGCGTGAGTGGACATTAAATATCATCAAAACTTACATAAATATTTAAGGATGAATTTTTAAGAGTCCACTGAAATGAAAAGTGTCTACCGTAATGATAAAAATTACCACCGAAATGATAGACTGTGCACCGGAATGAAATAAATCCACCGAAATGATACAGTTAAGAACAACCGTGCCGGGCAGCCAGGGTTCCGTACTTTGTTAGGTTTGATTTTCACAAATTTTAGATAAACACTGAGACAGTTATTTTAATATCATAATTAATATACAGAATTACAGTTAGTATTACATATACCATTCTTTGAGGTTTTACTTAATAACCTCAAAGAATGATATTATGTAATGTTTATTATGATATGAATGAATTGTTTCTTTACTTATATAATCTTTGGTAATTTAGTACTCATAATAAATTATATAAAAATAAAGGTAAGGCACTTATAATGAAGGTACACCCTCGAAGTAATTATTTTGTTGACAATTAGTATCTAGAAATAATAATCTACACTGTGGTGACTTACACACTCATCACATCATCGTTGAGCCGAACAAATGTGTATCTAAAATATATACATGTACTAACTAGATAGATATATGTATATATTTTATATATTTAAATACAAATACACCCGAATAATCTAATCTACACTCTAGGTAAAAGTACCTACATTACAAAACTATGACTTTGTATCTGACATAAGTATCTCTAAAACTTTATATATATACTAAATTACACGAATCTAGCACGAGTTATTACAGCCACCGAAATGAAACTATTTTTGTCCCCTTATTACTGAAATGATAAAATTACTGTTTTGACGGGAAACGGCAAGACGTTGGGACCGGTGCGTTTGCGCCGAGAGCTTGAGCCGGATTGATCCGAAGTGAGGAAAGGTGAGAGGGGCGTAACAACGCAATGTTGACGTGGCTATTCTACTAAAACTTACTGTCCTCTGAAATGATAACTTTTTTCCAGACAAAAGTTAAGTGCCTGTCAAATCCATGAGAAAGAAGATAAAGAAACAAAAATAGTTTTATTTGATCGAATATGTAATAATTTAATGATATCAAAATCGATTTAAATCCATATTACGAATGTATTTGCAGGGGAAGGTATTTTATGAACGGAATTGGGTTCAGGACAGGCCACCGTGATGATAAAATAACACTTTATAATTATTTTTTTGGTATATTAAAGGGTAGAAATCAATGATTTTTTTTGTCAAGGTAGAGGAGTACTTAAACTATTGAGGAAAAATTTATAAAATTAAAAATCAGCACATTGCACAACCGTTCTCAGGTTTGCCGTGTATTTTTTTTGCTTGCGCAATTCACCCTAATACGATCTTTTAGTAATCACAGTACGGACATTGAAGGGGTTATGAGTTCGACTGCCTTTGTGTTTTTTAAAGATAAAAAAATAAAATGAGCTACACCAAACTAAAATTAGAGATTTTTAAAATAATGAAACACTACTAAACACTTACCATCAAACTGGTAACATCCCACAAAGGAATTGCCACGGTAACCACGTAGACAAGTACAAATAGCTAGATGGTTCATGGCACGGCATTCAGTATTAGACCCGCAAGATCCCAGGCAAGGATCAACGCACCTTTCACGGACACAGGCTTTGTCATTTGGACAATCTTCGTTGATAGCACACTCCGGTGCACATCGAGGTGGGGCGCCAAAGTACCCCTCTTTACAACTGCAGGTAGCTGATCCAGCAGTCTCCCTACATACAGCGAATGGACCACAAGGGTTTGGTTCGCAAGGAGATTTTACTTGTGGAGGTAACACCTTTTCTTTTGAACATCGGATAAACGCATCTCCTTCAAAGCCAGGGAGACATGTGCAGTAAGGGCTATGATGATATACACGACATTGCGCATTTTCTCCGCATGCTCCGATACATGGATCAATACACTTTTGTTTGACACATGCTTTGTTGAGTGGACACTCTGAACTCATCATACATTCAGGTCTGCAGTTAGGGGGGTTTCCAATATATTCGGCTAGACATGTACATATAGCTTTATTGTTAACAGCATTGCAGGTACTATAAGGACCACATGGTGATGGATTGCAAGGGTCCGTTGGTGTTTCTGTAAATAATAATTTCGTACCTATAGTTTACTAATCCAAATAACTACTGAATCACGCACGTGAATGTGTGACTGATTCTCAATAAAGTATAAATAAACTGATATAAAATCTAGAATACTTTACCTTCTCTAAGGATGCATCTATCATATGGGTTGCCAACGTATCCCGAAGTGCAAGCGCAGTTGGGAATATGATTAATCATTTGACATTGTGCATTGGTTCCACATAAACCGGGACATGGATTTTGACATCTGTTGTTGATACATGCAAGATTTTCTGAGCAATCTGAATTGAGGACACATTCTGGTCTACAACCTTCGTAGGGATTTCCAAAGTACCCAGTGACGCAAGTACAACTGCCAGCATTGTTACGCTCTTGGCACACAGCGTTCGGCCCACATGGGTTAGGAACGCACGGTTCACTTGGTAGTGCCGGTTTCGGCGGAGAGACTGAAAAGATAATGATTAAGATCAAAATAATAAGTAATATTACTTAATTCTATAACAGACAAAAGTAAGATAAGTAGATCGTAGATCAGACGTTAGTAGTGTTCACATTAGTGGTTTACCTTTGATTGGTGTACATTGATAGAATGAGTCTCCTTCATATCCCGGTTGACATGCACATTGCGGTGAATGACTTATGACTCTACACTCTGTGTTCAGTCCGCAGGCTCCTATGCATGGATCAGCACATTTGTTGTTGATGCAAGCTTTGTCAAAAGTGCATTCGCTATTAGTAACACATTCAGGGCGACAGTACGGTGGTTGACCCACATAACTCGTTAGACAAGAACACGACGGTGCTTCATTAACTGCACGACATTCAGAATTAGGACCACATGGCGATGGTTCACACGGTGCTTTCTTCGGTGGTGGTTCATCTAGCAGAAAAACAACACACATTAGATCAGTTTTTGCTTTCGATCATTTAAGACCGTCAGACGTATTTAAGGCATGACTGTATTTAGGATATGTTTATGAAATATAACTATGATGGAATATGACGAACAATATTATGTTAATTTAAGTACCTACTTATAAAAAACTTTACAGGTACTTAATTAAATAATTTTAGCAGAAGACGTAGGTACGCTGTACATATTTGTGTCTCAGTTAATATTAAATTAAAAATTATAATTAAATGGACTTCCATAAATATAATATGTAGATAAAGTACTTACTTTGGACGGTAGTGCAGTAGGTAAATGGATCGCCAGTGTAACCATTTCTGCAGTAACAAATAGGTTTGTGGTTGTGAACGCGACACTCCGCATGCAATCCACAAGAACCAACGCAAGGATCAGCACATTTTTGATTTGAGCATGACATGAGGCTTGTACAATCTGAATCCACCAAACATTCAGGCCTGCACGAGGGCGGCACACCGAAGTAGCCAATAAGACACGAACAAACCGCTTGCTCGTGTACTACTCGGCACACACTATACGGGCCACAAGGAGACGGCTGGCAGGGGTCTTGTCTTTCAGGTTTAACTGAAATATATTTTCATGATGAGTGTAAATTGATATTTCATAAAGTAATAATAATAATTATTATAATGATATATTGAATCAATGTAATATTCTATTCACCTGATATTGGTGTGCATGAGAAGAATGCATTTCCATTGGTATTCGGTGGACAACTGCACATTGGTATGTGGTTATATACCTCACATAATGCGCCTTGTCCACATAGATTTGTGCACGGATTTACGCATTTATTGTTGACACATGTGAGAGTTAAAGAACAGTCAGAATTGTGGGTGCATTCCGGACGACAGCTTAAGTAAGGGTTACCGAAGTAGCCAGGTCTACATGTGCATTGTCCATCGTTGCAGTCAGCGTTTGCTCCGCAAGGGCTTGGATTACAATTGTCGTATACAGCGGGCACAGGTTCTGTTAACAATGGGTAAAGCTAATTACTAACTTCAAAATATGCTATATTATCATAGGTCACATAGTTACGTGATACAAAAATGTAATATTTTCTAAGTATACAATTCAAATTTACCTATTTTTTCCTTTACATGACAACTCTGGAATGGATTTCCAGTATATCCTTCTCTGCAACTGCAGATAGCAGCGTGCTGGTAGACCTGGCATTCCGTTTGTAGGCCGCATGAACCAGGACATGGATCGCGACACCTTTGGTTTATGCATGCTTTAGTGCTCGGACAATCTGAGTTCACAGTACATTCCGCTCGACAGTTCGGTGGTGAACCGATATAGTTTTCGAGACAAGTGCATGATGATATTCTATTTACAATTTGACACTGAGAATTAGGTCCACATGGGGATGGTACACATGGATTTTGGACTTGAACAGGGACTGTAACTTCTGTAAATAAGAAAAATTGCTTAGTCATTTATCACAACTATCAAAAATAACATTTTAGACTGAATTAAAATCAGATCTTACCTGCAACTATAGCACATTTCACGAATGGATCTCCTTCAAATCCTCTTCTGCAAGAACATATCGGTGCGTGATTAACAACTCTACACTCAGCTTCTTGTCCGCACGATCCAACACATGGATCAACACACTTCTGCCTTAAACAACTCTTAGTAATGTCGCATTCTGAATTGACAGTGCACTCAGGTCGGCAGTTCGGTGGAGATCCAAAGAAATCTGGCATACATGAACACGTTGCTAGTCCGTTGTTATCCTTACATATAGAGTTACTTCCACAAGGATTTGGCACACAAGGGCTTTGAGGAGCTGGAGCTGAAAAAAGTGGCATTGTTTGAATAGCCATATAACGTGGACGGGCGGGTGATACCCTATTACCCTCCCGTCCGCTTGTTTTTAATAGGTACGCTTGTTTTTAATAGGTATCTACTATTATTATTTCTATTTGAAGTATTCAGTGGAAAACTTACTTGGCTCTTTGATGATGATATGACAATAGGTATACGGATTCCCAGTATAACCAGGTACACAATTGCATGATGGAATATGATTTATTACTTGACATAATGCCGTAGAACCGCATACTCCAGGGCAGGGATCTTCACATTTGTTTCGAAGACATGCTTTGTTGTAAGGACAGTCAGTATTCACCACACATTCGGGTCTGCAAGACTCATAGGGATTTCCAAAATATCCAGGCACACAAATACACGCTGCGGCTCCGTTCCTTGAAACTTTACATTCAGCATTAGCGCCGCATGGTGTTGGATTACAAGGATCTAATTTTTCTATTGCTTGTGGTATTATGTAGCAGGATGTAAACGGATCTCCAGTGTATCCTTCTTGGCAAGAGCACATGGGACTATGTAGACGAACAACGCATTCCGTATTAGTTCCACAAGATCCAGGACATGGGTCTTTGCATTTGTAGTTAATGCAAGCTCTGTTTGTTGGACAATCATCGCTCGTAGTACATTCGCGTTGACAGTTTGGTGGAGAGCCTTCAAACGTTGGCTGACATGTGCAAATATACGAAGCACCATTAGATGTTGGATTACAAATACTATTTGGCCCACAAGGCGACGGTTCACAGGGGTTAGAAGGCAGTTCTTCGATTGGATGAGCTGAAAATGTAAGTGGTACATATTATAATATATATTTTTTGTGAAATACAAATATTTAATTATTCTTATAAATTAGGTAATTACCAAAACAATGATTAAATGGAGAACCAGTATATCTCGGAGGACATGTACATATCGGATTATGGTTGTTAACGTTGCATATTGCGTTATCTCCACATGATCCAGGACATGGGTCTTGACATTTTCGATTGATGCAAGCCAGAGACGGAGAACAATCTGTACTTTGAATACATTCTGGGCGACAGTTGGGTGGATTGCCAATATAGTCTTGGAGACAAGCACACACTGCTTGACCATTTGCTTCTCTGCATAAACTATTTGGACCGCATGGGGATGGTTCACAGGGTCTGTTGGCTGGTTCTGTAATAAAATATTTTTTTATTACAGCATATACTTACCTAGATGTTATTATTTACTAACCGTACTTTTAGAAATAATACGTACTTTCAATGCGGTAGCAACGCGTAAACGCGTCACCTGTCATCCCACTAGGACAGTTACAAATTGCAACGTGATTATAAGCATTGCACTCGGCGTCGACACCGCACATATCGCGGCACGGGTCTACACATTTAGACCTAAGACAGGTCTTGTCTAGTGGACAGTCCGTACTCAGAACGCATTCGGGTCGACAACCAAAGTATGGATCCCCTTGATACTCAGGCAAGCATCTACACTCGGCGTTATTGCACACTGCATTAGCTCCACAAGGCGAAGGATGGCATGGGTCAGTTTTTTGTGGAGTTTCTGTAAGAAAGGTTACTTTTTATATTCTTTCCAAATAGAATTATTACAATTTGAGCTTCGAAAGGCGAGCGCTTTTGGCGAATGCGGACAAATTCTAATAATGACGCACGAAAAGTGTTGAAATAAGGTTTGCGACAACTTACCTGGTTGTTTCATAGTGCATACTGCAAAGGGATCGCCTTCATAACCATTTGGACACGAACACATTGGTGTATGATTAATAACATTGCATATTGCATTTAAACCACATGAGCCCACACATGGGTTTTGACATTTCATGTTAATACAAGCCTTATCATTGCTACAATCTGTATTTACTACACATTCCGCTTTGCAGTTAGGCGGGCTGCCAAAGAATCCCTCAGTACATGAACAAGATGGTATTCCACCAATATCGCGGCATTGTGCATTCAACCCACAAGGCGAAGGCACACATGGATTGACTGGCTCCATCAATGCTGGCTGCTTTTCAGGAATAACATAACAAACTGAGAATGGATCGCCTGTGTAACCTTGTTTGCAAGTACAAATAGGATTGTGCTTGATCACTCTGCATTCTGTTTGTATACCACATGCTTTCTCACAAGGAGATACGCATTTAAAGTTTTCGCAAACTTTGTCCAATGGGCATTCTGAGCTAGTAACGCATTCTGGTCGGCAATCTGGAGGTGATCCTTGGTAGCCACTTAAGCAAGTACAAATAGCAATGCCATTTTGAGTTTTACATTGACTGTTTGGACCGCATGGTGAGGGCTTGCACGGATCTACTGGTTCCACTGCAATAAAATTTAAATATATTAATGATACAAAATTACAAACAGTATTCCATAAATAGAATAGGAAAATGAGTTTTATTTAAAACTTACATTGGACGGGTTGGTATGTACAAATTTTGTACGGATCACCATAATGCTGGTCAGGACATGAACAACTTGGAATATGGTTGATCACATTACACTGAGCATTTATGCCGCATGTCCCTGGGCAAGGGTCGTGACATTTATTTTGGTAACACGCTAGGTTTGATGAACAATCTGAATTTATGAGGCATTCTGGCTTGCATGCTTCATAAGGGTTGCCGAAGTATCCAGGTAAACATGTGCAAGATCCGGCATTATTTTGTTCTCTGCATTGGGCGTTTGCACCGCACGGTGATGGTACGCACGGGGTTTGACGTTCTTGTTCCGTGGTAGCAATTTTAATATTGCAGTAGAGGAACGGATCGCCAGTGAACCCATTTTGGCATAAGCATATAGGTGTATGACTGACGACTCTACATTCGGCGTTCGCACCACACGAGCCACGGCATGGATCTTGACATTTTCTATTTATACAGGCCATAGCGGATGTACACTCTGTATTACTTGTACATTCAGGTCTACAATTGGGGGGTGCACCTATAAACTCTGATAAGCACCGACAGTCTGCATTGTCCCCATTTTCTGTACATTGTGAGTTAGGACCACATGGTGAAGGAAGACATGGGTTCACTTTTTCTGGCGGTATTGCAGCTGTAATAAAAAAATAGTTGTTAATGTCTTAACAAATAGATTGCATTTAACATAATATATTTTGTGGAGATAAATGGTACTTACGAATCAATTGACAAGTGGAGAACGGATCTCCAGAATATCCAGATAGACAAGTGCATACTGGGTTATGATTGACAACTATGCAGTGGGTGTTACGTCCGCAGGCACCTGGACAGGGGTCTATGCATTTCTGATTGGAACAAGCTTGGTTCAGTTTACAATCGGAGCTGACTGTGCACTCTGGTCGGCAGTTAGGCGGGCTACCCAGGTAACCAAGCACACAGACACACACGGCGTGTCCACTGACTTCTCTACACTGACTGTATGGTCCACATGGAGATGGTACACACAAATTGATTGGTGCTGCCGGTTCTGTAACATATTTATGGGGAGATGTTTTTATTTGTTAATCAAATATATACATAATATGAGAATTTGTTACCATGTGTCTTTTTTCAAAAAATATATTTAAAAGGTTATTTTTAAAATGTTTAAATAACAAATTAAAAAGAGTTGGAGAAGCTTACTGTTCGTAGTAACTCATAAATCCATGTCAATGATGTAGACATTAAACAACAGTAGCTCTACTTAATCATTCATACATAATCATCTGATGACATTACTGAAAAAAATTATAAGTACTGTAAATGATAAGTACCTTTTACTTCATTGCAATAGTGGAACGGTGATCCCGTAAATCCTGGTGGACATGAACACATCGGAATGTGGTTGATAGTTTCACAAATGGCTCCAGTGCCACATGTTCCAACGCATGGATCATTACATTTATTTCTTATACAAGCTTTATCTCTGGAGCAGTCTGAGTTAAGCACACATTCAGGTTTACATCCAACGTAAGGATCCCCGAAATATTCTGGTAAGCACGAGCAAGCACCGTTGTCGCATACAGCATTGGGACCACATGGTGATGGGTTGCAAGGATTAATTGGCTCAGCTTCTGAAATAAATATATATAAGATTTTTTAAGATTGAAATACACTAGCTGCGTAAAATAAAGTGCTGCATTACATCTTTAAATATTCATATTTTGTCAGGTAAACATTAAAACATAACTACATTACCTTGTTGTATGATTTGACAGCTGCTGAACGGATCGCCACTAAAGCCTAGCAAGCAGGAACAAATTGGCAGGTGATTATTGACGTTGCATTGTGCGTTGTTTCCACACGCGCCGGGACAGGGGTCGGTGCACCTGTTGTTGATACATGCCATGACCGCATTGCACTCCGAGTTGATTGTACATTCCGGTCTGCATCGCGGTGGTGAACTTATGTAATTCGGAAGGCAAGTGCAGCGAGCGTTCCCGTTGAACTCTTGGCATTGAGAGTTAGGTCCGCATGGTGATGGTACGCATGGGTTTACTTCAGGCCGCGGTCCAGAAATCGATTGAGGCACTACAAAATAAAAAAGACGTTAAATTCAGAATTAAAATTTAACTAGTTACTTTCAAAATTAGAAATGTTTAGTAAAATATAAATTTACTTACTGGGATAACAATTCGTAAACGGATCCCCAGTAAATCGATCTTGACATGAACATATGGGATTGTGAGCAAATACTCTACAATTTGCATTTCTAGCACATTGGCCGACGCATGGATCAACACACTTGCGGTTTAGGCAGGCTTTGTCACTAGGGCATTCACTGTTTATAGTACATTCCGGTCGGCAGTTCGGCGGTGTCCCCACGAAGTCGAGCTGGCAGCTACATATCCCTTGTGCATTTATTTCTCTGCATTGGCTGTTAGGACCACATGGAGACGGCGTGCAAGGTGTTGGTTTTATAACGTCTAAAAAAATTATAACAAAATAAACACGACACTTTATTTATAAAATAACATCAATCGACATGATGACTGATTTTCAAAACTGTCCTATGATATTCCAAATTAACTAATATTTCAGAAACAACATTTTTTCGTCAGGAAAATAAACTTTTTACACGAAAAATGCAATTAAAATTTAAAATTCGGCCTCCAAAACGGCTGCCGGTGTCATGGCGTCGTTTGTGACGTCACTGCAATGTAAATAGATCGTAAGGCGTAAACACTAACTAGGGAGCGAAAGCAGCAAATCAGTTATTTAAGTTATTTTTTGTGTTCAATATGAATAACAAAATTTATAAGTGGCATGCAGTCCCTCAGTGCGTTCATACGCCAATAAAAACTCCTAACAAACTATTCGTTTACGTTCCAGGCAACAAAAAAAAATAGAATTAAATGGTTAAATCTTGCACGGTGAGATCCAACAGCTATAAGTCCAAATTCTCCTATTTATTTCTGTGAAGATCATTTTGACGTAGGTTTTTACTTTATAATCCACTTTGTATACCGAATTACCTACTTATCATTAATTGTAAATGAACATAACTTTGTTGATCTAAAACAATGAAAACAATATGTACCTAAGTCATTACCTATGTATGTAACAACCTAATAAGGTTACAACAATATCTTATTTTAAGAACACACCTAACCTCTAATAATAATGTATAAAAAGATTTTACATTATTGTATACTTACAATGTTGTTTTGATATTTCTAAACTCTGCTGAACAAAAGTCTTTGTTCGCCGCCAAAAACTCCCCCAACATCAACAAATCAACTCTAGGCAAATTAGAGCTATTTGCCTTTGTAAATCCTTGGTCCACCATGTTTTAAGAACACAAAACTAAGCAACTGGATGATCGATGGAAATCACGAAATACTTTATTAACGCAGGTAAAAACAATTAAAAAGTGCAGATATCGTCCAAGTTCATACGAAATAAACTGACGTCTCTAATGCATGGCCGTGACGTAATTCACTCTGATTGGTGTTTAACTTAACACGGCGGACTGCTGTATTTTGTAGTTTTAATTTATTTAATAAATTAATTAACAATCTCGCCCTAAATGTAAAAATAAATTTTTTTTCTAAATAAGTATAATGATCATATCTAACCAGATTTAAACACGTATTATTTATGTGGTTCTTAATTACTGTCATCATGCCTATTCCAATAAAAAAACTTGTTCCAACACGTACCTTCCACTTTTTCTATACAGTTGACGTAAGCATTTCCAGTAAGTCCTGGCGGGCAGTAACATGTAGGCAGATGGTTCACGACTTGACAGATTCCATTATATGCACATATTCCAGGACAAGGATCCTTACATTTGTTCTGTATGCAAGCCAGCATGGGTGGGCAGTCACTGTTAATAACGCACTCAGGTCGACAGCCCTCGTATGGGTTACCGACATATGTATCAACACATCTGCAGGCACCGATACCATTCCTTTCTGTGCACTCCGCATTAAGTCCACATGGAGAGGGTTCGCAAGGAGAATTATATTCAAATACAGTCTCTGTAATGCAAAATTGAATATTGGTTTAACTAATGATTGCGAAGAAGACCTATTTAATAATAAATAGTTTTTTTTAATAAAATATCCGTAATTACCTTTTACAGGAGTACATGAAATTAGGGGATCTCCAGTCTGTCCAAAGGGGCAAGAGCATACCAATGCATGACTAATTATTTTACAGTCTGCGTTATAGCCGCAGCTTCCTGGACATGGATCTTTGCACTTTTGGTTGACACATGCTAAGTTACTAGGGCATTCAGAATTGGTAACACATTCTGGTCGACAATTTGGTGGAGCTCCGATGTAATCGGGTTGGCACGTGCACGAAGGCGATTCACCGATCACTTTACATACTGAGTACGAACCACATGGCGAAGGTGTGCAAGGATCAACAGGAGGCAACGGAGCAGCAACTGAAATGTTGTATAATGTTGTAACAATGGTGTTATTATTTTCGATCCTAAGTAAAAGTGAAAAGTGGCGTACATACCTATTGGACTGCAACGTGTAAACGGATCTCCTATGGTTTGTGGAGGACAAGAACATATCGGGCTGTGATTGACCACTTCACATTTTGCTCCGTAACCACAGCTACCGAGGCAAGGATTAATGCACTTGTGATTATTACACGCTTCGTTGAGAGGACATTCAGCGCTGATTGTACATTCTGGCCTACACGACGGTGGAGCACCAACGTATGTCGGCAGGCAGGAGCATACGGCTTGGTTATTTACTGGCCGGCACTGACTGTTCGGGCCACACGGGCTTGGATTACAAGGTACAACGTTCATAACTGAAAATATATTATACATACTTGATACTTATGTAACTGTTCAATTTAAACACCAATTAAAACACTTTTTTTGTGATAAATATTGTGACAATGTTGTTCATAAAAATAACTGACTAACCTTCATATGAATGACATTCTACGAATGCGTTTCCTGTGGTTCCTTCAGGGCAAGTGCAAATTGGGATATGATTGTAGACATTACACTGGGCACTGGACGCACACGTTCCAGGACATGGGTTTATACACTTGTTTCCAGAGCAAACTTTATCTAACGGACAATCCATGCTTGTTAAACATTCCGGTTTACAGCCAAAATATGGATCTCCTTGGTATTCACTTAAACATGTACAAACTCCATCCCTACATTGAGCATTAAATCCACAAGGTGAAGGGTTGCAAGGATCTGTCGGAATTTCATCTAAAAAAGTGAATAATTGACAGAAGTAGGTAAGTAATATTAAGATTCAAATAAAATATATTTAAAGAAGTAATAATAATATATACAATGTAACAATAATTTAATACATTTTATTGTGCACTGCTTACCTTCAATCGGCTGAAGTACAACACAAGAAGAGAATGGATCACCCGTGAATCCTGGACTACAGGTACACGCAGGAACATGTGAAAACACTGAACACATTGCGTTCTGGCCGCAACTACCCGGACAGGGGTCGCGACATTTTAGATTGATACACGCTTTGTCTGAAGGGCAGTCTTGATTAATAGCGCATTCGGGTCGACAGTTTGGAGGTAGTCCTTGATAGTCAGGCATACATGTGCACGATGGCAAGTCATTGATATCACGACAGATCGAATGATCACCACAAGGGTTTGGTACACAAGGGTTTTTGACTGGTTCTGGAATATGCTGGATCGGTGCTACAACAAGAAATATAGTATGTAAGTTTCATGTATTGATATCATTTTTTAGAAATGCGTAAGAATAGATTGCGACAAAGAAAGAGAAACAGGCACCTACGTCACGCCTGTTTTACACGAAGGGTTAGACACATACAGTTCACGGGTCTGTTTTTAGGTTTCATGTACTAGGAGGCGAGCCTATTGCCATTAACCGGGCACAAATCAACATTCCGAGCTGCTATTGAAAATTTCTTAGAAAAATTTAACAACATTTTGTTCGAATGGGAATCAAACCCAAAACTCGAACCTAGCAGTCGCGCTTGGGACCACTAGGCTATCGAAACAGTTAAGAACTTGTATTTTTATTTTAGTATGTATAAAAACGTTTAAAACTACTTACGTTGAGGATAACAGCGTGTGAAAGGATCACCAATGAAACTTGGACTACAAGAACATATTGGGCTATGATTTATTACTCTGCAAATTGTATTCAATCCGCAATGTCCGGGACAAGGGTCAGAACATTTTTGGTTGATGCATGCCTTTTCTTTGGAACATTCTGAGCTAACTGTACATTCTGGTCGGCAACCAGGAGGGGAGCCGATATAATTAGGCATGCAAGAGCACACACTTTGTCCGTTGACAGCACGACAAATACTATTAGGCCCACAAGGATTCGGTACACACGGAGTTGTGATTTCCGGAATCGGTTCTGAAAGCAAATTCATCAAATAATAGTACGATAAAACAACGATGAGATGAGATGACTAAAACATTTATAATGCTTACCTCTGAAGATATCGCATCTTACATATGGATCACCGCTATATCCTCCTGGGCAGCTACATGACGGTAGATGGTTAACAACCGTACACAATGCCATCGGTCCACATGTTCCAGGGCATGGATCCTGACATTTGTTACGAATACATGATTTACTTGGTATGCAGTCGGTATTCACTGTACACTCTGGCCTACATCCTT
Organism: Acronicta psi; assembly: GCA_946251955.1. Classification (NCBI taxonomy): domain Eukaryota; kingdom Metazoa; phylum Arthropoda; class Insecta; order Lepidoptera; family Noctuidae; genus Acronicta; species Acronicta psi. The sequence goes on along the minus strand of OX276472.1, from coordinate 7,884,831 downwards.
CATATGGATTACCAATATATCCTGGCAAACACATACAAGAACCCACAGCATTATATTCTCTGCACTCGGCGTTCGGACCACAGGGCGATGGTTCACATGGTGAAGGTTTTTCCGGATAGACGTTATTTTGTTGATAACAATTAGAGAATGGATCTCCAGTGAAACCATTGTCACAGAAACACATTGGAGAATGACTTATTGTTTTACACTGTGCATTACTGCCACATGCATTGATGCAAGGATCTTTGCACTTTTGATTGATACAGGCTTGATTAGATAGACATTCGCTGTTACTAGAACATTCTGGTCTGCAATATGGTGGTGAACCAAAGAAGTTTGGCAAACAAGTGCAGGAAGGTGTTCCTGAGATTTCCTTGCAAATAGAATTAGGTCCACATGGTGACGGCGTACATGGAGTTACATCAGCAACAGGAGCTCCTAGAATTAGAATAGTTATTTTACTTATGTATTCCATAACACTACCTAATTACTATTTAATGTACCTACTAAAACATATGTATGTAGTAAAATGTATTAATAGGTTAGTATTACTCAAGCGTACTTACTGAATGGTACACATCTTGTAAACGGATCTCCAGTGTATTTGGTTGGACAAGTACATATAGGGTTATGTTTCACAACGCTACATTTAGCTTCAACGCCACAAGATCCTACGCATGGATCAATACATTTCTGATTGCTACATGCTCTGTTGAGTGGACAGTCAGAGCTAACCACACATTCAGGTCTACAAAGGGGCGGGCTTCCAAGATATCCAAGTACACATGAGCACACCGCTTGTCCGTTTATTTCTTTACATTGACTGTTAGGTCCACATGGAGACGGAACACACGGATTTGTTACAATGGGTACTGAAAATGTAAAAAAAGAAATATGTTAGAAATAGAGTATATTTAAGTGATGTTCTTGTGAAGTTCTTGATATCAATCCGAATAACCTACCTTGAATAGGTTCACAATTGTAAAATGCGTTACCAGTCATGCCTTGAGGACAACTGCACATTGGAACATGATTGATAACATCGCAAACTGCGGTGGCAGCACAGGTGCCTGGACAAGGGTCCACGCATTTATTGCGAACACAGGCTTTGTCACGTGGACAGTCACTACTAAGTACGCACTCAGGTCGACAACCAACATAAGGATCACCTTGATGCTCTTCTACACAAGAACATAATCCATCTTTACAAATTGCATTTGATCCACATGGTGATGGATTGCATTTATCAATAATTTCAGCTTCTGCAAGCACAACAAATACAAGATTTTTAAGATGCTATGTTACATCAATCATATCTATGTTCTTATTACGAAACAATATTTGAAGCTATAATACTCTTTACATACCTAGTGGTTTAGGAGAACAAACTGTGAAAGCGTCTCCAGTATAACCATCAGGACATGTGCATATAGGAGTGTGACGCGTCACAGTACATAAAGCACCCAGACCACAGGAGCCCAGGCACGGATCCCGACACTTCTGCTGAATACACGCTTGAGAAGTAGGGCACTCTGCGTTTATTGTACATTCAGGTCTACAATTGGGTGGACTTCCAACGTTATTAGGCATACATGTGCAAGAAGGTACGTTGTTTGTTTCTTGGCATATAGAATTAGGACCACAAGGCGATGGAATGCAGGGGTTTCTGTATGGCTCCAAAACTGAATTTGCCACCGGTGCTAGAAATAGTGTAAAATTTGTTTATATAAATAATTAATCTGTCTTAGAAAGGCAAAACAATTCAAATTTATATATTTTTTTAATAACTTACGTGGTATAGGGTTGCATCTAGAGAACGGGTCACCTGTGTATCGAGATTTGCATGTACAAATAGGACTATGGTTAATTACTTTGCATTCAGCGTTTGTACCACATGCATTCAGACATGGATTCTCGCATTTCTGATTCACACATGCCTTTTCTCTTGGGCACTCTGCGCTTGTGACACATTCAGGGTGGCATCCCGGTGGTACTCCTATGTAATCAGGAAGACAGGAGCACACTGCTTGTTTATTTACTTCTTGGCATCGGCTGTTTGGCCCGCAAGGTGATGGACGACAGACTTCAATTGGTGTCTCCAAAATTTCTAAAAACAGGATAAAGATTTACCTGTCGAGTATTTACATACATAATAATTATTTCAGTTCAAATTAATAGATATCAAAATACTTACGTTCCGGAGTACAATACTTGAACGGGTCTCCTGTGTAACCTCTTTGGCAGGAACATGAAGGAGCATGATTGACCACTTGACACAACGCATTGGGGGCACAGGCACCCGGACAAGGATCTTGACATTTTGTTTGTAGACAGGCTTTGTTTGATGGGCAGTCGGTATTAATAATACATTCGGGCTTGCAGCCTTCGTAAGGATTACCGAAGTAGTCAGGTAAACATGTGCATGATCCTGCTCGATTATATTCTTTGCAAATCGCATTGGCTCCACATGGTGACGGTTGACAAGGTGATGTAACCTCTTGGAATATTTCAATTCTATGGCATTCTATAAAGGGATTGCCCGTATGTTCAGCTATACAGGAACATGATGGAGAGTGACTCATAACGTGGCATTGTGCATTAGTACCACATGAACCAATACAAGGATCTACGCATTTCTGATTTATACAAGCTTGTTGCAGAGGACATTCAGAATTGCTAATACACTCTGGTTTACAGTACGGTGGTGACCCTACGAAGCCGTTAAGGCATGAACACGAAGGTGTGCCTGATGTTTCTTTGCATATTGAGTTCGGTCCACAAGGAGAAGGAACACAAGGATTGATAGGCTCTGGATTGTATTCTTGAAGAATACATCTAACAAACGGATTTCCAGTATATGATGCGGGACATGAACAAATAGGATTATGATTAATCACTTGACATTTTGCTCCGACTCCACAAGATCCCTGGCACGGATTTACACATTTCATATTACTGCATGCTTCATCAGGCAAGCAATCTGTGCTCACAGTACACTCAGGCCTGCAGGATGGGGGACTGCCTTTGTATCCGTTAAGGCACGAGCACACAGCTTGACTGTTTATTTCTCTACATTGACTATTAGGTCCGCACGGACTTGGGTTACAAGGCTGCGATTGGACCACTGAAAATGTAACAATAAAATTGTTTATGAATGGTACAGAAACCTATGCTGCTAATAATATTAAGATAGGTAGACTGACAAATAACATTAAAGTAGGTAACAAGTAACTAATTACCTTCCAGAAGAGAACAATGAACAAATGCATTGCCAGTCATGCGTTCGGGGCAGCGGCACATCGGAATATGATTGGTCACTTCACATATTGCGTTGGCTGCACATACTCCACTGTTACATGGGTTTACACATTTGTTTCGTAAACATGCCTTGTCTTGAGGACAGTCTGAACTAAGTACGCATTCAGGACGGCACTCATAATACGGGTCTCCTTGATACTCCGGTAGACACGAACACTCTCCGTTATCGCAAATAGCATTTGCGCCACAAGGTGACGGGTTGCATAGATCAACTTCATCTTGAGGTACTTCTACAAAAACAAGCGGGATTATTATTTTAGTAATTATTTAGGTACGTTATATTATAATATTATTATAAGTTAATTCACATAGTAAGTAACATCAAGAGTATGACATCAATATTTGTATTATTTTTCAGACGTACCTTGAAGTTTACACTCCGTAAAGGCATCTCCAATATAATTATCGAGGCAGGTACAAACAGGCATATTTTTCTTTACAATGCACTGTGCGTTTAGACCACATGATCCAGGGCAAGGATCTCTGCACTTCTGGTTAATGCAAGCTAAGTTACTTGAACAATCAGCATTGATTATACATTCGGGACGACAACCTGGTGGAGCCCCTATGTAATTGGGAAGGCAAGTGCAAGAAGGTATACCACCGATATCTCTACATTCGCTAAACGGTCCACAAGGCGATGGTAAACAAGGATTCTTTGAAGATTCTGCTTGTACTGGGGCTATAACTATCGATTGGTAACACCTACTGAATGGATCACCCGTAAAACCTTCCCTGCAAGAGCATATTGGACTGTGATTGATGACAAGGCAGTTTGCATTGAGGCCACATTGTCCAACACATGGATCAACACATTTAAATTCTACACAGGCTTTATTTGAGGGGCATTCAGCACTGACAACGCATTCAGGTCTGCAGTTTGGCGGAGCGCCTCTGTAATCTGGTAAACAACTACAAACTGCTTGATCGTTTGCTACTTTACATGCACTATTTGGACCGCATGGTGATGGAGCACAAGGATTTGTAGGCGGTTCTATATCTGAAAAAAATACAAGTAAATTAATAACATATTTATCACGTTATCGTCGGTGGTGGGATGATTTAGACATATTTCAACCAGACTTGTCTACAATCGCGTGCAACCGATTGTCATGAGAAAATAGGGTGGAGGCCTTTGTTCAATTTTAGGACAGTCTAGGCTAATAATAATAATATTTATCACTTTCGTGGTTTTACTTACTTTGTATAAGAATACAGTTCTGGAAAGGATTGCCAGTGTATCCTCTGTTGCATGTACAAATAGGTGCATGGTTGACGGTCTGACATTGAGCGTTGACACCGCAAGTGCCTGGGCATGGATCTTGACATTTATTTTGCTGACAAATTCTGTTTGAAGGACAGTCTGTATTTACCGTGCATTCTGGTCGGCAACCCTCATAGGGATTACCGAAGTATCCAGGGGAGCAAACACAGGCACCAGCGTTATTATATTCTTTACAGACAGCATTACTTCCACATGGCGACGGAGTACAAGGAGTAGGTCGCTCTTCGGGTGCCACGTTTTGTTGCACGTTACAATATACGAATGGATCTCCGATGTATCCTTGAGGACATACACAATTTGGAGTATGACTAACAACACGGCATTCTGCCATGGCTCCGCACGCTCCTACACAAGGATTGCTACATTTGTTGTTAATGCAAGCTAAGTGGTTGGGACATTCGCTGTTACTTGAACATTCTGGTCGGCAGTTTGGTGGAGAACCCACGAACTCTGCTATACATGAACATGATGGTGCATCCTTAATTGGCTGACATACTGCATTAGGTCCACAAGGTGAAGGCAAACAAGGATTTATTTGCGGCGAAATTTCAAGAGCTGTAAATAATTTTATTATCATTAAATTTTAATTTTTTATGTGGTAATGAATTAATCAATTTAGTGTAAGTTTTAGATTTATGAAATAGTTACTTACGTTTTGGAATACATCTAGTAAATGGGTCGCCAGTGTATTCATTTGGACACGAGCAGATCGGATTGTGATTAACGACTTCACAAAGTGCGCCCACTCCACAAGCTCCAGTGCATGGATTGATACATTTATAATTATTGCAGGCTCTATTTAATGGACACTCCGAGCTCGTAGTACACTCTGGTCTGCATGTTGGAGGGTTTCCTGAATAGCCAGGTATGCAAGAACACACAGCCACTTTGTTTACTTCTCGACATTGACTGTTCGGACCACATGGGCTTGGATTGCATGGGTTTGAAGGTAAAGACACTAAAAATAAGTAGATTTTATTAAGAAATTAATTTAACTTATCATTATATAAAAAAGAAGTAAATTAAAGTAATTGAAAGATAATGTACCTTGAAGAACATTGCAAGAAATGAATGAATTTCCAGTAAAACCGGCTGGACAACTGCACATTGGTATATGGTTAAAAACTTCGCATACTGCATTTACCCCACATGTGTCCGGGCAAGGATTCACACATTTTTTTCGCACACATATCTGATTTCTTTGACAATCTGTGCTTACAGTACATTCAGGGCGACAACCAACGTAGGGATCACCATGATATTCAGGCAGACATGTGCACTCTCCGTTGTGACATTGTGTATTGGAACCGCAAGGTGATGGATTACACAAGTCAAGTGGAACAGGGTCTAAAATAAAATAGGTTATGATTGTTACAGTAATAAATATATACGGAAACAATTTATCATTCGTTATGCTTTCTTTCTCTAAATCCAATAATGTTTATAAATTAATCATTTACATACCTCGTAATAGCTCTACAGTACACGCAGTAAACGGATCTCCCTTGTAACCTTCAGAGCAAGTACAAATCGCTACGTGATTAATCACTGAACAGCGTGCGTTTTGTCCACATGAGCCCAGACAAGGATCTTTACATTTCTCCGTAATACATGCTAATGAGCTTACGCAGTCTTGATTTGTGACACATTCGGGACGACAATTTGGTGGACTTCCGATGTATCCTGGAGAGCATGAGCATGAAGCTTGTCCTCCAAAGTTACGGCACGTTGCGAAAGCACCGCACGGAGAAGGTACACACGGATCTTTAATCTCATCGAGAATTGGCTGAGGCACTGAAATAGTTATAGTACTTTGTTATAATACATATATGTTATATTAGTTTCTATGTACTTTCAGATTTTATTTCTACGATATTTACCTGGTTTTGAATAACATCTGGTGAAAGGATCACCAGTAAGGCCTAAACCACAACTACAGATAGGGTTATGATGGATTACCCTACACTCCGCCCTCTGTCCGCAAGGGCCTGGACAGGGATTTACACACTTTTGATTTATACACGACTTTTCTGATGAGCAGTCTGAATTAATTATACATTCCCGTTTACAAGCTGGTGGTTCTCCGAGGTAATTTGGTAAGCAGCTGCATGTCGCCTGTCCATTGATCTCCCGACATTGGCTATTCGGTCCACATGGGTTTGGATGACATACGTTAACAGAAACTACATCTTGTTCTGCAAAAATAAATCGAATGTAATTATTTATTTTATAGTATATGTCGCAAATACAAAGAACAATCATATTTTAGGTTACTTACGAGGAATAGGGTTGCATCGACGGAATGCATCGCCTGTGTATCCTACTATGCACGTACATGTGGGAGAATGGTGTACTGTTGCACACTCAGCGTTGATACCGCAAGTACCCGGACAAGGATCTTGACACTTGTTTCCAAGACAGGCTCTGTTTCCTGGGCAGTCTGAGTTACTTACACATTCGGGGCGACAACCTTCATATGGATTACCGAAATATCCCTCATTACAAATGCAGGACCCTGCTTTGTTTAACTCTCGGCATACCGCATTAGGTCCACAGGGTGACGGAGAACATGGAGTTAATAATTCATTCACACTTTTCAGTGTGCATTGTGAGAATGGGTCACCGAAGTAGCCTTGTGGACAAACGCACATTGCTGAGTGGCTAACTACGCGACATTCAGCATTTGTTCCACAGGCTTGCAGGCATGGGTCTCTACACTTTTGATTAACACATGCTAACTGTGGTGAACATTCGCTATTACTTATACATTCCGGTTTACAGTAAGGTGGTTGCCCCTTATATTCGGGTAAGCAAGTGCATGATGGGCTTCCGTTAATTTCTTTACAAATTGAATTTGGCCCACAAGGTGAAGGTTGACATGGGTTGATTTCTAACGGCGGTGCATCTAAAACAAGACAAGGAGTACTTTTTAGCACTGTCCGACATATTTGTAATCAAGGTTTGGATTACATGGAGAGGGCACAATTCACAAGGATTCCTTACGTCAGTAAAAGCTTCGTATAAAAATATAAAACATTAATTGATAAATATATTGTAAATGGATTACACTTACTTGACACAAAAGTGCATTCGATAAATGGATCACCAGAATGAGCTGCAGGACAAGCGCAGATTGGATTGTGGTTCACAACTTCGCACGTGGCCCGCAAGCCACATGTTCCGATGCAAGGGTTTACACATTTCTGTTTCATGCAGGCTTGGTTCTGCGGGCATTCTGCGCTAACTACACATTCTGGTCGACAAGCAGGTGGAATTCCCAAATATGTAGGCAGACACGAACATACGGCTTGGTTATTGATCTCACGACATTGACTATTAGGGCCGCAGGCTGCTGTACTACACGGATTTTGAGTTGGTGGTTCTGTAAAAATAGTGTCATATAAGTTCTATTAATATTAATAAAAAAGGTATTAACAAACAGACAGACACTTTTACTCAAATAAACAATAGAATGGATATGTATATATATAATACGCACAATGGCCCAATCAAGAGGCTAAGTGCGAAAAAGCCCAACGAAACTAAACCAAGGTATATACATTAGTGTGTATACATATCCATACTATGAGTATGATACTGTTGCTGTATCCCCGAAGGGTGAATATTAAACGGCATTTACCTCTTATAAGATTGCATAACACAAAGGCATTCCCGGTGAAACCGTTATTGCAACTACACATAGGGATATGATTAACCACTTGGCATACAGCATTTTGTCCACATGCGCTTATACACGGGTCAACGCATTTTCTTTGCACGCATGCCTTACTTTGATCACAGTCAGTGCTAAAAACGCATTCCGGTCTGCAATTGAAATATGGGTCTCCATGATATTCTGGTAAGCATTGACATTGGCCATTTTTACACTCTGCATTTGAACCGCAACGTATATTTGTACAAGCGTCCACTACCGTTGGTTCCACTGAAAAGAATAAGTAAAAAATATATAATTACATACTAAATACCACCAAATCGTAAACAAAAAGCCATGATACATTAATAAATATCTACCTTCCAAAGGTTTCGGTCTACAGCTGGTGAATGGATCACCAACATAACCTTCGATGCATGTACAGATTGGAATATGGTTGAGAACATTGCATACGGCCGAAATACCACAAGAGCCGGGGCATGGGTCTTGGCACTTCGAATTGATACACGCCCGATCACTAGAACAATCTGAATGTATTGTGCATTCTGGTCGACAGTTCGGTGGACTGCCAATGAAAGTAGGCAGACACGAGCATGAGGGTGTACTGCCAACATTTCTGCATTCAGAGTTTGGACCACACGGAGATGGAACACAAGGATTCCTTACATCAGGAACAGCCTCGTCTAAAAATGAAAGTGTTATTAAATTTTTGCGTGATATTATCTTAAATTGTAATGAGATATGTTTTGATTGCAGTACTTACATTTAATAGGAGTACAGACAGTAAACGGATCGCCAGTGAATGTCGGTTTACACGAGCATATAGGGCTATGGTTGATTACTTTACAGTTGGTATTAGTACCGCAAGGTCCAGGACAAGGATTCACACATTTCTGTTTTACACAGGCTTTGTCTTGTGAGCATTCGGAACTTACGACGCATTCTGGCCGACAATTAGGCGGAGAACTAACGTACTCGGGCAAACATGAACAAATCGCCTGATTACTGACCGCTTTACATTGACTGTTCGGCCCACATGGTGATGGATAGCATACGTCAATTGGTACCGATAATGGTGCTGATTCTGGAATACGCACATTTATGAAATTGTAAGTAAGTAATTAAAATAAAACATAATACCTTGAAGCTATATCTAGGATCATACCTTGGTAAACACAATATCTGAAGGGATCTCCGGTATAACCGTTGATGCATGTGCAGAGTGGGGCGTGATTTACTACTTGACATTCAGTGTTGGTGCCACAGCTACCTGGGCAGGGATCATCGCATTTGTTGTTGATACAAGCTTTGTTCGAAGGACAGTCAGTGTTTACGACACATTCTGGTCGACAACCATCGTATGGGTTTCCTATGTATCCTTCCAGACAGGTACATGACCCTGCATTATTTCGTTCTTTACAAATTGCGTTGGCTCCACACGGCGTTGGTGAACACGGTGTGGTGACATGGTCTATATGTAATGGTTCTTGAACGCACTCGAAGAACGGGTCTCCAGTAAATCCATACGCGCAAAGACAAATGGGTGAGTGACTCACAACCTTACACTCGGCATTAGTAGCACAAGCACCTTCGCATGGATTTTTGCATTTATTGTTGATGCACGAAAGTTGCACGGAGCACTCTTCATTACTAGTGCATTCCGGTCTGCAGTAAGGAGCCTGCCCGTGATACCCTTCTACACAAGTACAAGATGGTGCTCCATTTGTTTCTCTACAGAGCGAGTTCGGTCCACATGGTGATGGTATACATGGATTCACCGGTTCTGGCAAACGGTCCGCTGTATCAAGAATAATAATAGCATACAATAAAAATAGTTAAATCAGTTAAATAAGCCTTGAAGGTTTTATTGCCTTATTTTTTATATTTGTATTGGAGATAACAATTTTACTTAATACTTACGCAGTTTATAGCATCTCGAAAATGGTTCTCCGGAATATGACAATGGACACGTGCAAATTGGATTATGGTTTACAACTTTACACTCAGCATTTACACCGCACGAGCCCACACAAGGGTTGATACAGCGTTGATTGCTGCAAGCTTGGTTAAGTGGACATTCAGCGCTGATGGTACACTCAGGTCTACACGCAGGTGGAGCACCGATATTGTTAGGTGCACATGAACAAGCTGCTTGACCGTTTACGTCTCTACACTGACTATTCGGCCCACATGGCGATGGCTGACACGGGTTAGATACTACTGGCTCTGAAAGATAAAAATGATTAAGTGTTGTCTGTCTTGATTTGTAAAGCCCTTAATAGGGCTAGATATTTTATAATTCTTACTTACCCAATACTGGTCGACACTCAACAAATGCATTTCCAGTCATGCGCTCCGGACATGTGCACATCGGAATATGGTTAACAACGTTACATACAGCTGATGCTGCACATGTACCTGGACAAGGATCCTTGCATTTATTTTGGATACAAGCTTTGTTACGATCACATTCTGAGCTCTGCACACATTCAGGTCGACAACCAATGTACGGATCTCCAATAAACTCCGGAAGGCAACTACATTGTCCATTATTACAGTCTGCATTATTTCCACAAGGTGACGGATTGCAAGGGTCGTCATTTTCTACAACATAAATTAAAAATAGAGTTAAAAAACAATTTCAAACAATATCGAATTTCAATAATGAGTAGATAATACAGGGTTACTTGTAATTCGACGTATATCTGCCAGGAGCTGATTGGGTGATCAAAATGCAACAAATTGAACACCACCTATGTATGGCCGAAGTTCAATAGTTTTCGAGATATTTGAATTTTAGGGAATTTTCGATATTTACCCAAAATTTTACACTAAAATCCAAATAAAAAAAAAACTTCACATTGAATAGGTACCATTAAAAAGTGATATTATAGCTGACACTTCAATTAAGCTACGTACATCATTGAAAGTGCTTCATCCAACAAAATACCTAAATTGATGAGCGATTTAAGAATAATATCGAACTAATATTTTCATGGAAGGCTTCATAAAATGTAGTCTAGTTAAAAAAAATACTATGACATGAATCGTACAAACAACTAAAAAAAACTTCCCTATTCTCTCAGCTTTAGCAAAAAGGTATAAAAGTTAATTAAAAGACACTTTATTCATGGCATAGCATGCGTCTGAATCGGCGCGGGGAGAAAAATCATCTGTGTTTGTGTTAAAAAGATACTACGCTCTTTGCTGACGGCTTTGCCTCCGTGATCGGAGTATTTCTTATAATTTATACCCTATGTTGCCCGGGCATAGTGTAACTTCCCAACGGTGAAAGATTTTTTTAAATCGGTCCACTAGGGACCGATTTGAATAAGATAATAGGTAGAAATAAGATTTGATAATTATTTCTTGTTGCAAAATTTGAACAGCGAAAATTACGAAGTTTTCAAGAAACAACCTCAATGATCTGTTGGCGGATATTTTATTTCATAACCTCATGTTTCCACATGATGGTTGCCCAGCACATTACCTATTTATTGTCCGGCAGTGGCTAGACGAGAGGTATCCAAACCGATGGATTGGGAGAGGAGAACCAATTCCGTGGCCAGCACGAACAAGATGTGTAATTTTTTTGATAAACTACACGTTTTTATCAATGCTTTTTCTACTACTTAATATTAAAAAGAGGAAAGATTTGTTTGTTTATTTGTTTGAATTGAATAGGCTCCGAAACTACTGGACCGATTTGAAAAATTCTTGCACCGTTGTGAAGCTACACTATGCCCGGGTAACATAGGGTATAAATTATAAGAAATACTCCGATCATGGAGGTGAAGATTTTTCTCCCCACGCCGATTCAAACACATGCTATGCCATGAATTAACTGTTTTTTAATTAACTTTTATACCTTTTTGGAAAGCTGAGAGAATAGGGAAGTCTTTTTAGTTGTTTGTACGATTCATGTCATAGTATTTTTTTTAACTAGACTACATTTTTTGAAGCATTAAATAAAAATATTGGTTAGATATTATTCTTAAATCGCTCATCAATTTAAGTATTTTGTTGGATGAAGCACTTTTAATGATGTACAAAGCTTAATTGAAGTGTCAGCTATAATATCATTTTTTAATGGTACCCATTCAACGTGTAGTTTCTTTTTTATTTGGAACTTAGTGTAAAATTTTGGGTAAAGATCGAAAATCCCATAAAATTCAAATATCTCGAAAACTATTGAATTTCGGCCATACCTAGGTGGTGTTCAATTTGTTGGATTTTAGCCCGCCAATCAGCTCCTGGCGGATATACGTCGAATTACAAGTAACCCTGTATAATGAGAGAATAAAAACAATAAAAAGTCCTTATTACCTTTAGGTGGGATGAGATTGCATTGAGTAAATGCATTTCCAGTGAATCCTTCAGCACAAGAACATATTGAAACATGTTTTATGACTTGGCAATTAGCGTTAATTCCACAAGAACCTGGACATGGGTCTTTACATTTTTGGTTCATGCAAGCTAGGTTGCTAGCACAATCTTCATTGATTGTACACTCGGGTCGACAATTTGGAGGGCTGCCCTCAAAATTAAGTAAACATGAACACGAAGGGTTTCCACGTTGGTTTTGGCATTGTGAATTAGGTCCACAAGGTGAAGGTACACACGGATCCCTTTGAGGTTCCTGAGGTTGATCTTGAACTAGACATAGAGAAGAAGTGTAATTAGCCATCGTCTTAACAAAAGACATCATTTTGCCCTGCTAAATGGAACGGAACTTTTCTTACCTGTTACTAGGTAACAGCTGGAGAACGGATCTCCAGTGTATCTGTTTTGACAAGTACATATAGGACTATGATTGATGACCCTACAATTTGTGTTGCGTCCACATGGGCCAGGACACGGGGATATGCATTTTTGGTTTTGGCAGATTTTGTCCACTGGACATTCGGCACTCACGACACATTCAGGCCTACAGTTTGGTGGTGACCCGCGATATTCGGGCAAGCACGAGCAAGTACTCTGACCATTCAATACTCGACACTGGCTGTTAGGGCCACAGGGAGACGGTTGACATGGGTTTTCGGGTACGGCCTCTTGTGCTGTAAATATAAAAAATAATATTGAATTTCCAATTACAGGTTCAGTTATTCTTGTGAAGTCACTTATTGCATTTACTATTATGATTCTTACGTTTCAGAATGCATTGTGTGAACGGATCGCCAATGTATCCATGTCGGCATGTACATAAAGGCGAATGATTGACTACTTGACATTCTGCATTCACAGCACACGTGCCTGGGCAGGGGTCAATACACTTGTTTCTTGTACATGCTTTGTTACTTGGACAGTCAGAGCTTACTAAGCATTCTGGGTGACAAGCCTCATACGGATTGCCAAAATATCCGATGACGCATACACATGCTCCGGCTCCAGCATATTCCCTACACTCCGCGTTTGATCCGCAAGGTGATGGTGTGCACGGTGACAGAGGTTCAATAGGTGCGAGAGAAGCTATAGTACACTGTATTGCAGCATCGCCTGTATAGCCCTCGGGACAGATACAAATAGGAGTATGACTAACAACTCTGCAGTCAGCGTTGGTGCCACACGCTTGTGTACAAGGATCTTGACACTTTCTATTAATGCAAGCCATATGTGGAGCACATTCACTGTTAGCAACACATTCAGGGCGGCAATTCGGCGGTGCTCCTATAAATTCAGGTTGACACTGGCATGATGGAATCTCGCCACCTGTTTGTTGGCAAATAGAATTTGGTCCACATGGTGAGGGCTGACAAGGATTTGAAGGTATTGGAGGTGTGGCAACATCTATAACAAAACAATTATATTATTATATTATCCTTTTTGTAACTATGTGTACTAATTAACAACTCCTTTATAGTGACGAAACAAGTAATCACTTACGTATTACTATGCATCTTGTAAACGGATCTCCTGTCATTCCCGAGGGACATGTGCAAATGGGATTATGATTGACTACTTGACATTTAGCTGCTACCCCACACGTTCCTTGACAAGGATTAATGCATTTTTGGTTGCTGCATGCTTTATCAAGGGGACAGTCGGAGCTTGCCACGCACTCCGGGCGACACGACGGTGGTGCTCCGCGGAAGCCAGGTAGACAAGAGCACACTGCTTGTTCATTATACTCTCTGCATTGACTGTGGGGGCCACATGGGCTCGGTTGACAAGGATTCGATGAAATCATTTCTGTTAACAAAATAAAGAAAAATATATAATTATATGACTGCCTCGTTGGTCTAGTGGTCCCGAGTGCAACTGCTAAATAAATAAAGTAACTATTTTTCAAAAATATGTAGTGAAAAGAAAATCAAAGTACTTTGACATGTTTATCAGGTATTAGTTAATAAATATTTGTTCCTCACCTCTTACAGGATTACATTGTATAAAGGCATTGCCAGCAGTTCTGGCTGGGCACGTGCAGACAGCCATGTGATTCACAACTTCGCAGTTAGCGTTAACGCCGCAAGTGTTGATACATGGGTCAACGCATCGGTTTCTAACACATGCTTTATCCTTTGGACACTCAGAACTTATAGTACATTCGGGACGACATTCAAAGTATGGATCACCGTTATATTCAGGTTTACAAGTACAAACCCCATCATTACAAATCGCGTTTGGCCCACATGGCGATGGATTACATAAGTCTGCCAAGACAGGTTCTGGTAATAAAACGAAAAAGAAAATCAGAAATATAGTGAATTATTATTTTGTAAAATATATAATGTTTAAATTTCATCAGTAATATTTACCTATGTTTGGTTTTAAGGAACAACTTTGGAATGGATCACCAACGTAACCATCAAAACAGGTGCATATAGATACATGGCTCTGTACTCTACAATTAGCGTTTACTCCACATGATCCTGGACAGGGGTCTACACACTTTTCATTAATACATGCCAATTCATTAGAACAGTCCGTGTTAATGGTGCATTCGGGACGACAATTTGGTGGACTACCCATATATTGCGGCAAACAGGAGCAAGAAGGTGATCCTCCTACATCACGACATTGAGAGAAAGGCCCACATGGTGAAGGCAGGCAAGGATTTGTAGGTACCGGAACAATATCTGCAACTAAAATATAAAGATTATAATAATAATAATTCATGACCACTATTTAATTTTAATCTTATATATTTTATAACATCTTTAAAGTGAAAAGACATTGAAGTAAACCATAATAAATCAAGACATCATAAAAAAATACCTGGTGCTCTGTAGCATCTGCTAAATGGATCACCCGTGAACTGAGGGCGACATGAGCATATCGGACTGTGGTTAATGACCTTGCATTCTGTATTTTGTCCACAGACACCTTCACAAGGATTCTTGCATTTAAGTTGAATGCAAGCTTGTTGTTGGCTGCACTCGGAGCTTACAACACATTCAGGTCGGCATGCAGGTGGTGTTCCTAAATAGCCAGACTGGCATGTGCACACGGCTTGGTTGTTTGAGACCTTACATATGCTATTTGGACCACATGGCGAAGGTACACAAGGATCTTTTTGCTCCGCCGAAATCTCTGTGAAAGGAATAAGTATTATAAGTAACTCAAGTTGCAGTTTAACATGGGAATAAGCAGTCAATGATAAAACATGTGCTTATGTCTAAAATACAAATGTTAAATATCATATATATACTTACGTAAAATCTCTTCGTAGCAAGTCTGATAAGGATTTCCGGTAAGGCCAGGCAGACATACACACGAGGGAGAATGATTAATAACATTACATATAGCATTTCGTCCGCATATATTGTTGCATGGATTTTTACATTTACTTTGAATGCAAGCTAAGTTTGTAGAGCAATCTGAATTAACTACGCATTCTGGACGACATCCTTCATAAGGATTTCCGATGTGATCCGGTGAACAGACACATGCGCCAGCATTTCGTTGTTCTTTACATATAGCGTTTGGACCACAGGGGGACGGTGAACAGGGAGTAAGAGGAACGTCCATAACTTGACATCCTCTGAAAGCATCCCCAGTATAACCTTGTGGGCACAAACATTGGGGAGAATGGCTCACAACACGACACTCGGCCCCAGATCCACAAGAGCCTGGGCAGGGATCGCTACATTTTTGATTTATGCATGCCAATTCATTAGGACACTCAGAGTTAGCTATACATTCTGGACGGCAGTTTGGTGGATTTCCAATAAATTCAACTTGACATGCACACGATGGTGAACCAGCTACTTCTCTGCACACTGAGTTAGGACCACAAGGTGAAGGTTCACAGGGGTTAACATAAGGTCGTTGTTGAATATCTGTAATAAAGATAAACAAATATTTGATCAATTGAAGATAATGTAAGAAAACTATGTAATATTACTTAGTATTCAATAATAAATTACCTTCTAAAATACATCTGCTAAATGGATCTCCGGTATACCCTGACGGACATGAGCATATAGGATTATGATTTATTACTTGGCAATGCGCTCTTGATCCACAATTTCCTTTGCACGGATCGGTGCATCGTTGATTGGAACAAGCTCGACTTAGTTCACATTCTGAGCTTGATGTACATTCTGGTCTACACGTAGGTGGTGCACCCATGTACCCAGATAAGCATGAGCATATTGCTTGGCCATTAATTTCACGACATTGACTGTTAGGACCACACGGTGACGGATTACAAGGCTTAATATTTTCGACAACCCTGATTGGTCGGCATTCAAGGAATGCATTTCCCGTGTATCCTTTTGGACATGTACACATAGGCACATGATTAAAAACATTGCAAATTGCATCTTTTCCGCAAGTATTCACACAGGGGTCGATACATTTTTTTCTGGCACAAGCTTTGGTTTGAGGGCAATCTGTGCTTACAAGGCACTCGGGTCGACAACCAAAGTAAGGGTCACCTTGGTATTCAGGCAAGCACGTGCAAACGCCATCGTTACAAATAGCGTTTGCACCACAAGGTGATGGATTGCACAAATCGGTTTCTGTAAAGGTTTCTGTAAAAAAATATTATGATGTAAGATACATGTATGTATATAATTAAAGGTTTATTAATTGTGATAGATAATATTTACCATCATTATCTGGCATTGGTTGACAACGTGTAAATGGATCTCCAGTGAATTGTTCAGAACATCCACATTGAGCGATATGGTTAAACACAGTGCACTGTGCGTTGATACCACACGCTCCCGGGCAAGGATCTCGACATTTTTCGTTTATGCAGGCTTGGTTACTAGAGCATTCAGAATTTATAGTACACTCAGGCCTACAGTTCGGTGGACTGCCAATATAGTTAGGTTTACAAGCACAGGAGGGTGAACTGCCTATATTCCGACATTCTGCGTACAGACCACATGGCGCTGATAAACAGGGATCTTGAGGTGGCATACTTGAAGGTGGTTGGGATACTGAAAATAATTTAATATAATGAATTCATGAAATAAAGAGTAGATTAAAATTATAACATTTTACAGCTGTACATACTTTTCATTGGATAGCATCTTGTAAATGGATTTCCAGTCAAGCCTTGTTTACAGACACATATAGGACTATGATTAATCACATTACAGGTGGCATGTTCTCCGCATGTATTCTCACATGGATTTATACACTTCTGATTAACGCAAGCCAAATGTGACAGGCATTCTGAGCTCACTACACATTCTGGACGGCAGTTTGGTGGCGCTCCAATAAAGCTCGGTAAACAAGAACATACTGCTTGACCCTTGATTTCCTTGCATTGACTGTTGGCTCCGCATGGTGAGGGACTGCATGGATTCGTTTCGACAATTAGTGCTAAAAAATAATTGAAAATTTTAGTTACACAATGGAATTAATCACTTGTCAAACACATTATATAACGAATATTTTTGCCTTACGTTCTTGCATGATGGTACAATGACTGAATGGGTTGCCTGTGTATCCTTGTTGGCAAATACATGTTGGCATGTGATTATGCACTTGGCACACAGCATTCGAACCACACGTACCCGGACAAGGATCTATACACTTCATTCTGGAACAAGCTCTGTTAAGAGGACAGTCGGAATTGACCACGCACTCAGGTCGACACCCTTCATAAGGATTACCCGAGTAGCTGTCGAGACACTGACATGCTCCAACACCTTTTTGTTCCTTGCATACTGCATTTGATCCACATGGGTTTGGGTTGCAAGGCGTTAAAACTTCAGTCTGTTCCATGACAGGTATAGTACTGCAGTATGAAAACGGATCGCCCGTGTAACCCGTTTGACATAAGCACATGGGAGCATGACTGACGACTCTACATTCAGTGTTGGAACCACAGGCGCCAATACAAGGATCTGCACATTTTTGATTAAGGCACGCTAGATTATAATCACATTCACTATTGCTAATACACTCAGGTCGACAGTTTGGTGCTGTGCCCTTGTAACCCGGCAAACAAGCGCAGATAGGTCCTTCACCGCTTATTCTGCACACTGAGTGCGGTCCGCAAGGCGACGGTTCACACGGATTTATTTGTGGTTCAACTGCAACTGCAACAGCGAAATATAGGTCATATACCAAATTGAAAAAAAAAAAAATGTTATTATTAGAACTTTAATTTAGAAACCATATTAAATGGTACTTACCTATAACTATACACCTCACAAAAGGATCACCAGTGAATGATGGTGGGCATGTACAAATTGGATTATGATTAATAACATCACAAACAGCGGCTGTGCCGCATGCTCCTATGCACGGGTTTATACACTTTTGATTGTTACAAGCTTCTTTTAGCGGACATTCGAGACTAACGGCACATTCGGGTCTGCATGTCGGTGGACTACCCAAATATCCCGGCACGCAGGAACACACTGCCTGTCCATTTGATTGTTGACATCGACTGTTCGGTCCACATGGTGAAGGATTACATGGATTGGTAATAGACACTGTAATATAAATACACAAGTAAAGCCTTCACCTAAGGTACGAAATGTGTAGACATGATAACATCTTAGAGATATAAAATAAATATTTACCCGCTGATGGCCTGCATTCTACAAAAGCATTCCCACTCATTCCCTTCGGGCAAGAACACATAGGTACGTGATTCATAACGTCGCAGATAGCGTTAAGTCCGCAAGTTCCAATACAAGGATTGATGCATTTATTTCGTAAACAACCTTTATCGAGTGGACAATCAGTATTATAAACGCATTCTGGTCGGCAACCGAGGTAAGGGTCACCATGGTAGCCAACTACACATGAACAAACTCCATTATTACACACAGTGTTTGGCCCACAAGGACTTGGAACGCATGGGTCGCTTGGTGACGAAACCGGTACGTCTATAAAAGAAAAACAAACAATTGGTGACCTACGTATTAATTATTTTGGCGTTAGCAAATTTAAAAAATTAAAGATTTGAGATCGTATTTAAGGTGAAATTATAATGTGGTGTATAAAGAGCTATTTAATGCACCACACACACACACACTTGATTTGCTACTTTTGACAAACAAAATACTTAGTTTTCTTACCTTTAATAGGTTTTGGAATACACTGTCTAAATGGATCTCCAATGAAACCGTCTGGGCACAGACACACAGGAACATGATTGTTAACGAAACATTTGGCATAGAGACCGCAAGAACCATCACAAGGGTTTCGACATTTTTCTGCTTCACATGCTCGATCACTTGGGCAGTCAGAATGAACAATGCATTCGGGTTTACAATATGGTGGCGAACCAACATAGGATGGCAAGCATGAACACGAAGCTAAACCATTATTATCTCGACATTCCGCGAATAGTCCACATGGTGACGGTACGCAAGGATCTGAAGGAGCTGCTACACTGGGAGACGTTTCTACAAATTGATTAAAATACAATAATGACAAACGATTCACAAACAACGTAATCTTAAAAAGTATATACCTAATTTTAAAGGTTATAAATAACTTACGCAATATCATGCTACACATTGTGAATGCGTTCCCAGAGTAACCAGGCCGACAAGTACATACTGGACTGTGATTAATTACTTTGCATTCTGTGTTTTGTCCGCATGGTTTAGGACAAGGATTAACGCATCTTTGATTAACGCAAGCTCGGTTCGGTTTGCACTCGGAATTTACCATACATTCTGGTTTGCAATTTGGTGGCGAGCCCATGTAATTTGGCAGACATGAACAAACTGGTTGACTATTAACTTCTCTACAAATTGCGTTCATTCCACAAGGTGATGGATTGCAGACGTTTATAACTGCAATGTCGTTTTCTGAAAGGATTATTAACTTTTTTTTAATTTGCTCAATATCTTACTTTGTAATTTAATGATTTAATATTTACCTCTTATTAGATGACAAATTGATAGTGGGGTTCCAGAGTAACCTGGCTTGCAATTACACATTGGTTTATGGTTTGTAACATAGCAATCAGCATTGTATCCACACACTCCGGGACAAGGATCTACGCATTTATTTCTGTTGCATGCCGAAACTAAGGGACAGTCTGAATCGGCTAAGCATTCAGGTCTGCACCCTTGATAAGGATCACCAAAATAGTCAGGCAAACATGAGCACGATCCGGCGTTTCCTTGTACTCTACACTCAGCATTTGCACCACAAGGGGAAGGTTCACATGGATTTAGATATTCGATCTTTGGAGGAGCTGAAATGTTTTTCAAATAACGTAAATTGACTTACCGATAAACATGTCAGTCACCGTGGAAGCACTTCCTTGTTCCGAAGCGTTAGTTGAAGCTTGCTGGGCCTGGCGACGTTTAGTGACCTCCATATTCCGGCGTCAGTGTCACTATCTCAAGCAGCGCCGTCCAAAAGCGGCCGTCTTGGGAGACGGCCTAAGCTTTACTGTAAGTGCTATGTTATCTCCGCGTGCTCCGTTGTCAAGCATAGGCATTATATCACATTAACAGTTATTTTTATAAAGTTACATCCCTCCTGGAAGCGTCTGATTCACCTATTTTTCATTGTATCGGTACCTACCGACCTGATCCGAGGCTTATGTTGAAAGCATTCGCACAGTACTGTATTGACGCAATCACCTTTAAACCAAATGGTAGGCATGGTCACCAGGCAGTCCAAAAGTAAAGACATCCATACAGTCCATGGTACATTAGTAAACCGTGTGAGGCGTGGTCGCTTTTTAATTCTCTTACATAACAAGCACGTCATTTAAAGCATGAACAAATTATCACGCTTTGCGAAGCTGAAGGGTTATATGCATCTTAAATGGGTGATACATCAGTTTCTCTAGAGCATTATTATACAAATTTTCCGTTAACCTTAATCTTAAAAATATCTTTAGATACAAAATGGTACCTACCAAAACCCACTGATATCTATAAATTATATTTTCATAAAAAAAATAAAAACTGTTTAAGTAAGTATACAATCCTAAGCCAATTTGGTTTTTGGTAAAATAGTACTTAATCAAAAAGTGTCAAATATGATTGAAAAATGTATATGGTGATTACCTTTTGGCTGCGAACACCCTTGGAAAGGATCGCCCTCAAAGCCTGGTTCACAGGCGCAGATAGCACGATGGTCGACCACAGAACATATGGCCCGTGGGCCGCAGGCTTGTTCACAGGGATCTCTACATTTCTGCGCGACACAAGCTAAGGCCGCCGGACATTCAGCGCTGATTGTACATTCCGGTCGACAGTTTGGTGGGGCTCCTATAAAACCTGGCTGACAACTGCATGCTGGTGTTTCTCCCGAATTCAGACAAATCGAATTCGGACCGCATGGAGATGACTCACATGGGTCAACGGGTTCGACTGGTGGTGCTATAAGAAAAAACGTAAAAAAATTAATGGCTGGTTTAATAGTTTTAAGCTAAATTTAAGAGGAATTTTTACTAGATACCTGGTTTTGGATAACAGTAGGTGAAGGGATCTCCAGTATATTCTTCGTTGCATGTGCAAATAGGTGAGTGTGCAATAACTTGACAGCGAGCACCGCGTCCACAAGCTCCTTCACAAGGGTCACGACATCGACGGTCAATGCAAGCTAATTGTAATTTGCATTCCGCGCTGACAAGACATTCTGGTCGACAGGTAGGAGGAGATCCAACATGACCCGTCTTGCAAGAACAAGCCGCGGCACCATTTGCGCTCACTGTACATTCGCTATATGGACCACATGGAGACGGCGAACATGGAGACACCGAAATATCTACAAATATTTGACATTAATTTAAAGATATTTCTAAAGAAAAAGAATAAGCTGATTAGCAACTGTAGGAACAGACATATAAACAAATCTTTCGTTACATCAGATTATTGTTGGACAAAAGTTCATACAGGTTACTGAATATTTGTAAGTGTGCAGGATGTTAATTAGTATATTTACCTTTTTGAATTTCAGTGCATAAATTAAAAGGATCTCCTGAGGTAGCAGGAGGACAAGTGCAGGATGGTATATGATTATTCACTGAACATATGGCATTGGTTCCACAGGCACCTGGGCATGGATCGACACATTTTCCTCTTTGACATGTACGAGTTGGTGAACACTCGCCATTGGTACTACACTCTAGTCGACAACCTGTGTAAGGATCGCCGAAAAATCCAGGCGCACAAGAGCACGCTCCTGCGTCGCATATCGCATTACTGCCACAAGGAGATGGGTTGCAAGGGTCAGCCGAAGGTGGAGGTGTCACTAAAAAGACAAATTAAATAAAAATGTTGTGATCTAAAAACGTCTAAATTTTATATAAATCATAAAGATCCAAAATACATAATACACACCCATAACTTCAGCACATTGAATAAATGGATCACCGGAATAACCAATCGGGCAGCTGCAAATGGGTATATGGTCGTGAACGCGACATTCAGCTCTAAATCCACAAGAACCTTCACATGGATTTCTGCATCTTTCAGCGATACATGCTTGATGAGACGGGCAATCTGTGTTGACGAGACATTCTGGATGACAGTTCGGTGGGGCACCTATGTACCCTTGAACGCAGGAACACGAAGAACTATTGTTTATTGGTCTGCACTCACTGTACGGGCCACAAGGATTTGGCTGGCAAGGTTGTTCTGGTTCGTATACTGTTTTTTCAATTTCAATACATTTTTTAAATGGATCACCAGTCATACCTGCCGGGCAGCTACATAACGGACTATGATTGATAACTTGACAGTGAGCACCTAAACCGCATGTACCTCTGCAGGGATCAGCGCATTTTAGTCTATGGCAGGCGCGATCTGATGGGCACTCGCTACTATCAGTACATTCTGGCCTACAATCAGGTGGTGCACCTCTGTAGTCTGGAAGACATTCGCACGAAGCTAATCCACCATTTTCTCTACAAATACTGTTCGGACCACAAGGCGATGGTTGGCAAGGCTTAATAATCTCTATAGGCTGTTCTTTAATGCATTGGTCAAACGGATTTCCTGTAAATCCTTTGTTGCAGGCACAACTAGGAACGTGATTGATCACGTTACATTCTGCATAATTTCCACAAATTCCAGGACAAGGGTCCACGCATTTATTCCTTATGCAAGATTTGTCCGCAGGACAATCAGAGCTCAGAACACATTCAGGGCGGCAACCATCGTAAGGATTGCCTTGATATCCTTCTAGACATGAACAAGATCCAGCCCCGTCTCGTTGGCTACAAATTGCGTTCGCACCACATGGTGACGGGTCACAGGGCTGCACAGCATTTTCTGCAAAATAAAGTAGTTTATTTATATAAGGTACATCAACAGTGATAATTTAAACTATAGGATAGGTACAAGCTAATATGTATAAGTAAGTATTAAAATCCGTGTTAAAATCAATCAATGATCTAAGATAAAATTTGAAGATAAAAATTTAAATTTATATATTAATAATACATCCTAGGTTTTACGCCGAGCATAAAAATTATGCTATGATTTAAAACATACCTTCTTGTAAAACACATTGCATAAACGGATTGCCTGTAAACTTTTCTCTGCAGCTACAAGAAACAGTATGACTGACGACAATGCAGTCTGCATTTACTCCACATGAACCAGGACATGGATCTATACATTTATTCTTAACACATGCTTGATTTGAAGGACAATCCGGATTAATTACACACTCTGGTCTGCAATTTGGTGGCTGTCCAATGTAATTTTCGATACATCTACAATTAGCTTTTCCGTTTCTCTCAATACATTGTGCATTGGGCCCACAAGGGGAAGGATTGCATGCGTCAACTGGCTCAGATACAGGAACCACAATATCATAACAACTCTTAAATGGATCACCAGTTTGTCCTGAATTACAACTGCAGATTGGACTATGATTAATCACTTCACAGCGAGCTGATATGCCACACGCGTTAATGCAAGGATTTATACATTTTTGATTTACACAAGCTTTGGTAGATGGACACTCAGAGCTAACCACGCACTCTGGTCGGCAGGCCGGTGGTGATCCTTGAAATCCTTCAAGACAAGCACATACTGCAGCGTTATCAACGTTTTTACAAATACTGTTGGGACCGCACGGAGACGGATGGCATGGGTCTCTTGGTCTTGATTTTTCTTCTTCCATACGACGACAATGCGTGAACGGGTTGCCGGTATAATCGGTCATACAGGAACAGGTAGGAATATGATTTATAACGTCGCATTTAGCATTCTGTCCACATGTACCCGGGCACGGATCCCGACATTTGTTTCTGAAACAAGCCTTATCTCGGGGACATTCCTGGCTTCCAGTGCACTCTGGTCGACAACTTTCGTAAGGATTTCCACTGTAATCCGCTAAACAAGTACAGAATCCGTTATCACATACAGCATTGGCACCGCAGGGAGAGGGATTGCATGGATCTGAAGGTATTGGCGTAGTCGAGTCTAAAATAAAAATAATAAGAGCCATAAGTATTGTTTGTTCAAATACGTATTATGACTAGTATATTTCACATAGCAGGTATTTCATATATTTTCATACCTTTAAGGATAGGCAAACATCTTGCAAATGGGTCTCCAGTATATCCTTCGTTACAAACACAAACAGCTACATGATTTAAAACATGACAAGATGCGTCGACTCCGCATGATCCTGGACAAGGGTCTTCACATTTTTGTCGTACACATGCAAGAGATGCTGGACATTCAGCGTTAATGGTACACTCGGGTCGACAAGACGGCGGTGATCCAATATAGCCCGGTTGACAAGAGCATGCAGGTCCACTTGCTAATAATTGACAACGCGAATGAGGACCACATGGTGAAGGAGTACACGTAGGTGGGCTGACGGTTGTTGGTTGAATTGCTGAAAAATAATAATAATTGGCATAGTATTCACTTAGGTATTCAGAATACTAATATTATTGTTTATAGTATTTAATATAAAATCTATGTATGTTTTCATTATGATATTGAGCGCACATACCATAGCATTGAGTAAATGGATCGCCGGTCATGCCTAATGGGCATGTACAGATAGGACTATGGTTCTTTACTGTACAATGTGCTCTCAAACCACAAGAATGTGGGCACGGATCGTCACATTTTTGATTGATACAAGCTCTAGACGTATCACATTCACTGTTTACTATACATTGAGGTCGACATGACGGCGGTGATCCAATATAATTCGGCAAGCATGAACATACTGCTTGCATATTTGCTTGCCTGCATTGACTATTTGGACCACAAGGTGTTG
Organism: Acronicta psi; assembly: GCA_946251955.1. Lineage (NCBI taxonomy): Eukaryota > Metazoa > Arthropoda > Insecta > Lepidoptera > Noctuidae > Acronicta > Acronicta psi. The sequence continues at coordinate 7,858,921 of OX276472.1, read as the reverse complement.
GTTCACATGGATTTTGTGCTGGAGTCGCTGTAAAAACCAAATTATTTAAAAATTATATCTTTACTATTTGTGCATGTTATTTGTATCAATTTTATCATCATACTTACGTGGTACGGTAATTTCTTTGCACTGGAAGAACGGATCTCCAGAATAACCTCTTGGACACGTACAAACAGGAACGTGGTTCTCAACAGTACATTGTGCTAATTGTCCACAAGTTCTTGGGCACGGGTCAATACACTTGAATCGTGTGCATGCCAAGTTTAGTGCGCAGTCGGCGTTACTCTCGCACTCTCTGCGACATCCTTGCGTACTGTATGGGTCACCTTCGTAACCTTCGGAACAAACACAAGCACCGGCTCCATTATATTCTCGACACTCTGCATTAGGCCCACAAGGAGATGGCGTGCATGGGCTTGAAGTTGGAGTCATTTCAGTAGCTAAAAAAACATACGTAAAGTCAATGTTTATTGTAAATATGAATACAAAGAAGATAACCAACGTAAGTACATTTTTCTTTTTTTATCATCTACTTAAATAAAAAGATACGTACATGATATTAAAATTTGCACACAGTTTTTAACGGCGTCACCAGTGAAACCTTGTTGACAGGAGCATACTGGTTTGTGATTGATAGTCAAACAAAGAGCGTTCACACCACATGCTCCTTGGCATGGGTCCTTACAGCGCTCATTAATACATGCGGTATTACTAGGACATTCCGGATCAATAGTACATTCTGGTCTACAGTTTGGTACTCTGCCAATGTAATTGGGTAAACAGGAACAAGCAGCTTGATCTCCAATAACACGACATTCTGAGTTGGGACCACATGGAGAGGGAACACACGGATTTGTAGGGACCACACCTAAAAGACAATCAACGTTAAAATTATTTACATAATTACATGTTATACATATACGGACTTAGTAATAGATATATAAAATATTGTAGGCAGGTAGCTTGCTACGATTCTTGTGTACTACTTCTTCCAGGTACATTCATCTTGTCAACATACCAACCAACCTGGAGCCGACGTTGCCATTTTTGACAAGGGCTGGTGAGCCACAACTGCATGCATAGTTAGTACCATTTCCTCTCCTTGGCACATCTGCTTTAAAGTTACCTTCTCTACTTACCTAGTTACTAACTAAACCACTTCCTAAATTAACAAACTGTTCAAGATTCTTTAAAAAACATAACTTTCGTCTTACTAATATTTATTTTTATTTTATAGGCTTGATTCAATAATAAGAAGTAAGTTAACACTTTTATTTGTTTTTAACTTATCTAGTTTGATTATTTCGAGGAACTATTTTAATCATCTAAACTGTATGAAAGTCAATCCATATAACAGCAAAATCTAACTCGATTACTTACGTTCTACTGGAATGCATTGTGTAAATGGATCTCCTGTATATCCAGGACTGCACGTACAAATAGGGTTGTGTGTAATAACTTGGCACCGAGCGTTGAGACCGCAGGTATCTTGACATGGATCTTTACATTTCTTTTTAATGCAGGCCTTGTCTTGCGGGCATTCCGAGCTGACGATACACTCGGGACGACAAGATGGTGGTGTGCCAATGTATTCACTCTCACATGTACATACACTGTGGCCATTTATTACCCGACATAGGCTGTTAGGCCCGCAAGGTGACGGCTGGCAAGGGTCTATTGGAATCTTCGGATTTTCTGTTACAACTACAGACAAAACAAAATGGATCAATCAGATGATTATTATAAGTCAAATATTATTACAGAAAAGCTTCTTTTAGATATATATCTTCTTCCGGGTTACTCTTATTTTCAGATTTTCTAATTTACTTAAATATCGTTTAGATAAATGCGAAATTAATAAAGTCGCAATTTAACTTACTTTCTATTTCACACCTGACTAATGGGTTACCATTATACCCAGTAAGGCAAGTGCACGTTGGTGAGTGGTTAACAGTTCGACATTCAGCATTGATGCCACAAGCTCCTGGGCAAGGATCTTTGCATCGATTATTTGAACAAGCCTTGTTACGATCACAATCTGAGTTTGATACGCATTCTGGTCGACATCCAGTGTATGGATCGCCAAAGTATTCCGGTAAACATGAACAGGAGCCAACACCGTTTCGTTCTTTGCATAATGCGTTTGCGCCACACGGTGAAGGGCTACAAGGATTCGGTGGTGGTTCCGGATGTCCTGGAATAAACAGGATAAGAATTTCTTAGAAAACGGAACACACATGCTGTTTAATGCAATTATGACCAACCTTACGTTCTAAAACTTACGTTCGAAAGGTGAACAGCCACTGAAAGGATCACCTGTATATCCCGATAGACAGTTACATAGTGCAACATGATTGGCAACAGAACATTCCGCATTAAAACCACAAGATCCAGGACACGGATCTACACACTTTTCATTTTGGCATGCAAGATTACCAGGGCATTCCGCGTTGATAGAACATTCAGGTCTACAATTTGGTGCTACACCAATATAACTCGGTAAGCATGAACATGCAGGCGCTTCTCCAACTACTTTACATTGTGAATATGGACCACATGGTGAAGGTACACATGGATTTCCTTTAGGCCCCTCTAAGAAAGGTTCTAAGAAAGAAAATAAGATAGATTTAGAAAAACAGTAGGTACATATGAAAATATAAAAAGATATACAAAGGCAGAAAAAACATGAAAAGAAAAATGATAAAGAAAAGGAGAAATAAAAAAATAACGTTGTCTTAAATATTCAAAGGGATTTATAAAATTCAAAATCAACAATTCAACTTGAGTAGCTTTTATTATTTTTGTTATATTCTTACTTTGCTCCAACTGACATGTTACGAACGGATCACCAGTAAATCCAGCTTTGCATGTACAAATTGGATTATGGTTTATTACTTGACACCGTGCGTTAAGCCCACAAGTTCCTGGACAAGGATCCCTACATTTTTGTTTAATACATGCTTGATGTTGGAGACAGTCCGTGCTTATAACACATTCTGGTCTACATGTAGGAGGTGAACCCACGTAGCCTTCGCGACAAGAACATACTCCGTGATCATCCACAACTTTGCAATTACTGTATGGTCCACAAGGTGACGGCACGCAGGGGTTAACATCAGCAAGTGGTGCTAAAAATAGAATCAAAATTATCAGTCGCTTTAAAATTAGAAAAATTATGGATGTGTTCTAAAATATTCACTAAACCAAAATACTAACGTTTTCTTTGAGGATGACAAGACACGACTGGATTGCCATCATAGCCATCAATACATAGGCATACCGGTGTATGATGCGCCACCGTACACTGAGCATTAATACCACACGCCCCTTGACATATGTCCACGCATTTGTTATTCGAACATGCTTTGTCAGGACTACAGTCGTTATTTGTGACACACTCAGGTCGACATCCTAGATATGGATCACCAAAATATCCTGGTGCACATGTACAGGCTCCAACCGAATTTCTTTCAGTACATATAGCGTTTGGACCACACGGTGATGGGTTACATGGATTTGTCTCGTCTTCACTTGGTACTCTGACTATGAACGAAAATATATTTTTAGGACTTAACTATCCAACAGATCCGAAAAATTAATGGGGAATTATAAATGTTGAAAACATACCACTAAAGTAACAACCGCTAAATGGATCACCCGTATAGCTTTCACGACAGTGGCAGACTGCTTTGTGATTTATCACCACACATTCTGCGTTGGAACCACAAGATCCTTTGCACGGGTTAATACACTTCTCGCGAATGCAAGCTAGATTGCTAGGGCATTCCTCGTCGTATATACATTCAGGGCGACAGTTTGGTGCTCTTCCAATATACCCAGATAGGCAAGAGCAAGCTGGGGTTTCTCCAATTACTCGACATTGTGAATTAGGCCCACAAGGTGTTGGTATGCATGGATTTCCGGAAGGTTTTGGTTCCGGCCCTAAAATAATTAAAAACGTAAAGAGAGCAGATAACGTATCAAGCTAATTAATAATTAATGACGTCTTAAAGATATAGATATAGATCTTTATATAAAGTTAGTTAAAATTACAGTAAACTCACTCTTTTCGTAGGCGCAGTGCACGAAAGGATCTCCAGCGTAATTTGGAGGACAACTGCATAGTGCATTGTGATTAACTACGGTACATTTAGCATTACTGCCGCACGCTCCAATGCATGGGTCGACACATTTTTGATTGCTGCAAGCTTTGTTTGGCATACATTCACTGCTAACCATACATTCCGGACGACAGAAGGGGGGTGAGCCAAAATATTGTTCTTGACATGAACATATTGCATGGCCTCCGTTTACACGACATAAACTGTATGGCCCGCAAGGTGATGGCGAACACGGATCCGATGGAACGTCATATTGGCCTAAAATTAACGATTAACATTAAACTTTTGTTAGAATCTTAAAAAAGATCAGGTCGTTGGATTAAAAATATAAATATCTTACTTATGATACAAGATGTAAACGGATTTCCGTCATAACCAGGCAGACAGGCACATGACGGGGCATGATTATTGACACGACACTCAGCGTTCATGCCGCATACTCCAGGACACGGATCTTTACATTTATTGTTAATGCAAGCTTTATCTTTCGGACAATCAGAATTCAATACACATTCTGGACGACATTCCACATATGGGTCTCCGTAGTAATCAGGAAGACAAGAACATGATCCTACTCCATGTCTTTCTTTGCAAATGGCATTCGCCCCACATGGTGAACGTGAACATGGACTTTCGACTTGGGGTTCAATAGCTAAAAGTATAAAATATAACGCGTAAACATTTTGCCTTTTGGATAATAATAAATTTGTTTAACATATTTTTTATATATAAAACTCACAAGGTATAGGAGAACATCCTGAAAACGGATCTCCTGTATACCCCTGGTCACAGGTACATATTGGTGTATGTTTAACTACATTGCAAGTTGCATGATAACCACACGATCCTGGACAAGGATCTCTACATTTCTCAGCAATGCATGCTAAGTTGCCTGGACATTCAACATTTATCATACACTCAGGTCTGCAGTTCGGAGGTCGTCCCACGTAATTTTCTAAGCATGAGCACACTGGCAAACCGTTTAAATCTTTGCATTGAGCGTGGGGGCCACACGGACTAGGTAAGCAGTTGTTTATTGGTTCCATTGGTCCTGTGAAATCATAGCACATTAAGTTTGTTATAAGTTAAATATCTAAAGAGTATTTTATTTCAAATAAATATTAATTAGCGTTACTTACTTTCTTCAAAGAAACATCGTACGAAAGGATCACCTGTATATCCATTGAAACAACTACAAATTGGGTTGTGGTTTATAACTTGACACTGTGCATCTATACCGCACATACCAGGACACGGATCTTGGCATTTTTGATTAATACATGCTTTGTCAGGTCGACAATCAGAACTAACGATACATTCAGGCCTACAATTTGGCGGAGAACCAACGCACATATCAAGGCATGTGCAAACAGCATGCCGATTAAACACACGACATTTACTATATGGCCCACAAGGCGAAGGATTACACGGATCCACAGGTTCTGGTAGAGCTACAATGTATAGGAAAGAAAATAGACAGATGAGTATAGCATGGAATACAGAAACAGACATATAAAAAATAAAATAAAGAAAGATCAAGAAAGAAAGTCTTACATGAAACAGGAGTACATGCATGAAGAGGATTTCCATTATATCCAGACAAGCAGTAACATGAAGGTGCATGATTTACAACTCTACATTCGGTATTCTGTCCACAAGCACCAGAGCACGGGTTCACGCATTTATTATTGAAACACGATCTGTCTCTAGGACAATCGGTGTTCATCACGCACTCTGGACGACATCCGCGATATGGATCACCGTAAAAATCATCTACACATGTACAAGAACCGGCACCATTCCTTTCTCGACAAATGGCATTAGGTCCACAAGGCGATGGATTGCAAGGTTGATGAGGTACGTCTTTCGATACTGAAAATGTGTATAAATAATAACATGCTATCACATACAGTTTCAAATACCATGCAGGTGTTGATGCAGATCAAGTGCGTTTTTTTAATCTAACTAGTGTAGTTGTTGTATAAAACTTACCGTCAACAGGATTACAGCCAGCAAACGGATCTCCCGAGAAGCCTTCATCGCAGGAACATATTGGTTGGTGATTTTGTACGAAGCATCGTGCGTTGAAGCCGCACGAGCCAACACATGGATTAACACATGTGCCGGCCAGGCAAGCGAGGGCTAAGGGACAGTCTTGGTTGATAACACATTGTGGACGACAAGAAGGCGGAGCTCCCAAAGTGCCCGGTTCGCAAGAGCACACCGCGCGGCCACCTTCGTTTCGGCACGATGAATGTGGTCCACACGGTGACGGTAGGCATGGATCAGGGGCCGGTTGAGTAATAGCTGTCAAATAGAAAAATTATGTAGCAACACCACATTCATCGTCTGGATGAAGTTCAAATGAATCCATTGGCAATGGCTTTTGGTGAACTGTAGGTAGGTATACTGTTAACAAAACAGATCAGACTTTAGACTACAAGATTTCACGATATTTTTATAAATACCTAATAACAACTAATGCAATGCAAGTGAATACAGGAAGTGGAAAAGGAAAAATACACCTACTACTCTTAAAAATTGAGTCGAGTAGAATAAACATAATCATTAGAAGCGTCGTTTTAAAACAGTGTAGTCGTTACATGTTAAACAAAAACGCATATTAGTCAAAACATGAAAAAGTGACGTTAAAAAGTGTAGGTATTTTAAAGAAGTTAAATACTGAGCTGCTTTGGATTGTTTTATCTATATTAATAATATATTATTATATTATATTTTATATTATTAATATTATAAAGCTGAAGTTTGTTTGTTTGGTTGAACGCGCTAATCTCAGGAACTACTGTTCCGTTTTGCAAAATTCTTTCAGTGTTAGATAGCCCGTTTATCGAGGAAGGCTATAGGCTATATATCATCATACTACGACTAATAAGAGCGGAGAGAACGAAGTCGCGGGCAAAGGCTAGTGTTAGATAAATTCATAAAGCTCTTTTATTTTTTAACTCTATTAAAATTAATTTCCCTCTCTACTATAAACATAAACCATTTTATACATTCTGAACTATTTCATGTACTTCATATGTTTGCATTAGAGATTGTGTGTGCTTTTTTGCTTTTCTCGATTGCTTTGTAGAATTAATTGTTATGTAGGGAGTTACTTACTTTTTCTGTAGCATCTGATAAACGGATCACCTTCCGGTAGATTTTCTGGACAAGTGCAGATGGGGTTGTGTCCAACAACGTGACAACGCGCATCCAAGCCACAGCTGTGTACACAGGGGTCCTTACACTTGAGGTTAATGCAAGCTTTGTTAGCGGGACAATCAGAGTTGACAGCGCACTCGGGGCGGCAGGCGGGTGGAGCGCCCAGGTAGCCAGCGCGGCACGAGCACGCGGCGCGGTCGTTCACCACGTGGCATTCACTGTTTGCTCCGCAAGGCGATGGCTCACATGGTTTGAATTGAGATGCTACAACACAATAAGGTTGTTGTTAATATTGATCCCTCTTAAAATTAGAGATAAATAAACCGTAATAATAAAAGTATAAAAAACTATTCAGTCCTACATAAATTGACCCTACAAAGTCAAGCCAAAGCAATTATACTTATATTCTACTAGCAATGTAAACATATTACACTATAACAAAATGGCTATACGTACGTGGTGTTGATTTTTGACGACACGAAGAAAATGGATCGCCTTCGTAACCTTTGAAACATGTGCATACTGGAACATGATTGGTAACAGAGCATTCCGCATTCACACCGCATAAGTCTCTGCACGGATCACGGCAATGGTTTGACAGGCAAGCTAAGTGGTTTGGACAGTCTGAATTTATAGAACATTCTGGCCGACAGCCGCCTGCATACGGGTTTCCAATATTAGGCGGTATGCAAGAGCAACGAGCAACATTGTCCACTACTGTGCATATGGTGTTCTCCCCACAAGGAGAGGGATTACACGGAGTAGGTGATTCACCCTTCGCCACTGCAACACAGCCTACAAACGCATCGCCTCGATATCCTTCTAGGCAACTACAGAGAGGTGTATGGTTTACCACGTTACATCTAGCATTATTTCCGCATGCACTAAGGCATGGATCTATACATTTCTCATTTATGCAAGCTTTATTGGATGGACACTCTTGACTTATAACACATTCTGGCCTGCAGTAAGGTGGTGTGCCTGAATAATTCGGGCGACACGAGCATACTGGATGGTTTGATTTAATTTCACAAACAGAATTCGGGCCACACGGTGAAGGCACACAAGGGTTTACATCCATAGGCACTGGGCCTACGACTTCAGCACAAGCCACGAACGGGTCTCCTGTTTGTCCAGGACTACAACTGCATATTGGATTGTGATTAACAACAATACACTGTGCGTTCACTCCACAGCTGCCTTGACAAGGGTTAGAACATCGTTGATTAACACAAGTCTCTGTTTGTGAACAGTCAGAATTACTGACACATTCAGGTTGGCACATAGGTGCTACTCCCCTGTGGCCTGGTAGGCATGAGCATACTGCAAATCCTGATGGAGACACAAGGCAACGACTGTATGGTCCACAAGGTGATGGATCACATGTAGACAACGAGGGCGTCACCGCATTGGTAGGTTGGCATCTGACATACGGATCTCCATTGTAACCGGTCTCGCAATAACAAACTGCGTGGTGATTCACGGTTTTACATAAAGCTCCAATACCACAAATGTCTTTGCAAGGGTTTTCACATCTGTTATTTAAACATGCCAATTCTGGTGAGCAATCACTATTGACGACACATTCAGGACGGCATGACATATATGGGTTGCCATAAAAGTTAGGCAAGCATTTACAAGTAAGTGCACCGTTCAAATCTTCACACACAGCATTAGCACCACAGCGTATATTGTCACAAGTTTCAGCTAAAACGGCTGAAAAACAATTTAATCATTAAAAGATAATATAAATAATAAAACGGCTGAAAAACTATTTAATCATTAAAGGATAAATTATGGTATGACTGAATAATTCAGTTGTGATTTTTATAATACTTACGATTTATAGATGGTTTACAGTGCTCATATGGATTTCCTTCGAAACCATCTATACATTGACAAATTGGATCGTGATAGTGAACTGAACACACAGCGTTAACACCGCAGGAACCCGGACATGGATCTACACATTTATTTCTCAAACACGCCTTATCAAAGGCACATTCTGAGTTAAATACACATTCCGGCCTGCAAGCCGGGTTATTTATGGCATTTGGACCAACGCAAGTATCACAAATAGCAAATTGATTTCCGTAAGTATCGCATGGAGAGTTGGGATCGCAAGGGTTAGGCGCGCAGGGCTGAACCGTTGTATTGTCGGATCCGATAATGATTGCTGAAATAATCGTAATACATTAGGAATTGTAAAAAAAGTTTTTCACTTGCATAAATCAAAACTGTGACAGATTTTTTTTGTAATTCAAATAATTATACTTACGTCGGTAAAGACATTGGGTCAATGGATCTCCAATATATCCGTCTGGGCATAAACAGGACACTGTGTGGTCCGAACATAAACATACTGCATGAATGCCGCATACGTTTTGTAATGAACATGGGTCTGTGCATTTTTTATTGATACATGATTCGTTGGGTAAGCAGTCCGAATTCATACTGCATTGGGGTTTACACTCTACGCTTGGGTCCCCAAAGAAATCAGGAGGGCAGAAACAGAGAGCTTTATCACCGACATCTTGGCAAATGGCATTAATACCACATCTTGCGGTATTACAAGGTTTTTTGGAATTCGATTTTTGGTCACCAGGTGGCAAGCAACTCATCAAAGGATTGCCAACAAAACCATCTTCGCAAACACAAACTGGCCGGTGAGATTCAACTCGGCATTTAGCATTAATTCCACAAGCTCCGGGGCAAGGGTCACGGCAGACGTATCCTATACAAGCTTTATTAAGTTTGCATTCATCGTCCACTTCACATTCTCTAGAATGGCATCCGTCAACACCGTAAGCATCACCCGTACTGCCTTCAGGACATATGCATAATGCTTGTCCTTCAAAATTAACTTGGCAAACTGCTAATGGCCCACATGGATTTGGATGACAGGGGTTTCTTTGAAGTTGGCAGCCAACGTAAGGATCACCAATAAAGCCAGTCTTGCAGAAGCACATTTCAATGTTACCGCTAACATAACAATCCGCGTTTTGTCCACACGGGCCCGGTAGACAAAGCACTTTAGGTGGTAGGTAACCAGTTTTACAAGATTTATAAGGATTTCCCATAGTATTTTCTGGACAGTAGCAGGGTGGAGATCTATTCGGATCGCATCGCGCTCCAATGCCACATATGTTTGGTTCACAAAGGTTGCGTGACTCCACACAACCTCTAATTGTATTAGGACTTTCAACATAGCCAGGCAGACATGTACATTTTGCAAATCCATTTGATTGTATTGTGCATTGCGTATTCGGTCCACAAGGTGATGGATTACATGGATTATTTGGTAATCGACATTGTTGACGTGGAGGATTTCCTTCATAGTTTGGCAAGCAGAAACAAGCGGGCTTGTTGTCTATTAATCTACATCCAGAATACGGGCCACATGGATTTGGTTCACATTCGTTACCTTCGGGTACTGAAATAAATAAAAATAAATTATAGTCATAATTATGAATCTTCGTATAAATATGAAACTTTATTGAGGAATACGATATATTCAATTTTACTTACTGCAATTTTTGAATGGATTTCCCGTCAACCCTTTAGGGCAGAAACAAATTGGATTGCCACTGTCAATTTCACACATAGCATTAGTCCCACAAGGGTTTGGAATGCACGGATTTGTGGGAGGTTCACATCCATGTTGCGGATTTCCAGTATACCCTGTCAAACATTTACACGATGCACGATGGTTTAAAACGTCGCAAACAGCGTTTATTCCGCACCGACAAGGAGATCCGCATTTTCCATTCATGCAGGCCTCTGAATTGGAGCATTCGTTATCGGATCGGCATCCTTGCACTAAAACATCATATAAAACACACATCTAAAATATAAGCTACGATTAAAGCTAGGAGAAATTTAATACTTATTATTTATTTATTTATTTTATTACTTTACAGAAGGTTTTGACATACGTTTTTAGAACTATAAAATGTACCACTACCACTACTATACTACACTATATTATCACGTTTATATTAGTGCCTCGGTGTTGGACAAATAAGTTGTTTTTAAGTTTCTATGTGTATGTGTTAACATTTGAATTCTTTCTTACCTTGGAAACATTCTAAGAACGGGTTACCGGTGAATCCAGGAGCACATTTACATTGAATGCCGTGATTTGATGGAATACATTCTGCATTATCTCCGCATTTGTTGACAGCACATGGACTAATGCATACTCTGTTTAATCGATCACATAATAATTCCGGAGGGCAATCTTCGTTGTAGTGACATACCGAACCAGGAGGTATTACTAAAATCACAATTTTGGTTAAAATGTATACTTAAAAATGTAATATACATTAAATGGATAACAATAATGTTACCTGGTACACATCCAACGTAACCGTTGCCTTGGTATCCTTCAGCACAGCTACAATCTGATCCATGGTTTGTGTTTATACATACTGCATTAGGTGCGCATGGATTGTGTATGGCACATGGGTGTTGACATGCACTATTTATACAAGCTTCAGTCAAGGGACAGTCTTCATTTCGAGTGCAACCAACTGAGCAAAATATAAATTATCTATTTATATATTATACAAAAAAAAAATACTTACATTATGAACCATACGGAAATAGTGTTTCATTTTAATCAGATGTTATGTACATTGTACAAGTATTCATATAGCCACAACCATTATCATTTTACAAAATAAAATACAGTAACTAGGTATATTTTTTTTTGGAAAAACATAATATTATGTTACATCATAATTTACCTCATTAGTTTCTTGTTTAGCTAGTAAGTGTATGTGTTAAAGTAATTTAATTACAATTAGTAGGTATCAGTTAAAGCTTACTTATTTTGGGTGAACATTTAACAGCAGGATCTCCATCACGTCCAACTGGGCACGAGCACATTGGCCTTTGTTTAACTGGCTGGCAATTTGCTCCAATGCCACATACATTGTCGAACTCACAAGGATTTTGACACAATCCCATAAAACAGGCTTCGGTTTCTATACAGTCCCGATCAGAGTGACAAGGTTCTGGTACCTTGGGTGTTCCAGGTGATTCTAGTATGTTACACGTTAGATACAAAATTAGTATGTTACCGTATAGGAAAGTGAACATTTGTGTATTTACAATTAATATGTAAGTATATGTGTATGTCCTAAAGAGTACACATATGTCCGATAAAACAACCTTAAACTGGTACTGGTACAACATTTTAACTGTGTCATTAAAAAAAACACTTGTTTGGTAAGATCAAAATTCTAAGATATAATAAATTAATTAATAATCAACCTTTTTAAATAAAACACCTTGTAAGCCTACCTTTAGGTGAACAGAGGGTCCCAGTGGTGTCATCACATGCACAAACCGCTGCATGGTTGATAACTATACATGATTCGTTCTTTGTACAACCACTCCAAACCTTGTCACATGGATTCTGGCATATCCCATTTAGGCAGGCCTTATTCGTCGGGCAATGTGTGTTTATTTTACAATGCGTGTTAATGTGTGTATCAGTATTTATTACAGGAGTCTCAGTGGAAGTCATGTCAGTAGCAACGGTACTGTCCGTCCAAGCAGAAATATCAACGACTTTTCTACGAGATGATAAACTTTCAGTAGATGTACTGATGATACCTGTTGATGTATGTTGAGTTTTTGATGTGATAAGAGTATTACTCGGCTCAGTAGATGAAGAAATATTATAAAAAGATTCGTCAAGATTGTAAGTTTCACCTTTTAATGTCACAGTTATTTCTTGTTCAGGAACAGAAATTATTGTAGATTTATCATTGAACGGTAAGGCAGTTGTATCAGTATGATTTAATGATACAGTTGTTTGAAGTTCCGTAAGTGAAGTGAGAATATTTTCTGGTTCTTGTGTAAGCGTAATTGATTCATATATAGTATTAGTTACGTAGTTTGAAGTTTGTGCTATTGATATTTCAGTCGCAACGTCGTTATCTAATACAGAGTCAGTTTCTTTATAATGTTGTGTATTATCTATGTGAATATTGGTAGATTGTGAACTACCGAAGCTTTCAGTAGCAGGCTCAAAATTATTGGGATAAGTTTCGAACTGACTCTGTGAGGTTATTCGTGGATTCATAGTTGCTTCTGTATTTTCTATCAAAGCATCGGTCGCGACTGTTGTAATGGGTGTCGTTGTAAGTAATGGATCATCATTACTTTGAGTGCTTGTCAAACTTAAAGTAGTTAAGACATTTTCTTTAGTTTCTAAATTTATTTTATTTGTAAAAGGTTCTAATGTTACAGTGTGTGCATTTACTTTTTCATATGATGATGAAGTAGTAAATTCTGCTATTTTCGTATTTATCTCTTCAGGACTTTTAAACATAGTTGTATGGATAGGCGGTGTGGTACCATAAACGGACGACAAAGGTTGAGTATTGCCATTATTATTAGTAACTACTTTTTCTATAACTAAATCAGTTGTTTCTGGGAAACCTTGTTCAGTAACTGATAAAGGAGAGGTTGGTACAACCGTAGAATACGTGTCAGAATCTATATCCAGACTATTTTGATTAGTTACCTTTGTTTCCGTTAATGTAGTTATCAAAGCATTATTTTGTACATTGAAAACATAATTTACTGTGTTAGAAGCAGGTTCAGTAGGTTCAGTAACATTTACAATATTCGTTTCTGTAGTATTTGATATTATTTCTGATGGGATGGTTTCATAAATTGAACTATCCGTTTCATAAACTTTAGTCGATGTCGAAGTCATGAAATTCACAGTCGTAGTTTCATCTACTATGCTTTCATTTTGAACAGATTTTGTCATTGAAGTTAATGAGCCATTGATAGTTTTTTGTGAATTATCTTCAACATTTTCTTCTGTAGTGCCTACTGACCCATCCATAGCTTTGGTAACGTATTCTATTGAGGAGCTGTCTGTATAATTACTACTTAAAATTTTTGGAACCATGCTGGACTCTGGGGTAGGTTCCGTAACTTTATTCGAAATAGTCATATTATCAATTTCATAAGCAAATGTTGATTCTGATTCTACTAATATGTGACTTGTGACATGTTCAGTTGTAAACAAATATTTATCATCACTTTGTACTTTAGTTGTAGACATTACTTTTTCCGGAGGTATACTTTCAAATGTGTTTGATTTAATAATACTGTCCGTCACGATTTCTGTAGAAATATCCGAAAATTCAATTGGTGCAATATTTGGACGACTAGTAACATCGTTCTCAATTATTAATGATTGAGAAGTTGTAAATTGGTTATTGTCTTTATCATATTTTTCAACACTTTTTGTTGTAATTAATCCAACATCTGTATGTTCTAATGGGACGTAGCTTTCTGAAGTATTTTCTGTTACAGTTGTAATTGACTCAATATCGGTGGTTTTGGAAGTAGAAATTTTATTTATATTTTGAATTAATTCCGTAACATATTCCATTGTTCCTGGTTTAAATTCATCAAAAATGTTTGTTTTAATTATACCACCATTGGTTTCTATAACTGTTTCGGTGGTCTTTGATACATTAGCTATTGGTTGTGAAGATTCTTTACCAAGATTTAATATTTCAGTTGTAACTGATCTTATATCAGTGACTGGTGTAGTAGAAAGATCCTCGTTGTTTTTTTGTGTTTCAATCGACCCGAGTACCGTTGATGGTGAAGGGTTTGTTTTAATGTTTATTATTGTGGCAGTTGTAGCTGAATCAACGTCCGTTGCATGAACAGAAGCTATTTCATTAACATGCTTTAATTTTTCAGTTGTACTGTACCCAATTTCGTTGCCAACGGGGGTAACCTCTAGGTTTTTCACAATTCCGTCAGGAACTAAAACACTATTTGTTGCATATGAAGGAATCTTTTCTGTGTAAAATTTAGAAATTCCCGATTCTGTTATCTCTAATCCACTACCAGTTCTTTGGCTAGGAACTAGTTGTTGCTCGTTAGTTGTCGTATCTAATGTTACTGATTCAATATTTGCCTCTAGCAAAGGATTTACTGTTGTTGTTGTAACTACTTCTGTAACTGATGCAACATATTGTGTGGGCAAGAGACTATATTTTTTATCTTTCGTAATTTCTACTGTAACTAATCCAATTTCTGTTGTTGGTATGGAAATTAATTCTTCATCAATATTTATCATTTTCGTCGTAGTGGAATCACTATCTGTAACTAGTGAAATATTAAATTCAGTTGCTGTTGAATCAATATATGTAGTTGGTAAAGAAATTGATTTCTCCGTGACGCTTTCTGTTGTAACCAACCATTCATTAGTCGTTTTGAAATCTGATTCTAGTGAAGGATTTACTTTTGTTGTTTTTGCTACCTCAGTTGTTACTGGTTCAAAATCTTCTCTAACTGAAAAACTAAACTTTTTATCATTCATTATTTCTGTTGTAGCCGAACCAATTTTTGTTGTTTCTATAGAAATTATTTCATCGTCAATATCCATAATTTTCGTCGTAATGAAATCACTATTTGTAACTGTTGAGATATTCAATTCTGGTGTATATTTTACAGGTTCAGTTGTCACTGATTCAATAACTGTAATAGTTTGTGGAGGAATTAATTTCTCTGTTGTCACCGATCCCTCGTTGATCGTTTTCGAATCAGCTTCTAGTAAAGGATTTACTTTTGTTACTTTTACTACTTCAGTTGTGTCTGATTCAATATCTGCTGTGGGTAGGAGACTAAAATCTTTACTTTGTGCCATTTCTGTTACAGCCGATCCAATTTCTGTTGTTTCTATAGAAGTCATTTCATCGTCAATATCCATAATTTTAGTCGTGATGGAATCACTATTTGTATTTGTTGAGATATTCAATTCGGTTGTATATTTTACAGCTTCAGCTGTTACTGGTTCAATATCTGCAGTTTGTGGAGGAATTAATTTCTCGGTTACATTTTCTGTTGTCACCGATCCTTCATCAGTCGTTTTCGAATCAGCTTCTAGTAAAGAATTTACTTTTGTTGTTTTTACTACTTCAATTGTAACTGATTCAATATCTGCTGTGGGTAGGAGACTAAAATCTTTACTTTGTGCCATTTCTGTTGTAGCCGAACCAATTTCTGTTGTTTCTATAGGAGTTATTTCATCGTAAATATCCATAATTTTCGTCGTAATGGTATCACTATCTGTAACTGGTGAAATGTTCAATTCGGGATATATTACAGATTCAGTTGTCACTGATTCAATGTCTGTAGTTAGTGAAGGAATTGATTTCTCTGTTACATTTTCTGTTGAGACCGATCCTTCGACGGTCGTTTTGAAATCTGCTTCTAGTAAAGGATTTACTTTTGTTATTTTCGCTACTTCAATTGTAACTGATTCATTATCTGCTGTGTGTGGGAGACTAAAATTTTTACTTTGTGTCATTTCTGTTGTAGCCGGTCCCATTTCTATAGTTTCTATAGAAGTTATTTCATCGTCAGTATTTATCGTTTTCGTCGTAATGGAATCACTATCTGTAACTGGTGAAATGTTCAATTCGGGATATATTACAGCTTCAGTTGTCACCGATTCAATATCTGTAGTTTGTGAAAGAATTGATTCCTCCGTAAAATTTTCGGTTGTGACCGATCCTTCATCAGTCGCTTTGAATGGATTTTTTTCGATGTGGTTTTCTGGAATAGTTGTAAGCAATTTAACATCTGTTGCGTACGAAGGAGTTGAAGTTTTTTCAGTATTTGTATACTCTGTTGTAAATAACTTAATCTGATCAGTTTCCGTAGTTATTTGCGTTAGATTCATTAATTCATTTTCACTTGTTGTTACAGCAATGTTTGATTGAATATTTGTAACTTGTGAAGGTAATGATTCATCTTTAGCCGTATTCGATAGCACTGTGGTCGTAGACATATTGATAGTATCTTTGTATTGATCTGTTACATATTTGGTTGATAACTGGGGTTTAGATGTTGTAATATCCATCGGGATGACGAATTTTGTAATATTATCAAATGATATACTTTTCGTCTCTGCCTCTGTAAAGGCATAGGCTTCTGTTGTAGATTTTTCTAAACCACTAAAAGATGTCTCATGTATTAAATTATTACCAAAAGTAGATTTTTTCGTTGTTTCCGAAGAAACTTTATTTATATATGGAACTGTTACTGTAGTTGGCGTGTATTGATTATTTTTGACCGTATTTGAAGATTTTGTTTGGGTAGTAAAGAAATTTGAATATTCTGTTACCGTTATACTTGAATATTCTGTAGTGCTCTGTGCTTCAGTACTTTTCGGGGTCGTAATTGTTGTTAAATTTGATGTAGTTAAAATAGGTTCTGTTATATAATAGGCTTCAATAGTCTCATTTTCGTAATTAGAATTAAGAGTAGAGGCTGTTTCTTTGTCATTTTTAAATACAGATATTGACTGCGGAACTTGAATAGTTGTTATGTCCGATAAATTATTTTCAAGTTCATCAGTTGCTAGTTCGATTGTTGTTCCTGTAGGTGGTAACGTTTTAAACTGCACCTTAGTTACTTTCGTAGAAGAATCGCTTTCTGTGCTCAAGTGCTGAGTTTCGGTAACACCTTCAGTTATTTCTGTATATATCTTGGTTGTGCTATACGTGTGCTGATTCTCATATGAGGTTGTTATTTCATTTACAAGTTGTTCTGTTGGGTAACTAGTGTTGATGTTAACCGCAGTAGTTCCTTTGGAGTTTACCTTACTGATGTCATCTGAGATTTTCGGTGGTTCGGTAATATAATTACTAGTAGATTTTTCTATTTTTGTGTAAAATTGTTCAGCGTCGACTGGTATTGTAGTTGTTTCTTTAATACTAAAACTATTAGGGAAAGTTGTAGTTGACACCGTATTAGATGGGGTTATATTTGTGTGAGGTAAATCTTCCACTAGTGTGATTCCTGTATAGTTGCTATTTAATTTCCGTTGATTTTCAGGAGTTTTAGTGTTTTTATTTTCGATAGATGACGTTGAAGACTGATTACCATTAAGAATCTTTTTAGTGTGTGGTTTGATAGTACTTTCAACATGAATTGTACTGCTACTTTGTAGAAGGACGTCAGAATCTATTGATGAATGGTAATCCTCAAAAGTAGTATAAGGTGTTGTTATTAGTGTAACCACTTCACTCTGATCGTCAGTAGCAATGTTGTTTTGCTCACTCACTTCTTCAACTTTATTAGTAAATACATGCTTAGAAACAACGGAACTTTGGGTTCTATATAATTGTGGGTCCGTTGTTGTACTTTCTGTGTTACTTGATAAGGCGTTCACGTGAATTTTCACAGTAGTGATTTCACTTTCAAGAGTGTTAAGGGGGACATAAGGTGTAGTTATTGAATCTTCAAACGAAGAAGATTCAGTTGGAGTTGAACTTTTCGATTTATTTTCATCATCAAGCACATTTTTAAATTCATCTTTTGAGCTCTTGGTAGTAGATTCAAAGTGGTCTGTAGTTTGCTTATCGACTACGTGATTATGAGTAGGAGTTATTATGGTTGATTTCGGAATAAATGTCGTTGATACGTCATAGCTTATTATATTTTCCGTGTTATCAGTTGTTATGTAATCGGGCATAATAGTATTAGGAGTCGTGTAAGGGGAGTCGTCATTAATTGTATGGTCAGTGGGTATAGTTAGGTCTACAGTAGCGGCAGTTTCACTTTTCCCTCCTGATGTGGTAGTGTTTTCGGTTAGTGGGACATAATTTCCATCTGTTAATAGGAATTTACAATATCAATAAACAATTTTATTACTCGATTATAAATTGAAACAAATCCATGCGCATAAACGACTACATAATATGTAATCATATTTTTATTTTATCCTAAGAAGACAACGAAATTAAAAAGTAGAATTCTCGTTGAATGCATTATGTTTAAGCATAAACATAAATAATAAAAATCTATCTACGATAGTTATCTAATAGGTGCCCAAATCTAAAAGTAATAGAAAGATAAGAAATATAAAGAAGAGAAAAAAAAACGAGTTCAGGCTTAATTGACCAACTAACAGAAAGAAGTGTGATAAACAGACTTAAATTTATTTAAAGATGAAGATTGTAGAAGCATACATAACCAACGAGATGCGGGTTTCTGTCCTAATTAGGTAGTTAAGTTATCGTTATTCAAAAAAAAAATTCGGTCTTTAAGCCTAAAGCCGTTTACTAATTTTAGGTAAATAAATAATCCTGTGAAACTAACACTGTCTCAAAGTGTTTCGTAGTACGTACATTAAAACGGATAAAGAATTGCCTGTCGGGTCTGCCGAGATATCGTAGCCAGTACTTTGTGGCGTTTTATCGGACAAATGGTAGATATACTTAAATATAGCAATAACCAGTTCATCTGGAGTTAGTTTTGCTATTCACATAATAAAAATAATAGAAGGTGCAGACTTGCAAGTATAATAGCCACAGTCCACGAAACATCAATTATGTGAAAATAGCATTTACGAAAGCTAAATTGTAATGTCAATACGAGTAATTTTCGTATAATTACTATCACAGTTAGCTTAACTTATTTTAAAATTAGCAATGTTAAACATTTTAATTAGCATTATTTTTTCACTTAAATAATATATGATATGTACATATAGCACTTACTTTCCATGCAGGCGCCAGAAAATGGGTCGCAAGGGACTCCAGGGCGACAATGTGCACAATTCGTAGACGGATGTCGTTCTTCTGCATAGAAAGAAACAAACACGATTTGGCTCATGAGTTACATATGTATATTATTATTGTTTGATATTTACAACATTTTCACCTTTTTTTATTCTCAAATCATTATTGGAAGTTTAGAATCTGCGACTTACAGTAAAAACCTTTTATTATTGCTACTAGAAACATTCAAATTCATACTTATAATTGTATAAATGCGAAAGTAACTCAGTCTGTCTGTCACGCTTTCACGCCAAAACAACTAAACCGATTTAAATGAAATTTGGTGCACAGATAGTCTAGACCCTGAGAAAGGACATAGGCTACTTTTAATGCGAAAAAAGAGCTGTAAGGGGTTGGGTCTGGGTATTTCTTATAACCCTCGTGCCCATGAGGGTTATAAGAAATACCCAACGGCTAAGCCGCTGGCGGAAAGCTTACCTCTATTATAATATCTCTAATAACTTACCTCTGACACAAGCGCAACCGTCACAGAATGTATTTGGATATCTGGCACAATCCGATGATGTTTGACATTGACACACTAAACAAAAAATACGTTTTTTAATTAGTTACTGTTTCGTAGACTTCAAGGCATAAAACAATATCGTACAGGACATCACTGAATAACTTGTTGTAGCTAAAGCATGCAGAATTACATACCCTTCGAACAAACAGGTTGGTGATCTACTACAGCACAATGTTGACCGTTGATACATGGCCCGCCGCGTGCGCATGGGTCGGCGCACCGCCCGCCGATGCACGCTAGCGTCGGCGCACAGTGTTCGTGACCGCTGCACTCTGTCGCTGTATACCATCAAATGAAACTTTAATACACTGGTAATGTTGGAATATATGAAATTGTTTGTCAATTAGTCTAAGGTAGGTATGCATACAGCTAGATAAATACCGTAATAAACACGATACATATCATCACGCTTACGCCTGCCCTACCCTACGTGTACTAACGTACACGCACATTTTGCTGGTATGTTTAGGTCCTATGTAAAAGGGGGCAAGACTTTATGACTGTAAAAAAACCGGGCGCAAATCCAGATTCCGAGCTGCTACTGGAAATATCACAGAAAAACCCATCAACACTTTGCTCGGCCCGGGAATCAACCCAGAATCTCTAGCAGAACCACTAGATAAACGAGGCAGAACACGATGTCTTAAAATAATTAAGTTTTTTTAGGCGTTTGGAATATCGGTCACAAGGGTTCACTCAACAGATACTTAATATGTCCATGACCTCGTTCTTACGACAAAATCTTTTTTTTTTGAACATTTCATATTCCATTTCTACGTGGAATAACTACGCATATGCGTGTATAACTCAATAAAATTAGAAATTGGATGTATTTTAAATCAAAGTAGATAGATATTCATGTAGATGACGAGAAACTTTACCGCAATAAATGGTTTTTTAAGACACTATAAAGAATTAGGGAAAAGTTGCAATAATTTATTTCCCTCAATAGAAATTTTATAGAAAACAAATAATTTTAAGTATCACACAATATAATATATACGTACATAAGTAGTGTGTAGTAGGCATTCTAAATAATTCTGCAAACTCTGTCTCGTGGCGGTTTTGTTGCATTTCGTATTAATGCCAAAGCGTTAAAGCGTTAAAAAATAGATTAAATCAGGGCAACCACCCACAACCAAAATGAGTGCGAAATTAATTTTAAAATGAATATTATGTACACTACAATATAATAACATGCAAGAAAAGAACTAAAGAACTACCTGATGCAGAAGGAGTCATACTGTGGAGTAAGATATATACTTATGGACATGCTAGAAACAATAGAAAACAAGAGAGAAAAAGAACCGCATGAAGACATAGAGTAGAAACTAAAAAATCCTGTAATAATGAAGAACAACAAGATTATTAAGATTCATATAAGACTAATATACTAAATGGCAGGTACACTAATATTTGAACTTTTTGGTCACTATAAAATTACCTTTAATGCAGCCATGTTTTTCGTCGTGTGTGAATCCCTTAGGACAAAACTTGCAAACAGGGTGGTGGTCTTCTACTGTACACGGAGCACCACCACAAGCGCCTTTACAAGGGTCCTTACATTGAAAATCTCTGCATGCCAAGTTACTTGGACAACCGCTATCCCTCAAGCAAATTGATAATGTTGGATTACATTCCTCAACACACACGCACATAGCGTGGTGGTCTACTACTTCACATTGTTTCCCTTTCGGGCACATGGGCTCTACAGACGCTTGGCACGGATTCACACACTTGGAATTACGGCAGGCCGCATTTGACGGACACTGTTCGTCTCTTGTACATTCTGCGTGTTCTGGTGCGCAAGTCAATTCTCCTTTTTCATTCAGAGCAAATCCATTTCGGCATACACAAATTGGATTATGATCCCGAACCTCACATTTTTGATTTCGTCTACAATTTTGGTATCCGAGGCAAGGGTTCCGGCATTGATTAGTACTGAGATCACAAGCCAGTTTTGATGGACACGATTTCGTTTCAGAACAGGTGAAGGTGGCGTTATGCTCATCCGTGGGTTTGCATGTAGGATCGAGACGGCAAGAAACTCGTGGTTGCCCCACATAGCACTGCGGGCACGAGCACTGAGCTTTGTGCATAAGGGGTACACACAGAGCATCTTCTCCGCACACACCGCGCACCGTGCATGGGTCCACACAGTGTAAGCTCAAACATGCTCTGTCTACTGGGCAATCCTTGTCGCTCGTACATTCGATACCTAGGAAGATGTGAAAGAAGAAAGCAGAGTCGAAAGAGCGGTACCTTCAGCCGCGAAGAGGAAACTTTCTCACGAGACAGTGCATGCTTTTTGAAACTGATAGTTTATGACCAGAGATATGTATATAACGGAATATTATAATACAAGCGATATGTACATGAAGCCGAACAAAATGTTACTGACGATTTGATAACTTAAGCACGAACGGTGAGAATGCTTCCACTAATTAGACATACCGTTAAGTACAGATATATTATGGTATCAATATTTTAATGGCAAACATATTTGTACTTAAAGTATTGTTTATTAGCTATAGTTACTTAGATTCACTCCTTCATCATTAAGGCTCCCAAGGGTGTATATTTTTGATAGTAAAAAAAATTAAGACGACTTTTTATGAAATTATTATTCTAACATTAAATATACACTTCCTTTGGCACCCATACCTATGTATTTGAATATGAATAATTATACTTTATCCCATTAAATTACCACTTGTATATACAAAAATGTGGTAGCATAGGTAGATATAATATATTACAGTTGTAGAAATATATTGACTTTAATCATTTGAAACGATTACTACCTGACTCATGACTGCCCTATTAATTAATATGATAGAACATTACTGTGAGGTACAGGTAGACTGTATAAAGTGCGTTTTTACATGGTGACGGGACGAACGATAATCTATGTTTCTACTCACTGGTGTGACATTCGACATCTGCCTGCCCCTCTGTACCGGGAACGCATCGACACACAAATTCAGCGCCTTCTCTTAAACATTCCCCATTTATTCCACAACCCGTTGTTCTACAGTCAACTATGCTTCGTTCCTGGGCACCTAGAAGGACAATGTTATTAATGATAGTATTCTCGTAAAAACTTGATTTAAGAAATCTTTCCCGACCTCAAACATTCTAATTTAGCTTTAGCGACATCATTTCTATAATAAATGAAACATAATGGACAGACAGTTACTCACATTCTATATTGGGGTCACCGTTAGGATAGTTTCTTGGACAGAAGCACTGCGCCTCGCCATGTGCACCGATATGACATTCTGCATTAGTGCCACATGATTTATGTGCGCACGGTTCCATAGCGCCACAGAAGCATTGTTTATGAGGATTTCCGGCGCAGTTAGACGGGCACGTGCACTCGTAGTTGCCATCTTCCAAGTCTCGACAGCGAGCGCTCACCCCGCAGGGGTTCCGCAGGCAACTACCTGCTGATGGTTTTGAACATTCCACTTTCGCATTCCCGATGTAATTAGGTGGGCACGAACACTGAGGACTTCCATTTACTGACCGACATATCGCGTTGACACCACACGCCCCCGAACATACATTTTTACATTTTCCCTCCGAACATTCTTCGTCGGTGTCACAATCTTCATTTCGAGAACATTCGTAAGCTTTACATTCTTCAGATGGATCACCGGTAAAACCACTAGGACACTTGCATATAGCCCGGTGATGGACAGCAAAACAAGCCGCATCTTTGCCACAAGTATCTTCTTGACAAGCTTTGACACAAAGTCTCGAAGAACATACCATATCGTCTCCACAGTGGGCATCGTGGTTACACCCTGGCATACAAACATTCTGGAGGCATATTTGTCTTTCGGGGCATTTATTTCTTATTGAACAAATAGCTCTACAACCTCCATTTACACATTTCTCACCGCATGAGCAATCGGTGTCGGCTTCACATAGTGACACACAATATCCACTGTCATCGCAAGGACAAAATCCATCACATAATATTGATTTTCTTTTACATTCGACAAGGGGATTCCCGGTGTAATTGTTTGAGCAACTGCATTGAGCTCGGTGATTCTGTACTTTGCATTCAGAGCAGATTCCGCAGACTGAATTTTGAGTGCAAGGATCTGAATAAAGACATTGAGAAACAAATATATACCTAAGTTATACTAATGAAATAAAGCTATATAATATATGATTACGTATTCATTATTACCTTTGCATTGTCCTCTCAAACAAGCTTGGTTAATGTCGCATGCATTATCATCTCGGCAACCTTGTTTGCAGATCCTGTTTTCGCAAATGTAACCTTCGCTACATGCTTCATCGCTGTTACAAACAACTCTACAGATGCCGCGAATACATTTCTCGTTTGACAAACAAACACTGTCACTGGAAATAAAAAATATACTTATACTTATATCATTTAATGAAAACTTAACAAGCAGTTTTTGAATGATATGCCACGAGGTAATTTTAATTGCGCTCGCGCTGTAAAGGGGAAGTGATTTTTTCTTAATCGAGTTTTTGATAAAAATCTACATTTTATCGGGGCGATAATAAAAGTGTTGTTTCTTACCTCCTACAAGACGGATGGCATGTGCCCCCATAACAATTAAACCCTTCGAGGCAGTTCTCATTTGAATCACAAGGTGACATGGTCCTCCGACATACAGCCTTTGGATCTCCAAATAGAGTTGGTGGACAGGTACATACAGGTCGATGGTCTTTAGTTGTACATAACGCGTTAGCACCGCAAGAAGCCGGTTCGGTACAAGGATCCACACACTGTCCTGACACGCATGCCAACTGGTTGGAACAATCCGAATGGGATCTGCATCCTGTGACGCAGATACGTCCATCGCAAACCTCTTCATCAGAACACTGTTCGTCTGAGGTGCAAGCGTAACGACACACACCAGAATCGCATCGTTCACCTTGTAAACATTGAGTGTCATCAGCAGCGCATATAGGCCGACAGCGGTCATCTTCACATCGCGAGCCAGTGGCGCAGTCTGTGTGCATGTGACATGATAACGAAGGGGCGCGAACACACCCAATATTAGGTGTCGGATTAGGTATCAAGCCCTCGAGACAAGTACATGAAGCTTTTCTTTCTACTACAGCGCAAGCCGCATTGGGGCCACATGGATTAATTTCATTATCACAAGGATTCTGACAGACGTTGTTTTTACAAAACTCATCAGGTCCACAATCTTCATCGTGCCTACATCCATATTGACAGCTGTTGCCTAAACAGATGTGACCCAAGAAACAATCGTTGTCCACACGACAGGTTACTGCAAATAATATTTTGTAATTAATATGATGCCAATAGATTTAAAAAAAACTTCTTACATATTCTGAATTCACTTAAATTATATAACATAAATTAGATGATAAAATTATACTTACATAAACAGGTTCCTTTAGAGCACCTTTCGTTCAATGCACATTCTTCGTCAGCTTTACACTTTGGAACACACATTGAATCTTGGCACATGTAATCGTCATCACATTCTCCCGCAGCTCCGCATAATCTTGGCACTAAAAAAACAAACATAATATCATTAGGACATTCGTGTAATGAATATTTCCATTTTATTATAAGTACTCAAATAATTAAATAAACTTACTTCTAACACACTCTACATCTTGATTTCCTGTAAAACTTTGAGGGCAACTACACTGAACCACGTGGTTCTCGGTTCGACATTCGGCATTTAATCCACAAGCTTTCTCCATTTGGCAAGGGTTGACACATTGCCCATTGAAACATTTT
Organism: Acronicta psi; assembly: GCA_946251955.1. NCBI lineage: Eukaryota > Metazoa > Arthropoda > Insecta > Lepidoptera > Noctuidae > Acronicta > Acronicta psi. The sequence goes on along the minus strand of OX276472.1, from coordinate 7,832,725 downwards.
TCAATCGATCCACATTCTTCATCGACTAAACATAAACCTAAAATAAGAGTTGTAACAATATCGATTAATGGTATTGAGATATGGTATGAACTTATAAGCACTTTAATAATTTACTTACTTTTACAAAGCCCTTTGTGGCAGTACTGATCATCACCACAGTCACTTCGCGTCTTGCATGATACTTCAGGTAGTTTACAACCTTTATCACTAGCAGCGTTACCAATATATCCATTCTTACATTTACATTGTCCAGTGTGTCTTGTAGCAACGCACTCTGAATTTGCTCCACATTTGACGGTCTCACATGCATCTGCCAGAATGACAATATAAAATATAGTTCAGTTAAAAACAGTTTTAATAGAAAATATTTTATATTTTTAGGTATTTTTGATTTACGCACCTGTGCACTTTCGAATACCATCGACGACTGTACAGCGGGCCACTGTGGGACAATCTCTATTAAATCTACACTCTTGAGCTTTGCGGCAGCCTTCTTCATACGGGTTACCAACATATCCCGCGGGACATGCACACTGCGCTCGATCTCTAAGATTTTTACACTCAGCGCCATTTCCGCATGGATTTGATGCACACCTATTTATTTTAATACAACCCGTAATAGGATCGCCCGTATAGCCCGGTTGACAATAACACACGTGCTTATGTTTCTCTGACGAACAGATTGAATTTTCGCCACATTGATTGTCCACGAGGCAAGCAATTTTGCACATATTTTGATGGCATTGTTTATCATCACTACATTGAGTGTCCACCTCACATTCCTTCCTTTTACATCCCTGTAAAGGATCGCCGAAAAATCCTTGTGCACACGAGCATGATGGTTGGTGGTTTTTACCGACACATACTGCCTGTCTTCCGCAGGGATGTCTTTCACAAACTTTTACGCATTGTGGTACACCTTTTCGTCCAACAGTGCATCTTTCATCGTCATCACAATCATCATTTGAAGAGCATTGAACTTCTTTTGTACAAATTCTGTTTAAACAAAACTGAAAATCTGGGCAGGTACTATTAGTGTCACAAGTTACACGACACGTGCCTTGAATACATAGTTGGTCATTTAAGCAGTCTCTCGAATTTTTGCATACACCTGAAATTGTATCAAACAATTAATTAAGTACTTAAATATCTTTGTACCGTCAATTTTCACGGTCGGTTTCCATTGTTAAATTACTTACCGACGCAAAAATTGTCAATACATTTAGTTCCTGCAGAGCATCTGCTGTCGTCCGTGCAGTACTGTATAGGAACACAACCAAGTACGGGATCTCCTGTATATCCAGAAGAACATGAACAATGTCCAATATGATTTCTGGAAAGACAGTCTGCATTTCTTCCACACGCACGAGGTATGCTACAGGAATTTTTGCATTTATAATTAACACACGCTTCCTCTGACGAGCAATCACTATCTTTAGTACATTCAAACTTTGTACACAATTTGTAAGGATCGCCTTGACTGTTAGGTGGACATTCGCAAACAGGATTATGTTTGGAAACTATGCATTTCGCATTATTACCACAGGGTGAAGACTTTTCACAAGGGTCAATGCAATAGTTCTTATAACATTTGGTTTGCTCAGAACAATCGTTATCAGAAAAACATTCTCCAGGTAATCTGCAATTTCCAGTGCTTGTATCCAATACAGTTCCATTTACACAACTGCATACATAGGATCCCCGATTATTTATGCAGTTAGCATTCAACGAGCATGGGTTGCTTAAGCATTCATTTATATCTTCACAAATATTGTTCACTAAATTATATCCCGTCAGACAAGTACATAAAGCTTTGTGGTTTTCTATGGTACAGATTCCACCTTGACATGCAGTTTCTTCACATTTGTCTGTAAATAAAAAACATGAAGAGTAAATTAAGGCCAAACGAGTTGTATGATTGAGAAGACAGTTCGCGACTATTAGGGAGTTACTTAATAACTAAACATGATGACAATTACAAAGATATTATATAAGTATATAAGCCTGTTTCACCACCTCCTGATAAGTTCCCGTTAAATCACCTGGCAGATAATTTCATACAAATTTTATTCCATTTTTTAATCTACCCGGCGGCGGTTAGCAACTATCCAGAGGCGGTTAAACAGGCCCTATGATTAATATGTATTCTACTTACCAGAACACTTGTTATTTCTTGTGTTGCAGAATTTATCACTTGGACAATCGAGATCATCGATACATTCCACCTTAAAGCAGCCGATATTTTTGTCAAGTGGGTTTCCAAGATAGCCTTTCTCACAAGCACATGAAACTCTATGTTTAACAACTGAACATAATGCATTTAGACCACAACTTTTAATTTGACATGGATTCGAACATTTTCCTCTAATACAGGCAAGTGAGTCCTCACATTGGTTATCGTTTCTACACTGATTTGGTAGTAAACAGCCGCTTATATAGGGATCACCAATAGCACCCACTGAGCAGACGCATCTATAAGAACCCGGAGTATCTACACATTGGGCTGAAGGGTGGCATGGATTATTGACACATTCATCAATATTTACACATTCATCGCTTATTAATTCAAATCCAGGAAGACATTGGCACTGCTCTGATTTGCAGAGCTGGTTGTTTAAGCAATCAGAATCTGTTTTACATCCCGGAATACATATGCCAGAACTACAATGTTCTCCGTGTAAACAGTTGCTACTCGAATGGCAAATTTTGTGACACCTGTTATCACTACATTTTTCTCCTATAGCACATCCAGAATGATCTTGACAAGGAACTTGACAAAGGTATCCGATACACATGTGATCTGGGGGACACTCTGATGTTCTAGAGCATGAACTCGGTTTCCTCACGCATCCCTGTTGAGCCGTTGGTGTACCTTGAAAACCAAGAGGACATTCACATTTTGTATCGTGATTAATTCTTGAACAAATTGCATTTGGACCGCAAGCTCTGGTAGACAAACATGGATTTAGACATTTATTATTTACACAGGCCTCTTCACTAGGACAATCCTCTTGACTTCTGCACCCAATCAAACATTGCCCTCCTACACAAGCTTGTCCTATACCACATTCGGTATGCTTTGTACACTGTGTAACGCAGAATTTTTTAGCACATGCCTCTCCTGGATCACATTGACTTGAGTTTATACAGGCTGTAAAGCATTGACCATTGGAACAAATGTCACCGTTGCAGTCTAGTTCGTTCGTGCAAATCAATAACTTTTTCTTGCATGCGTTGCCTTTTATATTTTCGTAACCATCAGGGCATATGCAAATTGCTTTTCTCTCAACTACTTTACAGAGTGAATTAATGCCACAGGCACCATCACAAGGATTAACACAACGACCGTTGACGCATGTTGTTTCTAATGGGCAGTCCTCATCTCCTTTTTTACATTTGTCTTGCTTTCGGCAACCCCCACTTAAATCTTCTGCATAGCCTGCTGGGCATTTACAAACATATGATGTAAGTCTCGGTTCACAAATAGCTGTAGAGTGGCAAGGATTGGGATTACAAACTTCAATCTTTCTGCAGTTAACATCAGGTATAGGATCAGGTTTATAACCATTAGGACATTGGCAGTTTGCTTTATGATTTTCAGCTATACAGACAGCGTTATCACCGCATGAGTCTTCTCCACAAGCGTTCACGCATGTGTGTGTCATTCGGTTACATAGTTCGTGGGACGGACAGTCAGCATTATAAATACAAGGCACGGATTGACATCCTTTTTCTAAATCATTTGGATTTCCGGTAAACGGACCAGACGGGCACTGACATTTTGCGATGTGATTGTTGGTGACACAGACAGCGTTAGGACCACATATTAATTGTTGACACGCAGAAATGCATTTCTTTACATCTCCTATCAATTTACAAACTTCGTTTTCTCTGCATTGTACATCATCTGAACATTCATTTTTATTAATTGCTATACAACCATCTCGATCGTTTGGATTTCCTGCAAACCCAGGTAAACACTCACATTGACTTTTATGATTTGTCGTCAAACATTTTGAATTTTGTGGGCAAGTAAACATAGAACAGCTATCTTCACATTTGTTAACTCCGAGAACATCTTTTTGACATGATCTATTATCATCACAATCGTGATCAGAAATACAATTTGGAGTTGAAGGCTGTTCACAATTTGAATTAACAGGATTCCATAGAAAACCATCTTTACATTCACAGCGAGGATTATTTTCTAGAACTCTGCAAATTTCATTAGCACTACATGCTATTGTGGAGCATAAATCTAAACATTTCCTTGTATTGCCATCCACTGATACACAAACCTGAGGCTCGCTACAATCGCTATTTCCATTACATTCTACCTCATGGGGCTCTTGTATAAACAAATAGCAACCGGTCTTTACATCCGTAGGCTTTCCAGTGTATCCTTCTGAGCATATACAATGGGCTTGATGGCTAGCACCAATACAGATAGAATTTGGTCCGCACTGTAGTTTACTGCATGAATCCACACATTTACGAACATTTTTAGCGACTTGAAAACATATTTCGGAATCTTTGCAGTCCCCATCTACCATACATTTATTATCAGAGATGCATCCTCTTTGCAAATCATTGGGATTACCATTGTGCCCCGGAAGACAATGACAGCTACCTTCTTCGCAAATAGATTTTGGACCACAAATCTTTGTACGACATACATCAACACATTTTGATTTTTCGCAGATATAGCCTTCAGGACAAGTAGCATTATGAGTACATGTACAAATGTTTCCTTCAGCGCATTTTGGAATTGTAAGTTGTGAACATAACTCATAAGGATTTCCAACATATCGACTTTTACATATACAGCTGAAACTACCCGGTGTATTTATACAAATGGCATTTTCGGCGCAGGGTTTACTAATACATTCATCTATGTCTGTACATTGTATATTCGGATTTCCTATGTACCCCGGGGGACATAAACATTCAACATGAGATCTTGTTTGTTGACAAACTGCATTTGAGCCACATGAAGCTCTGGCGCATGTTATTTGTCTTCGAGGCAAACACTTTTTATATGGATTGCCTGTAAAGCCTTTATCGCATTTGCAAGCATTATTTTGACCGTAGACACAGTGCGCATTTTCACCACATGTAGGCTCGCATGATGGCGGAGAAATAGCTGTAAAAAATTGCAGTTTAGTATAAAATTTAAGTGCCTATTTAAATACTAAATCAATACTTTGTCTGTTACTTACGCGGCATGCACAGTAAATCTGGATTTCCAACGAAAAATGCGTTACAGACACATTTGCCGTTCCGTTGGTCACATGAAGCTCCTACGCCGCAGACAACACCATCACAGCGCTGTCTGCAACGACCAGCCACACACATTAGCGGCTCCTCACAAGGTACGCCCGGCCCACAAGTATCTCTCCTACACGCACCTCCGGGAAACGGATTGCCTACCATTCCCTCGGGACAAACGCACGTTGGCCCAGTTTTAGATATTATACACTGAGCACCAAAGGCACATGAATATGAATCACAACCTAAAATACATATTTCAATGAATTAGTGAATCACTAATGGATAAATATGGTACCTATATCAAAATTTTTAATAAAGCTTACCAGATATACATTTGCCACCTTCTGGTTTAGTGTAACCAGGATTACAACGACACCAAGCTGCATGATTGTCGACCTCGCAGAAAGCATTAGATCCACATGAAACACTGGCACAAGGAGACAAGCAAGTGCTATTTGAACAAGTGAGTGTGTTAGGACATTCATCATCCGTACTGCATAAACCCTTCTCTGTTGGTATTTGCACGATAGCACCTAAAACACAAATATAAATAATTACTTAGGAACAGTATCTCATAAATGAAAACTACAAAAGTTGTAACATCAATGAAGTTATACTTACATCCGCTTTTGTATGCATCCCCAACCATATTCGGAGGACATTCACAACTATAGGCACCTTTTTGGTCGTGGCAAATTGCACCGAAAGCGCATGGTGCACTATGACATTCGTTAATATTCGTACATCCTGTGTACGGGTCACCTTCGAACCCTGTCATACACATGCATCGAGGAGGATCACTTGGTGTGCATTTCGAGTTTATACCGCAAGTGAATCTTTCGCAAGGACTTTTGCATTTCTGCCCATCAGTTACATCTACATAAAACGGCGGAGGACATACACATTGTCCGGGTTGAATACATTTTTCATTAGGAAAGCAGTCGGAATCACTTATGCATCGTTTTTTATTTAATGCACAATGTCCGGAAATGGAATCTTGACTATAACCAGATGGACATTTACACGTGAAAGAGCCGATTGTATTCACACATTCTGCGCCAAAGCCACAAGCTGATTGGCCAGAGGTGCACTCGTTTATATCTTCACAAGACCCTTCAGTGGTTTGTGAAAAGCCAACTGGGCAAGCACAATAACTAACTCCATCAGAAATTACAATACACTCTGCGCCTTTTCCACATTTTTTGTCTTTGGTACAACCGGAGAGCACACAATTTCCATCAACTACTTTGTAAGGCGGTTGGCATTGACATGATATATCATCACATACTTCACAAAGGCTGTAGGGGTTTCCACTGTATTCTGGCGGACACTTGCATTCATAGCTACCTGGCAAATTCTTGCAAATGGCATTCAGACCACAAGGTGACCGACCATTTTGTGTACATTCATTAATATCTTCACATAGTCCAGTTTCTTTGTTACGTGAAAAGCCTTGTGTACAGACGCAAACATTTTCCCCGTCATGTAAAATACATTGTTCACCCTGAGGACATGGATTAATACTACTACATTCAATCGGCATTTTGCCAGGAATACAGCCGTCAACATAAGGATCACCACTGAAGGTGCCGGGACACTCGCAGATAAAACGACCGGGAACATTTTTACAAACCGCTCCAAGACCACAAGGATTATCAATACATTCATTAATATCTTGACAACCAATTGGAGACGATGGGTCCCCAGAAAATCCGTTTTTACATGTACATTGCGCAGTTTGATCGTTTAGCAAACATTCTGAATTGCTTCCACACTGCAAAGCTTCACAAGGATCTGTAAAAATAAATATTGTTTTCAATTTGGTTTTTGTTTTAATTAAGAGATTTCGAAATAATTAATTTCTTTTGACATAAGTTACTTACGTCGACATTCATTACCAACATTCGGCTCTGGACACAGACATCTTGAATTAGGATTACACATTGCGTTGCCAGGGCATTCTTTATCGGTTTTACACGTAAGTATTTCAACGCACCGCACCCTTGGGTCTGGGTCAGGTATTGTGCCTTCAGGACATTCGCAAGTATAAGTTCCATCCCGATTTATACACTCTGAGCCAACACCACAAACACCATCTAATTGGCACTCATCAATATCAGTACACTGTTTGTAAGCATCACCGGTGTATCCCTCTGGGCATTGACAAGTGAAACTTCCTAATGTATTACTGCAGCGCGCATTATTACCGCAGTGACCGACTGGTCCGACTGATGTATCACACTCGTTGACATCTATGCAGCCAGCCGCAATGTCTGTTGGATCAAATGTCCAACCATCTTCACATACACAGTATGCTTCTATTCCGTCCGGCTTACAGTACGCATGTTCACCACACTTCACATCTTCACAAGGCGCTCGACATGAAACACGTGGTGGTGCACCGATATATCCATTAGCACACTCGCATTTAAATCCACCTGGTGTATTCAAACATAATGCGTTTTCCCCACAAAGAGAAGAATTTTTAGCACATTCATCAACATCAATACAAACGGATCCACGAGCATCAAATCCTTCTTTGCAGAAACATTGACTTTCTATGCATTCTGCGTTATTTGTACAATCGAAATTTGATTTACACAATGTATTCACGTCGACCTGAAAATGAAATGGTTTTGTTAGCTATACTTTACTGTACGAAAGCTACGTTGTAGTACTTACTTAAAACCATAAATTATATTTAACATTACCTGTTCGCAAGCAACTTGTGCGTCAGGTTTAGCTCTATATCCTTGTGGGCAGACACAATTGTAGCCCGGCACTGCATTCTCACAGATGGCGTGTGTCCCGCAGGGATGTTCAAAGATTTCACACTCGTCGATGTCGCGGCAACCTCCTGCCACGCGCGCATCTCCTGTATATTCTGGCTCGCACGTGCACACGTAGCTGCCAAGGGTGTTGCTACACAAAGCGTGCTCGCTGCACACTGCTTTGCTACTCTTACATTCATCCACGTCTGGTTTAACAAATAACGCAACGTCTAATTACAATGTTGCGTGCGTAATCCATATATTTGAATACGCGCGCAGAAGATACGCCAACAGCCACTACGAAGAGGAAATGATAGACATATACACGACTCGGAAGGCGACAGAGAAAACGACGAGAGACTAGAAGAAAACAATGAAGAGAATAATTATGCCAGAAAATTACACATCCTTCGATGTTGCACTGGAACATCAAAATGAGCCTGGTCGTCGTAAAAGTATAATGTTGCCGACGACATAGATGTGGAGACTCACTGAAAAGTTCGATTCATTTGTGTATAAATGTTTCGAATGTTATTAAATTAGTAAAAGCGTGAAGCTACCGAGCGTCCAAGTCCGGTAGTTTTCAGCTCGAATCGTTAAACGCGGTTAGGTTAATGTAAGTATCACAAAGCGTTAGACCACAGGAAATGAAAACTCATAAAAATTAGGTAACACCTAATTGCGTCTCTGTTATGGGCTTACCAATACATTGCACATCTGGGTTGCCTTCGAAACCTGGCGGACATAGACAGCGATAAGCGCCTGGGAGATTCTCGCAAAGAGCGGCAATTCCGCAAGTCGCGTGTGCGCATTCATCTTGATCGCGGCAGCCGACGCGAGGATCACCCTCGTAGCCAGGCGGGCAGCTGCACTCGTAGCCACCCTCCACGTTTCGACACACTGCACCGGGGCCGCAGCTCTCAGCGCTCGCGCACTCATCGATATCTACGCACTACGTACCAAATAGTTTATTTTGCTTAGTATGATCACTGTGCGCTATTGTATCGTTTCAAAAATTTACCAATACGTCTGTATTTCCTGAAGGGTATTTTTCAAATAATAATTGAATGTATCGTAAAAAAAATGATGGCCTAGGACCAGTTTACTTACACCGTCGAATGCGTTTCCAGTGTACCCAGCCTGACACGCACATGTGTAGTTTCCTGGATAATTTTGACACACAGCATTCACTCCGCAAGCTCCAGGTCTTCGACATTCGTCAATATCTATGACATTAAAATGCATTTAAACATATATTTAACAGTATGTTATTCTGAAGTGAACTGCTAATAAAATTGTTGGCTTGAGTGCACTCCAACCACAGTATTTTAAATGTGTATAAATAAACTACCTCTGCACTCTTCTTCGCCATCGCCCTCGAAACCTCGATTACACTTGCAAATAAAGTGAGCTGGCAGGTTACAGCACTCTGCGTTTGAAACGCAACGTGAAGCTATAGCCGGGTCCTCACACTCATTTATATCTGTAAAAAAATATTGTGGTTTTTAACCTTGTATAGATAAAAAAGCAACAGAGATTGCGCATTAAATATAACCAAAATCATCATCATTAAGTAAATCTCCATTTTGGAACAAATTATTTATTGAAATAAATTCCAATTCCTTCTTACGGGGGTCATCACGTTATATTGATGTTATTTAAACCCCGACGTTTCGTTTAAGTTAATTCAATTGATTTTAAATACCTATTTAAAACTATATTTGTTCATTAATATAATTATATTGTTTTGATTGTTTTTTACCTCTGCAAGTGAAACCGTCGCCTTCGTAGCCTGGGAAACACGAACACTGGAAACTACCGACCGTGTTCGTACAGTGAGCAAAAACATCGCATGGTCTTTCTTTGCATTCGTTTACATCTAAAATCAGTCAACAGGAAAGTTATTTATTTTGCACTTGCTGCAGATGTAAAATGTTTTATAAGTAGGTAACAAATAAAAGTGCGTACCTGGATCTTGGCAGTTGCAACCGCCAAAACCATCATTACAATGGCACACCCCGTTTAGACAACGACCATTAATACATTGGGCGCCATCTTCTTTGGTACAATCATCTACAACATTTAATAATGTTTGAATAAAGAAGCTACAACTTAGAAACGATAAGTAGTCATATACATTATATGAACTAACAACATTCCATGTACGAATGCTGTTGTCATTCATAGTTGTTTGCACTTACCTGTACATTTTAACTCTTTTTCAAGTTCGTCGGATCCTTTATAGCAATCCTTAACACCGTCGCATAATTTGGATAATTCATATAATTGTAATATTTGTGTCGATTCGTTTACTTGACAGCCAAAATAGCCGTCTTCTAAATTTAAGAAAAATACTTCTCGTTTTATTCCTAAACCTATTCCATATTGGCTTTCTGTCGCTACCTGTGGAACAAACATTGCACACTTCGACAATAAATCGCAACAAGACATTTTCATTCATTCATTTTGTAATATATACCTAATGGTAAACTTAAGTTACAATTAATACATTATATTCTATAACTCACATTTGTCGTTGTGACTAAGAGCGTCCAAACCACGAGCGGTAAGGTGTCTATATACATTGTCTCTGAAACAAAAGGAAATTTTATATTAAGAAACATATCTCTTTGCAATATCACCCACATTATTAATATCATATTATATTTATTAATATCATATTGTATTTTCTAGAAATAAGTGACTTATTACCCAGCGGTAAAGAAAAGTCGTTCCTTCACATAATTTGTCTTAGTAGCTGTGATAAACGTGTGTAATGGTTATTTTTATATCTATGAAAAATTACATGTAATATCGCTACATGAATCGTGACTTTTGTTTAGATTAAAGTATCGGTCATCCAGAATTTTGTCCACATAAGTTGTCTAAGACATATATTCATAACTAGCTGTAGGTAGTCTTTATTTTTAACCGACGTAAAACCGGAGGAAGTTCTATGTTCGACTGTGTGGACTAAGTCCGAATTTTTATTAAACAAGTCTTAGGAGTACGTCCTCTCTTGATATGAATTTTATACTAAGACCACTACCCGCGTCCCGCCTCTTCTAGCACCTGCTGTTGATTTTTTAACAGATAAGCGGATATAAATCTGAGCCAATCATCAGGTACTTATGTTCCTTAAAAAAATGTATTTAATTCGTAATTTTTTTTAGTATTGTTATTTGACATACTTATTAGAAAAACAAACCAAGGCGTTCCTCAAATGTCATGCTCGTGAACGGGTGCTTTCTGTCGGGGGGCTATATGGTCTAATTGAAATAAAACATTTTGGCTTTGACTTTGAAAAATCATTTTTGGGATCAATCTTACCAACTAAGGAGCATCATATGGACTGATTGATAATTAGCTTTCCTGTTTGTTTATTCTTGGGTATTTGTTTTTCTACATCGTCAAAAATACCTTTAATATTTGACGCTTTTGAGTTATTTAGTTACGGTACTCTAAGTCAGGTCTAAAATCCTCATAAAAATTAAGAAAGCCCAAGCACGAGGTAGCTGCTGTAAAACCGTTGAGGGTTTCCTTCGTCTGCCTTCCGTCTCCATCATCATATCAACTCTAGGTGTCCATTATGTTGTAGGGTTATCAGAACTTTATGTAAGCTCAGTCATATTACAATCGGTTCACAATTCAGTACATAAAATCAATCATCCCCTATTTTCTACCTTTACATACATACATACATAGCTTCACGCCTGTTTCCCATAGGAAAGGTTTCCCATAGGGGTAGGCAGAGACTACAGATTTCCACTTGCTACGATCCTGGCACACCACTTTCGCTTCGTCTATGTTTATTAACCTCTCCATACATGCTCCTCGATTTACATGTTTCTACCTTTAAGGTGGAATTTTTCTTTTAACTGTACAAGGGTACATAGGACCATTTCGGATTTAAAGTAATTTCAAACAAAAAAGAACTTTTGCGAATATACGTAAAAATTTAAACATCAGAATGGAGGACCTCCTCCGGTTTTTCGTTCGCCGGTTAAAAAATATACTGCGCTGACCCCAAATGAATTGGGATAAGAGCAGGAGGATGATGATACTATAGCATAGAGCTGGTAATCATGGTATATTATGCTACGCCATGTCATGGTCGTGGCTAATGTCACGAACCCCATGACCATGACCGTAAGGCAATGAAAGGCAAATGCGGTTTTAGCGTCTATTTTGGGTTTATGCCCGTGATATATACTTGGGGTATGCATGGGACCCAAAATATACTAGCGAATTGTGGGTGTACATTAGTATGCCTAACCCTTCGGGAAATAAAGCGTGAAAGCTTTGGATATCTATACTAATATTATAAAGAGGAAAGATTTGATTGTTTGTTAGTTTGTATTGAATAGGCTCCGAAACTACCGGACCAATTTGAAAAATTCCTTCAGTGTTAGATAGCCCTTTTATCGGGGAAGGCTATAGGCTACGACTAATAGGAGCGGAGTAGTAATGAAAAATGTTGCAAAAACGGGGGAAAAAATTATAAGACCACGCGGGCGAAACCGCTGGCGGAAAGCTAGTAATTTATATACATAATTTGCTTTAAAAACTATCGAAGTAACAAACTAAAGTTGAGTAAATGAAATCGTCATTCATGTCAACCGTTGTAATGTTCGGCTCAATAAACCTGTTTACAATAAACGCTCGCCAACTTGTATTACAATTGTAGTTTTATTTCCGAGAGAGGTAAATACGGCTTTTTACGAGCTTTTTCCAATTGCTTGTAAGATATGGACAGAAAACCCAGTGTCGTAACTTTATATCTTCCGTATTCCTATTCCATAACCAACGTGATGCGATAACCTAGTGTCGAAAATGAGAAGAAGCTTTCGTCATGTAAAATTTATTTATACTTTTATGTACACTAGCACATAAGGCGGATTTAATGCCATATGGCATTTGATGCCAGTTAATCAACCGCCTCTGCTTAGACTTAAAACTGACTCCAACAATAACAATAGTTAGGATAATGAGGATTATTTAACTATAATATGAGGTCATTTATTAAGTCAAATGTTTTGTTTTTAGCAACAGATGGCGTCGGCGTTTTCTAACTGACTGACCTCTGGGATGAAACGTCGAAGCTAAAGCAAAGTAACATGTATTCTTTAAAAAATTTAATATAACTTAGGTATCAAAGTTATTTGTTTGTTTTACACATATAATTTTGGGAAATGATAGTTTCATTTCCCAAAATTGAGAAAAACTCAAGTTCAAGTTTTCATGTGTCAAGTGTTCAAGTCTCACTCAAGTTTTAGATAATAATGTACCCGGACTAATCTAGTCCCGTTACATTATTATCTGGGGAACCACAAAGTGTTAAATATGAATTGTCGCCAGAAGGATTCCTCAAAGTGGCCGTTTAACCATGATGATGATGATGATGAGGTACACACAACACTTACCTTCATCGCTAACCTATTTACTATCCCGTTGCTGGGCACGGTGGTCTGCGTTAAAGGGGTTAGCCTATAGTCCACCACGCTGGCCTGATGCGGGTGGGCTTACTTCACACATCGCCGCCGTCAAGAAAATCTTTCAGGCATGCAAGTTTCCTCTCGATGTTTTCCGATAGTTAGGTAATTAATAATACGCAAATTATTCCAAAAAGTTAAGAGGTTTGGATCGGAACTCGAGTTCTACGACTTGGCTAGCTTGGCGAGCTAGTAGTAGTATATCATATAACTAGGCTTTAAATCTTTACTCACTTAGTTTACCTTACAATGGATATGTAATAAATATCGACTAAAGACACAACAAATGTTCCAAGCTTACAGCCGATTTCTACGGTGAACAAGGCGTTCCGCTGATCCTACAATGACTTCACAGTCTACAATACAAGGCAGTGCTTTGTGCCATGACCTGCTAGAACTACATAGACGATTTATAATCTATGGTGCAATATTTTTCTACTCGCAAATATTGTATAAGTTATTTAATGTACTTTTGCCCGATTATTATTATTCCATAATCGGTATAAATCCTATGTCTTAAACTCTTCATCCAAGGTATCTAAGTATTTCAAATTTTAGTTAAATTCATCCAGCCGCTGTACCTATCGCTAAAGAGTAAGAGACTTCCAAGCACTGCTTGTAAAAAGCCGCTGAGTTATAAATTAGTACTCTAGATTGTATTGTACCTATACCATTTATTGTAACATCAATTATTTACACTTACATAGTACGTATGCAATAAATCTTGGAATAATTGAAAACATAATATCTAGACCACATTTCTTATCTACAATATTAGTAGGATATATTAATATATATAATATATAGTCCTATATAATATATAGTCCTATATAATATATAGTCCTATATAATATATAGTCCTATATAATTATAGGACTAGTAGGACAGGAAGTAGTATTGATGATTAATAGGCCGTACTGTTACTATAGTTCGGAGAACGTATTCGAAGTACCAACAGAGTAAGTTTTCGTTTATAATTACAGCCGCGACAAAGGCGAAGGCTGCGGTGCGAGGTCATATAACTGTGTGAGCGGTATACTGCCATTTACCTACTTCTGTATCAGACTGACAAACTTAAAGTAGGTATAAGTTCAGCAAATACATTGTACGCACTTGCTATCTATTGAGTAATTGGACGCTTGTTTTACGTTGTTGCATGTTTAACTAGTTGCATGTCGATTAGCGAGTGCGTCTGCGGCACAGACCTCACCGCAAATGTCGTTGTGCCAATTGTCACAGCCGTTGCACTCGCCATCTAAACGCATATAACTATTTGTGCTCGGTGACAAAAACAATATTTTCCACCGTCGACGGCGCACGTAAACGATTTAACACGAACGGGTCATGTTAAAATTTTACAGCTAGTGTTTTAACAAGTGTGTCTAAATAATAAATGGATTTAAATGAAATATGTATAGGTACCAATACTGTGTCGATATTTTATAAGATACTAGCTTGCTGCCAGCGCCAGCTTCACCCGCATGGTCCGGGTATCACTACATTTTATAAAACAAAGTCCTCCGTCGCGTCTGTCTGTCCCTATGTATGCTTAGATCTTTAAAACTACGCAACGGATTTTGATTTTTTTTAATAGATAGAGTGATTCTTAAGGAATGTTTATATGTACATACCACGCGGGTGAAACCGCTGGCGGGAAGCTAGTGTCTTATAAATTATACCTAGGTCACACGGGGATAGTATAGCTTCGCAATGGTGAAAGAATTTTTCGTATCGGTACAGTAATTTCGGAGCCTATTCAATTCCAACAAACAAACAAACAATCAAATCTTTCCTCTTTTTAATATATTAGATGAGCTTCCGCCATGTTTACCTAGATTGCCTAATTTAATATTAGCATTCAGAGGGTTATTATTCAGAGGCTGACAGACCTTTCAAAATCGAATTAGTACCTATCAAATAAAATTTAAGTAAATTATGTACCTATTATCTCGTATTACCTAATATTGTTACAAAAAACCACGAACTTCGATTAATCGAATCGAATAGTAACGTATTTTTATATATATAGATATATTATGTTATAGGTAACCTACCTATAACACATAATTTATTATGCTGGAACTCGCGTCGCATACTTAGTACCTATGCGTAGTTAAAATACGTAGTTAAAATACGAATACATCTTGCGATATTTACTGCCTACTAGTCATAAATATCCACCTACGCTCCAAATAGGTTAACTGAACATTATATTCTAAAGCTAATTTCTGCCAATACCTACTAAAATATTAGCGTTTGTCACGAGTACTTTAAGATGTCAAGGTTAACGATTATTGAAAACAATATAAGGTGTTTATCTTAGTACATACCTAACGTTTGACCTTAATGGGTAAAAATAGTGTGTTGGTACTTTGTGACACCACTGAAACCTTGTCATCATTCCTTTTGTATTGCGTAGGCTAGGTTCGTTATGTTCAAATGCATCAATGAATGGTTGTTTAGTACCTCACTTGATGTGATGTTTAACTGTTGACAGACATTGTATTGCACAGAATCTAAAAACCTATAACGTCACGTTACAAATTTATGATGATGATACGAACAATGAAATAACAGCGTAAAGAATGTTCAATAAAAGCCGGCCAAGTGGGGGCAGTAAAAGTATTAGAGTATACACTACATTTTATTAATCTGCACTGCCAAAATCTACTTAGAACATTAAGGAAAACCTTATGATAATAATCACAAAGAGTTTGGTGTATACCTAAGGGCTTAGACATCGAGTCGACATCCTTAAGTAGTGGACGCGTTTGCTGATCACGAGGTCGATTAATTCAATATTTATTTCAATTGCGAATGATTTGCTAAAAATATTTTCTAAATTACTCTCATGTTTATCAAATTTAAGAATGCTAAACTTACTGGCCTACATTGGACGTTTACACCATCTCATCTTTCGGCTCATCTGTGCCTAGGAGAGGACACTGATTACATTATATAGTTATCAAATAACCGATGTAGTGCACAATGGCTTCCGACATGTATGTCAACCCATATGAGATACTGGTACGTGACACTTTTTTATTCCAGGCAAATGTCCACCAAAGAGTACAAGAAAAACAAGGAAGACTATGGTATTAATACTTTATAATTTTGTGAAATACAATAAATACGACCTCGTACATAATCAGGTATGATTCTATAATCGTAATGTGCTCTACGTGCGTGAATGTTTCAAACACGTTATTAACTAAGACAGTGAAGTAAAATTTTATCTTTATCGTCGGTATCAAGTTTGCTATGTGCACTTTTTTGAGATTCCTACTTTTTCACCTTTGCGTATACTATCTACCGTATAAAAAACCTGTTTTAAGTGTCTTTGAACTACGAGCACTGTACGAGTACGACCATCTACGACACTTGGTCAGACAAAGGCGATTAGGTTTTTGATGAAATAAAATTTAAAATAAATTGCAATGCAAATATTTGTTTTTAATTCCGCTTATGCTGAGATGCAAGAGCACCCACCCGCTAATTAAGCACATGCAGGAAGAACTTGGTTGTTAGTGCAACATGCATACCCAAACCTATGTGACTCACATATAGGTCACATAGGTTTGGGTTTTGGTAATTTATTGTCATGGATTTCCGCAACGTAATGGCTGATTCCATTAAGTGCATTAAAATGAGACGGCGTTAAAAATATAAAGCGCCTTTTTTACCACCTCTGGATAGCCGCTAACCGCCGGATAAATTCGAAAATGGAACAAAATTTGTTTGAAATTACCAGTAAGCTGTTAAACAGGCCCATAACTTACAAAATTGTCTGTAAAATTATCTTAACTCTTGTTATAAACTAAAGAGTTATGAACTTACTAGCTTTTTGCCTGCGACTTCGTCCGCGTGGAATAGTTACTTTGTTCCATATGAACTTTCATCCCCTATTTCACCCCTACATAGGTCGAAAGTTATTAAAATTATTTTGCCCGCGGCTTCGCTCGCGTTAAGAAGTATTATTATTAATTAGGTATATTTTTGCGGCTTTAATTTTGTTTAGCGTGTGTAAAAATTAGGGCCTACATAACTTCTTTATACACAATAGTCTTAACTAATCTGTCATTAGGCGCCAAAACTATCAAGCTATTGGGTGAACTTACTCGTGAGCAAGCAACATAAAAGTAATACATTTACATCCTCCATCATACCTTATTTTATGCCCATGGGGGTTGAATTTATAAAAATCCTATTTATGCAGATGTCTTCATCCTAGTAGCTTCAATCTTTAATTTCAGTTCAATCAGTCGAAAATCTAAGAAGATTTATACAAACTTTCATCCCCTATTTCATCCCCTTGGGGGTAGAATTTCATTTCATCAAAATCCTTTCTTAGCGGATGCCTACGTCATAACATCTACCTGAATGCCAAATTTCAACCCGATCCCTCCAGTGGTTTGGGCTGTGCGTTGATAGATCACTATGTCAGTCAGTCAGTCAGTCACCTTTGAGTTATATATATGTAGATGATACGATACACCTGCACAGACGACGGACAATGTTGTTGAAATTAATAAAGAATGTGAAACGATCCGTTACTTAGTTAAACGGTATAATTGTAACTCTTTAATTAATTAGTTGGAATTGATCTCCCGAAAGCCTGTCTTAACACAGTAACATTCAATGTCGTACTTAGTAAGTAAAAGTTAGATAGGTAATGATGACTAATTTGTAAAGTTGATGATGTAACCAAATACATTTGAATGGCATGTGTTCATGTGTTCCGGTATGAGGTAAGAGAATGCAAAAACTGATTGTTTTTCTTTGTCCGGGACTACAAAGCAGGGAGAAACAAACGATGGAAATTAAAAAAATAATGACGTATATTGATCATCTTACAGCCTCATCAGAACACGTTAATCGCAGTAAACGTGGTCACAGTAAGTGGCCTTACGTCATGAACGAAGTTGCAAGCTGCCATGTGGGTTCGCGTGTACGAATGTGGTATCAAATCGGGCGTAAAATGCGTCCGCGAGCCCGCTTGCGCTATTCACTTTCACGTGGCGCTCGCTGGCACTGTGTACTTCGCTCGTACTGAAAGTGGGCTGGGAACGAACAATGCCTCTACGCAGTTTCTCTCGTCACAATCTCATATCTGATTACAGCTGCATCTTGTCGACTTCATTCGACGTCAGTGAACAGAACGGCTGATAGAACCTGCTACCTGTGTTAAATCTAGTATATATGAATAGTGACAACCTGTTTATATTGAACTACGTGCAACCATCACTGACTACCGAAATTAATATTTTCATAGATTTGAATTTATTTCATGGGCATTTTATTTTCATACCTTATTTCAATTCTATTATTCAATACACAAAATGAAAGATTTGAAATACATATTAATGAATGTTGAAGAACAAGTTAGTTTAGTAGTTACCTTAGTACGTAGTTACTTAGTTTAGTTATTCCTGCGAGCTTGCTACCTTCGTAGTTCAAATACAAAAACTTCAAACAATTGACGTGTTTAATTCAAAAACTTGATTGTTTTTTGTTCATCAAACAAATTCAGTTGAGTGATTCCGCTTCGGAGATAATTTATTACCAAGAAATGAGTCATGGTGTTCTAAGATATCTTAGATGATGCTTGGCTATATTTCTTTTTTTGTCGAATTTGGTTATCAATAGGTACTTCTCACACAATAGTATCTAACATACCTTTTCAATTGCATAGAAATCTACATAAATCAATTTAAATTATATTTAGGTACTTAAGAATAGTTTTGTTTTAATCATAAAATTTCGTCATCATTACTATATGCGTATTTCGTCAACGGTGACCTTGCCGCTGACGAAATACGCCAAGGATAATAGCAAAAATCCATGTAGTACACAAATTACGAATTTAAATCTCTTGATCCCTACGTCATTGTATACATATACAAAGTTATTTTGACATTGTTACACATGGGTTTATTAACTTTAAATATCTAATACAGGAAGGTCAGAACTATAAGTTGTTCTTTGAACCTAAAGCAATCATCCTTACTTTATGAGGACGTGATCAAGAACAATCGTGTGGGATGGCGAAGCGCAAGCGCACGGCGCGGCGCCTCACAACTGTGCTGTAGTGAATGTGCTCTGCTTAGATCTCGATAGCTCAGCACAAAATTGCATTGGTATTATCGATAATAATCGATTGAAGTGAGTGGCGCGCGTATCATTGTGAACGGTACCAGTAGTAACACTAGCGGTACTCCATCTGTTTCAACAGCAATAGCGGAATTATGTACAAGTTTACATTGTTATTGGCCACACATTCACGTCACGCCTTACTCATTACTCATACTGATATGTATTTAACTACTGTTGCTATTTATATACTTCTGTTACATGTTAGTCGTAACATCGAGTTTCCTTGGTAATAAGCAGATATTTTCTTTTATACGTAGACAATTGACAACCCGGATCCGGTTGAGACCACTACAATAATACCATTATTTGGCATTGTACCGTCATTGTAACTTAGTAGTAATTAATTCAAATATTAAGCCTACTGTAATTTACGTACTTTGCTCTAAAATAACCAGGTGATGTCCATTGAAACTTCCTCATACAGTTTCTATAAATTCGCTTATGATCACCTTATTGTTTAGTTATTTCAGGACCCGATGTTATAAGACATGACGGCACATCGTGCAAGTGTCGATAGCATCTATTAAAGGAGAAAGAGCGGTTAGGCCGAGACCAAGTTCCGGTGACGGCGGACGGTGGCGACCGGCGACCGGCGCGCTATGCGCTCCGCGTCGAGAATATTAAATATCCCTCGCTGACACGCCATCGCATCGCCAGTGCCGCAGCCGACAGCGCCCGAGGGACGGACAAGTGGAGCGACCGCTTCGAACGCCCGCCGCACTGGGAGAATCACTTGAGTTTATTCCGTGTTGCATTAGTTTCCAACATTATGTATACTTATACCGTCAGTCGGTTACATGTGTTTAGAGCGGTAACAGACTAACAGATGCTACCTTAAATTATAAGATACTGACAGTAGCGTGTGTCGTGATAAATCGACTTGCAAACTGACCAATACTATACAATACATAGTTTTATATCTCGACTAAACAGTTGCATTAAATCTATAAAAAAAGGCTGTATCCGTACCGTAATATCGTTAATACCGTATAATATAAATTTATAGTTAATTCAACTGTAAAAGACTTTAATAGTATACCTACGTACTTACCTACACTGTAAATAGTATAATTAAGTAATTTACATACATCTGCTATTAAAATATTTTGATATGCAGGTATATGTGATTCAGCAACAGTTTTAACAATGTCTCTTTACATTCATTTACATAATAATATAATTTGCTTCAACTTCCAATAGGGTCATTGTAAAAAAAAACATCAGTTGCAATGACTAAGAAGCGGTCTTGGTTTTCGCATATATCTTTTATAAAATGATATAGAATAGCATGTTTATTACTTAGTCATAGTACCAGCTGTAACATTGATAACCAGTCGGCCATCCGACTGATTCCTAAGCTCTGCAGAAAGAGAAATATACCTACACACTTATAATAGGTACCTTGTATATAAAGTGGTTTTAATTTAGCTTAAAGTGATGGCCATGTATGTAAACTAGATTAGTTAGGTTTAGCTTATAACATCTTTTATATCTCTAGGTGTATTATCATAAGTGTTGGCACCTCTTTCTAGTCTTAATAAATATATAACGTATGTAAACTTTTTTTTTAATATGTCAGTTTATTCCTATAAACATTTCATAGCAGCCATTATTCTATCTCGTCTTAAAACAAAATTACACAAATTAATTATATTAAAAGGTACGTAATAATATAAAGCCGAAGGCAAAACAAATATGTAGACTGTATTGTTAAAAATAAAATATCTTTTTTTTAATGTCCTTGCATCGGCCTTAAACAATTATCTGCCAGTTACATTTTAGCAATTGTTGTTGATTACATTTTAACCAGCTACTATTTCGAGATGATTTTATTTATGTCTGCAATTTGCCATTTTCATCTGCTCGTATAAAAACACAGATAACATAATTATGCACTGAATCCTTGAAGGTCTAAAAAATATCTCAGAAAGATCGTCAAGCCACTAAGAGATAACATACCTGTGCACAGTGTGCACCCAGGGTTCTACATTGCCTATACTCTTGTGAATCCCATGACATTGTGGAAACTTTTTTGATGATGTATGGTTTACTTTGTATATATTTTTTCTTGAATTGTATGTTTGTTTCCCAAATAGTGTACAAAATAAATAAAAAGACAACAATTTAACGAACACAGTTTTTAACGATTTCGACTTACTTTAACTCTACAAAACCATTTTAAATATTACAAGTAAAAAATTCTGGTAAGTAGTAGTAAATTTTTCTGTTCGCCGCGTTTTGCTCTACCGTTTATTTAAGTTTCATTGACATTGGTGTGTCCATTCTTTTAATTAAATAAAACAGACTAATACTTAACAAAAAAAATTAATCTACAAATTTTGGTCTGCATAGAATTCAGACAACCTGTGGGTACGTACGCATGAAAGAATAATAGAATAAAGAGGGAACTCTGTCAAGGTAAGCACTAAGCAGGAATAAATGTACGAAGACAGAATTTCTCAGCCACATAATATGGTACTAACTTAATGGACTGGTAGTTACACAGATTCTCACAAGCAATGGGATATTGATGTGTTGTTGCGTGAGAATATGGGATGAGTTAGGACTGTACATTATAGTCGTATTACGGAATGACATAACGGGCCAATGTCGCCGGTCGGGGGACCAGGGGCGACGGTCGGCGACAGGTGCGCCCGCGCAGCTAATACGGCACTCGGCGCCACCTGCATAGATACAATACCAAACAGCTCTTTCCAGACTATCAAGTAACATTATTTAAACATTAAGACACAATCTGCACTATTTGATGTAACGAAGTGAGTACACGAACAAAGTCCTACCTACGTAAATTTGTAGATTCTCATGATTATGTATAGAGAGAGTAATATTATTGCTATTAATTATTTCACTTGGTAATTTAAGACTTCAGTTTAGTGTATCTAAGTACGTTACACTTAACTGAAATCTGTATGATTTACAGGATGTGATGGAGCTTTAGAGCTGATAATTGTTTAAGAATCTTCGTTTTCTAACCGTAAATGATAAAATTTACTACGCTACAATGACTACAAATAATCAAGTGTGCGTGTTTTGTGTTAAAAATATCCGGTTATAAAGCAAAAAACTCCTAAAATTTGAAGTGTTGTGTTCCAAACCGATAGCGTTATTAAAATGCTTCTATTATAATGTATGGGATTCGTAGTCAAGACGAGTTTAGCGACGAACATAGCAAAATAAGTGGTACCTATTTCGAAACGTGGAATAAAAACTTCTTGATCTGCTGCTGATTACAATTACCGCTCGGTGGGAACATATTGCATTAAGAACAAAGGGGCCTTGAAGGAGGCGCTACGCTCGGGTGCAACCTCGTCTACTCAAACTGTGCCTTTGTTGCTATTCTCGCTATCCTTCTCAACAATAACCCACGCGGATAATTAATGCAGTAGGCCGAGGGCTGATGAACTGAAACTATTATGAATTTAATTATTATGACTCACTGTTCTTACCTAGATTTTTTCTCACATCATTACAAAATCAAGTTAACATAGAAATCATGTTCTATAGGGAATAATTATTGTATCAGTGGCAACTTTAAAGCATTTTGAAACGTCAGCCTACGTTAGAACAGCCGTAGGTCATACTTGTAGGACCTTGTATATATATACCTATTCATAATCATAAATTTATTGCATTCATGTTTACAGGGTAGTACCTGTAAATCATACCATACAGCTTAGTTTCAAAAACATTTTTTTTTAAAGGCTCCTTTGCTCCATGCTGGGATTGAACCCGCGACATGTGGCGTAAAAGTCAGTCGCTTAGCAATTACGCTAAACGTGTAACAAATTTAACTGCAAATACACTATCCCTATGCATGCTACATGCTACAGTCCAAAATACGTATATGTTTCGTGGGACAAACGTGGTGTTTTGCAATTTATGTATGCTAAAAGCAAAATTAATGAGTTGTGCAATCAGGATTAATGCAACCGAGACAGCGCCACCAGGTGCTTCAATTGTCTTATTGTAAACATAACGACTTTAGCATTGACTTATAACACTGGTTATCACAATCTAGACATCTAAGTAATTAGTTGCCTATAAAAATGTATTAATTTAATTAAAAAGATTTATATTTAATTAAGTACAAGTCCAACGATATTCTTGTAATTTTATATTTTGAGATGTAAGAATATATGAGTAACTATGAATTAACGCGTCGCATACACAGCCAATTAGGCAGATGTTATTGTATTTGAGGGTCAAGCCAAAGAAATGTATGAGAAACCGGTAGAACCTTCAGACTTCTTAATGTAATATAAATAACACATGGATACTGGATAAAATACTTATGTTTATATGAGGGAAGAGAAGCATCCAACGGGAGTGATTAGTACTACTACTACAAGTAATCAAAACCAAATAAACCCAGAAAATTCGTTCAAGAAACCTGTTTGTAGTCTGGAATAAACTTCAGTTAAGAAATTTAAAGCAACCAATTAAAATAGGAATGCAATGTACCTACAAGCGTGAAGATCCAAAAAATATAAAGACGAGTGACGACTGCACGCAAGGCAGGGTTCATTCTAGAAACTCTATCCCCATGGCAACTATTACAGGCATATAGGGTCTATACTCATTTCGAAACAATACAAAAAATGTCCCCAGACAAGTAATAGTTTCCAAACGCGTTGGTACAATAGACTAAACGGAGAAGAGAAAACGTACCTATAGTGCTACATTGTTGTCTGAATATTCATATATGGTAAACTATGACCAAGGCTGTCGACCACGTCATGTGTGTCACAGTGATTTAATTGCCAAATCGAATTTCCTTAACTTTAATGTAAATAAGTATTTAAATCGATTTTAAAAGTGGATGATAAAAGTTGTCACAAAAACTTGTACCTCAAGCATCACGACAAATAGTCAAATATTTACGTCGAAAGTAAGTACCTACCTACTTAATACAAAGATACGACAACCAATCGAAACACAACCAAAAAGTTACGCTTCTAGCCTTCAAATTCTTGGTAAACCAATAATTCAACGGTCTAATGGAATCATAATTAATCTGGATGTTTTAAAGGAAGTCCGGTTTGGCTAGTTAATTGCTGTGAAATGTATGACACGATCTTTTAACAAAAATCAAGTTTTAGGTAAAGATAATAAACCATGAACGTATTCGATTCAATACTCCCAGATATCTCGAACAAACGGTTACAATATTGTAACCACGACTCCCATTGGTTAACTTTAGCAACGGTTTGTACTTCATGCAAGAGTTCCTCAAGTAATGTTAAAAGCAAATTCTTCTTTATTACTTATAAAACTAACTTCCTCTTGCACGTTCTACGTTTGCATGGATCATAATAAAACAAAGCCAGAGTCATGATTACTTAGTTTTCTATCAGTGAAATAATTTTCAGAATGGGATTAGTACCTCCTACATTCCATACAAACAATGTAACTTCATCATAATATTTAATTAACAGAAGAGAATAAGAGAAGAAAGAGAGAAGAATAGAATATTCTTTATTGTATTTACTAAATTGTATCATTAAGAGGTTTCTCATTGTGAAGGCCTCGCCTTATGAAAGGCTGGATGACATGAACAATAGATCATTATTTGCCTTTAAAAATAAATAAAATATCAACCACTTTTATGAAATTACAGTAGTAGTGCAATTTAACTGAAGGTGTAACAATAATTAGTAACACCAAGCAAATGATAATTTCTATATCTCTAAACTAATATAATTTAATTTATAAGTAAAACAAGCAACCAAGTCTATAATATAGAAATGGATGAGGAAAATAAACTATCTATAATACATAAATACACTCACGCATTTTTCCTGTAGGGGTAGGCAGAACCTACAGAACGCCACTTTAGTCGATACATCTTTGTACAATAATGACAATATAAGAATATTATATTGTTTGTGTTTCTTAGAAGTACGAAACCTCCTCTGGTTTCGTACTTTACATGTGTAACTAAAATTATACCTAATCACATTTAAATAAATGCGGTTCAGGCGTGGCACTAATCAGACATCTAATAAGATATATAAAGCAAGATAGCTGTACTATTCCAGTTTTGTATTATAGCAAGCGATTGCATCACCAGACGTAATGTCGGTGTACCGGATGCGGGTGAGGAAAATCAGCTTATCCCATACATGGAGATATATCTGTGCACGGCTGCGCAGCGGCACTTATATATACATTGGCTGAATTTGATATTTAACATTTCTATTTTCGATTATCTATATTTCACTAACGGGGCACTAATCAAAACTGCCAATTAGAATTAGAATTTCATAGGAAAACGCAATATCCCTGAGTTAAAAGTAAATTATTGTCAATGAACCCACGTTGTGCTTTTTACACGCCCGACAACTAATGTAGTGGTTACAGTAGTTGTCGAGCGTGTAAAAAGCAGAATTTATTTATTATAAATACATACACATACAGGTTTGGAAATTCCATAGTAGATATTCTATCCCGGTAGCTAAATGTATGCCTTATATGATTCATTTAAAATTGAATCGTAGCTACTTATTATTATATAAAATTGATCAGTTTTTGTCTGCTGTTAGGTCATAGCGCAAAAACTATTGCACGCATCTTGACAGGACTTTCACCTTAAGATTTGACTTCAGCATTAAATCGAAAGTGTGTATTAGACAAGATGACTATATCCGTTTATATGTGATTTAATCGGAAATCATCTTTGGATATCGAAGTGATGAAACACGTTTTATCTTACGTTTATTTTATGAAGTTTTGACTACTTTGGTGAATTTAGATTTTAAAAGTTTACAAATTCTTGTTGTTAAAACTTTTCAAATTTTAAAGTTAATTTACGTAAACGCCACTTATAAGAATAAATTCTAAATGGATTTAGAAATTGACACACCACCACAGGATAATGTTTTTATCATCTTATAATAATACTGACGCATGCTTTTTTACCTACGTATGCCTAATTATATATGTATACATAGAGTTAAGTCGTTATTCGTGTTCATAAATGATTTCCTTGAGCACATCCGTAGACGTAGTAACAAGAAAATTAACATGTCATGAAACCGTATAAAAATGAATACTTGAATGTTCTTGGATTTTTCCAAAGGTTGGTACCCCCCCCCCCCCCCCCCCCCCGCGTCAGAGCAATAAGCGTCTTGCAGTGAAACTATCTGGTTTTTGCAATCCTTACAGTGACCAATAAGTTCCGATGTAGTATGCATTTATGTAACAACCCCTTTAAAAAGTTTGCGATTCGCTTCGTGACTGTAATTTAAATATTACCAAGAAAAGGCTAGGTTTGGTTACGACGAGTCTTCTCTGTATGTTGTTCGTACTACCTACCTACTAAAATAGAATAAAGCAAGTTTTTCAGGTTTAGTATTCTAATCTGGTGAGACTAGAATCTGACATTATATTTATTCTCACATTATTTTAAAACAGTATATAAAACAATCGATTAATATCTGTCATTTAGAGAACTTGAAGAGTTATGTCCAATTAGAATCCTTGTAAAAATTTAATGAGAGAATAGAAGAGCCATGAGTTCTTAGTTAATTATATAAACCAAGAACAATAACCAAAGTAGGCAAGTGAATGTTTCACAGAGGTGAACACAAGCGAGCTAAAATGAATGTTAAGTTATTGGAATGAGATCAGAATGGAGTGTAAGTAGAATGCGCGCTGCCGCGGGGTCGCGGCGTGCGAAGTTGCGCTTGCGACAGTCCATTATACATCGCCTTGTCATGTTGGGCATGTAGACAAAGATGAGACCAACCTTGAGATCATCGGTGAGTGCGAGAGCTGTGGTGTACGGGGCTCATTCCTCCCGGTGATGCGATCTGCCTTCCCTCGCCGGCAGGCAAACAGCCGTTAGGCAACTCCGTGGAACTCGCCACACAGCGTAGACAGTAATACTTGTTAGCGATACACTTTTGTATTGTATAGCTAAAAACACACCATCACTGAGCACTACACCTACACTCCAAGGGTCGGAGTTAACCGTTCGTTTAACGGGCACTCGTACGACAAATGAAGTAGCGACAACGTCGATCGATGTTAGGACGTACGACCGAGATGTTGGTCGGACAATGACTGAACGCCGAGCCGCAGGCAGGCTTCGGCGCTTGCGCAGGTTGCGCGGCCCTCCTCAGCCCGCGCCCCGCCACTTGGCCCGCGCCCGCAGTAACCTTACTGGAACGCGTTCCCAGTGGCCGAGCTTTTGCAGCCCTGCTCTATCTACACCGTATACTAAGCTGCAAGGGCGATAAAGCGAGCACCAAACCCGTTCGCCCACTATTGCAAAAAGGCAGAGGCACCCATGTAGCTCCCAGCCGGAAAGGTCGACGATTAGAATACAAGGGCATACTCACATTTTCGACTTAATTTCCAGAACTTTCTTTGTCGATCTTGCTGCAAACATCGTAACCCATTTTAGAGCATATATAAACTTGAAGTAGTAGTAACTTTAGCATAATAATATAAATATAGTAACTTCAGTTAAACACAAATAAATTTTACATTAGGTCTACAAAGGCTTAACGGCCCGTATATAAAATGTATATAAATTCAATCAGGGCACACATTCCTGCTGACTCTATCTTAGAGATATAAAAAGTGTGGCTTCTGTGTGGCTATTAACATCCTCGTCGGCCAGGAGGCGCGCCCGGGCGGCGGCGCGGGGCTCAATAAGCGTTCTTCGTTTTTTTCTCATCACCAATTACATCTATTTTTATAGGTCCATTGAAAAACACAATCGCAGTAATGGCTCTACAATTCGATTGTCCGGAGAATACGCCTCTGGTGATGTTATTCAAAGGCACTCGATAAAATGAAAATTGAATACAAAATAACGTAAGCGTAGGTAATATGTCATTACATTAAAACAAAAAGTTAAACACGAGATACGCGGCTCTGTGCCCGCCGGCTGTTTTCACTTTTGTATCCAATGGATTGCAATATGTTTAAAAAAATTAATAAACGTTGAGGTTTACTTGGTATTAAACTATACTGTTAAAATAACTGAATATTAGTTTAAGAGCTAGCGTAAGTGGTAGCTTGCGTCAGTGCAGCGTACAGGCGCTGTTGTGTAGGCGTTATCGTAATAGACAATATGCGTTGTGTGCCTAGGCAACGGCTACGCAGCGACTCACTGCGGATACGGAGTGACTACGCAGCAACTACACGGCGGCTTACGCAGTAGCTACACAACCGCTACGCAGTGACTACACGGCGGCTACGCAGTAGCTAGGTACGCAACGGCTACGCAGTGACTACACGGCGGCTACGCAGTAGCTACGCAACGGCTACGCAGTGACTACACGTCGGCTACGCAGTAGCTACGCCACGGCTACGCAGTAGCTACGCCACGGCTACGCAGTGTCTACACAGTGGCTACGCAGTAGCTACGCAGCGACTACGCGATAAATACGAATTGACTTTGTAGTGATTACTTTGGTGGCAATACGAACGTTTCTGGCGACTAAGCGGCTTCTATTCAGTGATTGCGTGGTGTCCAAATGGCGAATATTTTGTTTCTTCATTGCGGCATCTTCGCGTGTGACTACACTTAAGGTAAGCTATATTGTTAAATATTTTGTCTCAATATATTAAAGAACTAATTAAATGGATTAAATTGATGTAATTAATATGATATTGATTTGTACGATTTTTTATTCCGAGCTACGCGAAATCGTAGCAAATCTACTATTATAACAATCAGTGACGACCTGACCCTGACGACCGATCCTACTACTATCGTATTTTTGCGTGAGTATTTTTATTAGACGAGCTAGTTATCAGTATACTACAATAATGTAATGGTTATTGCCTTCTGTGAAGCACTTTTAACAGTGCTCACGTAATTACTTACATGCTGAATGATTATGTAGCACATGTACCCTGACCCATATATTAGACATCAACGCGCGGAATATCCAATTTATTATACCGCGCTCGTAAGTTCATGACTAATTTCTTCTACAGCGTCGATACTCTACGAAAACTTTGAATATTACGCTCATGTCAGAATAATTAGAATAAATAAATATATAATTATGCATATATGTAGAAGCTTGTAATTAATAATTGTCCACAAGCATATAATATTGTTTACATTTTTATTAGTCTCTTCTTTCTGTAAAATAAAGTTAATAAATTATGTGTATAATAATTATATTAATTGAGTTGGGACATTTTACACTGCTGTGTAAAATAGTTTGGGACTTACCACAGATATTTTCGAATGCTTGAACGTTTTTTTTTCAAGGCGGTTCCTGCGATGATGTCAGTAAAGTATATATATGGTTTATTTAATATATTAAAAAAGTGGTCATGATTAATGCATATTTCAAATTCTTGTCATAAGTAAAAAGAATTATTGTGCTGGGAGTATAACACCTAAACTTTAGAAAATTGATTTAAAAATGCCAAGCTCCCAAGTATCCGAGAGATTTAAATCTTATTTTTGGTTCTACCATTCGTTATATTAATATACAATCGTCGTTCAATAATATAAATGTTCAAAAACCTGTTTTAAGTGATAAACTAGCTTAAGCTTATGTACAGTCAACAAAATAGATAAGTATACAGGCAATCTGTGTTTTTGAGATTTACTATATATGTGTTAAGATCATGATATACCTAATAAGCTACGTAACCTTATTATCTGCTTTAAGGTTTGGTATGTAAGCAGCTGCAAACCCTGTGTTTGGACACATTTATTTCACAATCATTGTCAAAGCACAGACGTTATTATTTGCTTGTATACTTACATTTTTGTTGACCATACATTAACCTTTTTAAAAGCTTTTTTAACAAATATCTCGGTGAATAGATAGCTACAGAAAGCGTATTGCACAATAAGATCTTAAAATATCTACTAATGTCGTGTATAAACAACTCAAATTATTTGTGCACTGAGAAATATAGACCGTGACTGCTACGCTTGAGGTTCTGGGTTCGATTCCCGGGTCGGCCAAAGAGTTATTGGGTTTTTCTATTGAATTTGAGAATTTCAGTGGCAGCTCAAAGTTTAGATTTGTGATAGGCTCGCATCCTAGTACATGGAACCTAAACATACCGGTGAACTGTGGGTGTACATTAGTACACGTGTGCCCAACCCTTCAGTAACTACAAGCGTGAGTATGTCTATCCTTGCCATTTAATAAAAAATAATGAAATATGATACCTACTAATACTTCTTTAAACTTGTGAAAGTTCCTTTATACAATCTATATACGAATATTTTATGCCTGTTATTATGCTACCCCCTAAACGGATGGACCAATTTCATTTTGGTATATTTCGTCAAACATATTCTGCAAAATGTTCTCTACAAGTGCACTTGCAGTGACCTCCAGACTAGGAAAGCAATAAAATTATTCATGAATATGCGAGTAAGTATGACGTCACCATTATAATAAGAAACGTTCATTTTACGATATATATTTTTATTCTTTGAAATAAAAACAAAGCTAAACTGAATCTAAAACGTGTGTATATTCAGATACATATTTTGCAATTACATAATCAAAATACGAATATACGTACATTCATTTACAAATTATCCGTATGAGCTCGTATAAACACCTAAAATAATTATAAAACTATCTTTGAGTAAAAATATGAAAGAAACAATATTTCTTACACAATCTTCTAAAACTACAAAATTGGACAATCTGATGTGATATCCGTTAGTTTCTTTAAATAATTTCTATTTAAACTGCTTTACATATTCAAATTTCTATAGCAGATTTTAAAGCCCTGATCACAAACTAGTTTATTAAGTATAAACAATCTGAAATTTTGCTAAAATTGATATATCAATAGCAATTAATATTATTTGGTCGCGAGAACAAAAGCATAAATCCCAGAAGTTGGTATATTTTATACCCCCATTGAGGAGGTCATCCACACGGAAAGCAGATAACATTGATTTATCGGTACTTCGTATAACATACAATTCGTGAGACTTTATCGAACAGGAGGTCTCTCTGAACACGAGATATCGTTCATCGCAGATCTCCGCCGTAGCTATAATAGTGCAGAATTCCCAATGGCAAGTAAAACACTATAACTTGCATCTGACCTGCATACATATTTATTGACCTCTCCTACTAATATAAACGAAAAGAAGCAATGTCTGCCTGTTTCATTTAAACCATACGTTTTCATCACAGGCGATAACGCAAGTCTTAAACGAGGGGCGTTTAATACTTTCATGTTTCAGATTCGCGACAAATAAGTCAAAAAAATGGAATAAAATATATTCTCAAGATGGGCAAATAAGTTTGAGCACCGATGATTAAACGATAAAATAATTATTACTAGCATACGTTGTGATTTCATAGTTCAATCTACATGATTTATCCACCTAATAAATCTGTGTGGCTGGCAGTGAGTCTGTGCGGCGCGACATGTCGGGTTCAGCGCTGTCATTCTTGCCGCTCCAGGTGCACCATCATTTTCTGTTGTATTGCAGCAATTGAGTTAATTGTTTCAAAAGGTAATTGGCTTCTACTTATTAAAGAAATACCTTTACGACCCGGCGGGCTATAATCCCGAGCATGTACGGAATGATGTTGTAAACTTGCGATATCTGTTTATGTGTCCAACTATACGTTAGTTATTGTATCGAGAAATAATTTTATAACGGTGCGAACATGCGATATTTCTTCTATGTGCTGGTAACTACAGCTATCCTGAATTTCAAGCAGATGTAATCATAAAAAATATATTTCAGCAGTTTTTCTCTTTCGTTTATTGAAACTGAAAGCATTTTAATAAAATGTCAGTAATAATCTCAATTATTCGCAACGGTAATAATTATCTTTGTTCTCACAATGAGTGCAAACTAAACCGTTTTGTTTTTGATTCCCAGCGTCTTGAATGTTGTAGTCATTTTCTATGGCGCGCGGCGTGGCTGCGGCAGCGTGCGCTGTAGCGGTGACCGGATAACGGTCGCCGAGGTACTCACACTTGGAGGGCAGACGCTGACTCCCAAGTACATATTTACACCGAAACTCCACAATAGTTGGTATACAAGTCGTCATTATCATAACCCGCGTCAGTGTCACGGTCGGCTCGCCATCGCAATCGTGGCCCGCCATCGCACAAGGTTGCTTCGCATACGTGTCCACACGTAACGTTATGCCGTGTCGTTGTAATATACCGCAATCATATGATTCCTAGCTGTAATAATAACTCGTAAACGAACCATTTTAACCTGTAACGCGGTGCTACATTAATTAACCAAGGTCTGAATATTGAAGGTGAGATGAAATTACTACAGATGTGGATCTATTTTGGAGGGCGGACAATCCTCTAAGAAGGTCTGCCCCACCTGGGGAGGTGGCAGGGTATATCGAACTCGTACCGACTTCAAGCCGCACTTGCCTTCCCTTGCCCTATAGTGCTGGCACTGGGATTCGTGGGAAGGCAAGTTGCCTTGGCGGATATCAATATCAAAAACCTACCAAAAAAGGCAAAAATGTCATAATTATTAAACTATATTGTCCAGTACCTGTAAGATTCCAATGTAGTAGCAGTTTGTCACATAGCTAAGCAAAAGAGTAGTGTACTAACATTAATGGTTCCGGGCGAAAGGTAACATAAGCAGTGAAAAAACTGGGCGAATCACACTCAACAATGGATGTCTGAGAATGGCAACACGCGATTATTATCACGAGCAAAGCGGTAACCTAGGACGCTGGCTTCTGTAGCCAGCGTCCTAGGTTACCGCTTTGCTCGTTTACCTTATAAAACTATTAAAAAAAGGTATAGACAAAATCACATTGACTTAAACTTAACGAAAAATAGGTATAGCTGAAACAAAACGTAATTTTAATAAATAAATAAATAAATATCCTGGGACATTTTTACACAGCACCATTTAGTCCCAAACTAAGCAGAGCTTTTACTATGGGTACTAGACAATGTATATAATACTTATATACTTTTTTTGTAAATACATACTTATAATATATAAGAAACACCGAGACAAACACCTAAGTTCATCACATAAATGTTTGTGTCTTGTGGTAATCGAACCCACGACCTCGTGATCAGCAGTCAGATACTCGAACCACTATACCACAGACGTCATAACTTTAATAAATAAAGTTGAGCAAAAATGTACAGGAATACACCTAAGTTTCAAGGGTATAGTTATACTCTATTATACATATCACCATAAGTGTTTTATGAATAAGTAAAATATTTATAACCAACTTCTTCGACTTGCATAGTAAAAATATTGACGCATGTCAACCAACTTACTACCCCCTGTTATCTACATATATAATGTCAATGTTTACTACTCTTTCTTTTGCTTTAGTTAATTACTACTTTTTTATCGTAAACGTACATAAATATCGATATTTATAATGCTTGGTGATATGATATAATGCTTGCTGTAATATATTTATATACGTATGTATGTAAAACCTGAACTAGTGTTATTAAATCTCATACCAACCGCTACATTTTACTTCGCATTTGTATATTTTAGCTATTTTTAAATAGGTAAACGCTTTTCTGAATAAATTCAACAATACCATCTTAACATTGAAATCATGTTTATTTACATCGATACCTACTAGTGCATGTCTCCTTGGTACAAATAAACATTTTGTTTGCATGCAGAAACAACTTTTACTTAGCCGTCTCTTTAAGTTACCATATATGTAGAGAGGGGTTGTCCTAAAGATTTGGCACATGCGGTGTGGGTGTGATTTCGCCAGACGAGTGCAGCTTTCTCCGTATGCTGTGTTGTAATACATCGCGAACGTCCAACTCCTGTCTGCACAAACAACTCATGACGCCGCGCGCCGCGCTATGACATTTTATAATATTAATACCCAAATATCAAGGTAGTCAACTTTTCACATATTGCCCGTCTTTAGAGCCTCGGCAACCGGATAATTCTGTATTTGTTGGAAATTGTAAATAGCCTCTGATTCATTTTAATATACGGAGGTGTAGTATTAAATTGGAAACTTGTATATGAGTTTTGTCTAATATGGCAACTTAAAAGATTTTTTGATGGTGGTAATAATGGTGATCACTGACTTGTGAGTCAACAGCAATTTACACCAAATACAAAAACTTAGCTAATTAAAATAACGAAAACTTGATTGAGTCGCCCGAATAAACTCTACATTGTCTACCATACAAGCGATAGTGATTATTCTAAAAGCCAATTTTAGTTCATTAAATGCTCTCGGTTCCTCTTTTGGATTATACAAATTATGGTGATTCGATTTAGTAAATAACTGATTATAAAACTATCATGTCTATTTAAAACCACTCGGGTTAGTATTGATCTTAACATTGTTAAATAATAAATTTATGTTGCGATAACTACCGTGAAATACGTAAACTCATGAAGCAATACTAAGGTCTAGGGCAAAATTTCCGGTTTGAAGCATCTGTGTTGATGCTTCTATGTATAAATTTAGTCTGACATCATCAACATTTTGTGATTGCGTGACTGCAAGTGTGTGTGCTCCAGCTTTCTCTGATGATGTGTCATTTATATAAACGGAATGTATTACTTTTCAATGTCTTTAAAATAGAACCGAAATCAAGTTGTTTGGCTGTGGGAAAACCAACTGTACCTACGACGCATGAACGCACAGCGAGAGTGTACACACACCCTTTCTTCTTCTACTGTACAATACAGTCTCCGAACCTTTTATCATATTTATAAAGGTTTTTGGTTAACCGGGCATATTTAATGTTTACACAATGCATCGATAATTTCCATTAGAATAAATTAATTCATAATGGCATCAGTAATACTAATTTAGTTTCGCTATTTTATTTCGCTTTACTTCTATACAAATTCAGTTACCATTTAGTAATTCTAGGTTTAGGCTTGAATAAACACTTACTTTTGGTTATTTATGAACGGATTGAGATGCTTTTTATGAGAGATTCGTCCAAAAAGCGCAACTTAATGTTTTCCGTACTTTTTATGTATACAATTTCATCATACAGTTGTAATCCAAAGGGTTGAACTGAGTTGTAATGTAATGTTGCACGGCCATACTCTATTTATGACGTATGTATATTCTTGTAACCCCTATTTATTGCAAAGGAACATAGATTTGTGCAGCCAAGCTAGCTAAGGGGGTTTGTCATTAGTCGGGCACATATGTAAACTCTAGCCTAGAGTTTAGATGGTGCCACTGTGTTGAGCTGAACTGTAGTAGTAATAATGGCTCTTTACTCCGCTTTAATTAATCCCGCATTTCCGGACGACCGAATATGTATTTGTATAGTCAAGTAGAAAAGTTATCTTGATAACAATCCTACGAAATCATTAAAATATTGATGACAGCGTAGGTACATAGTTCACATAAACTACATACACTTATACTGCCGTGGAAACTGATATGAAAATAAATCTGCAAAATATTGCTCATCTTTTAGAGGGGTTAGTAGAGATGTGCCACACTTCCCTACTGTCATGAAAAATCTCATAGGTAAAGAAACAATAAAGAAAAGAAAAGAATGAAAATGGATCATGTACGAGTATAATTACATTAATTACTCAGCGGCCAAATAAATATAGGTAAATAGGCATAGATAATTTTTCTACTTTAATTATCTATACATATAAAATGCTTTGTCCTGAATGACTGACTGACTGACGGATCAACGTACAGCCTAAACCGCTAATCGTAGAGACTTGAAACTTGGAGGGTGTGTTGTTTGTATGACGTAGGCATCCGATAAGAAAGGATTTTCCGAAATTCTACCCCTAAGGGGGTGAAAAAGGGGGGCAAAGTTTGTATGGGACAACGTGATTCCTTGGTCCAATATACTATAAATTTTGCATAAACATTCTTTAACAGAATTGATGGAAGACGTGCTTCGTATTTTATTGAAATTCATCCCCTAACTGGGTTAAATAGGGGTAAAAAGTTATTTTGCTCCGAAGTTGATATCAATACTCCTTAGAGTTTTTTATTTACATTAAATAAAAATAAAAATTTTGACACATGATATGTCAATTCCTCAGCAGTAAATAATGTCAAGTAGTGAAGGCTCTTTATTCAATAAACAAAATTTAATAAATTCCAGTATAAAAATACGTAGTGATATTTTTTTGAGTGCTCCTGGTGTAACAGGCAAGACTTATATTGAGTTTAGCATCGGCCAAAGTCAGAAGCAATCGTGATATCGCCTTAGCGGTCGCATCGTCCGGAATTGCTGCCACGCTGTTGGAAAGAGGTAAAACTGCACTGGTAAACTGCGTTCAAAGTTCTTCTCGATTTGATACAAACCGAAAGCCCACTCTGCAATATACCCAAACAAAGTACTATTCAGAAGTTTGGGATGTGAGTACTATGGCTCTTAAAGGAGATTACTGTATTGTAAGCAGGCGATTTCCGACAGACTTTACCAGTAGAGCTCAGAAGTAAAAGCTCGTGAAGCGGTCTCATTTGTGGATAGTTCTCAGACCTGTTCCTTAAAATAGGAAATGGTGGAACACATAAAAAATTGAGAGTTGGCGCCCCAATTATGTTGCTGCGGAATATAAATCCACCAAAATAATGCAATGGCATCAGATTTCAAGTGAAAACATGCATCGCAATGTAATCAAGTCAACTATACTGACCAGTTGTTCTCGAGGGGAGCTATATTTATTCCTAGGATTCCACCAACACCATCAAATTACCCATCTGAATTCAAGAGAGTGCAGTCTCCCATCAAAGTCTGCTTTACAATGATCATAAACAAAGCTGAAGGTCAAACTCTTGGTAGCGGGAGTAGATTTGAGGGAAAGCTGCTTCTCCCGCGGGCAGAGTATGTGGCATGCTCCAGAGTAAGCGCACAGAGTAGCCTGTTGTTTCTAGCATCCGAAGAAAAAACAAAAAAATATTGTTACAAAGAAATACTGTGGCAGGTGTAGTATTTCTATTTCGTTGTAAAAAGATAATAGATAATAACCCCATGTAACTTACACCAGACCGAGCTTAATGTTCATAAAATATATAATGTATCAAATTTTTATTTTATTTTCATGCTTTTTTAAACTTTAATCCCTACAACATAATAAAGATTGTTGAAGATGATATTTTATAAGTATTCAAACATTTTCACATTAATTTAAGTTTTATCAAAATTAATAACGTAAAACAATAATAATTTTTAAATAAAAAATCCTTTTAGAACCATTTTCGACTTCTACGCGGACGAAGTTGCGGGCATAAGCTAGTTGTATATATAATTTTATGTAATTATTAAAAGTTGTAACTAACTATGCTAATACATAGGTACTTTCCAAAAAATATATATATTTTATGGTTAAATTATTCATAATGTAGTTATTATAAAACTGGGATTAGGTATCTGCATAGATTGCAAAAATGCTTTAAACATTGTGTAATATGCGCAGGGCCGTGGGCAGAGTCCTCGGCGCCCGCGTGGGCTGGGGAGTGGCAGTCAAGTGCCAGCAATCACCTAGCGACACCTAAACTGTGCGTCCGTGTAGGAGTAGAGCGAAACCCGCAATGGAAAGCCTTGACAAACAACTCGCGCATGAGCAATCGACGCCCGATATACTGTTACTTCACTATGTCATTGCGCAGTTCGGGTGAGTAATCGATTTTAAATACGGCCATTCATAAATATTGGTATGACCTATGAATATCAATAATGGGTACATATACATTTTGGTATGATTGTCTGGAACCCGCTGTTAATAATAAAATGTATAAAAAATAAGACCCTAGATTTTACATTGATTTGTTGTCTCCTAGGTTACTGGGATCGAGCCATGGGTTGCCCACCTAAGCCCTACATACTATCGCAATAGAGCTATCTTGATAGACTAATATGTAAAAATGCTTAAAGGTATCATTAAAGTAGGTAATAATAGAATACGGTAGTTTTACAGTAAATGTAACTTTAGATCGTCAAACAACGTCGTTCAAACGATAATATTATGTAACATGTAGGTATCTTAAGAACATTTTCTCACATGAGAAATATGAAGAAAATTACTTAACGACACGAAAACTTTTATAACGGTGATCAACAACAATCACACGACACTCGCGGTGGAACCGTAATGTACGTAACAAATTGATAAACAGTGGACAACGGACTACGAGCCACTGTATACCTACTGTAGACCTCGATAACACTTAGTGTCACATAATGAATGTAGTGTAAATAGTCAGTGACATGCGTGTTGTGACATAACACTGCATCCACAGAAGGGCACGGCCCATCACATGCCGATGACATCACGACGCTCGACTTACTGTTACAGAGAACACTACGCGTGATTTGAATAAAAAATACGCGACTTCTAATGGGTCTCATGGCAAAGCGACTTGTGAAAGCAGTAGCAAATTTTAACAAATGTGAACCAAAAATGTAGATAAACGATGTCTTTTGCAAAAACAGGTTAATCGTAACTACCTAAGTATAAGAAGTTTGTAAATCGGAGCACTTTATTCTTTCAAATGGCCGTTCCATCCAGGTACATGTATACATAATTAAGTATTCCAGCGCATTAAGTATTCCTCATATTTTAATGTCAATTCTTCAACCACTGCTGTAGGTAAGGCTTAATTCGCATGGGCGAGCGGGGCGCGAGCGCAAACGAACGGTGACACAGCGCTATAAATAGAGTCCGGAGCTGAAGTCAGGGCCGACGCGGGCGCCGCTGCCGCAGACCTGTCCCGGCCACCCCCGTCCCTCGCACGAGACCCCGATGATCCCCTACCGCCATCTTGTTGATCCACAGACCGTAGCGGCCAACAACTTAGGTCTAGATGGCAAAGACACCGCAGGGAACTTGCAAATACTCTTGTTGGATAAGGTTACGATGCAGCTATTAAGAAAGCAAAATGTAGGGACATTGAACTCTTGCTTAAATTTGCGTTTATGTGTTTAACACATAGACTATAGGAAATTACATAATAAACAGTTGAACCGGTTTATTGCTTCTCTCACTTCCATAAAGCCTGATAGTCTTAAGGTCCTAATAAACAAGTTTAATTCATTAATTATGATTAAAACTGCCATCTCCCAGCCAGTAAATATTAATCCTTAACATGTTTTTGTCATTTTATTATTCTTAAATCAACCAATTACAACTAATAAGCCATTTTTTTCATCTTTTAAGACTTAATGTAGATTATAGTAATGTTCTGAATTAAATTGATAAGATAAATAACTATAATAAATACCTACGAGTATTGGCATCGTTACAAAATTATTTAGTGTTTAATGTTAATATTACAAATGAAAATGAAGGTTTGTTCTTTAATCACCTTACTACATTGTTTTTGTTTTCTATAACAAGTGGAATATACAGTACAGTGAAGACTTTCATGGCTTCAGCTTTTTCAGCAAAAAACCCTTCTAATATTACAAATGTAAAAGTTTGTTTGGACGTTTGTTGGATGAAATTTGGAATTGAGGTAGCTTATACCCTGGATTAACACATGACGTTTTGTCCCGATCGGCTTTCTGTGGAAAGAATCCTACAAAAACTAATAATTTTAAAAACTGCCGCGACCCAAAACTATGAAATCATATTTATACTCTTAATATTTATCTAACGTGCGCTAAGTGTAATGCCATAAGGGCCGTAAATGAATAGGTACCTACTTACTAAACCTTGCGTATACGAGTTAAATGGGTAGGCGCATGAATTCATCCGTAGCGTTCATTGTTACAAAACTTTAAAAAATAAACAATGGACGCTACATCCTATCTTATCTTATTGCTAACGTAAGAATATGTATCTTTATCCTATGTTTAATACAAGTAAGTTTAAGTTTAATACAACAATAAAATTATATTTCTATGGTATATTATATATGGTATATAAAGATATATAAAGTAATATGGTAGATGGTACATACGTGGTACGACCCGTTTTAACAAATAATAAACGACCTTAATTGACCGGTCAGACTTCAAATAACTGAGCATAACCGGTAACAGGCTTGACATTCGTAGAAATTATAATAATAAATAAAGAAACAGATATATATAATATCATTTTGTATCCTGCTACCCACGTCGAAATTTTGCAACGATGTATATAACATCTAATAACTAAATATAATGTTTCCTAAAATAGTAATTATGTCATTTTGACACCCAATTAAAGTTTCGTTTAGATGTTCATAATCCGAGCAAACGACCTCATGCAGTACAGGAAGATGATGTCACTGTTTCAACAGGTTTTGCTTATTATTCGATTGGTGTTCAGCAAAGAATCGAATATCGCCGGCCGTGGATCCGGTCGTATATTATGCTGTCGAGTAAATGTGGCTAGTGGCCTATCTCCTATACCAATCGATTCATCGATAATTCATCAAATTAATGTATCGAAAAGGTTTTCCAAGATGAACTAGCGCATAAATATTAGCAAAGCCGTTCTTTAAGTCTCTTTGTATACCTATGTATGTTAAAAGTATGCAAGTTCTCATTCAATTTTATTCCATTGTTGGTGGGCGAGGCGGTGCGGGCGACGTGAAGAGCGAACGTTGCGATGTTCACAGGCAGAGCGCGACGCGTCCTCAGACATTCCTGGAACTTTGTACGACCGACGTTTCACCTCCACATTGAATACACTCTCATTTGACCTCCCTTTTTTGACAGCTAAAGAAAGGCCGTTTGTAATCTTAATATTCTTAATCTTATTAGTATGCACTTTTAATGTAATAGTTTTCATAGGTTTTCTTGGGAAACCGCCATCGAACAAACCTTGGTTAAATCTGTTGACCATATGTGGGTAGTAGTTAGACGTAGTTGCAAGCAATTAATATCAATTATTCATCTAACTGCCACTAGTTATCCGCAAACTTCCATCAATCCAACGCCAGTAATGAATTAAAACTAATTGAAATTCCATTATATGAGAAGGTCTCCAAAAGAATGAGATCATCCAAAGGCCACGATGACACAAGACGTGATTCAATAATAGAGAAGAGCTGAGCTCTTAGAAAGATTTATTCATAGAAGAG
The DNA here is from genome assembly GCA_946251955.1 of Acronicta psi. Taxonomy (NCBI): domain Eukaryota; kingdom Metazoa; phylum Arthropoda; class Insecta; order Lepidoptera; family Noctuidae; genus Acronicta; species Acronicta psi. Next base: position 7,791,046 of record OX276472.1, on the reverse strand, counting down.
GTTGGTAAAAGAATATAAATTAATACCTACACTGAGATGTTTGGGAAAACACGGTTTATGTACAAAACCTTAATAAGCGGTTAATAGCCCCTTATTAGCCTCCAGTACCTAAAAAAATCCTAATATAAAAACATATTGCTGTCTGACGGCAATCAGTTACTTAAATTACGGAAATAAAAAATATTCTTAGAATTAAATCAATTTATGAATTGGATTATACTTAGTGTAATAAATGCAGAAATGTGGCGTTAAAAGTAATTTGTCCATCCCAATAATATAGCAGTGTCAACTGATAACATGCTCTGGCCATTATACTGAACTTGCAGTTCGTTTGCTCAAGCATTTAGCAAGTGGGTATGCAGGCAGTGTTGTTCAAATAGTTGTGTGTAGGTGTGGGCTACGAAAGAGCGGCCCCGTGCCATATCCGCCGGTCGCGCTGTTGAAATCGCCGTTTGCGCAATGATCTTTGGACGAACCGGTAACATACTTAAACGTAGAGACGACTGCCGGACGAGATACATTTCTTTAAATTTACTTAACGTGGACATCCTTGCCTGAATAACTTACGCACGGTTTCACTTTACTTAATGTAACTTTTAATTCCTAAATTCCTAGAAAAAAACACATTATTTGAAAAATATTTTTAGGTATTTATGAAAGTGCAAGTGATTGCAAAGTTTTGTACTAACCGCCATTATATAAATACAATTTAATAAGGGAAGTTAGAAGAAGGCATAGATGCACTGCATGATAGATATGGATCAAAAAGGAACTTAGTAATCTGGTGACTGCAGATATGAGGTACCCACAGGAAAGACATAAATACTACACAGATCATTTCATTGGGATAAGGAGAACCAAATGGTAATTGAACAAAATCCCTAGTAATGTTTTGCGTCTGCTTAATTGCACCTAAGTATATTAAATTACATTCTGACTCAACAACCTTTACAAGAAAACAATTTAAGGAAAACTTGGCACATTACACGCAAGCCTAAGTATGTACATTATCTACAGTGGACGGCCTGTCGCTAACATTAGTTATTCATTAGCAGAATCTTCGAGGTAATACAAACGGTCAAGGTTGTCACAACACAGCAGACACACCAATCGTAAATACTGCAAAAATCAAAAGAGAGGTCACATTGAGAACTCGTTTAGATGTTCGTAACTAGTTATTAATTCGAATCAACGCAACCATTAAACGAAAGCCATAGTATATCTTTATATAATATGTACCTACCAGTCATTTAAGTATTGTTATTTTTATCTCTATATCGAATACAATTGCTTGTCTTGGTCAATCTGTGGGTTGGTGACCATTCTTAACATATTGCGAACCCCGTGCCTCGGAGAGCACGTAAAACCGTCCGTCCTAGTCGTCATAGGAACATCTATGAAAATCGTTAGTGGTAGTCAAAAACGCAAAAAGTCTGACAACCAGTGTTATCCGGCAAATATCGGTATTTCCCAGAAATTGGGTTGCAAAGGTCGTGAAAAATACATATTCAGATGCACCTGTTTAGTCTGGAAGCCGACCCCAACATGGGGGAAAGGCTAGGAAGATAATGAAGATGAGCGAAGATCTGACAAATACATTTCCCATTAATATGTGAAAAGATCCAATTCCTAACATTTCCTCTTATTCCGGTCTTAGCGGGCGACCAGTGTCCACATTGGAGGCCAACGGGTAGAAACTATTATTCAAATTTCAAGTGTGTAGACCTAGTTTAAACTGATCTTTGAGAGTAAGCCCGTATTTTTTTCCTTAATTTAGGTATACATTAAATAATAAAGGGCAACATATTTCCCTACGGATAACTTTTAATTATAAATTATTATGCTACAGACATGTAAGTATTACGAAAACTCATAGATAAAGACTGTAATGCATAAACGGGGGCAGAGTTAGGTGCAATGGCCGATGCAATCTGACCGTAATTAGTCTGGTCTGCCATAGAAACAGCACGGTGTTGGCGGACGACAGGCTCAACGAGATTTCTGCGAGATGAATTCTCACGCGACAGCCGCACCGCATCCTTTCGTCTGCTTCGCCCACGTTTGCATATATATTGACCGCCGCAAAAAAAAACAATAAAATTACTTGTTAGAGCAAGTTTCAGCGTTCTTGCGACCTTAGAACTAAGATTTAATAAAATCTACCTACTACGATGTTTAATTCTAATTACAGTAGGCATATTATATTCCATAATAAATAATCCATGTTCATACGTGATGAGATCACGTAGCGTCATCATTAAGTACGAGAAAATAATTGCACAGGTTATTAAATGTGGTAGAAATTAATTCCGCACAGTAATGAGTAATCACTATTTATATATTTATTTACAACACATCATTATCATTAAGTTTCCAGCCTTGACACAACTCTGGAAAGCTTTGCTACAGAACAAAGCGTAAATATGTATCATCACAACATTATTCCCTGAAGGGTTAAAGCAAATAAATAAGTTAAGGGATGAAATAAATCTTTGCGAGTCCAAGGGAAAGTGTAGCTTTAGACGATCCACCGGATGGTAAATAATCTTTAGTAATACGTACTAAGTAGTTGTTTTTTTTTGTTGTTTCCATAATATGTTTTTATTTAAATATCCAATATGAACCCTTTTTATTTTTAAAAGACATCAACGCACGTAGTATTTGGTGCGGCTGCTTCGGGAAAAACCGTGAACGAATTTATATCAAAAAGATTTTGTTATTTTTTCTAAAAATGTTTTTAAATCACTACATTACTCAGAGATAAATTACAAACTTATGCATTTTACTATTTGGACACTCGTTAATAATCTGTATAAATTTCCTACAACACTGGGTTATACAACAAACAATAAACAAGAAACTTGCGCGTTGCTTGGCAATCAAGAAATCAAAAAACATATTTAGGAACCCATATTATGCATCGTTAATATTGATGTGATTTAATTATACAATATAAAAATATGAATATTATTACTAAAGCTGAAGACCTACCTTTTCATTATGGAATCAATATAATTGCACACTATAAATGTGTACATAAAATGTTGGTATCATTAGGATCAAGACCATGCAAGGCAATGCGATATAGTACGGGTAAATGTTTTTTTTATTCAATACGAAAACACTTCGTCTTTGCATAGAATAAAACAAACTCGATACCGTTGTTTGTACGCTTAGATTTTTTACTACGCATCGCCTTTTTAATGCAGTTTGCAGCAAATAATTAATATACCTACCTAGTGATTTAAAACAAAAAGGAGGAGGAAGGAATGGACAAAAGTGACAAAAGTGATTTAAAAGTGTCGGACTCATACCGACTAAACACCACACTTGCCATCACTCGCCCTTGCGTCATGGTCATGCGATCAGGGAACATTCACCACGACCATGACGGGATATGTATCGACCCTTAGAATTCTATACAGCTCACAGAACATTGCGGATTCTGCAATTTATAGATTACAAATGAATCCATCAAATAACTAGCCAATCATATCATAACGCAGTCTCAACTTTTCAAGTTATGGGAAAAATCAATCGGCAATTTTATTATAACTTCTTCGAAACGACAACACGCATAGCATTAGCTTTAGGTTAGCTTTACATATCATGCATTACAAGCATGACATCAGCGTCTAGCGCTTCGTTGCCGCCAACAATAAAATATGAATTCGTTCCGTTCCACACGACGCCGTAAAAACTCTTGAAATTAGGCTCAGATATTAAATATCTACGGTACGTGATGTTTGTCAGTTTTTTGCTAGGATTTCTAGTTCATTGCGGTTATAAAATATTTTTAATATTCTTTCATACGCATCAAATTCGATGAACACTTAATACGAAATAACTTGCCAAACATTTTATTATTACTTTCGGCATGCGATTCACTCCCCTACCAAAAATATAAAAAAGTAGCTGAAAAGTGAAAATAAACCTTTGAATAACCTGAATTGGTTTTGCACCCACTCAAAATTAGTTATTGACTAACAAAGATTATTTTTTCTCTATTCAGTTACTTTTTTCATTACTAAAATTTTTCGTTAAAAAGTAATAATTACTTTTATAAAAGTAATAGTATTTTATTTTTTGTGAATATCTTGGTAGTTCCTTAGTTACCTTCCATTAACTAAGCCAGATCTAAAGTTCTCGTGAAGTTAAATGAAATAAGCCCAAACACGAGGTAACTGCTGTAAATTGAGGGTTTCTTTCGACTGTCTTCCGTCTCCATTATCAGTTCAACTCTAGGTGTCGGTCATGTTGTAGGGTCATCAGAACTACATACATAATAATGTGCGCAAAGTTTCACCACAATCGGTTCGCAACCAAAAAAAATAGAATACAGAAACCAATCACCCCTATTTTGCGACCTATAAGGATGGATTTTAATATTCAAATTTAAATGGGACTACATCGGGGGTAGGTGCTCTTGTACAAATAAAGAAATAATTTTCATAATCAGCCCACAGTCGAACATAGAACCTTCTCCGGTTTTTCGTCGGGTAAAACAACTGACAATGTATACAACTAAATAGAAATTCAATACTGCGCGCATAAAAGTAGTAGACAAATCAACTAAATCAGACTATTTATCTAAGTATAAATATTTTAATGTGCTTGTTACTGCTCAAGGAATCGCATCAGATCTGCATGCGCGAGCAATAACAGTCGTCAACATTCCGCATAACGAGACACCCATTACCGTAGAAAATCACCCCGAGTAGATTCCGCAGCAGCGTTTGACCCGACTCGGGGTGTCTCAGTCTTAATGATATTTATCTTACATACCAACCACCAACTACTACATCGCGTAAAATTTTCTTGTTTTTTTTTTCTGTCAATACTTTACATATCTTTACTGCATACAACCAATGAAGAACCAAATGAAAAAACCGATGACGGTTTGTTTCCAATTTATCATATTCCACTTATTCGACAAAAAGTAAAACCAGACGTTATTGGTAATTTAATTTGTATTAATATAGGTACATATTATATGAGTACTTATTATTGCGTCAGAATATTACAGAGATAAGATGTTGTCATATAGCTGAGGTTAGAGTAATAAAGTTTCACCAGTACGTGACTAAGTACCTATAGCCCACCGCCAAGCTGGCATAGTTCTAGTTATTGCCAATCAAATATAACGATTACTAATTCATATATGTACAAGATTATTCAGCAAGCAAGCAGAAAGTCTATACCTAAGTGTGTGTCTTTCTTCAATTGGTACCTATATCCGTTGACGGTCATTCTAGAACAAGTAAATACTTAGAAACAGGTAATTTTATTATTTTTTTATCGAGTACCATGATCATACTTAATCTGGATGACGGCATAGACGCATCATCTTATTAGTTACGAGAATAAAATATAAAATCCAACCTTTAACGCCACGACTTCACGACTGCTTGTCAAGTTTAACTTGATGATGTCACCAAAGCAAACGATGGCGGGCTCGCAAGGCTACGCAAAGAAATAAGTAAGAAATGGTTTGATTCAACACACGACTGCGGTTTGTGCATGTGTGAAGGACCTCGACCGCTATTTCGTGAGCCTGTCGCCTGTCCAAATAAAGCTGAGCTAGGTACATTGACTTGATCTACTTACAAATTGTGAAAGTAAGCATATAGGTACCCGAAAAGACAATACTTAATCCTCAAAATAATAGGCGAGTTTTTTAGCGTAATAAATACTCATAGGTACATACTATCCGAAATGAAAAACATTCTGTGGTGTTCACATCACTCGTTATATTTAGTGATGCAGCGCTACCCGCTACGTTATTCACTTATTATATATACATCATAATCATAAATCTTCGAGGTAGTAATACCTATTTAGTTGCATAGGTACACAAGGATACCAGCTTTAAGTCTAGAAAATCTGAAAAGCATCGTGATGAGGAAAATGGATGTGGGTAAGGCGATATGATTTCATGCTAGTTACAATGATTAAACAAATACGGTGCTGATGATGTGTGTATAAATATGTACATATTTATTTATTCAGTCATTGCCGTCGTATTATATATTCGTATTCATGATAGATGTTCAGTTTATTAATAGACCCTTAAAATCCTAAGTAGATGTATGTAATCCTATGTATAAGTTTTATATATAATATTGTAATAACCTTGTCGATATATGCTTTTACCTATATCAATTGACCGCTGTTGACCAATTCGATGTAGTTTTTTTTCTGACCTTAACATCTTATGTGGCATATATATTGTACATGCCTAGATAGGTTTTTTTTAGGATAGGATTATAAAGCTGATGAGTTTGTTTGTGGTTTGGTTCAACCGGGGGGAAAAATCCTATACTTATACGTATAAGTAGTATAATTTATTTATCTTATTTTATGTGTACCTACCGACACATAAAATTCCACATAAAAATCCTTTATGAGAAAATTAATCTTCTTTATCTCTTTCAATAATAAATTATACAAAATTATATAAATTATACACGAGCCACGTGCCGTGTTACCTTTCTTTGCGAAAGCAAAACTAAGTAAATAGGTATGTTTTAAAAGAAAACTTTAAACAAGTAGGTAATCATGCGTTACTTTGAAGATGTACAAACATAAATACCATTTTGCGTTGCCCACCAATACCGTAGTTAATTGCACGCCATTTACCTACTTAAATCTTGTAACATTTGCGTCCAACCTTTACATAATATAACTTTCACAGGCAGCGACGCAAACTGCCCATTATTCTTTCTTTTTTTCCAAAATGACATGGTTATTATTGTGAATTTTTAACAAGTAAGGATGAGCGATATTGGGTTTAAACAAAAAAAATCGTGTTGTATTGCTTTACGGTAAGTATATTCATATTTGGACGACCGACCTCTGCTCAGGAGAAAATAAAGAAAATAGAGATAAAACTAATTTTCCAAGATAAGACACCCAACTAGATTGATTTTTTGGACTCCCTAAACTGCAACTTTCATCAAAATCGTAAGAGCCATTTTCGAGAACGTGATAGAACGTGATAACGAGACAAATATAATAGTATAGGATATCGTTTTTAGTAAAGTAAACAGTTGAAGGGTTCATTGATCGACTGTTTGAGCAGATGTAACAACTTTCCTAAGTGTTGCAGACTGTCGACTAAACAACGCGCGGCTGACCGTGTCACAGCGTCGCGTTGCGCGTCGTCACCGTCGCGCCGCCTATTCGTAATCAACTGCTCTACTTTAATTGTGATATTATAGAACTTGAGCTAGAACAAAGACTTTCATAAATTGACGAAGCGCAGTATAGTTTATATATATTTAACTAGCTGACCCGGCAAACGTTGTTTTACCATATAGGGGTGGGTCACCCTTATCATTTAGGGGTATTAAAAAAATAGATGTTGGCCGATTCTCAGACCTACCCGATATGCACACAAAATTTACAAATCGATCAAGCCGTTTCGGAGGAGTTTGGTAACAAACAACGCGACACGAGAATTTGATATATTAGAAGGTTTGCTTAGAATGATTTGACGGTGCACATGTAGTTATGTATTTAGGTACAGATATCTCAGACCAAAATAATGTCATACCCATGTTTCACATTCTCAGATTATATGCTCAGATTTTAAGGTGCAACGCCTGACGCACAGTGTTCAAAAATGCCTTGAGGTCGGACATTTTTAGTGAAGGTTAGCCCATGATACGTCTACAAATTCTAAGCCTTAGAGTAGAATACCCGAGTGACAAATCCTCATGGTTACTGAGAAAAATGATTTCAAAGTTCATCATTTTTGGGTGTAAAAAAAGTACAAAATATTTTTTTGAGCCGGGTTAAAGTTTGCTAACGCCAACTTCAACCCGGACAATAGGTTTGGTGCGAACTGTACACTACCTACATGTTTTTGTGCTCCCCATCTTGAGCGGGGAGCACAGAAACAAACAAAATTCGGACGACAAAATGTAAACAAATGATGATGTGAATGCCGCAGCTTCTGAAAAACATAGCGTACCATGTACAAGACCAAATAATTTCTGACCATAAATCAATAAACGTAGGTAATATTAAAATCCTTAAAAACATTAAATAAGTGTAGCATAGACATAAGATATGGCATAGACATAAGAAAGCCCTATATATTTGTCATTTTTGTCAATAGTTGACCGACCGACAAGCAAGAACTGACTATTTTCTTTTGTATTTACGCATTTTTTTAAATTATTGTCAAAACTTAGGCATAGGTACTGCTTCATAAAAGTTTAACGGCTGTTAAACTTGTTTTTTTTCTCGGTTGCAGAAGCAATTTCTCTTCAGAACAGTAGACACACTTCCATTTGTTGTCGTCTCCAATCTACGCTGTGTATATTCTGACTTCTGACCTCTAAACAGTTGTAGGGAAACTAAGTAGTTCCGCTCATTCTATTCATTAATTGTCGTCCCTAACACCTAATTAACTGTAGCTCTTTAATAGAACACAGTGCTAAATATTATTTTAAATAATAATTTTTATCAAGGGTCCTAGAAAAAAATATATTTTATTAATACTTGAAATAGGTACTTAAATAGAATATATTAACAATCTATACTAATATTATAAAGAGGAAAGATTTGATTGTTTGTTTGATTGTTTGTATTGAAAAGGCTCCGAAACTACTGGACCGATTTGAAAAATTATTTCAGTGTTAGATAGCTCATTTATCGGGGAAGGCTATAGGCTATATACCATCACGCTACGATTAATAGGAGGGGGGCAGCAATGAAAAATATAATAATAAATACATATATATATGTACTCGTATATAAGATCTGAAACACCCAGACAAACACATAAATATTTGTGTCCTGTGGGAATCGAACCCACGACTTCGTGATCAGCAGTCCCCACAGTAGTACCCACAGTACAAGCTCTGCTTAGTTTGGGACTAGATGGTGCTGTGTAAAATGACCCAGGATATTTATTTATTATTTATTTACGTTTCGCCGGTATGTTTAGGTCTCATGAGCCTATTGCCATCAACCGGGCATAAATCCAGACTCCGAGCTGCTACTGGGAATTTCACAGAAAACCCAACAACACTTTGCTCGACCCGGGGATCGAACCCAGAAGAGGAGGATCTAGCGTAGCAGTCGCGCTTGGTACCACTAGACCAACGAGACAGTCCTTTCTTAAATCAAGTAACTATTTAACCTATAGACATTTAATTTAAATAGACGCTTATAAATTTAAAGGAAAGGGGCCAGTAGTCCCAGAAGTTGCGCTTCCTTTTATTTTGTATAACTTTACAATTATAGCATTCTTCAAAGCTTATTTTAACCATCTATCAATCTAGTATCTACATATTATCATCTTATCTAACTTATAGCTATTGAGACGGTCATAATCTTAAGCATACTTTTGGCGTTAAGCTGATTTATAAAAAAGTTTTGATATGTGTTGAGGCGCTTTACTTTCTGTCAAATGTTTAGGTTTAGGTAGATATTACGGTATATTATGAAACTTCGTAGGTAAGTTATATCGCAGAAAGACTCTCATAGTTTAAAGTTCAAAGATTTCTCACAGATTACAATATTGAAAACGTCATAATTTCTGTAAATTGATTAAGGCCATGTAATAATTTAACATTTTATACTTTCGCAATTTCATTATGTATGTACGTAAGTACGTACATACGTTGCTGAGTACATACTACCCATTATAAGATATTTTCTGCTCTCTGATATTGTTATCGTTGGACTCTTTTGTACTTGAGCCGCGTAGTCGCTCCGTTGTTGAGCGCTGCCGCTACGAAATAATGAATAAAATACCGAATCCGTCACACAACAATAGATCACTATTGAGAAACTGGATTATGACCCCACTGCGGCCGAACAGATCTTATCCCAAGATTGTCTCAGATGTACTTTAATCAACCAATAATAATTAATCTCAACAAAGTAGGTACAAGATACGAACCATTCTCGCAATAATAAATCTATTTCTTCATTCTGATAGTCCAAATCAACAATTCAGGTATATTTTTTTTATGTAAAATGCCTTTATTAACTACTTGCTATCCAATGGCCGTCATGCAACGTACAGTACGTCTTTTTGTTTTTTTTTGTCAATTCAACCTGCGCGGGCGCGCACAGTACAACTCATCAAAGTTTCCTCGTACTCGAGAACACATAGAGGACAAACAATCAAAGAGATATGATATACATTTTTATATAATTAAGTTTTTCTTTTTCTAAACAGGTTGTAAACATAGCTACCTATAAGTATATACTGATTTATGACACTTACGCGACAAAATCCCTAAAAAGTAAGTATTTTTATTTCATAGATAGCTATGTTAAACCGCGTTAGGAATACCTAATAGAGCTTATCTTTTAATTTAAATTCATTAAAATTCCATTGTGCGAGCTTAGTAGGTATAGGTAACCAGTTAACCACCATTGCCTACATATATACTAATGCAATGACAATTACATAGTATAATGGAACCTACCCCATTAGTGATTGTAAGCGTGACTGATGAGGGTCTGACTAAATGTCCATTTTCAAGTCGGGTAATATACTATCGAGTTTTTCTGTGAAATTCTGAGTAGCAACTCGGTGTTTGGATTTGTGTGAGGGTAATGGCAACGGTTAATGGCAAGCTCGCCTAGCATACCGGCTAAGTGTGGGTGTGTACCTTAATACCTTCTTCCGAGCCCTTTGGGAAACGCAAACGTGCTTTATATTTCTATCAGTTTTAATACAATAATAATACCAAAAATGCAGGCACATCCGTTTACTTAGTACTTTCTGTAACTACAAGTGCGACATTTTAGTAGCTTATAGGTAATTACTAAGTGTATAATTAAGAATGAAGTCATGTTAATCCTGTCTGCTATGGTAGCGTGAATTAGGTACGTAATATTCGCAGTGAGATATTCAACAAAAGGTCACAGTGCTCGGTGACCGTGGCGGGCAGAGGGTACTGGGGAGAGGGGGGTGCGGAAGCGGGGGGCTGCTTGGCGACTGACGCACATCATGACAGCACCACCTTATAGATAATGTCAGCTAAAACATCGCCAGAATAATAACTCTGTTATTCTAGATACTGTACAAACAATTATTAGATCTTGACATACGTCAACGAAAATAATTTTCAGTTTAAAGATATACTGAAAATTATTTTAAGAATAATGGTATCCAACACACAGCAAAAATAAAATCACTGACTTTAATGAAAATATGCAAACTGACATTCAGGCGGGTCCTTGCGGCATTGGCCAGCACATGGCTGCTTCCGGTCGTCGTTCCCACTAATCGACTGCTTATTCTAACGGTTCATATTCTGGTCCTAAGCAAACGCAATTTGATTCGAGTAAGAATTAATAAATATAATAAGATTGAAAACATAAAGATGAGGTCTTATACTAATTAAATTACTATAAAGTAGGTAACTAAAGTACTTAGGTCGATTACAAAATAATTAAATTATCTGTTTCCATGACGAGGATTTATTTGTATAAAAAAAAAACATTTTTGATACTCCAAGCGACATCTATCAACTTTATTAAAAAAACTGCAATTTTCCTACCAAATTCGGCCTATTTTGGGTTAGGATAAGACAAACTTTGTTATAATATAAATATATGACTCTCTTGCTACTCTCTGTTCCTGATACCTGTACCTACTACCGACTCAAAATAAAAATGATTATCTACCAGCATAAAAATGTGTAATACAATTGATTGCAGCTTCATGCAATATTGAAGACAGTAATAAATGGAAAAAAACTCCAGCACGTGCCTGTAAGCCAACGAAGACAATAATACCCTACTGCGACAGCAATTTGCAAAAACGAATACTTTTATTTGAATGTTGAAGAAATTATTATTCAGAAGGGACCACAAAGGCGGCTGCTCATCTTGTCATGACTTATGAATCAGACAAGTTGTGGACAAACTGAAATACAGTAAAATCTTTACAAATATTTTTTAAACGTTTTAAAATAAAATAAAGTTTTTATAACAATATTATAAAGAATGGGTTTGGCGTTGTAATCTTGCGAAAAGCGCGATATGGATCTCTACTACTTTTTGATTTTTCCAACAAGTAAGTACTTACTACTACTACTTAGCTTTCGCAGGCACGTATTACTTATTATCTATGGTATTATATAAATATATTATTTGGTTGTGGTGTAATTCTTTAAAATTACGTGTTTTATGTACACCTATGAAACATACTTACGGCAAAAAAAAAGATTTCAGTTTACATCTTCAAACTACCAAAATTTATTTTACATTAAAACTTAAAGCTGAAATATTTCAAAAAGTAGAGATTTTATTATTTTGTAATTATTCTTTCGATTCCTGTCGATTGGCTATGTTTTTAACCCCCGACGCAAAAACGACGGGGTGTTATTAGTTTGACGTGTCTGTGTGTGTGTGTGTGTATGTGCGTGTGTGTGTGTGTCTGTCTGTGGCATCGTAGCTCCCGAACGGATGGACCGATTTTGATTTTGTTTTTTTCATTTGAAAGGTGAATTAGTCGGGAGTGTTCTTACGTTTGATGAAAATCAGTCCAAGATGGCCGCCGAATAACAAATTTTTTCACAACTCCCTCAATATGGGTATCAAATGAAATACTATAGGAGAATACTATACACTATGATAAATGTCAAATCCAAGATGGCCGCCACCACAAAAAGGCAAATTACATTTCGTGTCGGGGGTTGTCTAAATTTTTAATTTAGGTTAGGTTATATAGGTGTACGTACAGTCAAAAACACGTAATTTTAGGGTACTTAGGGCAAATCCTACAATAATAAACTTATAAACAATAGTTTACAAGTGGAATATACAGACAGTGTGTTGCCCCAAGGAACTGTGAATTCGTGAGCACGAAGTAAGTCGGTGCAAGGCGGGGCGGAAGCGCGCGGGCGACGCGCTGCTTGGTCGTGAATCCCGCGGATGCTCGGGTTCATTACCCGCGCCCGTTCGATCACGGACCATCCACAATGGGCGCCATACCATACTTGAACACTGGTAAACCACCGTCTTGGAACCGTTCTATGGAAACAAAACAACGTTAAACTATTTCAGTCTTGAAAATACTCTAAGGCTAACAGAGACGATGCCCAGCGTAAAGTAAGGCTTCCGTATGTCAAATTTGTATTACAATTTGACATACGAAAGCGTAAGTTCATATAATAAATCTGTAACTATATAATCGCTGTCTGTACAAGGAAGATGTATTCAGAAAAAAACTATTATCGGGGGCCTTTATAAATGCAATAGAACTCAAAACAGTGATTTTTTTGAATTTTTGTCTGTTTGTACGTGCGTTTGTGCGCGCTAATCTCAGAAGCGGCTTAACTGATTTGGTTGCGGTTGTTTCAGACTGAATTACTGCTAATTGAAAGTCTGTTGTTCAACTAAAAATCCGAGGTAGAGTAGTGGAGGTTGCGGTTGCTAAATTAAACAATAGCGGTGCTTCAGTAAGTCCTGCCTTAAGTAGGTACCGTAAAGTTCTAAAGGGCACGGTTTGCTTAGAATTAAGAGTTATTACGACTAACTGAAGTTTATGTTTTCAATGGGCAATGAAATGATTATGAACAACACATTTTTAGAGATTTTTATTTGTTTGAATAGAATATAGGCTCTGGGCGAAACTACGGGCAGAACTACGAGGTTTCTCAGTCAATTGTGAACCGATTTACTGAGAAATCGCGTAACATACATACAAAAAAAGAACATACAATCGAATTGAGAGCCTCCTCCTTTTTTGGGGTTTAAAAATAGTGCTCCGTCAATAAGGTCATAAGGGACCCATTATCCTTATCTGCCCAGGGCCCCCAATAGGTTAAAGACGGCCCTGGTGGCGACAGCGTGATCAGCTCAAGCAGAGGTGGCAAGGCGAATGTCACACAAAATATAAATAAAACGTGCAGGAGTGCCATGGACGGAGCAAAGGATTCTTGAGACATGAGACACTCTGTGCCGTAAGTAACAAGTAAAGTAGTCGATGCCAAAGTTATACGAACACTTTTGACAGTCGTACTTGTAAACTAAGTAAGTAGTTAGAAGTAGGCTACTCGTATAAACCCTGACAACCAGTGTTTACGGGTGCACTTATAGTCGCAATATATTTATATTCAGAATACCTATCATCTGTGCAAAACGAAGAATTTGTTTGACCTAATAGTGTATTTTAGTGTGAATTAATTTATAAATTCAGTTTTACACAGCCGCATTTCGTTAGACTGGAAACAGACCTCAAGATATTTTGGGAATAGGCTAGAAGGACGGTAAAAACTTATAGTGACTCTTGTGTTTTTGTCTTCTTCAAGATCAATTTATAATCCTAATAGTACTACTACATCCACGTGAGTGAAGCCGCGGGCAAAAGCTAGTTTTAAATAAGTATGTATTAGGTAATTGGTTATCAACATCAGAGTCGCGACGTCGCCATCCGGATCATAAAACGGTAGATTCGCGCGCCCACTTTATGGGCAGTCAATACCTATGTATTAGGCGCCTATACTGTATCATAAATTATTATCATAAAATTTATGTTTGGTGTGTAGGCGAAAAATTGCTGACTATTATTTTTTATGTTGACTGCCTCGTTGGTACAGTGGTCCCAAACTTGTAGGTAGAGGTCCTGGGTTCGATAGGACAAAACTAAGAACGATACGAAAGACAATAAAGGCGAAAGTTTATATGTTTGGGTGTTTGTTGCTCTTTCACGGCAAAACGGCTGGACCAATTGGGCTGAAAGTTAAAATGATGCTATACCTTGGATTAGAATATGGGCTACATTTTAATTCCGAAAAATACAAAGTTCCTACGGGAAACGGATTCAAAGTTCCTAACTCCACGCGAACGAAGCCGCGGGCAAAAGCTAGTACTATCATAATTCAATAACTAGTTAGAATACTTAAACAAAAGTATATAGGTGATGTGCCGCTGTAGACCCACAGTTCGCCAGGAGGGGGCGATACAAATCCAAACTCGGAGCAACTTCTCAATAGTAAGTAGTACCTACTACTGAGAATTTCATACAAAAATCCTATAATACTTTTTCTGAGCCTGATAATTGGACCCAGGAGCACAAGCATACCAGGCACGCTAACGACCACTAGGCCAATGAGGCAGTAAATGGGTCAAAATGTTTTTATTTGTTACACTAATTGTTACTGTTACATAATAAATCATTTATTTTATGACCTACCTGCAGAATTTTAATGATTCAACGAGAACCGTAATTAGACGTCTGTGCATTGAGGTATATTACATTTTATAAAATATTGATACAGATACCCCTTTAGACCCCGCAATGGTGTCATTACTTTGTTTCAATGCAAATAAGGAAATGTACAATCTACCAAGACATGTATTACAGATCGTATAAAAAGATACTCCGCTTTCTGTCAGTATTTAGCAACCACCGTGTTTGCCAGTGTTTGAAACTGTTAGTTCAAGTGAACTCACTCATATCAACCCGATATATCAGGTGTTTTATTGGGAACAGAGTAGTATATTTGGACAGATACATATCCAATGACGATAGTTCTACTTTCTAATAATAGGTACCAACACAGTAAGTCGTTCCGTACTCTCCTGATATAGGTACCTACAGCTTGACTCTCGATTGGCAGGTGATACGAGAACGGCTTTGGCACGATTCCTGCATGGATCAAATATTTGTATCTAAACTCTTACAGGTAGATTTTCCGCGTCTGGGATTTAGTGCATGTAATGTGGTAACGCGTGGTATGTTATTATACATATAAACCTTCCCTAAGAATCACTCTATCTATTAAAAAAAACCGCATCAAAATCCGTTGCGTAGTTTTAAAGATCTAAGCATACATAGGGACAGACAGACGCGACGGAGGACTTTGTTTTATAATATGTAGTGATAATAAATTAATATCCTGGGACATTTTTTACCATTTCACCATCTAGTCCCAAACTAAGCAGAGCTTGTACTATGGGTACAATAATAATAATGGGACAATAGATATAATAGATAGTTATATTCTTTTTTTGTAAATATATACTTATAATACTGAAACACCCAGCCAAACACAAACACTTAAGTTCATCACATAATTATTTGTGTCCTGTGGTAATCGTAATGTGTTTACTTAAACGAAAATGTTTCAAATTAGCACATCTACATGTTTAAAAAAACCTTAAAGTGAACAAGTTTTTCAGCTAAAATAGTTCTATTCCTGTTTCAGTCAGAGAAATTTTTAGGTAAATTACTGTGGTGGTGAGGTAGGTATACCTAAGTAGGTGATATAAATTCAGCGACCGAATGTTGAGAACTGAAGATCGGTTTCAGTGGTGTTCATAAAAATATGAATTTCCACGACAAATGGTATCGTTTTTTGCAAAGTGTTTTGGCTAACCGGTTAATAGAAGAAGACTAGTAGAACTTTTAGAACTAGAAGAAGAAGGCTAGTAAAAAATAAAGGTTGTCTAACCTTTATTTTTTACTAGCCTTCCGCTAGCGGCTTCGCCCGCGTGGTCTTGTTTCTTATAACTTTCATCCCGTATTTCAACCCCTTACAGCCCTTTTTAAGGCCCTTACAGACCTTTTTTTCACATTAAGAAGTAGCCTATATCCTTTCTCAGGCTTTAGGCTATCTGTGTACCAAACTCCATTTAAATCAGTTCAGTAGTTTTGGCGTGAAAGCGTGACAGACAAATAGACAGAGTTACTTTCGGATTTATAATATTAAGTAAGGAAGTAAGGATTGAATATTATTGGTTTATAAAGTAAGGTCATTTGATTGATATTTACACGATAAATCCTCAATTCCTTTTTTTATTTTTTTATTAATCGACAATAATTCAAACTGACGAACTTCGTGATTTGCTGTAGGTAATAGCAAAGGAGTGTGGGATGTCAGGGAAATCATTCTAAATGTTTAGCAAAGACTGTGGGTAGCACCTTTAAGGTCAGCCTTGCACCCACACATACCTTATATGTAGGTATCTCAACACTAAACAAGATATTAAAACATAAGATATTAAGTCAAATGTCACCAATGTACCTTTCAATATTTTACACTTTCGGTTCTCCGCATAAAGTTTAAAATTGCGAACTTATACCTATCGACTTCGTTTGTTTTGCTCGTTTGAATAGGTTTTGCAACATTCACCTTTTCCTAAACAGGTAAGCGGATTTTAGAACGGCTGTTGTGGGCGACAATCGTAAGTGGAGGGAAATACTTCTGTTATTAAGTTTTTTTTCTTGGACTTACTATAGATATGTACAACTTAGTATTCAATGTCGAGGATTGATCGATTTCTTTAAGTGCCAACCTGGTACAGGGCAGAGGGTGGCTAGACCCAAAAAATGCCCCATACTTTACGGTTAGTTACAGTGTACACAGAATATCTGATCTTTTACAATACGGTAGATATTAATGAAATCATAACCTGCAGCTATCCCACCAGTCCTTGGGTTAATGTGTACCGGCACACGGTCAGTCGAGCTTGGGAAATATGGGAGCTTTCATCTAAATCGCAATTTAATCTCTTAGAGATAATAACAAGAATATTTTTACAGTTCTCACCAAAATTGTGCGGCTTGAAGTCAGTCATATTTTTGCTAATATTTTTCTTTCTCCGATTTTTACGGCCGGGTTGAAGTTAACTCATGCCACCTTCAAGCCGGACAATATCTTTGGCGAGGACTGTATTTAAAATAATAATATGTAAGAAGCAACTAATAGGAAGCCGCTTTAATTAGATTTTCATTAAAAAAACTACTTGCACTATATGATGTCCCAGCATCGTGAGCAGATGTCAGAG
This sequence comes from Acronicta psi, assembly GCA_946251955.1. Classification (NCBI taxonomy): domain Eukaryota; kingdom Metazoa; phylum Arthropoda; class Insecta; order Lepidoptera; family Noctuidae; genus Acronicta; species Acronicta psi. The sequence goes on along the minus strand of OX276472.1, from coordinate 7,773,277 downwards.
ATGAAGCCCCAGCTGAAAATCGTTGTGGTTCAGCATCGCAACATAAGGCTAAGCTGGTAGCATAGTAGTGTTTAAGTATTCTTTTTTGTGTACCTACCTTCAAATAATTTGAGTTGAATAAGCGTTTCTATCTTTCTAACAAAACAATGTATGGAATTGTTCACCCTTTTTTTTTACTGACGAACAACCGGATCAGGATTAGGTAGACACAGCTAAAACCATCGAAATGCATTTAAATAGTTGTAGCGCCACAATAGCATCAGGGTTTTTTTAGAAAATATTTTTTAGCTTTAAGTAAATAAACAAGGAAAGAAATAAATCGTATCGACCCACTTTTTAAATAAAAAGCAATCTTCTTCGTGTTGATGGTATGACTTTTTCGTACTATAAAAAAATTGGTTTGCCTAAAACTGCTTCTTCTACAGCTTCGTCAGTAATAGGTTACACAATGGTCGCTTCGATTGCAAGTTGTGGGGCACATAGGACAAGATAAGTTGTACGTAAAACGAAAACCATGTTTTGCGATTGCGACAGTCACAGTGCCACAGCCCCTACCCGCACCCTGCAGAATTTTTCAACATTTTCCCCGATATAAGTCGTTAATAGGATAAGCAGTGATAGCCTAGGGGTTTGACCACTGGACTGTCAAGTCAAAGGTCTCGAGTTAGAATCCAAGCACTCACCTCCGATTTTGACATTGTGAGGAAACCTGCACGCCTGAGAGATTTTGTCGACGGCATGTGAAGGTGGCTGGCAGCGGATGGATGTGAGCTGCCCAAGACCGCGCGGGTTGGCGCTCTTTGGGGGAGGCCTACGTTCAGCAGTGGACGGCAATAGGCTGATATATATGTGAAGTCTGCCAACCCGCATTAGGCTAGCCGCGGAGAGGAGACTCGTACCCAGTAGTGGGACAGTATAAGGGTGGATGATTATGAAGTCGTTTCTCCATGTTTTTAGTCACAGTAGGTAAGTACGCAAAGCTGTTAGTATTTAGTAGTACGTATTCACGATATTTAAGGGCCTGTTTCACCATTTCTGGATCTGGGCTGCCAAGTAATATGACAGAATTTACTAGGAGGTGAAACCATGGTGCAACAGATCCCAAGTAATTTTATTAAATTATTAAAAGAAACAAAAAACCCGACTCTATTGCAGGCGGGACAAGCAAAGAAACAATTTTGTTTATGAACGAATAGCTTGTCCCGCCTGCAATACAGTCGGGTTTTTTGTTTCTTTTAATAATTAATTTTATTTCCTACTTTTTAGTTTAAAAATCATCAAAGAAACACTAGATAGATCCTATATGATAATTTAAAATTAAAATTAATACAACTAAAGCTCATTTTCAAAATCAGTTCGCACATTAACGCGTATAAAATCCGCCATTTTGTTTTTTTTTTAATTTCATGTACCCAGGTGTCATTTATCTAAATCGGTTGGCCGTTGAGTAGTTACGATAGACAGGGACATAGACAGGGATGAGGACATAGGAACGGACATACATACATACGCGTCAAACACATAACCCTCCTTCGGCTGTCGGGTAAAATATATGTACAAATGGTTTGAAGTTGGCACGAGGTAACTTCGACTCGGCCGTAAAAATCGGAGAAAGAAAATATTGGACTGTAATCATTTTAAATGAAAGTTCAAGTCGTAGTGCTGTCGTTTTAAATCATTTTAATCCAATATTTTTCTCTCTACGATTTTTACGGCCGTTTTGAAGTAATCTCATGCCAACTTCAAGCCGGACAATAAGTTTGGCGAGAACTGTAATAGTAAAATAGTTTAATGAAATCTGAGCAGACTCAAAATATTGCACAAAAGCAGCTCTATAGTCTTTAGCGAACAGATGGGAATCAGGGTTGGATTTCGTTCTATAATTATAGTATTTGTACTATAATTTCATGCTTCGTACTATATACTATCCATATCTAAGGATAGTACGAAAAATACTATACCTAATTTCATTACTTTGCATTAGTGACTATTATAATATAAAAACCATTTACTAGCAATCCAATATTTTAAAAAGCACAAAAAAATACATAACTTCATGTCTTCACTCCTCAAGTGCCCTTCGAAATGAAAAGTCTGGTCTTTTTGAGAGAATATTCAGTAAATTAACCTTACTAAGATAAGCATAAGACACAAACTGGCAACACAAATCTAAGGCGGTAGCACAAAAGTAGTAATTGTACTGATTTTATTCCTACTAACGATCAAACAAATATTGAATACCTGATAAACTTGGATGAAGTAATTTTTTTGGATGAATTGGTATTGATTTTAATGATTTGATCCAAATAAGAAAGTGTACTATAATTTATGTACAAATACTATCCTTTTAAATTTTTTGTACTATCGTAATATCGTTTTGAATATGCCCAAATGCAACCCTGGATGGGATTGTGTGTGATTGTCTATAGCATAAGATGGCGGGTGATGAAAGTGACAGGTTTGTAAATATTAAATGAAATTGCAAAGACCAAATTTCTACTAGATACCTATTAATACTTAGTCACAAACGAAATTGTAAACTATTAGTCACAAAATTAAATATGGATTAAATTTCATTTTTTACTGTTACATAATTGGGCTTTGTTTATAGTGATCTAAAGCCATCGAGTGTCGCGATCATACGAGAAGTATATGATAGTGAAAATGCCCACCTTAAATTTGAAATGGAACTGGAAAGAGCATTGGAGGCTGGTGTTAGCGTTATTGTGATAGAGCCAGAGCCATTGGGCGAGGAAACAGCACGTTGGATTTATGTAGGAAATCTTTTGCATAAAGTTTCTGTTTACAGTGGACTCTGCAGCATTGCATCAGGTGTGTATGTCTCGAAGGAAACTTTTATTCCTCATTACTCTGACAATATTGAGTAATAATTTATTTATACTACTTACCACTTATTTTTATTTAAAATTATTATGATTAAGTCAACGATCAATCATCTACATTTGCAAGCACATTATAACATAAGATAATCTATTGTCCCTAAATAAATACTGGATAGATAAGGTAAATAATATAGCCAAAAAAATTTTCAGGTCTTGCATGGAGTTCATTAGCCTGTGCTCCCTTCGGCATTGTGTCGGTTCTATGTGCTGGCTGTTATACACTATCATGGCAGTGGGATCCTTGTTGCAAATACCAAGAAGAAAAGAACCGCAGACATTTATCTACATTACCTATGTTGAGTGATCTTACTTCTGCATCACCTGTTGTACTTGTACACACAGACAATAAAAGAAAAATAATATTACATACAACAGTGTCTATGACTGCAGCAGCAATATGCTTATGGAGACTATATAATATTTTTAAGTAAAGATTTATAGTCTGCAAGTAGCATAATATAATGGCATTAAGCTTACAATTAGGAAGTCAAAGTATGCTCCATCAAAAAGCATAATAATTAAAATCTATTAGTGCTTTCTAATGAGTTGTTTTTATGTCTGAAGTCTAATAATGTAATTATATAATTTGTTGTAGGATGCAGTGTAAAAATGTTATAAAGTTATTAATAGTAGAATTAGTTTAAAATAAAAAGCTTGTACAAAATATATTTTTCTTGTAATATAAGGAAGCTTTTTAGTTAATCAAATGTGATAGGGGTTTATTGGAAGATTCTGTTACAGAGAAAAGTTGACAGTGATCTTGTATGTTCACTGTTATCATTTATCTAATAAAACAATGATGCAATTCATATATTATTTTTATTATTATAAATTGCTAGAGTATTATTACTTAAAAAATATTTTAAAAAAAGAAACTGAGGATGTTGTGTTAAAGTGCCACTACTGACTGACAAATGGGAAAAATCCCTTAATGTCACCAGTGGTGGCAATTGCTAGTGGCCACTCTTTGTGTTCCATTGCTACCAGTGATCACAAATGGGAAACAATATTGGTACATCCCCAGTAGAGTTCATATGGCATGCATCTACTGAAAGGGTATTAATTTGAAATTACGAACAGAAACTTTAATTTTATTGAATAGATTTAGGGCCTGTTTCACGACCCCTGAATAGCCGCTAACTGCCAGGATAAATAAAAAATGGAACAAAATTTATATGAAATTAACTGCCAAGTAATTAAACGGGAACTTATAAGTAAGCCGTGAAACAGGCCCCTATTTCTTCTTATTAGTCGGTACACTCGTGTGGCTTGGCCACAATCAGGGATTTTAATTTTGATGACGTAAAAATTTAGTAAATATTAGTCGCCGAATATCAGATTTAGTCGGTCACCGTTCAAAAGTAATAAGGGTTTATCGGTGGCCTTGCCAGAGTCAGCCTCCCCAGCTTGGCCACATTTATATCTCAGGAACTAGGGCACCTAGCGAAGATCTGTTTTCTTCCAGATTTAGTCGCTATTTAGTCGAAATTAGTCGCCAAATATCAGATTTAGTCGGTCACCGGTTCAAAAGTTATAAGAGTTTATAGGTGGCCGTGCCAGATTCAGCCTCCCCAGCTTGGCCACATTTATATCTCGGTAACTTGGGCACGTAGCGAAGTCCTGAGTGGTGTGTGGCTGACCCTGGCTTGGCCACAATCGGGGATTTTAATTTTGATGACGTCAAAATTTAGTCGAAATTAGTCGCCAAATATCAGATTTAGTCGGGTCACGGTTCAAAAGTTATAAGGGTTTATAGGTGGCCGTGCCAGAGTCAGCCTCCCCAGCTCGGCCACATTTATATCTCGGAAACTAGGGCACCTAGCGAAGATCTGCTTTCTTCCAGATTTAGTCGCTATTTGGTCGAAATTAGTCGCCAAATATCAGATTTAGTCCGTCACCGGTTCAAAAGTTATAAGGGTTCATTGGTGGCCGTGCCAGAGTCAGCCTCCCCAGCTTGGCCACATTTATATCTCAAAAAGTAAGGCACCTAGCGAAGATCTGTTTTCTTCCAGATTTAGTCCCTATTTGGTCGAAATTAGTCGTTAAATCTCAGATTTGGTCGGGTCTTAGTTTAGAAGATATTTTGAATTTCATTTTGAAGGGATATAGTCCAAGAGCTAGATCGAAGTTTACGAAAAATATCTAAAGGACAACCTATTTTAATGTGTAATATAAGTAGGTACTTCAGAGAGAGATAACTTCTCAATTAAATACTTGTTTTTATGTTTTATAATAAAAGGTTAGAGTAGCTTAAACTTCTTTAAAAATATTAAAAATCGTGTCAAGATCTACACTCGTATGCAACTGTTTTACCGTCGTCGTAAAACAATTATAATAGGAAATATATAAACTAATAGCAGTACAATTGGCGGTCTTATTGCTAATAGCAATTTCTTACAGACAACCTTTAGATGGACCTGAAACATGTAAGAAAAAAATAAACGGGCAGTTGTATGTACCTACTATACATATTATGTGCTCTGATTAGGTAAGGTTAGAGTAAGAAAACTTCTGCTGTCGAATTATAAAAATAAAAATGATATATTCAAAACTTAAATTCAAAATTACTGTACCTACTTACAGTAACAGTTAATCAAAGATGCAGGTACCTAGATACTATTAGGCACATTGGCATGACATAGAATTCTTAAAACTAGGTACCTATTTAAAAGATGCAGGTACCTACCTACATACCTATTATGTTTTAGTATGTATTATAATATCTCTTAATAAAAATTACAATGGACATTGGCATGATATGGAATTCTTCCCCAATCGATACCCAATGAAATTCTGAATTAGGAACGGAACCCATAGAACCGGTTCCAAAAAAAGGTCCGGTTATCGATGCCCTAATCTTGACATCATGTTTATTATTTTCAAAGAATTTAAGCCACTCGTAAACTTGTAATATACCTACACATATAATTTGTAATAACATAAAAACAAATATTTAAATGAGAATTTATCTCTCTGACTTTTCTAGTAGAAGTACCTACATATATTACACATATTCATCTCTCAAGATACAAGTTTACCTAGTTTGAGAGACAGGGTTTTTCCTTATGTGCACAGATTCTAGTTCCTCGATTTGTATTGCATTGTGTTACTACCATATAGCTTAAATTGTCATAATATAAATATGTTTAATCTGTTTTTATGAAATAAAGTTATTAATATTATTATATTAATTCGATGTAGCTCTTGGACTATACCTTCAAAATGAAATTCAGACAAAATATCTTCTAAACTCGACCCTAGACCCGACCAAATGTGAGATTTGACGACTAATTTCGACAAATAGCGACTAAATCTGGAAGAAAACAGATCTTCGCTAGGTGCCCTAGTTTTTGAGATATAAATGTGGCCAAGCTGGGGAGGCTGACTCTAGCACGGCCACCCATGAACCCTTATAACTTTTGAACCGGTGACCGACTTAATCTGATATTTGGCAACTAATTTCGACCAAATAGCGACTAAATCTGGAAGAAAACAGATCTTCGCTAGGTGCCCTAGTTTCCGAGATATAAATGTGGCCGAGCTGGGGAGGCTGACTCTGGTACGGCCACCTATAAACCCTTATAACTTTTGAACCGGTGACCGACTAAATCTGATATTTGGCGACTAATTTCGACTAAATAGCGACTAAATTTTGACGTCATCAAAATTAAAATCCCTGATTGTGGCCAAGCCAGGGTCAGCCACACCTGAGTGGTCGTGGTCGTCACATCAGGGGGTCGGTGGGACCGCACTGCAGCTTTTCTGGTACACTTATGTAGTGGACCATTCAATGTAGCTTAAAGCTGCATTGATTATCCTTACTATCTTTACTTCCTTACTAATATTATAAATGCGAAAGTAACTCTGTCTGTCTGTCGCGCTTTCACGCCAAAACTACTGAATCGATTTAAATGAAATTTGGTACACAGATAGTCCAGAGCCTCGGAAAGGACATATTCTTTTTAATGCGAAAAAGATCTGTAAGGGGTTTAAATAGGGGATGAAAGTTATAAGAAATACCCAAACCACGCTGGCGGAAAGCTAGTAATAATACAATCCGTACCTTATAGTTGTAGTACTAGAAACCGTGCCTACTTGCGTAGATTTAATCTCTCGTTTACTTTTTTTTTTGTTTGCAATGTGCATTTAATAATAAATTATACCATCATATTTAACATAATTCGTGAAAAAATTAAATTCATATCACTATAATATATTCAGCTCTAGCACTACTACCTACTGAAGGCGTATCAATTTATTGTATAGGTGAAACTACTTTAGGTACTTGTCTGGAATCATAAAATGAAGGAACAGCATGTTTTTCTTTAGTGTTTAATTTAAAAACAGTCTTTATTAACATTATGTACTTACAATAAGTTAAAATTACCTGTTGGTATTATTTCTCTTACTAGGATAACCTAACAAACACCTTTAACCTATACACCTACACCTCAGTCTAAATCTAAAACAAACCAACCCAACAACATCTTATGACATCTAAACATCTTATTCTAGGTGTGCGAAATATCGCCGAATATAACACCTAGATTAAAAGTAAGACTATTCAAAAGCGAGAAAAAATACCAAAAATAATAATATTACTGCAGTGCGATTCAAACTTAATGGCGGCTCGGAAGTTAGCTACTCGCTGCGCAGTACCCCACCTCTCACCCCCCGCTGTCACATAAATCCGGTACTGCGCAGCGACTTTCCTCATGTTCCTAGCCACCATTAAGTTTTGAATCGTACTGTACATACACTTTTTATAGTAACACCAGTTGTTGACCGCGGTTTCACTCGCGTCCCAATAATATTTACAATATATTTCTAAAATAACTAGCCCAAGTAGTAACCTGGCTGATATTATAAGGAGTACGTTATAGCACCAGCCATCTGTCAGAGCAGGGATACAACATTTTCTGTTTTGTATTTACAACTATCTTAATTGTTTATATCTAGGTGTGCGAATTATGTACCTATTCAACTTGCACTTTTATAGAGAGAGAGAGAGAGTCTGCATGACTCTCTTTATAAAAAACACGCATGATAATTTTCTGATAAGGTTCATGGTTAAGTTAGAGCCCATGCCTCATTATTTACTAGCGACAAACTGAAACTATATAACTATCTGCCCATGCGCCCGGATCAAATATGTCTTAAATAATCTCAAATTCCATATACAAAAGTAAATGTTGTAAACCGATTACCGAGTGCTGACAAATCATATTTAGAGTAGTTATACATACATACTGGTACAGTTCTCGCCAAACTTATTGTCCGGCCTTAAGCTGGCACGAGCTAACTTTAACCCGGCCTTAAAAATCGAAGAGAGAAAAATATTGGATTCAATTGCTTCAAAACCACAGCCTACGACTTAAGTTTTCGTTTTTATTCATTACAATTTTTCGTTCTCCGATTTTTACAGCCGGGTTGAAGTTTGCTCGTGCCAACTTCAAGCCGAACACTAAGTTTGGCGAGAACTGTACCTATGAGTATGTACCTTAACCTAACCAGTCTTATTTGCCCTTCGTGCCATAATCCAATGATATAAAGATGGTGCCGAATGTCTCAAGGATATGGCAAGATTCGGTAAAAACTGGCTCACGATCACATCTTTTTGTTTGTTGACAATTGCATCCAGAATCTTGTTTGCAGCATACTCGGGCGTAAAACCATCAGCAGTACTGGTGTCCATCACTGAAACAATATTGATTGGTATGTTCCATAATTTCGTATTAGTGTTTACTGTTTAAAATACATAGATAGGTACATCGAAAGGATCGAGATAACAAGTAGTAAAATATTTTTGTAGAACTTATTTATAATAGAATCGAACTGATTCCAATTTAGTAGTAAATTTCATAACCCGTATATAAAAAGTACTCTGTGTTCATAACAACACAGGTGTACTAATGTGCACCAACAGTTCGCCAATTCGCGGCGCAGGCGCGAGTGTATTGCCATTAACCAGGGGGCCAAATGTAATAACACTGCTCGACCTGGTAATTGAATCCAAGACCTCGTAGCAGTCGCGCAGAACCACTAGGCTAACGAGACAGTGTCTAGTAAACTTTGATTATTAAAAATATTAAATTGACATTTTACAGTCACTTGTCGCATGGCATCTTCTTTTAGAGGATAAACTTACCTCCATGAGCATCACCAGAACCAGAGTAAGCATTTATAGATATAGCAGTTTTTACATAACCAGGGCTGACAACTGTAACATTAATATTATGCTGATGCATTTCGGCACGAAGTGAATCTCCAAAAGCTTGTATGGCATGTTTAGATGCTGCATATGCAGAACGATCGGGTATTGCAATGAGTCCCTGAACAGAACTGACAAATACAATATGACCTTTTTTCATCTCTACCATTTTTGGAAGACATTCTGAAAAAAAAATGCATTAAAGTATTGTATAAAATGGTGTTATTAAATTAACAACACAGTTGTCTACAATCATTTCCGGTAAAAAATCCGGCCGTATAAATCCTTTAGACGCGATTGATCCAATGTTCTAAAAAATTACCAATTCGCGGCTGTTCCAAAATGGAATATCCATTTCCCAAAAAATCTATTTCTATTTCTGTGCAAAGTGTTTATACCCAGCCCGCATACCGACTAAAACCACCACCACTACCGCCTTCTGGCGGAATCACACTCCTGGCACACCTCTCTCGGGGACTCGCTCGGAGACCGCGCACCGTTATACCGTCACTCCTCTCCCACGGCCCTCAGCCGCAGTGTCGCTCGCTCCCATCATACGGCTTCCTGGCAAGCCCATAGGAGCAGCCCCGCACTGCGGTTCTTCTTAGGTTCACCGTGGATTACGGTCACTCCACGGTTACTAAGCCCCCGCCGTGACAAGGCGAGAACCCCCCCAGGGGGTATAAAGCATATTATCTAAAATTGCAATTTCAAATTTAAAAATTGGAATTGGGTTTTTTTGGGAAATGGACATTCTGAACCTAGACTGATATGATTTGTAATGTGAATCTGAATATATATTTATATATTATTTTGTTTGTGATTGATTGTTTTATGATTATTTTGTGTATATATTGGACCAACCGTGAATAGGACCAATCGCGCCTAAAGGGTAAAAGTTACAACACTGTGTTGGTAACTTTTGAAGTGTTATTTTTTAAGCCTTTTAATAGAATGAATAGCCAATTCAGCTATCTCTTAGCTAATGAGCTTTGGAATAAGGGAGACATTTTCCTCTGTGAGGTATTTTGACAAGAATTTGCAATTATTGTGGTCATACCTTTAGTTAAAGCAACAGACCCAAAATAGTTAATGGCCATTATGCTTTTGTACACTTCCATCTCAGAGTCCAGTATAGATCCTCGATGAGACACACCACCATTATTTATTAAAATATCAATATGACCACACTTGTCATAAACATTTTTAATAAATAAACTTAAATTATCAAAATTTGCCAAGTCGAGTTCCAACACAACAGGTTCAAGGGTTGAAGTTGACTGAAAACATAAAGTTTGAATTATTATCATGTGTTTAATTACTGCATACATAATATTAATCTAATAATCATCATAATCATAATATAAATATAAATCTATACTTCTTTGGAATGCACTACCTTTGGGAATCAGGATGGGCACCAGTCACTATGATTTTAAGGAAGCACCTTTCCAACTCCTTTTTTGTTAATATAATATATTATATACTAGCTTTCCAGCAACGGCTTCGCGTGGTCTGGGTATTTCTTATAACCTACAAGCCTATTTCCTTTCTCAGGCTCTAGACTATCTGTGTACCAAATTTCATTTAAATTGGTTGTGGTTTTGGTGTGAAAGCGCAACAGACAGACAGACAGACATACCATTATTAGTAAGATGTATTGTATATAAATATATATATACACATATATATATTAAAATTACACATATAATATACTATTTATGATTGTACACAATGGTATTTATTTTATGTATATATCGAGTAATTTAGTATTATTTATTCAAATATTGGTTTTATGTTCTAAATACTGTAACGTGTTTTTTTATACTCGTTACATGGTAATCGATTTTTAAATAAATTTAATATTTTTCGCGATGGCAAGTACGCAGTACTTGATTTTGACAGGTGTCAACGAGTTGTCAATTTTTACGTCTTCGTATTCCAACACTACGACCCGTAACGATCATGGCGTGATCATTTTTTAAACGTTTCGAAATTAATTTTAATCCTGTTACATTTCGTAACAATTTTTATATAATGTTTTATACAATTTATTATTAAAGCCTATTGGCATCGATCTAATGTGAGTGATATTTATTTTATTGGTGAGTAAAGTTTTCTTTGAAACACATTGTTAAATTTCGTTGTCCAAATCGTTCTGGTTTGCTATATTCGGCTTATGATTTTGTTACAGGTAGAGGTGGGTAACTCATCAAAAATACGCGAGCTGCAGATCAGCTCATGACTCAGGTGAGTGAGCTGATTCAATGAATCAGCTCGCAGATCAGCTCAGTTTGTACCTGTACAGCAGTACAGGTATATGATTCTACTACGAGCCGCGAGCCGAATTGAGCTGAGAGCCGAATTGAGCCGAATCGAGCCAACTGAGCTGCGGCAGTTGACAGTTCGTTTAACTATGACGAGCCGCGCGACTAGAGATTTTCAATATAATATCGTATTTACTCGATGTATATACATCGGTTTAATCGATGTTTTGACAAATATTTATTTGACAATATATCGATGTATTTAGTTATAGAAACATCGAATCTTTGATGTTTTATTTTTTATCGGATCTATTAAAAAAAACTTGGTCTGATTAATAATATAATAAAAATAAAATTAAAATTTAACACTACTGATGATATTTATGATACGATATATTTATTTATGATAATAAATAGAGATTTTAATACTTTAATTTATTAGACAAAAATAAATCTAAAGCTTTTTGAGTTACAAATCCATAAAACGTTTCAGAACGAATGACTCGTTCAAAAACTTACTTTCTGGACTCATTGACTGTCACTGAACAAGCCTCAAGTAGATCAGAATCACAGATCAACTCAATTGAATCAATTGACTCATCTGTCTGTGGAGGGATTCAAGGATTCAAGGGAGCTGAATTGAGCCGCGCGAGCTAGTCATTTCGTTGCTGAGCTGTAACTCAACGGCTCAGACCCGTGCGATCTGATTCATTGAGCTGACTCAGAGCTGAGTTACACATAGAGGTGGGTAACTCATCAAAAATACGCGAGCTGCAGATCAGCTCATGACTCAGGTGAGTGAGCTGATTCAATGAATCAGCTCGCAGATCAGCTCAGTTTGTACCTGTACAGGTATATGATTCTACTACGAGCCGCGAGCCGAATTGAGCTGAGAGCCGAATTGAGCCGAATCGAGCCGACTGAGCTGCGGCAGTTGACAGAGTTCGTTTAACTCCGACGAGCCGCGCGACTAGAGATTTTCAATATAATATCGTATTTACTCGATGTATTCCGATACATCGGTTTAATCGATGTTTTGACAAATATTTATTTGACAATATATCGATGTATTTAGTTATAGAAACATCGAATCTTTGATGTTTTATTTTTTATCGGATCTATTAAAAAAAACTTGGTCTGATTAATAATTATAATAAAAATGAAATTAAAATTTAACACTACTGATGATATTTATGATACAATATATTTATATATGATAATAAATAGAGATTTTAATACTTTAATTTAATAGACAAAAATAAATCCAAAGCTTTTTGAGTTACAAATCAATAAAACGTTTCAGAACGAATGACTCGTTCAAAAACTTACTTTCTGGATTCATTGACTGTCACTGAACAAACCTCAAGTAGATCAGAATCACAGATCAACTCAATTGAATCAATTGACTCATCTGTCTGTAGAGGGATTCAAGGATTCAAGGGAGCTGAATTGAGCCGCGCGAGCTAGTCATTTCGTTAGTGAGCTGTAGCGCAACGGCTCAGAACTGTGCGATCTGATTCATTGAGCTGACTCAGAGCTGAGTTACACACCATTAGTTACACAACATTAGTTACAGGCATTGGCCTAGCTGTGTTCTCACCCAATGTGGTGGCGAATCACGCTTGTTTATTGAAAAAAACGGTAAGATTAAGTTGATCGTGACCACGTTGTCAACTAGTACTTTGTCATCGTATTTGTCTCTAATCCAGGCTTATTTTGTTACAGCCTCGGCGTTTTTTTTACCCTTAGTTTTTCTTTAATTCATCTTTAATTGGAATCCAACATTTCATGGGTTTTGGAATCCCCACGTAACGACGGGAGTTCTGATCACCTCATCGTGCTCTACTGGGATGGTGATGTAGTAATATATTCTAGATTAAGTGCCTCCCAGGTACCTTGTTTTATGCGTATAATCTAGATGCAATAATGACTAATAATTATTATTTTAAATGTAAAACCTTATTTCACTATCTTTAGTTAAGTAGTGACAATATAAGTTCTAATATTATAATCTACTATACTATAACCTACAGTGCATTAAAGACAGACAAAAGATCTTAAGCCTTTTATTTGTCTACTCCCACCGGCAGATTAAAAGCCCAAGCCAACCGAAGGTAAGCATCCGGTAGCATTTTTTAGAGTGTGAGCTTCTGGCGCCCGAGTTTCTTTTATATTTTATTATTTTGAAGCACACACATGGTTGGTTCTCGTATTGTGTAACATAAAACACACACAATTCTATATATTTTTTATTTTTTTTATTACAATACATTCCCTCTCTTTCTTTGTTATCACTGTTAGTGCACCTACTACCAAGATTTGTCTCTTCAACTTCATCACCCTAAGGTTGACTGGCAGCGAAAGCCTATGTCATTAAGTCTCAGTAATTTTACTTCATATACACTATATTATTAATTCTACTTGAGTTCATCCAGAGGTTGTCTGTGTGAGGGCACTGTGTTACTTTGGTTTTTGGTGTGCAATAAAGAATATTCTATTCTATTAATTCCTGCTTTGCTAGAGGTCTTAAGTTTGAATCCCAAGTCAAGCAGTGTTGTTGGATTTTTCTGTGAAATTCCCAGTGGCAGCTCAGTCTGCATTTGTGTGAGGTTGATGGCAATAGGTTCGCCTGCATGGACATGGGACCTAAATATACAGAAGAAATGTGTGTGTACCTCCACTTAAACTTTCAGAGAATAGAAGTGTGAATGATGGTATATCTGTATGACATGTAGTCCTCTCTTACAAGCAGATTTTACACAGTTTAACAAATAAAATAAAACAATGGATATTTTAATATTCTAAAAATATTTGCAATACTCACCAAACTCCTAGATAATAGGTCTTGTTTTACCCTCTCTAATTCTAATTTTCTGCGAGCAGCTAGAACAACTTTGCTTCCTTGCTCATAGAATGCATGTGCCAAGGCTTCCCCTATACCAGAACTTGCACCAGTAATAACTACAACCTGTGTATTAAAATAATATCAAGTTCTATAATGTTATAATGCATGGGTAATAACCAAAAGACAGATCCACTAAAAGGTAAACTAGCTGGTACCTGCAGCTTTGCTTGTTGCAAGATAATAAGTATACTTAAAGCATAATGTATGGTATTTCAAATATAATGATAATCAGTCATGTTAGAGATGGGTAAATAGCCTGATGGTTTGAATAAATGCAGTTAATAGCCAAATATAGATAACCCTGTTGTAAATGTATTTCTAGTGGACACTAACTACTTATACCAACTTAATTCTTTACTTTACTTAAGAAAAAAAACAAAAATTTTACAATACAATAATAGCGGGGTTATTATCCATTGGATGGCTATTAATGATAATAATCCAAACCATCTGGCTATTTACCCATCTCTAGACTCATGATATACAAAATTCACAAACAAATTTAGCTCTGAAAGTTACAACAATAAATACATGTAGGTAGAAATAATACCTTTCCTTGTAGTGTAGCTCTGCGTCTTTTTTTCGTAATACAATCAAATAATTTACACATTGTTACACCAATGGTCAGTGGCAAAGCAACATATTTTATATACCAGCTGAGTGAGTCAGCGGTAACATCATTACTGTTGAGCAACTTCATAATTAATTTTCTGCGCACCGTATGAACCAAAGACGGAACAAACAATCACCAAATAAGTGACTGACTGACTGACTGTGACCTAAGATTATGCTACGAGCCGTGCAATACTGTGCATAGTAATTTTAATCTATCCAACTTCGACTAGTGACTGAGTATGGCCTGTCCCTGTCTGTTGTTTTTATTATTCTTGTCTTGATTTTATTCTTGTCTACTTTAACCCGGACAATAAGTTTGGCGAGAACTGTACTTGTCTTGTTTTGTTCTGTCAATCTGTCAAATTGTAAATGAGGAATATGGGCTATTGCTAGCTTTTTTCCGCCAGCGGTTTCGCCCGCGTGGGGTCTTGATAACTATTTTAATTATTTTATATATTATTTAATTAATGGGTAATTTATCTATAGTTATTCCGTTTTTAACCTCAAACTAAAGTGACACTGACATTACGACATCATTCATTAATTCATTAGAGTCCGCGCAGGGTTGAATTTAGGCATGTTCAAAACGATAGTACAAAAAAATGAAAAGGATAGTATTTGTACAAAAATTATAGAACACTATTTTGGATCAAAAGTAATTAAAATCAATACCAATTTATGCAAAATTTACCTCTTCCAATTTTATCAGTTATTCAATATTTGTTTGATCCTTAGTAGGAATAAAATCAGTACAATTACCACTTTTGCGCTACCGCCTATGAATGGTACTGCCAGTTTGTGTCTTATCTTAGTAACGTTTATTTACTGAATATGCTGTCACAAAGACAAGACTTTTCGAAGCGCACTTGAGGAGTAACCGAGTGATGGTAAATTACAGTTTATGATGTGAACTGTAATTATTTTTTTAATATTGTGGTTTTTAAATATTGGATTGGTAGTAAATGTTTTTTTAGTAGTCGTTAATGCAAAATACTGAAATTATAGTATTTTTCATACTATCCTTAGGTATGGATAGTATATAGTACGAAGCAAAAGCAAGAACAAAATTTGTCAGTTCCGGCATAATGTCAATGTCGTTAGTTGTTTTATGTGAAATAAACGCGCGTCTACACTGTTGGAATTGGTCCGTACGGACAAAGACGGACGAGCGTACGAGTCATCGGAATTTATAAAATGCCGATGGGGTGCGTCCACTGCATCCAGATTTTACATCGGCATTATTGGCATCAGGGTTACCAGATGTACAATTTAAGTTGTATTCCTTCGATTTTTTAGGAGTTTATTACGACCGAAAGGTAAAAATCGCACGTGAATATACGACTATTTAGTATTTTATATAACCGAATTAACTACTGGTTAATCAATAGGTTAACTTATATAATAGGTATAGGCTACATTTTTGTCTGTCATATATTATAACAGCTAAATGGTTAATAATTATTTTGACTCGTTTTGTATTAAAAACACTGTTTTCTTAGTGTTATTTCAGTATTATTTTGTTATTAAGGAGGCACGGCATCCAGTGCACACGGTAGATTGTTAAGTGCGGAATAACTTATTAATGGGTACTCTTAGTCCTTACCTTAATATTTTTAAAAAATGTAATTTTTAATGGACACTCCAAAGAATATGGCGATTGTGTTTCATTTCAACGAACTAAAGAAATGGTCAAACAGATGAATGAAAATTATATAAAACGCTTTTGAAGTTGTGTTGATATTTCTCCAACATGAGAAATGTTAAATAATATGAACACACTTTATGAGTATCTTTTTATTATTACAGTAGGTAAACTCCATGTAAAGATAAAGAATCTTAATTTTGTAATTTTGATTCTTTATAACACTAGTCCGTAGGCCTTCACTAAAAGGGGCCTACATCCTCCATCCATACAATCCAGCAGTGGACGAATGGACGGACGGGATGATGATTGATGATGATGATTACACTAGTAAATGAATACGACTTTGTATGTACCCATCGTACGTTCGCTCGTTCAAAACGTCTGGCAACACCGATCACCTAGAGGCGCTGCGAGGGATTTCCATACAAATATTTTACGACGTTGCTAGCGAGTATAGTGAGAAAAACTCATGGTCGAGGCACTGTAGCTCAACGCTCAAACCCGTGCAAATCTAACTCAGAACTGAGTTACACACCTCTGTCACAGAAGCAATTATTGGCTTACTTCTTAAAAAGAGGTTAACTGCTATGATTTTAATATTTCCAAAAATAATATGATTGCTAAAATGTCATCAGAGAGGTCATCATCATGTCATCAGTCGATTTTTTATAAGATCATGTACGTAAATTTTAGATTGTAGATAGAATATGATTTAAAAAAGGTTGTATTTTTCGTATTCTCGTTATCGTATCATATCGTAAATCTTCGTTTTGTTCACAGGTAAAGGTTATTAATAAAATCTTCCGAACTCTACCTTTTTTACTGGCAAACTTGGTTTTGCAACACTGCAATCAGTCGGAATCCGAATGGCGTGTTCACTGCGGATGACGTCATCGGCAGAAATTCCGGTCTCCGGCGCAGAAATGCCGATCCACTTCCATACAAATCCATACAAGCAATAAAATCCGTCCACTCCGTGCGCTCCGATTCCGACCCAGTGGACGTGCAACTTCACGATCTAACATAATACCTATAATATAATAATAATTTTAATAACTATAAAATATCGGCACTGGTAGCACATTCCACAATCTGGCAGCCTGCACTGAGAAAGACTTGTCGTAAAAAGAAGTGGAGTGCATCGGCATCTTAAGTCTCAGGTTATCCGATGACCGTAAGAATCGTGTCTAGGAGTCACCAAGGAACTCGTACTCGAAAAGCGTTTTTAAGGATAGAATGGTTTAGAAGGTTGGAAAAGCACATTGTAAAGTAGTGAGAAAATATGAGCATTCCGGCGAAGGTGAATTGGCAACCACTTGAGTTTAATGCGGAACTCTGAAACACGGGCATATTTGCGGAAACCAAATATAAACCTTAAAAAAATTTGGAGACGCTCAAGTTTATCGAGTTGCTCTTCTGTTAGGTCAAGATAGCTGACGTCGGCATAATCAAGGATGGGAAGAAGGAGCGATTGAGCAAGCGCAACTTTGGTCGCAGCCGGCAGGAAGTTGCGTAGCCTTTTCAGACTACTTGTGACTGACTTCCTGTAACTGAGCATTCCAGGATAAATGTTGATCAATATATAAATCCCCAAGTTCTTGACTTTGTCACTAAAAGGGATTATGATATTGTTAAAAGAGACTTGGGGAAGAGTTGACCAGTCAATTCGAGAAACCGTTCTGGAGCTGCCCACCACCATGACTTGAGTCTTCGTGGGGTTAACCTTAATTCCGTACATCTGACTCCAGTTGCCAATAATCAAGCCAGGTCTTAATTAATAGTGTTAACTGCTAGCGACAAGTTTCCTAAGAGAGCCCGGCAAAAAAATCTGCCGATCATCAGCGTAAAGATGGTAGGAAGAAAGTAGATGTTCAGAGATGGGGTTTATAAAAACTGCGAAAAGTAGAGGGGATAGAACGCCACCCTGTGGTACGCCAGAAAATGTATTGCTCCAAGAAGGACACGCATCTTCTATGCATAAGCGTTGCCGGCGACCGATCAGATAATTACGAAATCAGTCAGTCACCGCTGGAGATATGTTAATAGAGCGCAGAATACCGAGCAGAATCTCAAAATCAACGGCGTTAAAGGCATTACTAAAATCTAGTAATGCCATCACCGTCAGATTGCCGATTTCCATGCCTGATCTGATATCATCTGTAACATTGACAAGGGCTGTGGCTGTGCTGTGACCTGAGTGAAAACTGTTGAGCAGATGAAAGTGTTTAATTGATTATTATAAGGCGTTCGAGGACTTTGGATAGGAATGGTAAAATGGATATGGGACGATATTCAGAAAAGGATGCTGGGTTAGATTTTTTTGTTGTAATTTTCGTTCACGTTCTTGTGTGAGTGAGAAAATAATCGTGATTATTACTACTATTAGTTTCTGTTCATCCCTACAGGAATTGCAAAAAAAATAGGGTTTTAATATGGCAATACCACCCAGCTAAGGTTGTATCTCACATGCAAAGAGCTATATTTTTATATATGTCTATGCTCACATGCGACACACTAACAATTTGTCTATTGATTTCTCTGTTTACGGTTGACTGTATTATAGTCGTTGTCTATGGTCAATAAATATATTTGATTTGGCGTTGGCGTCATGTGGTGAAACTTTTATTTTAATTGGCAATACCAATTCATAATTTCTTGATTATCTAAATGTTGGGATTATGTTTGATTTGTCCTGGATAAATAAATTAGACATACCTCACATAATGTTTCAGTGAGTATTTGCTACGTAAAGTACCGAAATAATGTTCAGTGTCAGCTAAACTGCTTTTCTCAGTTTCTAATGGGAGTGTCGTACAGATGCGCTGACCTTCGTTTGATGCACAACGCACAACAAAGCATCAAATTGACGGCTGCCCCATTTTCACAACAATCCTAAAACTAATGTTATTTTAACTATATGTGCAACACTCCGTCTTATAAATCGTCTATCGGTTATGTTAAATATTTCCTGTGTTAAGTGTTAAGTGAGTGGAAAGTAAAATGATAATGGAAACTTCGACTACGCAAACAGTTTTTTATGGTGTGTTTTATAGTATCACAGCAAAGGCTCTCTTTTTATCTTCTAGGAAAATATTAGTAAACCTGAGAAAATAATTTGTTCAATCAAGATGAATGAAAGGGATATCCCCAGTGTCCCTATTACAACATTAGCAGGAGTAGCCAGCTTGACAGACTGTAAGTATATGAGCTAGCTAAGGTATAAAATAATGAGCATACCAGTCTACTAAAATTTGCATAAAACAGTTAGGTAGTCTTTATAGAATAGAATAGAAGTACCTGTAGTATTCATAGAATAGTATAGAATAAAAGTACCAATATCAAGTAATCTTTATTGCATCAATATTTTACAGAATGATATAAAAATCTTAACCTTACCTCAGTTTTTAACTGTTTCATTGCCATACACTTATTAGGATAATTGGGGAATTTATAAGATGGTATGAAGTTTTTACCTATTAAATTGCTAATTGTAATAGCTTAGCCTCATACCATCACACCTGTATTCCCCAAGGGTTAGGCACAGGTGTGCTAATGTACACCCACAGTTCATTGGTATGTTTAGGTACTATGGAATAGTAGGCATTTAATACCCTAGCCCGTATAAAAAATAGCAATTTCATACCTTACATTATTCAGATTACAGTTGCAACTATTATATTATATTTTTTAAGACTGTTAAATTAGTCATTTTTAATTTTGATTCAAAGAATCTAGTTCTGTAATTTTATTAACTGATGTCTTTTAATACATTCACTTAGGACTTATATTTTAAGGACTTCTAATCCTTAATGTATTTTTTTTTTACTTCATGTTTAAAATTTGTATATTTATATTATAAGATTAGTCCATTTTTGCAGTTGACACTTCCATGTAGACATGTATACTATATCATATCACCATACCTTAAGTGGACTTCCAAATGTTATTTCCTGACATACTGTATTTTTCAGTACAGCTCAGTGTAGTTCATTTAACCTCCTCATCCTCATACAAATGCTCATTGGTTTTTTGTTCTGTTATTAGATTGTAGTATGATCACTTGCAACTATTCCATCCATACTTGTATTATTTATCTGCAGTTTTCTATCACATGTTATATAGATGATATTACAGAGTTATATTCTTGAGTTATGCTGTTACTCTTACTACTTAGCTCTTACCAACCAACCAACCATGCGAAAGTAATTCTGTCGGTCGCACTGTCACGCCAAAACTACTGAACCAATTTAAATGAAATTAAAGTTTAGAGCCTAAGAAAGGACATCGGCTACTTTTTAATTCTAAATAAGGGCTGTAAGGGGTTAAAATAGGGAATGAAAGTTATAAATAAGGAATACAAAGACCATGCGGGCTAAGCCGCTGGCGGAAAGTTAGTATATAATATTTTTCCCTTATTACTTCCTCTCAAACATTTCTTGTTATACTAATATTTTTCAAATTTCACTTTGGGATAATTTTTTTCCAATGTGTCTGACATAAGGGGGCTTGGATTTTCCTAATGTTGAAATACTTAGATACCTAGTTAATGTATTTTTTACCAACTTTGAGAAAGCAATAAGTCATAATATTCATACCTAATTAAATAAATAAATATTCATCTACTTGTTAGCCTTTTCTCAACCATATTGTGGATTGGCTTCCAGTATAACCAGATGCTGAATATCAGTATTTCACATGAATTGACTGCTATAGGACCTCCAACATCTGCAACCAAATTTCTGGGAAATTTTAAAGATAGACTTTATGCCATGACATGCCGCATCATACCAAAGCGTCCTTCGAGAAGCAAGCCGTGCCGTGCACGTCAGTCAGCATCGGCCCTTTGTAAAACTAAAAATATAACACCTCGATCTCTACATAGTATATCGCTAATACGATGTCGCCTCCTGCGTCTGCCTTCACTGACTGATCTGTCTGTATATTTGCTAATTTCTCCTAAACCACAAAACTGATTTTGATGTGATCATAACTAATTGATGTTTTGTGTAAATGGGTTGAAATGAGATGATTGTTGTGAAGCCACCTGGGAGCCGTCATCGAAAATGCTGCGTAATCCCTTTGAAATTAAACAAAACAATGTTTTAAGACAGAAAATAAAAGTAGAGTTATATGTCCTCTGCTACTCATGCGAAGCCAGGGTCTATCAGATCTACTAAATTAATTTAAATCAACAATAAAGTTCTAAGATATGTTTTTTTTTGGTGATGGAGATCCATGGCTTTCTCACAAAACAAGTGTTGATTTAGAATTTGTAAGGCAGATCTAAGATGATGTCATCTCTTGGTAGGTCGAGACACCTACATTATTTATTAGCCTTACATAAAATTAAAATGCTTATAACATACTTATTCTCGCACCAATTGTAGGATGTATTTTTTAGCTGTTTTATTTGTATAAGTCGTCTATGATGCTAGATTAGCAATTTTAGCCAGATTGACTAGATTTTAGCCTAATGGTAATAAAATATGCTGAAATACTAAACAATTCTGGAGCATGTGTTGTTTTTTCAAATTGATTGCTTTATTTTCAACCGACTTCAAAAAGGATGAGGTTCTCAATTAGACTGTACATTTTTTTTGTTACAGTCGAAAGTTCAAAACTTTCGATTTCGAAAGCTGGTGCTTACAGATTGGTCCCATAATTTTTTTATCGGAATCCGGTGAGCAGTTGTAAAAATATCGACGAATTTTTTTTAAATTGAATACATAGATGATATTTTGGTTCACTCCGAAACCTGTCCCGGTGTCTGTGCCGGTCAGTGCGTTTAGTTGCCCCCCCCCCCCCCCCCCCCAATATAATAAACCTTTTAAAATAAATTATTTTTAAACAAAAACAAACCGCCTCCAAAAAATAACATATTTACATTATGATTTCTAACTAATTTGGAGGCGGTGCCAAACTACAAATTTAATTTAAATATGACTCGTTGATTGTCTGTTTGGCACCAACTCAAAATTAGTTAGAAATCATAATGTAAATATATAATTTTTCGCTTTTTAGTTCTTTTTTGGAGGTGGTTTGTTTTTTTTATAATGTCTTTATCAGCATAGTTTAAATGTAACTATTATCTTTTTTCAGTATTACCAGTGTTACCGCTTCCAGCGCCGTTGCCTGCAACACTGAACAACAAATCACAGTTGTTTCACCCACGAGTTGCTGAAGAGGCAGCCATTCTGCTGGCAACACGCGATGAGAACTTAGTGTCGCTGCTAATTCAATCACTTATGCAGACATCAGTATCACACATGTAATATTTTAATTTATATCCCTAGTTTTTATATTTTATAAAGTAAGTTTCCAGCTGCTTTGTAAATAAACAATAATTGTTTTCAGTGTTTTAACTCTTGTATAATAACATGCAGCTTTTCTTTTTCAGAGATCTAAAAGATGATAACAATGCAGATGAATCAAACCCTCCAACTCCGCAACCTTTACCAGAACTGTTGAGAGCAATATTAAATGTTAATCCTAATGTATTTGAGCAGCAACCAAGAACTAACTGGAGTCCCAATTGCCACTCACACCATAAATTTAATGGAATTTCTCCTAACACTGTTGCATCAAGTCCATCATCACATGGAACAGCATCTATTCCAAACCAGCAGTTGCTTGCTACACCTTCTCAATCTTCACCTCATGTAAATATGGGCTCCCCACCCTCACAAGCCAGGCCAGGGAACCAAGTAAATAACACTTCCCAGAATAGTGTATCTCCTATTTGGAACAGTGGAAACTCATCCAACATGTACCCAAGCCCACTGTCAAATATGTCCGGTTCAAATCCTCAAAATGGTGGTTTCTATAATAGTCTAGTACAAGATAATAGTAATTATGGTACTAATTTAAATGAAGATAAAGATCCACTATCCATGTCACCAAGCAACCAACCTGATCACCAGAGATTACTGATGCAATTACAAGAAAAGGCATTTGAGCAAGGTATTGCCAGCCTAACTATAAATTGTTTAAAAATATTAAATAGTTATTTTTCTATTTGGTATATTATGTATAACTAAAATAATAATAATATTTATTAAATATTTGTAGATGGCAATGTGACAACGGGTCAGTCTCCGGCTCAAGCCAGTGTGGCGCCGTCGCCGTTACGTCTGGAGCCGCAAGTGCCTCTACCATCCATGGGGGCACCTTACACACCCCAGCAACAAGGTAGCAACCAAGAGAAGCAAGACCCAAGTAAAAGTTCTGGAGTTGTAAATAACAGATACCCAGTCGTCAAGCTTGGCCGCTTATCAGTAAGTTTTTACCATGAATGTATTACCCAAAGATTGTGGATTATATTACTTAAAACGAGAAAAGCAATAGCCATTGAAAAGCAGTTTGTCTCATAAATAAATAATATTTCAATTCATAGATGTACTTAAAGAACTTCGAACTTTTTTGTATGGAGCTTGGCATCCTAAAATTACGTATTTTAGTGATAAATTGTGTACTGCACAACTAAACGACTAACTTAATTCCGGCCAGGTTGTGCCGCGCGTATTGTCTCGGAAAATAATAACAAATACACTAACAAAGGAGGTCATCAAAAGCCCATATGAGAAACAGTTTCAAAGTTTTAATAACCCGTAGTATACACAATTAAATCACTTAGCAACATTGAGTGTGCAATTGCGTTTAGTTACATTTAAGAAATGTTTTATTTTCAATTATTTAATTAAAAAATAATTATTGTACTCCTATTTGTAGTAGTGTAATGCTATAATAATATAGCCTAAAGCCTTCTTCGATAAATGGATTATCCAACACATAAATATTTTTTTCAATTCTAACCAGTAGGTAAGTTCCTGAGTTTAGGGCGATCAACCAATCAAACAATAACTTTGCTTTATAATTGTAAATTATTAATAATAATATCCTAATAATTATATTAGTTTATATATAGAATATAGGTACACAAAACAAATCAGATCGGTTTACAGGGCACACCAACGTAGATGTTGGTGTGCGTAAACTGAACGCGTTATTACTTCGCCTATTTACTAGTGTTAGCTTTACAATAACCCGTTATCCACGCACACACTTGCAATTTCTTGTTGCTTCACATTATATATGAAACAAAGAATATGAAGCATAAATTCAAAGGTATTATCAACCGATACCGTGGCATAGGTGTATATGCAAGCAGCTGGTGTGACATTAGTCTTATGATCAAATCACGCCGGCCCGGCGCTAACTTTTTGCATTATTATCATTATTTTTTTTCGTTTTGTTGAATTTTTATTTTTGTTATTTACCTGATAATAAGAACATTATTCCAGAAAAAATGATATATGGAAGAAAATATTAAACAATGTGTAATATGATAACAACAATATTTATTGACATCATCATCATCATCATCATCATCATCACTTCAGCCTACTGTTGTCCACTGCTGGACATAAGCCTCCTTATTGACATGGTTTTTTAAAATTATAAATACAAATTATAAAGTATGGTTCATGACAAATATTCTAAGTGGGACAAGAATTCACTTTGTTTTTCATATTCAAGAG
Source organism: Acronicta psi (assembly GCA_946251955.1). Lineage (NCBI taxonomy): Eukaryota > Metazoa > Arthropoda > Insecta > Lepidoptera > Noctuidae > Acronicta > Acronicta psi. The sequence goes on along the minus strand of OX276472.1, from coordinate 7,748,194 downwards.
GGTAATTTATTTATTAATTATATGAATAAACATGTTAGTAAGTTAGATAATAACATACTGGCGATCCTAAATTGTAATCTCACTAACAATAACATCAATCATGTAATACAAATTACCCCCTGATATTTTTAATAGCCGATTGGTGCGCCATCACTATCTATTACTTGTTGCAAACGTGTCCTCATGCTAGCAACCATATTCCAGCACAAATCAGAGCCACGAAACGATTCCCATGACGAGGTAATAACCCAACGTAATGCGGCCACTGGAATAATATTTTTTTTTTGTTATAGCGTTCACCATCTTTTCGTCATAATATTTTACGACCGTCCTTGTCCGACTTAAAACATTTTTCATCGCTAAATATAACTATATTATTGCACCAATCAAAATCCAAATATTCTCTTGCGAAGCGAACCCGGTTTTGCATGTGAATATCAGACAGTAATATTTTCTTGGCTGGCCTACGACATTTCACACCAGCTGCACGCAAGTGGTTCCGCACAGTTTGTAACGTCACGTCATGTTTAGTTGCCGTGGAACGAGTAGTGAGGAAGGGCTCAGCCAAATGCGTAGCAACTATATCACGGTGCCGTGCATTGGTATCTGTATATGCAAATCCAGCCTTTGGTCCCGGTCGGCAAGGATCAATGCTTCCCGAATCTGCATAACAATGGACCCACAATTGCACAGTTCTTCTCTGTGAACAATAATTAAATATTGTTACATAAAACATCAATAAACAAGATGTATATTATTGAAACATAATAAACTTCTAAACGTAATAATAATATTTTGTTACTCACTGATATCTTTAAACGCCTCGCAATTTCATTAATTGAAACGTTTTGCTCATGCAAAATAATTATCTCAACTCTTAAAATTGTAGTTAAGTGATTCATATTGATTCACAAATAATAGCACTTCTCAAAATACGCAGGGTATAATGTCTAAAAACGTAACAGAAGCTCGATAGTCAATAGCATTATGACGATGAAATTAAACTACTAACATAATATTATGATTTGTCATTTTTAGAGGGTAGACCTTTAATATAATCCAAACCAAATATAAAGAAAAAGAAGACTTGCTAATACTATACAATGAATTGAACAAACAAATGTAAAATATTTTTTAAAACATACAAAAAGTTGAACCGTTGGTAATAAGATTCGATCTTACGGTGCCGGCGACAAGAAGCGCACGCTCAACTAATGCGCCACAGTGGAGTCTGATTCATTAGCTAAATTTATGCATCATATTCTCTGCAACTTTAAAATGACAAGAAATTGCAAATGTGTGCGTGCTAACACTAGTAAATAGGCGAAGTAATGAACGCATTGAGTTTACGCACACCAACATCTACGTTGGTGTGCCCTGTAAACCGATCTGATTTGTTTTGTGTACATAAACAATAAAGTAATAAATAAGTTTAGAATCGCCAAATCTTACTTATCATCTCGTAAAATACCAACAATAGGTACCTACTTATCTAAAAAATCTATTATGTAAGTATAAAGTGAAAACATCATTATTATCTATTATTATACGTGAAAATCGTATCAAAACCCAGTGGAAAATGAAAATATTTTTTAAGTAAGTACCTAAACACACGATGGCGGCGTATAGATACTTTATTCTGTTTACTGTAGAGATCATATTTTTTAGGTAGATATACATAATAGGTTAGGAGGCACTTATTGATTCTCATCCTTTGGAAATTGAATAATAATATTAGCGACAGCGCGATGGCGATGCACTTGAAACCCCGTACCGCCGCGCAGTGTATGTCGGGCGGACGGGCCGCCTGCGAAAAAGCGGTTGGGATAACGCCGCCGCTCTGCCCCGCACCGCACCTCATCGTTGACCTGTCTAGACGGCCGAGTCGATCCACTGTTAGAGATTTATACACTGTGCACCAGCACCATGGGTAACAGATAATAACAATGGACGTTTTTTTTGTAAATATTATTTCTAGGAAACACCCAGACAAACAAAAACACGGTATCCTCAGTGGAAAGGAAAAAAACGCTTAAGTGCCATTAGGGCCACTGACGATATATTCATCACATAAATATTTCTTATTTGTTAGATAAGGGCAAACTCCCAATAGACGCTATTTCATCATGTTCAGTTTTCTGTTTAGCTTAACGCACATAAACGCGACTTAATGTTTGCCGGCACAGTTACTGCCGTGTAGTATGTATATTATTATTATTACAGTGTAAGTATATTCTTTTTAGGAGGGTTTATTGAAGAAGCATGATTTCACATCTGAAGAAAGACAAAGGAAAAACAGTGCACTGGAATCTGATTCTGATGATAATGTCCCTCTGAAGTCAAAATCAAGTAGTGGTACACCAACCGTAGACAAAGAAAGAGAAGCAATAGATATAGCTAGGGAGAAAAATTGGGAAGCAGTCAAAAGGAAACACGAAGAAGCTAGTAAAAGGGAAGAAGCGGAGGCCGCGATAGGTATCTGTGAACATAATGTTTAACATAATTATGCAATACTATTAATTATTTAAAGGAGTATTGATGTATTTTTTGCTAGTTCTCCTTAAGATCCTCTATTAGGAACTATTAATTCTAAAGCAATTCAAAAGTGCCTTTAATAATGGTTTAACAGAGATTATACACTTGAATTTAACTGGTGTATAACCAAGACACAGGATTTCTTAAAATACTAACGATCATAAATACGTAAATATTTTCAACGTTTCCACTACCGTTTTTTTTTCAGTGCGGCCTAAATTACGGAAGGTAGAACGAAGATTAGTACCTGTGCTAGAAATGCTTTCTGTAGATGAATTAATGGAGACAAATACGTATCAACGTTTCAATAAATTAATTGAATCTGTATTCGAAGCTATTGACGATGATATATTAATTACTGATGAAATGGGTAAGCATATATTCTAAACACGAAGAATAAAATACCTTGTTAAAGAACTATAAATCTCGCGTATGCGGCTAGTTTTCTATTGAGTCATTATGGTAAGCGTGTTTTTTTCGGTTAGCTGACGATACTCCTAGCGTATCATACTTCCATTGTTTTAATGACTTGAATTAAAGGGAATGATTCTTTACATTTCAGAAGGCACAGATATACCCGAAGAATTGTTATTACCTCGATATCAGCTTCAAGAGTTATGTTCCGAAGCAGCTAAGCTTAAGAATCTTGGTGCTATGGAAGCTATACCTGCAGACAGATTAGTTCGATTGCTTAATATATTGGAAAAAAATATTAGAGCATCGGAGAAAATGTCGCTAGTGAGCGATCCTGTAAGCACTTGTCCTAATTTTGACATAATATATAGACATTGATAACACATTACATGATATTATTTTATAACATTTGGGATTTCAGGAGGATAGCGAAGAAATGCGACAAATATGGTTGGAGTCAGCATTGGAAAGGGTCATGTGTGCGTCGGACGCAAGTCTAACATCCCTGTACGTAATGACTTCTCCGAATATGCCGAAGCGAATATTTCTAGAAGACGTCATAGATAGAATCATTATGTTCATAAAATTCCAACTGAACAATACAATTTATTGTGTCTACGATCCCGTGTATAGCATTCAGAGTACTTCAAAAAAGAAAGGTAAATATTGTATTAATATAATGATGGCAATTATAAAGATGAGCCTTCCAATAACCGTTCGAATGCTTGTGTGGCGCAGTGGACGGGCGCAAGCGGCGCGGCGGGGGTGGCGGGGGCGGCGCGGGCGGGGGCGGGGGCGGCGGGCGCGGGGGCGGGGGCGGCGCGCGCGGGGGCGGGGGCGGCGCGGCGGGCGGCGCGGCGCGGGCGGCGCGCGACCTGTACAGCCACGCGCACGAGTCCGTCACGCTGCTGGCCGAGCTGTTCGCGGCGCACCACCTCACCGACACCACGGTGCTGCACGCCTCCACCGTCGGCGTCTCCCCGTTCTTCGTCGAGAACGTTAGCGAACTGCAACTAAGCGCGCTGAAACTCGTCACTACGGTTAGTGCCACTTGTAGATTATTCTCGAGCTTCCGGGTACCGAATGCGGGGCGCGAAGTTACTTACGACTCGACTTTACCACGGACCACGATAAACTTTGATGTTGCTGAGTAGTGTAACAAATCACAATACATGGTATTTTTTTATTATTTGATTTCTTGTTTTGCTTTTAGCTAAACTTACGAAAGAACAACTTTTAATTTTCCAAGAACGGAAAAAACCTACTGTACTGTTATCTTTTGTATTTTTTAATGAAGGATAATATCGGCCGGCGGGTAAGATTCGAACCTGCGTCTTCTGGTTCGGTACAGCAGACGCTATGACCGTTAGGCCACCGCAAGCCCTATACTATTATACACTACATACTTATATATTGTACTGTTGTTGTTAAATGTTATAATTTCATAACGAAATATATTTTACGTATGACGGCCTGAAAAGTTTCAGACCTAACAAAGATAAAAGACATTTTTTTCCTTATGTTTAGTTTTAGTTTTCTACATAGTCTCCTTGTTTTGGACGTCCGGACGTTCATTGTCACCCAAAGCTTGTAGACGCACGTTTAAATTCAGCCACCCAAAATTTCACGGCAGTAAATGATGGTATAGAGTGCCCATATACAGCATTCAACTCATCTTTATACAAGGTGGAAGGGACATCGACGCACATCCGAATACCATGAGTTCAGTACATGATTCTAGAGACCCCCCTGCGTTGAAATTTTACGTAACTGTTTTCATCAATTTTTCCGTTTTTTCTGCAGCTTTTTTTACTTGAACGTGTAAAAATAATGTTTTCAGATTTTTACGAAATACGAGCAACACAGACGTCTATTATTAGAAGATATATTGGCGTCGATTGCACGTATACCTAGCTCAAAACACAATCTGAGGTCTTTTCAACTGAGCTCGGACCAACAGATACAGATGTTGACAGCGCTAGTCCTTCAGCTTGTACAGTGCGTAGTGACTCTGCCGGAAACAATGTGCAAGACACACGACAAGGACAAAGACCCCGATTCATCGGATAGTAAAAAAGTAAGCACTTGTTCTTCTTCTTCGTGTCGACGGGACGATTTAAAACAAAAAATTTGTTTGTTCAATTAAATCCTAAGAAAATTAAACTCGGATTACCTATAACAATGTTGTCCTATTTTGACAGAATGTAGATAAGGATCTCATGATAATATCTAAGTACGAGGCAGCGATCAGCGTAGGTGGTACATTCCTGACGTCATTCCTGAACAAGTGCCGGAGTCGTAACGAGGAAGTCGACTTTAGGCCCCTGTTCGAAAATTTTGTGCACGACTTGCTGACCACTGTGAACAAACCAGAGTGGCCTGCGACGGAACTGCTGCTTAGTCTACTTGGAACTATGCTAGTAAGCTAACCCACATTCATTTCGAAATAGTTTTACCGTTGCGTTCCGCTGCGACTGTAATAAGGGTACTTACGGATTGTGTTATGCCGCGCATTGCTAGCGGTAGTACAGGCCGTAACACTTGTCTTATTACGCGGCTTATCTTAAATTCCGAAAAAAAATAGTTATGTTATTCTGATCAGATCAGATGTGTGATCTGTTATTATTGCAAGGAAGTTTAGAAATAGAATCGGTGCACTGTAATAGAAGTATCACAGTATTTTAAAAATGTTTTAGGTTAAGTACATGTCTGACAAATCAATGGAGATGTCGGTCCGGGTGGCGTCGCTGGAGTACCTGGGGCTGGTGGCGGCGCGGCTGCGGCGCGACAGCGTGCAGTCCCGCGCCAAGCTCGCCACCATGGACGCCGTCGTGCGGGACATCCGCGCCGAGGAGGAGAAGGACGGCAACCACACACAGGTCTGTGCTCTCACTACTCTAGTTATAGTCTTCAGACAAACAATATATTGTTTTACCTGACTGCCTAAGGATGGTTATATGTTTGACGTGTATGTATGTATGTCCATTCCTATGTCCGCTCGAAACTACTCAACGGCTCAACCGTTTTAGATAAATGGTGCCTCATTAGATTGGTCTTGATGGCACGAGTGTTACTGCGTACATAGAATACAAAAAAATGCTCTGTAATGTGCAGGCTGATGAATGAAAATAATCTTTAGGTATATAATTTTTCATTTCAAATGACCATTTAGGATCTGTCGAATCACTATAAGATGATTTACAGACTAAATAGTAGGAAATAAAATCAATTATTAAATTGAACAAAAAACCATTGACGCTAATTCTTTCAGTCTAAATTATAATCATAATTATCTAATTCAGAACAAATACAGGAAAAAATCATCGATTGCTAGGATGACAACAGTACAATACTGTATCATGTACTTAAGAAAACATTGACATTTTCTCTAATAAGATAGGAAAATACAGATCCCTTATCCGCACGCGACTCGATGTTTTGTAGGTGTTGAAATACCTACAAAGCCTACCTGGGCGACGGGTAAATACCCAGGTAAATTCCCATTTGGGTTAAAATCGGGTATTTACCCGGGTATATACCCAAAAGGTGGGTATTTATTCTTAAGAACGAAGTATTTAAATATGTTCGTAATTACTTCTTAGAATGTTATGGGTTGCAAAACTAGCAGTTTTCACTGCACTAGTATGAAGTTAGTTGTGTAGTAGTTTTTTTTATTCCTGTTATGCTACTCTATGATGGCTAAGCTAGAAGAGGTCCTGGTTTTTTTCCGAACTCGAGTAGTCTTATTGGTTTTTCTATGACATTCTCAGTAGCAGCTCGGAGTTTGAAATTTTGCTCGGGCTTGCCGCCTTTTACGTTGAACTAACCCTCTGCTTAAGTTCTTATGTATCATCATAGTACTTACCTATAATTTAAAAAAATAAGATCTTGTAAATATTTTTTAATTAGTTGTTTATGTGCACTAAGTAAACAAAAAATAAATTCTTCTTGATAGAACACAACTTCGGGCTTGGACGAAGATGAAGAGCGAACGGAGTTCTTACAACGGGTATTACTTGATTATCTTGCTATAAATGGACAAAAAGATCAGGCTTGGAATTGTGCTAGGCATTTCTATATCACACAATGGTATAGAGATATGGTAGTACAACCCAAAAGTACGTCTCCGACCAAGAAACCGAAGAATAAATCAAAGAAACGTTACATAAAAGACGAATCTAGTGAAGAGGAATCTGACCCTGACGACGACAGCGACGATGAAGGTCGCCGCGTTAAGGCTGAAAAGAAACTCGCTTCCAGTGCACTTGTGTCTGCTGAAAAATTTAAAACAATAGCGCGAAGGAAGCATTTCTTCCTTGAGAAAATACGACCGTTTCGGTACCAAGGCGGCACTCAGGTGCAAGTGATGCAATCCTACATTGATTACAGTGGAGCAGAACTTATATCCCAGTACTTAGCATCGAAAAGATCATTTTCTCAGAGTTTCGATAGATACCTAAGGAAAATCCTTGTAATTTTGTGCGAAAACACGATAGCGATCCGTACGAAGGCTATGAAGTGCCTTGCGATGATCGTGGAAGCAGACCCGGCGGTACTGGCTCGGCCAGATATGCAGATCGGAGTCAACCGATCCTTTCTTGACCAGTCTACCGCCGTGCGCGAGGCCGCGGTCGATCTCGTGGGCAAGTTCGTGCTCAGTCGACCCGACCTTATCGATAAGTATTATGGAATGCTCTCAAACAGAATATTGGTGAGTGCTATTCAGATTATATTGAGTGTTTTTACTTTGTGATTAAAAAAGTGTTGGTGATAGATTTATATATTTATTCCATCTTTTAGGACACTGGTGTATCGGTGCGTAAACGTGTGATAAAAATTCTAAAAGACATCTGTATAGAGTGCCCTGAATTCCCTAAAATACCTGAGATTTGCGTAAAGATGATTAGGAGAGTGAATGATGAAGAAGGCATCAGGAAATTAGTGATGGAAGTGTTTCAAAACATGTGGTTTAGCCCGTGCGCGAACACGACGCGGCCGGGCGCGCTCGACATGACGGCGGCCGCTGCCGACCCGCTCACCCGGAAGGTCCTCAACATCACCGATGTTGTGATATCGTCCCGAGACATAGGTCTCGAATGGTTTCAACAGTTATTAACAAGCGTTAGTATTTTTTCCTTGTTAAAAACAAGTAAAATACCTGAATATTTTTGCGTCATACAATTTTTTTTTTACAGTTGTTCAAACCTAAGGAAGACAAAGATGATTCCACGAAAATTATTTATCAACCGCCTAAATCGCTTTTACTTGCTTGTCAGCAAATAGTAGACTGCCTTATTGAAAGTTTACTTCAACTTGAAGAGACAAGTGCTGATGGTAAACAAGTTATCACTGCTATATTATTGTGTTTTACGGGTGACATGCCACTCGTCAAAGTTCTTTGTCCAATGTCACTTTGATCAACGAGATTGAATGAGCGATACGATAGCTAAATATATGAGCAACATTCTATGGAAACAACTGTCAAAGGATATTTTTATTGGACAAAGACATTTGAACAGTGGCATACAACCCCAATATCATAAATAACTACATAATGTTATTTTCAGGGACTGGTTCGTCACAACGCATTTTGGCTTGTCTCTCTACACTGCATTTGTTTGCAAGAATCAGGCCCCAATTGTTAGTTAACCATGCATTAACGCTACAACCATACCTGAGCTTAAAGTGTCAGGTATGTTTTTCATGTCTTATTTGCCTAGTTATTGTATAATATCATGTTTGTAAACTTTACGATACCGAAACACAATCCTCTAAGTAAAATTACATTATCTACGTTATACAACAAGCCTTGCTTAATTTGGTATTGGATGAAGCTGTTTAAAAGCCCCAAATATTTATTTTATTATCTTTAACAGTACTTGTATATACCGCTTCGCCTAATCGAACCAACTAAGCGAATCTATGGGAGGAGGAATAAAATTAAATAAATATTTCTAAGGCTAGCCAGAGTGCCAGGCTAGCTAATGGTTGTTCCATTATATATAACTAGTGTTTTTTCCACGAATCACAAAATAACGATAAACACTGCTCTATACATTCTGAAGAACTATTATTACATTGACCTCACTGCAGAGTCGGGACACTAATTACCATGCAACTTTTTGAAAATTTGCAACTAGAGTCATGGATGCTTGTAAAAACTTAGTTGAAATCAAATATATTAACTTAACTTTGAACTTTGAATCTACTGATATTCTATTGACATCAGATCGCACCAAAATTGCCGAACCAATCTATGTGGAAATACTACTGTGAATATACTAACCATGCGTAGCTTCGCCATAGCGGACAAACAACGTGACACATCATTTTATATATTAAGATGTACAGTTTGAGATTAATATTAGGTTAGATCGTGCTGTCATCTCATGTTAGTTACCCAATTTATGACAAAGGTGACTAAATGAGGAATTTCATATCGATGATCGATATACGATTAATGTCTAAACCAGATTGAATCGATACTATCAACAATATATCGACAATATATATGAATATATATTCATTTCCAACGAGCGATACTATTGATATAGTATTGCTGTTGATCGATAGTATTGCTCTAACAGAAGCATCTACTATCGATAGGCTATCGATACAATCGTTTTACCCGACTGCCGAAGGAGGGTTATTACTTAAACTATCGATAGGGTACTATCAAGCTGCAACATTAAATGCAACACTGGCCATCACTGTCTAACCCATAGGCAAATATAGTCGCGATCGTATGTTGATGTAAGGTAAACAATTTTGCTTTTCAGAATCAGTATGAGCAGCAGATAATGTCGACGGTGGCGTCGACGCTAGAGCTAGTAGTGCCGCTAATGGAACACCCGAGCGAGGTGTTCCTGGCACAGCTCGAGGAAGATGCGGTGAAGTTAATCCTACAAAGGGGACAGCTCGTCATCGCATCGTGTATCGCCTGCCTCGCCGCTATCGTCAACAACCTCACTCACAACTATAAACTTATTAGAGATGTTTTCAATAAGTACCATGGTAAGTTCATCATCAATGAGTACATAACAAACCATCACGCCTGTATTCCTCGAATGGGTAGGCAGAGGCGTAAATAATTTAGCCGGTATGTTTAGGTCCCATGGAGTCATGGACCACTAGACCAATAAGGCGGTCATCAATGAGCACTTCAACTATTTCATTAATTACGACGGTGATTTCGCCTGACTTTTTACTGATATTAGCAACCGACAATGACACACCTTTTAGTTGTTTGTTACCCAGACAACAGTATCTGAACAATTTCGTTGTTCCTTTCTTTTTTCTTTTTAAGACAGAATCTTCAAAGTTGTATAACGTTCAATGAATTTTATGTTTACATTTCTTAAATTTTAGAAAACATGTTTGCCAGTATTACGTTAAGCGATTCCAAAAAATATATATAAAAATGAGTTTAAATAAAATAGTATATTATATCTGTAACATGTGTTCAAACTATCTTTGTAGGTGTACTTCTTCAATGGAAGCATTGCTGGCAGCGAAATCCAGAAATGACAAGGGGGCTGCATTCGAGGCCTTATTTTCGTCGCGCGTTATTTATTGTAGGATTGCTGTTACGGTATTTCGATTTTACGGATGCTCGGGTCATAGATGGTCTTCCAGTGAGTTCAATTGCACAACACTTTTAATCTAATATATGGCTATTCATTATTATTATAATAACAATACAATTCTACATTTTATAGGCTGATATAAAAGAACAAATATTCTCAACTCTAATGTTTTTCGTCGGGCTTGAAGATGAAGATTTTGTTTCGCACACTCTCAAGGCATTGGGTTCAGTTTGTGTGAGGCATTACGAGTTCATGTTGCGGCCTGAACTAAAGGAATTCTATCATCAACTTCTTACATCAGATTTAGCTCCTATTGAAATGAAAGCGGACGTGCTAAGAAATATTGAAATGTACTTACAAGAAGAAGAGCAAAGGATGATCAGACAGGACAAAGAATGTAAGTTTTTCTATAAAACTTTTACTAGCTTGGTATATTAGCTTCAATATTTGAACGCGATTCCCTTTCAAAACGATGGATTGATTTGAAACTGCACACTTATCATGGACCGATGACAATGCAACCATTGGTATAGTTTGTCTTTGTAGATAACCAAAAGTAGAAGAAAAAAATAGTCTAAAAAAACACGCTAATATAACGCAAACTTTCTTCGGCCTTCCTCAAATACCAAAATAAATGTTAAGTTACCGATATGTATGCCTAAGACAGTGTGGGTTGTATCATCTCAGGGTCAAAGAGGTCTAAACACGAGAATCTCAAGGAGATGGGCGACGTGTCGTCGGGCATGGCATCGACGGTGATCCAGCTGTACCTGAAAGAGATTCTGGGCTCATTTCTGCATCCCAGTACCGTGGTGCGCTCCAGCGCCATGAAGGTGGTGCAGCTCGTGTTGGCGCAAGGCCTCGTACATCCTGTGCAGGTACTGTCATCAGTTACTGAGTATCTACTTTTTAGTGCTGCTAAGCAAATATTTCTTATTATCCGTGCCAGCTACTTTCAATAAAAGACTAACAAATCTCACTATGTTCATAATTTTTAAACCAATTTTTTTTATTATGCCACATAACTTCCATTACTATTTAATTACCTTGTTAATTTATTTATTTTGTTATTATTTTGTTATAGATTGTTCCATATTTGATATGCATGAGCACAGACCTGGAGGTCACAGTGTCTCACACAGCTGACAAACATCTCCAAGAGATTGACAAAAAATATCCAGGCTTTATTCACATGAAGGCGCAACTTGGCATCAAACTTTCTTATCAATTACAAAAAATTTTACAAGTTAATGCGAACGAAGGAGTTATAAGGGGGTTTAGGTGAATATTATTATAACATCTTTGCAAAAGAATCACTTACATCAAAATAGTTTCTGTTTGGTAGACCCAAGGTCCATTTTAATGTTTCAGGAAAAAGGAGCAAGATGAGTTGCCAACTGCTCTTAACGGTTTCTTATATTCATTACTTCGGAATACGCGACCGCAACGACGTGCCCTGGTTTTGTCACTACTCAAACAATTTGACGACGTTTCTGTAAGTATTGATTGCGTAAAAGCAATGAATTTTAATGTTCTTTTGTCAGTGTTAAATTTAACTATTGTTTCGTTCCAGACTGCTCCACTGGATCAGATGTTGTATTTGGCAGATAATTTGAGCTACTTTCCATTTCAAGTTCAAGATGAACCATTATTTATTATACATCACATTGACATTATTATTTCGACATCAGGATCAAATTTACTGCAGCTTTTTCGTGAGGTAAATTCATCTTTCAAAGATCTTTGCGTTGTTACTAGAGATGGGCAAATGCCTGGGCATTTTTGGCAAATTGGGAATAATGCCCATAAGTTCCCGAAAAATTCCTGCCCTCGAGCGTATACTTAGCACTTCGCATTTGGGGCACTCGCCAAAAAACGCGGTTTTCGCATTTACTGCACTTCGCATTTGGAGCACTTCTCATAAGAGCACTTCTCAAAATTAGCACTTCGCAAAAGGGGTACCGTCTAAAAATTATAAAATGGTTTTCAATTGAAAGTGCCCCATAAAAATGTTTGCTTTTTGTAAATTTAGATTCATGTAGACAAAACAATCAGAAACACAAAACTATACAAGAGTCACATTACCTTTCTGATTTTTTTCTAGCCCATTTTGTCTCTTCTGGGCTGCAGCCTCACTACCCTCCTTTCAAGCCGCTCTATCTTTCGCTTTAAATATCCAATCCTTTCTGATTAGTACAAAAATATATGTCTTCTTCGTTCATAATTATCATAAACATATGTTTTAAAGTATACAATTAACAGAACTTTAATTTGCCAACTGTTGGGGCTGCGCTAGCTCTTGATGAGGATAATAATTAGTCCAGTGGACTGTATATAAATGAAATATAATGTAAATTAACAACAATAAAGAAGTCACTATAATCAAGTGTACGAGGTACGGTAATAAGATTTAAATGTATACACGGGGAGTGCGCAGTTGTGCGTACGCTCAGGTAACAGCTGACTAGTGGGGTGTGGCCGCGCCGACCGGGGCAAAGTCGAACCGTCGCGCCCGCCCCGCTCCTCTCGTAGCCCGCTGCGCCGTTGTTGCTGAGTTGTATGACTCAACACCAACTATAAAACAGCACACTACGCAATTCAATAAGTTTCTGGCTGCAATATAGAAAATTCTGTAATTTTAATAACATTTATAAAATGGTGACTATTGAATACAATTTTAGATTTTAGTTTCTGATCGTAACGTGAGCACTTCGCAAAACGCCACAACGATCGTCTAACGTCTGTCGTTGTGGCCGTTTTGCGAAGTGCTCATTTTGACTACTCACTCGATAGAATCTGACATTGGATGGTCTATCCTTGTACATATAGAGGTTTTACGCCGCTAAAAGGTGAAATTAAAAAAATCTTAGATACGTGTGTCTTTAACTGTATTAAAGAGCATATATATTACATATCAAGTAATTAGCGGTAAAATTAAAAAAAGGTAAATATCACATGGCATTTATTTCACACTAATAATGATAGAACTTCATACAAAATTTCATCCCATATCACGCTTTTAGGGGATGAATTTCAAAATCCTTTCTTCCTGAGTCGTTCCACTCACAGCTGAGAGTCGAGATCTCTAAGCTTTTTATAAACTGTGTTTATGTGTAGATGTCGCGGAAAGATAATTCCTGGCGTAATCATATTATTAAATAATGTCCCACACCTGGTTTATTGATAAAACCTAAAGATGTTACCGTAAAAACTGGTTACCTACTATCACAAAAAATCTTTTGAAGGGACTTAATAAGCCAAGTACGGAAGAAAAGGAGCCACTGGACGAAGAAGAGGATGACGAGGAAGCAGAAACATTGCTGGCGCAACTACCGGACAACACGCGGCCGCTGCGGGACGCCATGCGGCAGGCTCGCGGCTGTCTGCTGCTGCTCGTCCTCAAGCAACACCTCAAACAACTCTACGGCTTCACGGATGCGTGCGTTTCAACTTAGATCATTATATTTTTTACCCGACTGCCGAAGGAGGGTTATGTTTGACGTGTATGTATGTATGTATGTCCGTTCCTATGTCCACTCGTAACTACTCAACGGCTCAACCGATTAAGATAAATTATACATTATTAGATTCGTCTTGATGGCACGAGTGTCACTAGGTACTAAATGAAATTCTAAAAGAAAACAAAATGGCGGATTTTATGGGCTTTAATGTGCGGGCTGATTTTGAAAATCATCTTTAGGTGTATCATTTTTCATTTGAAATCATCATTTAGGATCTATCGAGTGATTCTATGATGATTTACAAACTAAAAAGTAGGAAATAAAATCAATTATTAAATGAAATAAAAGACCCGACTGCGTCAAAAGTACTAACTAATAACTAAAAACAACCTCTATGTATAAAAATGTAGTCTAGTGGTTCGAGTACCGGACTGCTGATCGCGAGGTCGTGGGTTCGATTCCCACAAGACACAAATATTTATGTGATGAATATAAGTATTTATGTTTGTCTAGATGTTTCTTATGTATTTACAAAAAAATATATATAAGTATTATATCCATTGTCTAGTACCCATAGTACAGGTTCTGCTTAGTTTGGGACTAGATGGTGTTGTGTAAAAAATGTCCCAAGATATTTATTTATTTATTTATTATTATTATAGCCCGCGTAATTAAAAAAATAATATATTAATGTTTTTATTATACAAGTTTATAAACTATCTAATGAAGCTTAATTTGGCACGCAGAAAAATTAACCAGTACTCGCCGTCCGAGAACGTGAAGGTTTATGAGAAGGCGGTGTCGCGGCGGCACGCGCCCATCTTCGAGCCCAAAGCGACCATTGCGCAGCTGCAAGTTGACGACCACGCCGACGACGAACTGGACGAGCGCGGCCGCCGGCGGCTCGTCGACGACTATCTCGAGGTGATTAGCACTCCACCACACTTAGGACATTATAATAACAATAATTAAAACCTAAAGCTGTACTCATGAGCTCGTATATCTTTTTCAGTTCAAGCAATTGATGTTAAAGTTTGATCCCGAAGAGGAGGAAGACGAAGAACAAGGCGGGCAGGGTGGAACCGCGGCGGGCGCGAGCGCGGGCGCGGCGGGCGCGGGCGCGGCGGCGGGCCCCGCGCCGGCGCCGCCGCCCGCCACCTAGCGCGCGCCGCCCTAGGGCCGCCCCTGCTGCCCTACTTGAAATTCTTTATATAAGTTGTATTTGAGAAACTCGATTTTGTTTTTATATTAAAAGTCTTGTGTGTAGATAATTTTTATGAGAATATAAAGTATATGTACCTACTCTGCCTTGTCTCTTCACCCACCCTGTAACCCTACCTGGCTCAGCCTAAAGCCCTCCTCAAACAGAACGCGTATTTAGCGTGCGTCAGGGCCGTCGGGGCGTACCGATAGAAAATGGCGCCTAGGGCACGCATCATAATTGCGCCCCTTAGTAAACTAAATTAATTGGATCTCTTTTCTTACTACTACAATAGTAAGTTATAAGAGTTGCGTTATGACACAGCGAGCGAAGTGAGCTCGAAAATTTGGGCACCTCACCTCGGACAGGTTCGATTAGAAGGGTAATTAAAATTTATTTAAATTAAAGTTTGTCACTACTCCCGTTGTCTCATGTAAGAGCGAGCGAAGCGAGCTCGAAATTTTGGCCACCCACTTCGGACAGCTTAGGTTAGAAGGGTAATTACACTATCTTCTTGTACTTATTAAGCATTTTCTATGTTAAATATGAAGGAAGATTTTGAGTTGGTGAACGGAACTCGCGGTGGTTTAGCAGTCATAGCGTCCGGTGTACCGAACCAGAAGACGCAGGTTCGAATCCTGCTCGCCAGTGGATTTTTTCCTTCATTAAAATAAAGGGTAATAATTACAGTTAGTTTGCGACTACCTTCAGTTGTCTTATGAGCGAGCGAAGCGAGCTCGAAAATTTGGGTCATCTACCTAAAACAGGTTAGGTTAGAAGGTTATGACTGACTGGTGATGGGCATTACTAGAGCGCGAGCTAACGAAGTACCCGTTATTCGTGTTAGGTTACTTTAAACCCTTTACACTAAAATAGCCTAATATTACCCTCCTAACAACAGTGGTTGGAAAGTAGATCAAATCACACGGGCAACAAAAGAAAAGTATACCAGATTGATTTGTTAGATAATCTTAAAGCAGAATGAGTTCTTTAAAATCAATTATTGACGTAAACTCATTTAAATAAAATGAGTTTAGTAACAACTTTAGCTGATTTATTAAACAAAACGACTTAATCTTCTTCTATTTTCAATGTACTTCGATTTTCACAGACGTTACGTCTGTGTGGATTTTCCAAGTTCAGAAAAAATCATACATATTCAGAAACGAGACTCGGCATGAACTTATGCTTCCGTATGTCAAAATCGAGTGCTTACGTTCAAATTTGTATTCAGATATGTTCGGAACACTGCTTAAACTTCGCGTAAACTATGCTAAGCCTAAGTAGTCAATATCGGTTACTTTAGCTGTCTAAGCAGTGGATCTAGCGCCACCCGGCGGACAAAGCTGTAGTTATTTTTGGTAGTTTGATATATTTTTATTTACTTAGATTTATTAAATAGCTGTTTCATATAATTTTATTTAGTTTTTTTATAGAATAGATAATATGTCGATGTAAGTAAATATTGTTTGTCAATAAAAACTTTTTGTCTTACCATATAACTTTACATTAAATGTGTATGTGGTGCTTTTATTGTGAAACCAAATCTACTTAAAAATATTATCATTATTATAAAAAAGATATTTCTTGGCGAAAATAATAGATGTTAGCGCTGTTTACTGTGACAATGTTGCAACAAAAACAATTTCTATCTCAGATATTGTTGTTTCGGTCACTCTTATGACATTACATATATTGCTATCCTTTATTTATAACAGAGCGTAGGCTAAGTTAAGACGGACGAAGTTTGAGACGTACTATGTTTCTGAATACCACTTTTTAAGAGCCGATTTCACCATTTAAATTAAACGCGATCAATTCAAGTTAATCTCAGTTCTCGCGGTTAACTGAGTTCAGGACGCAGGTTTGCATTTCACCAACATAAACTGAACTCAGTTAAGGCTGATCTTAGTTTAAATTCTGAACGCCCGATTTTGGACGTTTAACGTATCTGATCGCGATCAAGACCTGTCAAAGCCATAAAAGATAACCTAATTCAAAATTTTATTAATTTATTAGAGATATTCTAATTATATGAGTAGTCTATATTATTGGGTTTCGGCAGTATTTCAATAAAACTCGTTAGAATTCTTAAAACACGATAATTAATAATTATGCAGAAGCGAAATGACATTATTTAATGGAGAAGAGAAACAGCGCCACCAGTGTCATAAAACGGAAACGAAACACGTACGTTTACGAAGATACTATCCAACAAAATGTTTACAAAGACATCTATGAGCTATCATAGAAATTTATATTTATTCAACGTAATTATATTGCCTACAAGCTGTATTTTTTTATTTTAATACTCTCTGAATTTACTCGAACTTCACTATCCTTAAAGTCATCTCAAATCTCACTTAAAAATTATAACTTACCATTTTTAACTGCAAAGCGCATCGTAATTTGTCTATGATTGTCACGAACTGACAATATTTACATTCTATGTCAAAGTAAACTTAGTTCTCGTAAACACGATCAAAAATTACCCGGTGAAATCTGCAAGACGTGAACCGAGATCAGAACCAACATATGAACTCGATTAAGCAGAACTTAGTTTTATTGAACTCAGTTCTGAATGCGAACGGTGAAATTGGCCCTAAGATGCGGTAAGCCGATTCTTGTCTTAGACTGATCTAAGCCCGTCTTACATGAATATCTCTGAATGTCAGCCTAGGCTGATATTCAGAAACGAGACTCGGCATGAACTTATGCTTCCGTATGTCAAAATCGAGTGCTTACGTTCAAATTTGTATTCAGAGATGTTCGGAACACTGCTTAAACTTCGCGTAAACTATGCTAAGCCTAAGTAGTCAATATCGGTTACTTTAGCTGTCTAAGCAGTGGATCTAGCGCCACCCGGCGGACAAAGCTGTAGTTATTTTTGGTAGTTTGATATATTTTTATTTACTTAGATTTATTAAATAGCTGTTTCATATCATTTTATATTGTTTTTTATAGAATAGATAATATGCCGATGTAAGTAAATATTGTTTGTCAATGAAAACTTTTTATCTTACCATATAACTTTACATTAAATGTGTATGTGGTGCTTTTATTGTGAAACCACATCTACTTAAAAATATTATCATTATTATAAAAAAGATATTTCTTGGCGAAAATAATAGATGTTAGCGCTGTTTACTATGACAATGTTGCAACAAAAACAATTTCTATCTCAGATATTGTTGTTTCGCTCACTCTTATGACATTACATGTATTGCTATCCTTTATTTATAACAGAGCGTAGGCTAAGTTAAGACGGACGAAGTTTGAGACGTACTATGTTTCTGAATACCACTTCTTAAGATGCGGTAAGCCGATTCTTGTCTTAGACTGATCAAAGCCCGTCTTACATGAATATCTCTGAATGTCAGCCAAATGATCAGTTGATCGTACTCAGTTTTGCCTACACGCGTACGATTTAACTGATCAGTTCTGAGTCTTGCCTACAATAGTACGTCACAATTTCTTTTCGCGGTTTGTGTAAAGTTTGGTGAAAGCAACATTTTATTAATTTGGATTTATTTTTTTATTGTAGGTAGGTACCTCACAGGACCTTTTTAATGTCATCAAAACCAGCCAGATACAAATAGTATGTTATAGATAAAATATTACAAGTTCGGTTTAAACATAAGTTTATACGACTTTTTCTCCAAGGATCAATAAAATTGAAGTAAAAATTCTCAAGTTTTAAAAATGTAAAATGAAATAATTAGTTATTTTTAATCAAATTTAATAAAATTTAAAGTTAGGTTATATAAAAAATAATACTTGTAATTCGAGTTAAAATTAGGCTGTAATCTTTTTCTGTCGCTCATCTGAAATAGAAAATTTATTACAAAGGAAAAATATTAGCGTTTCTGGGGTCGGCTTCACTTTGCCATCGGCGATAAGTCGGCGCAGATTGCGTATGCGTTGCTTGTGTGGATATTCTCCTCCAGAGTGCGATTGCGGCTGAAACAAAAACAGTGCCACTGGAATCTGCTACGTCCAGTAAAAATAAGCTCTCGGTACACAAAGTTCCTTTACCTATAACTTTTATTATCATTAAAACGCAATTGATTCTGATATATATATTACTAGCTTCCCGCCAGCGGCTTCGCCCGCGTGGTCTTATAATTTTTTCCCCCGTTTTTGCATCATTTTTCATTACTACTCCGCTCCTATTAGTCGTAGCGTGATGATATATCGTAGCGTGATGATATATAGCCTATGTTACTCGGGGATAATGTAGCTTTCCAAAGGTGAAAGAATTTTGAAAGAAGTGAAGAATTTTTGAAATCGGTCCAGTAGTTTCGGAGCCTATTCATTACAAACAAACAAACAAACAAACAAACAAATCTTTCCTCTTTATAATATTAGTATAGATAAATAATTATCTGCGTTAAAAACTGTACTAACAAAAAATCTAATAAATTAAACAATATAACCCAACTACGTTAAAAACTGTAGGTACCTAACTACCTACTAACAAAAAATCTATAAACAAGGTCTCTGAATCTGTGATATTGGAAAATGTATTGCAGGCGTTCGTTTATGATAAGCCATGCTGAATTATACACAAAACTGTTTGTTTGCTTGTCTCGCCTGCAATACATTTTCTAATTATATCCATATAAAATCCATCGAGCCGTTCAAGCTGCAGAGCGTGCCGAATAATTATACATACATTCTCTCGAAAACCATAGCCCTGCTTCTGGCGCAGTCGGGTAAAAATACAAATATTTTCTCGTTATAATATTACTAGCTTCCCGCCAGCGGCTTCGCCCGCGTGGTCTTATAATTTTTTCCCCGTTTTTGCTACATTTTTCATTACTACTCCGCTCCTATTAGTCGTAGCGTGATGATATATAGCCTATGTTACTCGGGGATAATGTAGCTTTCCAAAGGTGAAAGAATTTTTGAAATCGGTCCAGTAGTTTCGGAGCCTATTCATTACAAACAAACAAACAAACAAACAAACAAACAAACAAACAAATCTTTCCTCTTTATAATATTAGTATAGATTATTATTATTATTATTATTATTCTCTTTATTTATTTTCATACACATTATTTGTATTTTTAAATATTTTTATAAAAAGCAGAAAATATAAAAACATTTAAAAATATAAAAAATAGTAGCCCACCGGCATCGGGAACAGAGTCCAAGCTACCGGTGGTCAGGGCTCCAGGGAAAGGAACCTCCTAACAATACGTGCCGTATCTAGGAGTACCGCTTTCTGTATCAAGCCCTTGATCCAGCCACTCAACGAGAGCCTCCTTAGATGTTGGTCGAGACTCTTGGCTATTAAGCCATTGGCAGACACAACGATCGGTACAATGATCGCCGAACTCACCTCCCACATGTCGACAACCTCACGTGCCAAATCAAGATACTTTATTTGTTTATCTTTCTCGGCTTTCATGAGGTTCTCATCATGCGGGACGGTGATATCGACAATCATTGCACTACGCTCTAATCGGTCTATCACCACAATATCAGGCTTATTGGCAACAATAGTAATTATTATTATTATTATTATTATAGTATAGATTAGTACCTACCTATAGACCAGCGACCCGCCCTGGTTTCCCTCTGGGTGCTAATATACCCTATGTATGTTACTGCACTCGGGAATAAAGTAGCATTATGATGGTGCAAGAATTTGTTAAAACTGTCCAGTATTTTTTGTGTTTATACGTTACAAACGTTACAAACATACAAATCTAGTGTTTAAATTAGTGTAGATATAGCTCTAAGTACCTTCATAGGGGATCGGAAAAAAATTCAAAAAGTTTTTGAAATGAATGACTGAACGACGTAAACAAAAAACCAAAATAAAATTAATCGAGTGCATTTTGTAAGTTTTCGTGCAATTTGGTCGATATGGGAAAGAAAAATATGGCGTAGGTGTGTCGTACGCGTACCTCAATGTACGAATACATCTGTAACTACTCCAAGTTATTATTTATTGATGTAACACGAAAAGGTAAAAATTTAAGAAATGTCCAGAAGAAACAACAAACTACCACTTGCGATAATTTTTAAATTGACTGTGTATTTCAATCTACCAATTTATCCTGTTTTAAAAGCAATTTTAGTCGTAGAAGAATCATATAGGTACGGTGTGATTACATTGCTCTTACCCACAAATGACGTCACGCACTGTGATTGCCGTTTCGTTTGGCATGAGGAACAGATTATAAATATCAATTTCTTGATTTAAAATTATAAATCATTATCTATTTTACGTAAATAAAAGTTGAAAAATGTTTAACTGTAAAAAGAGAAAAGTTTTGTATGTTTGTAATGAGTAAACTCAAAAACTGCTGGACCGATTTCAAAAATTCTTACACCATTAGAAAGCTAAGTACCTACATCTTTCCCGAGTAACATAGACCGACAGGCCGTAACAATTACAAGACCACACGGGCGAAGCCGTTAGCGGAAAACATAAAAGCGGCAACCCTGCGCTCCTGCTTCCGCTGCGCATGCTGTGCGCACAGCATGCGCAGAGGAAGATGCACGCAGCTAAAATGCGCCGCGTTCATTGCAGAGCAGTTTTGAATCATGCTGAAATGCCTGTTGGTGGTAGTTAAATACCTCGTCCGACTCCTTGTGGTCCGGTGGGGGTATGCCAATGATTGAGCTATCCCACATAACAGGATGCCATGGGCGACGCACCGGCCGCTCTGGTGGCAACAACGGTTGCGGCGGTCTAAGCGGCAGCGAATTTACGTCCACGTATTCTTCTTCATCATATTCTAGCGCACTCATCGTCTTGTCTCGTAATTAAGCTCTGCAAAATTAAAATTTACTTAACAATTTTTTATCTGTACTTACTTAAAACATCACTACCTACTTACTGTGCTACCTGTGTAGGTACTGTTTCAAAAACCTAACATCATGCCTATCCGTGTGGTTCAGTGGTCTTGTCAACTTAGGTTTGAATAATTATCACCAACGAGGAATAGATTTGGTTCGTATTTTGATGAACGATTGGCCTAACATTGATAGAATTTAAATGCAAAACTATTAATAGAGTGTACGCAATAGCCTTTGTACCTACTTATGTACATACGTCTGTGACGTTTGATGTAGGTATAAATACGATAAAAATAAGTTTCGCAGCCAGCAGCCCAGCACTGCGCGAGCCTCTGCTCTGATGAGAATCGCTGCGCAATAATATAACCCCGTTATTTATTCAATTGACTTCTTGGCACAGCGACAATATTTTTTTTTCGACATCGGTATCCGGCTTCATCGTTTTTATAGGTATATATCGCCATCAATAAAATAAAGTTAGTAAAGAACGCACTATGAAAATTATAATAATACCACAGAATAGGTAATAGTCCTACCTACGAATATAGATACGTAGATATAGTACCTACATACTGATAATACTACTAAAGAAAACCTTACAATCCTCCTAAAAACATTTAGATAAACTAATTCATATTCTTTAAATGTAGATATTTATTAAATTTTTGGGCAGCTCTATTTTTAGTTTAAACCTATCTAAAATTTAGTTTAATGTACCTATAATAAGATCAGTAAGTTTCACACACCTATGTAGGTATAAGTAGGTACCGAATAGAAAATTACTTACCCTCACAAACTTATATAAAAATTAAACTCTATAAAAACTAGCGTGCAGTCTACTAGAGTAATCACATCACAAAACGAACAAGAACTATCACTATATTATTTGCTTCAGATCATAAACGACTTACTATTTACATTGAGAACAAAACAACTGTACTGCTGTATGTCCAGATTACGACTAAAGTTAATTACTTTCTTCCGAAGTCTGGTTGCCTGCTTGTGCTTATACGAGACTGTTCCTTAGTGACGTTCGTACTACATATCTTGGACAATTACCAGTAAAAATAGAAACATTAAAAACAGTATTGACATCTAGGACGCTGACCGAATATCATGCCAACAATTGTGGCCTGACAATACAGTTTTCGATCTAGGATAAACAGAACCGGCCGCTTTGAAACAAACGCGCATACCTACCTACCCATAAATAATAGTAAATATTATATGGAGTGTGGTCGGCAGCGGAATTTTGTCAGGCTTATGGCTATCTAATAGACGCAGTGGCGTAACTAGGGTGGGGCAGGCACGGCACGTGCCCTGGGCGCCAATCGAAGGGGGGCGCAAAATCATTAAATTTTGTAAATCAAAGCTATAACCATTTTATACTGTTATAATTATTAACTTCGCAATTTCATACCGTCTTGCCCGGATCTCATACACTATACATACTTAATACACTCAAACTCTACACGACCATAGTTCGTTGTTTGCCTTATAGGTACCTATTATATTAACTTGCGATTTTTTTTCTAGCCCTATGGTTCTGTATGATTATTTGGATTAATTGTAATTACCCTTCTAATCTAACCTGTCAGAGGTAGGTGGCCCCAATTTTCGAGCTTGCTTCGCTCGCTCTTACATAAGACAACTGAAAGTAGTCACAAACTAATTATAATTACCCTTCTAATCTAACCTGTCAGAGGTAGGTGGCCCCAATTTTCGAGCTTGCTTCGCTCGCTCTTACATAAGACAACTGAAAGTAGTCACAAACTAATTATAATTACCCTTCTAACCTAACCAGTCCGAGGTGAGTGGCCCCAATTTTCGAGCTCGCTTCGCTCGCTCTTACTGAGACAACTGGAGGTCGTAACAAACTAATTGTAATTATCCTTGTAACCTAACCTTTCCCAGGTGTGATGCCCAAATTTTGGAGCTCGCCTCGCTCGCTGTGTCATAACGCAACTCGTATAACTTACTATCGTAGTAGTAAGAAAAGAGATCCAATTAATTTAATTTATCAAGTTAATTTACTAAGGAGCGCAAATTTGATGCGTGCCCTAGGCGCCATTTTCTATCGGTACGCGCCCGCGCCCCTGTATAGACGAATTGCCCCTTATTACTTTAAACCTAAGTCGGCGAACTGTCTATACCTAATATATTTCTGCATAGCCCGCCGATAATACCTATTATTAATCGTATGATTGATTGGTATGTGATGTCTTTTGTTTTAGTAAGCATTGGAAAGTGGATAGGTAATCGCCATGTTTGTGGTTTGTTCCTAATACCATAATGTAACAACACTGTGCTACATCCCTACATACTCTCATCAGACGAACCATGCCATTCACAACACGACTGTATCCCCGAAGGGTTAAGCAAATATGTGCCCATGTACACTTACAGGTCCCAAGTAAGCACGTAATAGGGCCTATTACCAGTGAACCTACGTACCCTAGCAAGAAACTGTATCCTAGAGTGATATGAGTAGAACGTATAATTAGTGCGTAATATAAATATGCTATAAATGTACGCCACATAAAAAAAAAATGCACTTTCCTGTTTTTTTCTCGAAATATTTAAACGAATGATCGGAAAGAGAAATACTTATTGAGTATAGGCAGAGAGCTAATATTTAATTATGCATAGGTACCTAAATGTGCGCCAAAAATATTATTTGTACGTCTTCAGGTTTTCTAGAGATTTCTTGCTGGAGTAACATTTTGCGAAATCGTGTATCTCTAAAACTACGGTATGTGCGCCTGTAGAATAAACAAACACTAGTGGTAGCTCTTTATTTCATTTATTGGTGCGTATTTGTGACAGAATTAGATTAATGAAAATATTTATATTTTTCAAGTAGGTAATAGCGCTCTTTTAACTAGAAAAAACATCGCATCGCCTAAATGAGAAAACGTATAACTCGTATAAGCTAGCTGAAAACTGTATTCGGTCCTTCTTGACGCTTATAATGACCATGAGAAGTTTTAGAAGTGTAGGTACATGCATGCGTTACCTATTGAATTTAAATATTGCTAAAGCTCAAAACAATGGTGTCACAACTGACTGCAAATTATAAGTAACCGGCTCAACTCAACCCAAGATGTGTAAACAAAAAATTTGTGCGTTTAGTCAAGAATACATATTATTAAATACATAGTCCGCGCGGAACTAGTTGGCCGCGTCTATAATACAATAATCATCGAACGGGGGTGGGGCGGCGGGTTACCTACTGCGAACGAAAACAAGCGCCCCCACTGCTCCGTCCCACCGCGCGCAGGC
Organism: Acronicta psi; assembly: GCA_946251955.1. Classification (NCBI taxonomy): domain Eukaryota; kingdom Metazoa; phylum Arthropoda; class Insecta; order Lepidoptera; family Noctuidae; genus Acronicta; species Acronicta psi. The sequence goes on along the minus strand of OX276472.1, from coordinate 7,722,901 downwards.
ATTATTTATGCTATCTTCTTCATTCCAAATTTCGTAATACATTCATAATTTTGTGTTTGTGTGTGTGTGTGTGTGTGTGTGTAATGAGTACGTACTTAAACTACTGAACCGATTTCAGAAATTCTTTCGCCATTGGAAAGCTACGTCTTTTCCGAGTAAATAGGCAATATTTAGACCGAGAAGGAGCTGCTGGCGGAAAGCTTGTACCCAATATTTCTCTTTCCGTTAATTCTGCTTCTGCTATGGATACGTTTCTCTAGCAGGAATTGTTTTTTTATTCTTTTCCGAAATGGAAAGGCACACATTTTTTTATGTTCCGTACATTTACGTATAACAGATTACGAACTAATTATAGGTTCCACTCATATCACTCTAGGAGACACTTTCTTGCTTGGGTATCGTAGGTATACCTATTAGTCCTATTTATTACCATGCTATAATGGAAATGAAGCAGTTATAGCCAAACAGGATTGTGACTGTGAGACTATAGTTACTGCACTAACTATACTTATCAGTTGATCAGTATCCCTAGCATAACATCTGCGGATAAAACTTTTCGCATTTCTCTAACATTTAAAATTTAATTTATCGACGGAATCGTCGGAAAAAGTCGACAAAGCTTTTTTGATATATTAAACCTTAATTGTAAATTTATTTATCCTATTTATTTATTTCTTAATTTCATTATGTGGTTAACCACAATAAAAAGGTAACAATTTTAATTATACAATAAAGCTAATTATTTTTGAAAATAATAAAAATACCAGGTTGGTAACAATAACATCAAATTTAATAATTTCATAACATCTATAACTAGTTAACAACGTAACATAAGTACTTCAGATAAAATGAACAGTCATTGTACAATGTTCGTCAATACATCAAACGTATTGTTGTATTACTCTACTACGCCTTACTGCACATTTCTACTACATTCATAATTATATAATATGATAGCCAACAAAAACACTATCAATAATTTTATTTATTTGTTCGGTTTGGCTGCGGATATATTTTGTTTTTCATATCTGATTGAGTCAGTCGGTGAAATCTCATTTTACTATTATGCAACGAATACCCGTTACCTTTTGTTCAGATCTATCTAAGGCGTTGTACAACCGACACGCTCTACTAATACTGAATTTGTTGGCTAACAAATCAGGCCTTAGATATCTTTTACGCGCCCGCAACGGTTTCATCAAACGAAACTTCGTGCTCCGACCTTGACAGCATGTATTCTGGCAGTGTGACACCTAACGATGGGCTGTATCTGGGCATCGTCTCAGCCCAAAAAGCTCCTCTTGAATCGCTTCCCGCAAATTCTTCTGGTTGAGCTATATTTGTTTCATCTATAATCTTAGCATTTTGTTCGACTTCTGCCTCCACGCTTCTCTTGATTTTGCGTGTATTAGCAGCAACAGGTGCAGGTTTCACAGCACTGGCTATGGGGTTAGTAGCAGCTGCAGTGACGGTTTGCGGCGTCTTCTTACGCTTTAATTTTTTTCCGTAATTAGTACTATCGACCACATATGCTGCAGATTTTTGGGCTGGAGGCGCACTAGTGGATACAGTTTTACTTTCAGCACCCTCGTTTCCTTGGTCAAGAGTAGGAGGTTTAGATGTAAATTCTTTGAGTTCTTGATAAGCTAAATGGCTACGTTTAGGAGCAGACTCTGACACAAACATACATTCTTCATTTTTCAAGCCATTTTTGTCGATACATTGATAACATGTCATGCCATTTTTCTGCACTTTTTTACATGACGACCTGTCTTTTTTTTTAAATTCCGCTAAAACATGTTCCACGTCTTTTTTGGGTTCATTGTCCGTATAAAAACCGGGTAGCGCTTTCTTATAATCATAAGGCTTGGCTGCAGAGCTGTCTCTCTCTTCCTCTGAGCTTTGTTTGTCATCTGCCGCCCGCAAAGCCTCGCTTGGACTGGGTTTGGAATTATGTATGTAGTAGGCCTTGTACTTTTCTCCGGAATCATCATTCTTATTTGGCTCGGGGGCTGATAACTTCGCGTACTTTTGTTCACTACTGTCACCAGCCTGGGTATATTTTTCTGATTTCTGTGCTGGTTCAGCTTGTTGGGGTGCATCAGCATCATCAGGCTCATCATTGCTATCAAATTTTCTTTCCTTTGAGTAAGCATATTTGTTGTTTTTGGGCTCTGCGACATACGAGCACGATTCAAAATTTCCTCCAGTCTTAGGATCTTTACAGGTTGTGCAGGTCATGCCATCTTTTTTAACTTCTTTACAGTTTCCAGGGTTCTGCTTAATTTCTGAAGCCTGTTTCTCGGATAATTCCTTAATTCTTTCATATTCTTTATGGTCATAGCCCGAATCATAACTGTAAGGATATTCATACTCTTTGTTGGGATCCTTCTGTTCTTTATAAGCGCTGCTGTACAGTTCGCTGTCAAACGCCTTGGGCTTAGAAATATATTCGACGTTATAGTTATAAGGATCATCGTCCGCATCACTGCTTTTCTTCAAATTTTCCCTTTGCCTTCCGCTAGTGTATCGTCGGATACGGGCTGGTCCTGGAATATAAGCATTTGGCTTGTAGTTCTGTTCAATATCAGTATTTTCATTTAGTTCTTCCTTGCGGTAATTTAATGGATGGGCTACTTCAAGATTTGTTTGTGCAGGTTTAAAATAAGCAGCCACACTAGGATTTTTTTTCAAAGCAGCTAATATTTCTTCGCCTTGTGCGTCCTCTTCGGGTTTGTACACTTTATAATCAGCGTCATGTACGGTACGAATATCATATCTTAAGGGGCCAAGTTGTTGCCCAATAGGTATTGCTTGAAGCTGACTTTGTTTTTGTCTGGATTGCGCAACTAATTTAGCAGATTTCCCCGGTGGTAAAAAGCTTTGACTTGCAATTGGGTTAAAACCGAACTGTTCGGCAGAAAATGCATTTTCTATCGGTGCTATACGAGTTTGCAAGGAATCGATGGAACTACTAACGACTGTATCGAACAATTGGGGATATTGGCTTTTATCTACTTTAAGTACGGCTGCCGCAATAGGATTTGAAGCCAGCGAAGTAACGCCTGAAAAGACGATAACTATGATAAAACAATATACATAATTATAATATATAATATATAGTAGCGTGCGAGCTTAAGCAGTCAGTGGTGTGTGTTTATTATACTAATTACTTACCAGAATCACCTGAATCGAACAAAGGCCCAAAGTCCAATGGTTGCACATATCCATTGTGTTCTTCACTGGAAACCACTCCTTCACATACCGCCCAGACTAATAACTGTAAAAATTATAAAGTGTAAAAAATATGACTTCCGTTAAAGATCAAACAAAAATATAAACAATGATATCGTACCAAACATCCGAGTTTGGACATTTTGATAATGGGTATACACCCAAATAAAACTTTTAAACGAAAATTGCTTTTCAGTGAGTCGAGTTGTATTCTTCGTTTGTGTTGGAATGAAAGTAACTTTACATTATTGAAATGACAAGGTTTTATAGGCGTCAATATTGCGAAGGTGAAAGATCGGCGCAACAGAGCGCGCACCACTCAAGCGTGTCTTGCCGGACAATGTCCGCTTACTCCATCCGGCGATCGACTGTTGGGGTCACTCTCTGCAGCAATGACCAGTGACCTGCTACGACTGTAGCTGGCTGTGTTCTATCTATCTGCTACCGGTGCATCTCAACTAGCTACGACACTAGATTTGTTTTCACAAATAAGTACCATTCTCTTATTCGTAAATCATAACAGCCACGGTTAACTTTGATGAATTGTTGAAAGCTGTTGTGTATGATTAATTTTCAGATTTCAGCGACAAACACGTAACAAACGTTAGACACAGCAGTGTAATAACCACACAATCGCACAACTTTGTTAGTGTTAAAAATAAAAAGAAAGCGTTTTGATACAACATTAGAGTTATGCATTTTTAAATATTTTTATTTGAATCCACAGCCACCGATAGAGCTCGAATTTTAATTATGTATATGATGACACTATTACGAGAATTAGCATACAAGCAAAATGAAAATCCAACTTAGAGGTAAAAAAATAAAAGACACTATTCGATTATATTTGTATTCGGAGTGAACATAATAATTATATTTAATACCCCTAAAATAATATTTTTGTATTATTACTTACTTTATGTATGTTTCTCAAAAGTCATTAAAAATTTAGAATAACAATGGTTTACATCACCTTATATTATACAGACAGAGATATAATTATATAAAAAGATTATAGGTATACAATAACAAGTGGTAGTAACTATTTGCTTTAAAATCGTTTTCATAGTAGGTCTTGTCTAATATAGTAAGTTTTGGAATTATTTAAGTATGTAGCTTTAAAGGCCGATGCCGCCGATTTATATTATACTAGTTGACCCAGCAAACGTTGTTTTGCCATATAGGGGTGGACTACCCCTAACATTTAGGGGTATGAAAAATAGATGTTGGCCGATTCTCAGACCTACCCGATATGCACACAAAATTTCATACAAATCGGTCCAGCCGTTTCGGAGAAGTATGGCAACTAAAACTGTGACACGAGAATTTTATATATTAGATGTACTATGTATAATGTAAGCTTTCTAATTCAAAATTACTCATATTATGACTAAACCTATAGGTACCTACGTTCTCAAATTTAGTAGGGTAATTTTGGCTGGCTAAATAAGCGTTTAAAACTAATAAAAAAATTACAACACAGCTACCACTATTGTCCGATATTACTGTAATGCTAGATAAATAGAAAATGTATTTAGTGCAAATCTTTCGAAATGGCATGTAGTCGCCGAACTAATTTCTCTTTAGTTCAACCAGAGCAAAAAAAAAACCGTTGCCATGCGGTAAAAAAAACTATAACTTAAACAAATTACATTCGCCGCGACTACAAACCTTACAATAACACTATCAGCGAGGGTTCCTCTGAATATCCGCTAATCACCGAATAAATTCAAAATATTCATGAAATTTTCTGCGAGGTCATTTAACGGGAACCTACTGGGAGATGGTGAACCAGGCCCTAAACTTTATTTTTACAATCATATACGACGCCGAAAGAGACTTCACACATTTTTCACGCCTTCTTCTAATTTTTGAAGCAAAAGACGAATAGTCGGATTTGTTTCTGATTGAAGTGCTGATAAAATTGCTTTCTGTAACAAAAAATACTGTATCAGGTGCAAGGGTAAAACTATTGTTGTGACTTAATTACTTACACACATTTGGACCGCAGGGACTTAGAAATAGTAATGGAAACGATTAGCAGAAGTTATAGATAGAGTAACGGGGTACAGAAAACATCTAATCTAAGACCGAATTTATGGTTTCTGTTACTGTTGAAATAAAAATTAAAAGTTATATAGTTATTTTCTTAGCAGCCAAAATTATTTGAAATACTTACGCCAAGTCTGTTGTTTGATTCTTGTGTTTTCTGCGACAACATCCACAGGTTAGCCGCTAGGCTCAACATGGGACGCTCTGCAAGCTCGCCGCGCCGTACGACTCGCCAGAATAACTCCAGCGCCAGATTGTACTGTTTATTGGTCTCCTTGTTGTCACCAAGAGCCTTTAGCACAACTAACAATTCTTGGCAGATGTTCGTTGCATATTTGTTGAGGACATCTATGAATTCCGAGTCGCATCCGTAAAGTTCGTCGTTTGATAGCACTGAAATAAGTCATCATTTAAAGAAAACATCTTTAGCATTTTAGCCATCCACTTGCTCAGTAACTAAGCATGTTTTAATTAAATTCTACACTTAGCATGTCATGGGACATCTTGTCTACACTTTTACACACAGCGTTGGCAAGTAAATTTGTCACAAGGAACACATCCAATATCGGACACGTAATATCGAGTCAATGTTTGATGCATTTAAGTAACGACCTCTTAATATCAATGACTCGAATTACTAGTACCTAAGTAACCTGTATACATCCCAATTCGAATGTAGTGTACAGGGTTACTTGTAATTCGACGTATACCTTGAAGGACATCATAGCAAAATTAAAATGCAACAAATTAAGCCACCAAATGTTCTAACGAATTTCAGTAGTTTTTGAGTTATTTAGTTTTTATTTAGTACTTTGATGAAAAACCCCAGAATTAATCATTTGAAGTCAATTAAAAAATATTTACGGCGCGACTGTACTGAAATTTAAGTCATTATCAGAGTTGATATCTTAGCAGATCTTTGTTAATAATTCAAAGTTTAAAAATGACTAAAACTTTGGCGAAAATCATTAATGAACACTTAACGGTTTTGTAATGTTTACCATTAATAAATAATAGATAAATATCCTGGGACATTTTACACGGCACCATCTAGTCCCAAACTAAGCAGAGCTTGTACTATGGGTACTAGACAATGGATATAATACTTATATACTTTTTTTTTCTAAATACGTACTTATAATATATACGAAACACCGTTAGGGAAATAGCCAGATAACAAAACACGAGCTTCGACGTAGAGTTAAAACGAACTAGGGAACCCAGCAAGATTTGTGATCGTTTAAGCTTTGTGAAAATTCAAGCGCAGGTAAAACTACCAATAATACGAATACGAAATAGTAGGTTAACCGTCTCGCAATGTAACCTGCTCCCCATAAAACTTTTCTCTTCCCTGTCATACATGCAAAAGTATCTACAAACTATAAACTATCATACCTTTTTGGATAGCTGATGAAACAAGGATATCTTCCTAGTACTTTGTACATCAGGTGTAGTATTGGATTTTTGCACTAGCCAAGATTTTTTATGAAGTAATGCCAAAAGTTACAAAACTGTTAGATATTTGATTGGTGATTTTAGCCAAAGTTTTTCAAAGTCATTTTTTAACTTTTAATTATTAACAAATATTTGCAAAGGCATCAACTATTATAATTACTTAAAGTTCAGTATAGTTGCACCGTAAATAATTTTTAAATTGGCTTCAAAAGATTAATTCTGGAGATTTTCATAAAAGTACAAAAAATCTAACTAACTCACAAACTACAGAATTTCGCTAGAACATTTGGTGACTTAGTCTGTTGCATTTTAACTTTGCTATGATGTCATTCAAGGTATACGTCGAATTACAAGTAAACCTGTACACTACATAGCAGCAAATATGATTTTGATCTACTTAATTAAACTTTAACATTGACAAGCAACGCAAAGCATACCGGTTTAGGAGTCACATCCGGTAATCGCACAATCCTGTATCACATCCCAGTGAAGACTTGATCCCTATAGTACTTTTTTTTTATACCACTAAGGCAAACAAGCATACGGCCCGCCTGATGGTAAGCGGTTACCGTAGCCTATGGACGCTTACAACACCAGGGGTTTCACTCGCGCGTTGCCGACCCTAAAAACGACTCTTAGAGGTTTATGGACGATTCACTGCGCCGATAGTTTGAGGGAATATTCCTCTTACTGCCAGCGCAGCGCATACTCAAAAGGAGCTCTGGCGACCTTACTCACTGCAGGAACACAACACACAATAAAGTGTGTTATTTGGCTGCAGTTTTCTGTAAGGTGGAGGTACTTCCCCAGATGGGCTGCTCCAGATTTGAGCCATAAATGGCTGTGCCCTAACTCTCTTGTACTTACCTTTTATTTGAAGAATGTCCTTGGTTTTTCTTCTCATTTTCATCATATTTATGTATGTACTTTTTGGAACTGTGCACCTACATTTCTAGCCCCTGAACTTTATCGCTATAACATAAACCAAATAAAAGGTTTATATACATCCATACCTGTTTCTAAATGATAAATGTAACTATCCTGTGTCATTTCGCAGAGCAAGTCTAAGGTGCGAAGCAATGTAGTGTAATATAAGGGTTCGGTTTTCTTCCAGTGTATCCTCTCTATCGTCTTTATAAATCCGCTCAGTATATACGCTTTACAGTTGCTGTCCACATTGTCCTACAATTTAATTGTTATTTACATAATTATTATATGAAGCAGTATACAGTTCAATAGTCCAAAATTTTAAATTAAAAAGTAATTATTTTAAGTGATTATTTATCTTTTTGAACTATCCAACTAAATACATACCTATTACTATTAATTGGTCGGCTATGTTATACTACTTTTTACGGATTTTATCGCGTTATATTGATATTATTTTAATCCCGACATTTCGGACCCTTTACAGCGTCCATGGTCACGGGTGATTAAGGTGGTAGGCGTCTTGACGTTTCAATTACTAACAGCTACCCTACATTTTTGTTAATTGTTGGCAATCCGATTCACGCAGAACGAGCTCACCGTATCCTTCGGTCTTGCAGTTTTAGGCTTGGATTTAGATTTAATTGAATCTATAATAGGGTTCCAAGCAGGTGGTAAGACCCAGCCATCTTCTCTATTGAAATTTGGATGTTTTTTAATTTCAATGGCCTCACGAATCATCCTGGGTAGGAATCGGTTTTCTTGTCCTTGGCCTTGTCAAGGGTGTGTTCACAAATTGCAGACTTTCCAGAACGGCGGTGTTTGACATCAGCGATGTGTTCTTTTACGCGGGTCCCTATGCTTCGTTTAGTTTGGCCTATGTAAGAGAGACCAATCACAATCAAGCTTGTATACTCCCGCATCTTGTAGAGGTATGTGACACTTTACAGGTGGTAAAAACTGACTGATCTTCTTCAGCGGCTTGAAGTAAGTTTTAATTGAAGCACGCTTCAAGATGTAGCCAATCTTGTCAGTGACCCCTCTCACATATGGTAGTACTGCAGGTAAGCGCTCGACTGTGGCACGTTTCACGCGGTTTCACCGTAAAAAGTAGTTTTATTTCAATGTATAGTATTCGCGTAAGTGTCAGAAATCAGTATGTTATACTAGTTATACATAATTTTCATTAAAATATGCAGAATGTGTGGGCATCAAATATAAACAAAACCTCTTTGATGCTATTATTCTGCATATTAATTCAATGCAACTTAAACGTTAGTTAATATTATGCCAACCTGGTTCCATAAAACAAGTCTCGTTACATTATTTTAATTATTAGCTCTTAGAGTCTAGTCTCATAGAACAATTTCTAAGTCTGGCTACTTGCATAATATCTACATGGGATAAAGAAAACAGTAAGTGTCAAAAGGGTGACTTACAGGTAATAATAATAACGTGGACAGGAACTCGCTCAAGATACCTCCAACTTTTACATGTGTGGACTTCTTTTGTCCGTCTTCTAATATATAATCTGGTATATCAGGTATCAACCCGATGAGAGCTTTGAAGTTGGCCTCAGCTACAACAAGGAAATATTAACACAACCTCCAACTGGAAAAGTTTATCTTTTAATACCCACTAAAAGCGCAGAATGGAGAAATGTCATATGCTGTAGCTAGCTACAGCATATGAGAAGGCACAGCATATGGCGTCCGAACCGCTGAACTGATTTAAATAAAATTTGCCAAGGAAACATAATAGGTAGATCCTAAGCAAAGATATAGTCTTATATCCTTCCTCCAGATCCTACATATTATGTTTCCTTCCTTACAAGGTAATAAGAAATAATAAATACCTAGTGCTTTTGGAACGATCGAGACCGCGGGCAACAGCTAGATAAAATAATATTAATAATGTTAAAATAATTAATAATTAACATCAAAAACTAACTCGCAACTTGTAAGCCTTACCTTGTCCAATACAGTTGTTCAAAAGCGCGACCTGACCCGATAGAAGATACAGCTGCTCCTTGGTGAGCGTACAGTGTAGCGACGGTACGGTCACGAAGCAGTAGGCGGCACACGCGCGCTGCAACCATTTGCCTCGCGCCGGACTAGCGCGTGCCGCTAGTGCGTTAACAGCCTAAAAACAGTATAACTTATATTACTGCTATGGCACAGTTCCCTTTAGAAAAGCGATTCTACCATTGTAGATGATGTTATCATTCCTGGTAAAGAGTGAGGCAGGAATAATGGAGTAATAGGGTCAGGCCAGCCCTCCCTTCTAACTATTACGATTACTTATACCCGTACTTAAGATAGGGTCTTATGGCCCCCCGCCTGTAGGCGGTTATACGTGGGGATCGTGCGATCCATGGCCCTATATGGGGCGCCGGTGTGAGCGTCTGACCTGATGTTGATGTTAGTCTGAAGTAAATGTAGGTAACAGAAATAGATAGCATTCTGAGGAAGCATAACTTGTCTCAAAAAATGTTTTCGGTAGCGAATAAAACCGCGGGAAATACAGTTCGCGCCATTAAAACGACAGATTACGACTTGAGCTTTCCTTTTTATTTATTACAATCTAATATTTTTCTTTCTCCGATTTTTACGGCCGGGTTAAAGTTAGCTCGTGCCAACTTCAACCCGGACAATAAGTTTGGCGAGAACTGTTCGGCGAGAGCTTCCATGTATTTCTTTAATTTATATAGTTAGTGAAGCAAGGAACATTGTCGCCATAAACTATTTCTGAATTTAAGTAAAGTATGACAAAAAACTGAAAATGTATACTTACATGCACTAATGTAATCAATACAGCATCAAGTTTTATGAATGAAGAGCGACATTCCACGTAGAAGTTTAACTGCCTCTCGAGATCATCTTGATACGTAACAGCCTGTATAAACTTATTGATCAGCTCCCCGCAAATTTTACTTTCATCTTCAACGGTAACAGCACTAAAATATAAATCACCAACTACATCAGATTATTTTTAACTGTTTTATTTAAGTGTGTTTACAATAAGTAAAAAGGCCGTCAGTACCTACATAATTATCTTGCAATGAAAATAAAAAGGGTGCTAATTAAACAGGCTTCTTTTTAATATCATTATACGCCTCTCATTTTCCCAAATAAAAACAAAGAATTAAGTTCTTTGGAATTTTCAAGAAAGGTAAAGAAAATTTTTAATATATGCCCAGAAATGGATACACCAATTATAGACGAGCACAACATTCATACAATAACTTTGAACTAAGTACATGTTATTTACCTGTGTTTAAATCATGTCACGTAATAATTATTATAGGAAGTTACAGAATTAAAATATAAAACGTTATAGGTTTAAACATAGAATAATGTAACATAAAAATTATTACTTAGGTACTTACTTTATAGAATCGTGTAGAATGCAACAGAGCCTCATTAAACTTGAGATGACAATATGATCTTCGATGTGTACGGAATTGTATCTTGAAAAGAATATGGATAGGACAGTCTTAGCCATCATGGTGCGCGCATTTGATGTTTGGACTAACTCCACCAGAGGCATAAACGCATCCTAGGGACAAGACACCTATTAGGTATGTATTATACTTATAACAGTTGTAATAATAGTCTAAATAGTTGTATTTCTTATTATGTTATTCTGAATTCTGTGGTGTCCACTAATTGAGGGAATACACGTAATAGATTGGATTTGTTTTGTATCTTGCAAATTTTTGTGAATACTTGAAATAAATAACCAGTAACCGTGCATAAAAGCTAAGTGCATAGTACGTAGGGTTAGACTTTTCGTAATTTTAGCTGTCCCGCGTCCCGGGACTTTCGGTTCGAGACTCGACGAGACAAGATTGTCGAAATTATGTAATCATGTTTATTTTTTAATTATTGAAGGAACCTTTCTTTTTTGATCCTATTTTTTTTCTCCTTAAGAAACCAGTCTTCATAAAACACAACAAAAAGAAATCAGCCGAATCGGTTCAGTCGTTCTCGAGTTTTGCTAACTTATAACTAGAAAAATACTGGACATTTTCATGATCTTTAAATTGTTTGATTTGTCTCCACCCCGAATAACAGAATAAAACTAATGAGGTGTAACGGGGTTCAAACAAGACACGAGCGAAGCTGTGGGAAAAAGGTAGTCTAATATATAAAACAAAGTCGGGTTTGCTACAACACTTATAACTCGAGAACTGCTGGACCGATTTTCATGACCTTTGATTGGTTGGATTTGTCTCCACCCCGAATAACAGAATAAAACTAATGGGTTGTAACGGTGTTCGAACTTGACGCGAGCGAAGCTGCAGAAAAAATCTAGTGTTCAATAAATGTTTATTTTTACAAAAATAATTGCCTTTTTGTAATACGTTTCACAAGAAATTAACTAAAATTCTACAAATAACAAAAACACAAAAAAAACTTAAAGGACTCGAAATCCCGGGAATTTCTGGGACTTTGATTGTAGGATGTCCTGTGTTCCGGGACTTTGAAATTGTCGGGAATGCCCAAACCCTATTCTTAAAATACGGATCTGGTGGGAGGCGGGATGGCCTCAAATTGCAGCGTAGCGTAGGTTCAGTGTTTAGATAAGTAGTGCAGGCAGAAATATCAACAAGTTGAATGTTCTAATAATGTATTAACGTAATTGTCCTTACCATCAGGAACAGTTCCTCGATGTCCGGAATGGATTTCAGCATTCTCTTGATGACAAGATGAAAATTTCCAGAGAACTCATCAGCAGCCTTGCCGCATTTAATCATGTAACGTATTGTGCCCCGCAGTATCACGTTCACATGTTGAGTCTAAAGATACAGACAAATTCTATGTATTTGATTCAGTTGTATATACCAAGTCTTAAAACCATGCAAACCAAACCTTCGTCTTGTGGTTTGTATAAGGATCATAGTCTCTCCGTTCATATAATAATACTTAATTTTAAGTAGTCAATGAATTATTTAAGAAGCAGTGATGACAACGGAGTGAAATATATCTTTGGATTGGCAGTCCAAGAACTTAAGTATGCACCTTCAATTTTGAAACGCTTTTTTACTTACAATCTTAGAGCTCTTAGATTCTAAATCAAGACCTACGATAGTGCAATCTTAATGGTAATAACACTAGGTCATCACTGTTTCTTTACATATCAATTCCATAGCCCAAGTTGCCCGCTAAAAAGGAATTCAAGTAATCCTATATGATTAGGCACGTGGCTAGATTCAGAAGTGCCTCAAAAAAGGCGCACGGACAAGTGTACACTTTTGTGTACCTACCTACCTACATTAGTATTATACTATCACGCAGTGCCGTAGCTACCAAAGGGGTAGGCGGGGCAGTGAACTATTTAAAGAGTTCATTTTAATACTTAGCTAGGTAGGTTGATGCCCATACGTGCATTTACAAAGGATTAAGCGCAGGTATCAGTAGTACACCTCTGCTTAACCCTATGTGTATTACCAACCGTTCGCCTTTGTATTTGGCATTATTTATCGTATTCATCCAATGCTGAACGTAGCCTAGTGAACGCCACAGAGCTCGATCGCCCGATAGAATTTTATAGAAAAGCATTGTAGTAGTATTGTAGCCTCTAACGCAGCAATTGGCCACTAGGATAATGAGGCAAGGCAATCCTGATGTTTATAATTATGTCATTTTAAAGTTTCCTCGTGTCCGCGCACCTATTTGTGTGGCCTTACTGTAACAGCGCTGAATTCGGTTAGAGATAAATAAACAGAATGAAAGTTCTACCGATAAATGTGTACAAGCAAACTGAAGCCAAGGTTCCAAAACTTGCAAGAAATTATTGGTAGACTTCATCGCGCTTGCTATTTTCCACCAGGTCTGTATCAACGCCTCGGATGTCACCTGGCGATAGCTTTCAGCTTTACACAAATGTTCGCCCAAAGTAGCCAAAACTTCATTTATCATAACTGTTACAAAAAAACATAATAGGTATTAACTAACAAGCTCCATGTGGGCTTGTGGTTAATAATTAATAAATATCTTTGGATATTTTACACAGCACCATATAGTCCCAAACTAAGCAGAGCTTGTACTATGGGTACTAGACAATGGATATAATATTTTTAACTATATAACACAAACACCGACCGAGACAACCACAAACACTTATTGTCATCACATAAATATTTGTGCTCTGTGGGAATCGAACCCCGTGATGCTCGTGAACCTCATGATCAGCAGCATTCGACCTACTAAACCACAAATGAGATCAAGTAATCGTCAAGTAAATAGGTCATCGTTATATGTATATGTAATAACTGCACTGATAAATCTATCTGCAAGGATACGCAGCTTTTGCCGCGGCCGATCTTTAGATGTGTGACCATACAAGACATCAAAACGTATTTGTGCTTGAGAGCTCGTAAAACATTTGGTCATGGTTGTCAAACGGACAGTCGGACACCTATTACAACCGTTAGCAGAATCCAAAAAACCTGAGCCTACGGTTGCGAAAGTCTGATAGCCCGACCCGTCGCTACGTGTAAATAACTTATATTCCGCCGCATCAGGGGGTCTACTTCCTATATCCCTCAACGAAGTAACGGGCCCGTTCGAAATAGTAGCCCCAGACATACCGATCCGTTAAAACAGGTGTCAGGTTAAATTTTTCAAAAAAATGATCGGGAGTAGGCATAACTGTCGAATTGTGTTGACATTCATTTATACTTCGGACCCAAAACGAATCTTCCGTCCGTAGTTGTTACGGAGTAGGAAACACCCGTAAGCGCCCGAGTAGACCCCCTGGTTAGGCTAGAAAGAAACTGACCCCTTCTAATATGGGGCATTTCACGCGAAGCGGGCAGTGAAAAAAGTGTCAGGTTCTGGATTTTGTTTATATTTGGGGTAATTGAACTATAGGTGGAATGAAAAAATGTACCATATTTTTTTTTTTACTTACCTAGTTGCCATATTATGCGACTTGAAAGAATTGGAAAAAATTGAGGAACGGATTTTAATGCAGTTCTTTATTACAGTATTTTTTTCAATTCTTTCAAGTCGCATAATATGGCAACTAGGTAAGTAAAAAAAAAATATGGTACGGGACAACATATTGCATACCTGTTTAAAATAAAAAGTGATTACCCATTTTATCAGCATAGCTATGCACCATCTCCAAAATTTTAGGTGCTTTTTTAATTACAGTAGGCGAGTCAAACGCAGATATGAGACAGCATAAAAATAGTTCGCTGAAATAAAAGATAACTTATTAATAGATCTTACCTAACTTACCTTACCTTAACCTATGAAATTGCCGTTCTGCAGTACTGGCCATTTCAAATCAAAATCATTTTTGTTTGGCTAAGAATTCTAATTTCAAATTAATTTTATTTTAAAAACATGGAATTCTTTTTCCAAAAGTAGTCATTTGTTTATTGATTAGTGTTACATTTTCATCGCATTTCAATCTTTTTCGTCATCATGGATACGTTAAAAATTCGAGTAATTATGGAATATGAGTACCGTCGTGGCAGCAACGCGGCACAAGCGGCCCGCAACATCAACGACGTTTACGGAGCTAACACTACAAACCAACGCACCCCTGTTATTGGTTTGCTCGCTTCCGTTCTGGGAATTTCGACTTGAAAAATGAACCTCGCGGTCGTCCGAAGACTTTGGTCGACAATGACGAATTAAAGGCGATTGTGGAAGCTGATGATACACAATCGACGGCTGAATTAGCAGCAGCTTTCGACGTTAGCGTCAAAACAATATTGGTCCATTTGCGTCAAATTGGCAAGGTAAAAAAGCTTGACAAATGGGTACCCCACGAACTCAATGATCACCAGCGCGAAGTGCGCGTCGAAACGTGCCTTGCACTGCTCAACAGACACACAAATGAAGGAATTTTGAACCGCATTGTTACCTGCAATGAAAAATGGATTCTGTTTGATAACCGCAAGCGCTCAGCAAGTTGATAGGATCCTGGTTCAGCACCTAAACAATGCCCTAAACGAAAACTTACCACTAGAAAAGTAATGGTCACTGTTTGGTGGTCTAGCGCCGGTGTGATTCATCACAGCTTCTTACCAAACGGGGTGAGCATTACTGCAGATGTGTACTGTGAAGAACTGAACACAATGATGGAGAAGCTGGCACATCTCCAACCAGCATTGGTCAATCGCTCGTCTCCGCTGCTCCTGCACGATAACGCGCGACCTCATACTGCACAGCAGACGGTCTCCAAGTTGCAAGAACTGGGGTTGGAAGTTCTCCGTCATCCGCCCTACTCACCAGACCTTGCGCCTACAGACTACTACTTTTTCCAGAATTTGGATAACTTCTTGGCGGGAAAAAAATTCAATACCCGAGAGGCAGTACAAAATGCCTTTGAAGAATTTGTTGCCTCCCGTCCAGCTGATTTCTTTAAGAAGGGCATCAATAAACTGCCACTGCGTTGGCATTGATTGCATGGGTGATTATTTGGATTAATACAAACAAAAAATACATGAATAAAAATCGTTTAAATTTTTTCATACAAAACGGCAGTTTCATAGGTAAAGACCTAATATTACTATTTTATTTATAAACTAACTTTTTCCCGCAGCTTCGCTCGCGCCAAGTTTGAACCCCATTACACCCCTTTAGTTTTGATGTTTTAATTGTCATTCTGTTATTCGGGGCTGAGACATATCCAACAAATCGAAAACCATGAAAATCGGTTCAACAGTTCTGGAGTTATAAGTGTTGTAACAAACCCGACTTTGTTTTATATAATAGGTCTTTACCTATGAAATTGCCGTTCTGCAGTACTGGCCATTTCAAATCAAAATCATTTTTGTTTGGCTAAGAATTCTAATTTCAAATTAATTTTATTTTAAAAACATGGAATTCTTTTTCCAAAAGTAGTCATTTGTTTATTGATTAGTGTTACATTTTCATCGCATTTCAATCTTTTTCGTCATCATGGATACGTTAAAAATTCGAGTAATTATGGAATATGAGTACCGTCGTGGCAGCAACGCGGCACAAGCGGCACGCAACATCAACGACGTTTACGGAACTAACACTACAAACCAACGCACTACCTGTTATTGGTTTGCTCGCTTCCGTTCTGGAAATTTCGACCTGAAAAATGAATCTCGCGCTCGTCCGAAGACTTTGGTCGACAATGACGATTTAAAGGCGATTGTGGAAGCTGATGATACACAATCGACGGCTGAATTAGCAGCAGCTTTCGACGTTAGCGTCAAAACAATATTGGTCCATTTGCGTCAAATTGGCAAGGTAAAAAAGCTTGACAAATGGGTACCCCACGAACTCAATGATCACCAGCGCGAAGTGCGCGTCGAAACGTGCCTTGCACTGCTCAACAGACACACAAATGAAGGAATTTTGAACCGCATTGTTACCTGCAATGAAAAATGGATTCTGTTTGATAACCGCAAGCGCTCAGCAAGTTGATAGGATCCTGGTTCAGCACCTAAACAATGCCCTAAACGAAAACTTACCACTAGAAAAGTAATGGTCACTGTTTGGTGGTCTAGCGCCGGTGTGATTCATCACAGCTTCTTACCAAACGGGGTGAGCATTACTGCAGATGTGTACTGTGAAGAACTGAACACAATGATGGAGAAGCTGGCACATCTCCAACCAGCATTGGTCAATCGCTCGTCTCCGCTGCTCCTGCACGATAACGCGCGACCTCATACTGCACAGCAGACGGTCTCCAAGTTGCAAGAACTGGGGTTGGAAGTTCTCCGTCATCCGCCCTACTCACCAGACCTTGCGCCTACAGACTACTACTTTTTCCAGAATTTGGATAACTTCTTGGCGGGAAAAAAATTCAATACCCGAGAGGCAGTACAAAATGCCTTTGAAGAATTTGTTGCCTCCCGTCCAGCTGATTTCTTTAAGAAGGGCATCAATAAACTGCCACTGCGTTGGCATTGATTGCATGGGTGATTATTTGGATTAATACAAACAAAAAATACATGAATAAAAATCGTTTAAATTTTTTCATACAAAACGGCAGTTTCATAGGTAAAGACCTAATATTACTATTTTATTTATAAACTAACTTTTTCCCGCAGCTTCGCTCGCGCCAAGTTTGAACCCCATTACACCCCTTTAGTTTTGATGTTTTAATTGTCATTCTGTTATTCGGGGCTGAGACATATCCAACAAATCGAAAACCATGAAAATCGGTTCAACAGTTCTGGAGTTATAAGTGTTGTAACAAACCCGACTTTGTTTTATATAATAGGTCTTTACCTATGAAATTGCCGTTCTGCAGTACTGGCCATTTCAAATCAAAATCATTTTTGTTTGGCTAAGAATTCTAATTTCAAATTAATTTTATTTTAAAAACATGGAATTCTTTTTCCAAAAGTAGTCATTTGTTTATTGATTAGTGTTACATTTTCATCGCATTTCAATCTTTTTCGTCATCATGGATACGTTAAAAATTCGAGTAATTATGGAATATGAGTACCGTCGTGGCAGCAACGCGGCACAAGCGGCACGCAACATCAACGACGTTTACGGAACTAACACTACAAACCAACGCACTACCTGTTATTGGTTTGCTCGCTTCCGTTCTGGAAATTTCGACCTGAAAAATGAATCTCGCGCTCGTCCGAAGACTTTGGTCGACAATGACGATTTAAAGGCGATTGTGGAAGCTGATGATACACAATCGACGGCTGAATTAGCAGCAGCTTTCGACGTTAGCGTCAAAACAATATTGGTCCATTTGCGTCAAATTGGCAAGGTAAAAAAGCTTGACAAATGGGTACCCCACGAACTCAATGATCACCAGCGCGAAGTGCGCGTCGAAACGTGCCTTGCACTGCTCAACAGACACACAAATGAAGGAATTTTGAACCGCATTGTTACCTGCAATGAAAAATAGATTCTGTTTGATAACCGCAAGCGCTCAGCAAGTTGGTTGGATCCTGGTTCAGCACCTAAACAATGCCTTAAACGAAAACTTACCCCTAGAAAAGTAATGGTCACTGTTTGGTGGTCTAGCGCCGGTGTGATTCATCACAGCTTCTTACCAAACGCGGTGAGCATTACTGCAGATGTGTACTGTGAAGAACTGAACACAATGATGGAGAAGCTGGCACATCTCCAACCAGCATTGGTCAATCGCTGGTCTCCGCTGCTCCTGAACGATAACGCGCGACCTCATACTGCACAGCAGACGGTCTCTAAGTTGCAAGAACTGGGGTTGGAAGTTCTCCGTCATCCGCCCTACTCACCAGACCTTGCGCCTACAGACTACTACTTTTTCCAGAATTTGGATAACTTCTTGGCGGGAAAAAATTCAATACCCGAGAGGCAGTACAAAATGCCTTTGAAGAATTTGTTGCCTCCCCATCCAGCTGATTTCTTTAAGAAGAGCATCAATAAACTGCCACTGCGTTGGCTAAGATGCATTGATTGCATGGGTGATTACTTCGATTAATACAAATAAAAAATACATGAAAAAAAATCGTTTAAATTTTTTCATACAAAGCGGCAATTTCATAGGTAAAGACCTAATATTAACAAAGAAGAAGAGTAAAAAAAACGACTAGGTGTAGCATATTTAAATGACAAGGTTTTATAATTCTTCATTATTCAACCATTTCCCAGACCCCAGATGGTATATACATCTTACTTTAAATGTAAAATTTAAATTAAATTACAAAAATATAAAATGTATTTATTATAAGAACACATACTTGTTTTCCATTTGTTCGCATCGCTTTAGAAAATCGTCCAATAGCTCATTTTTACATTTATCAGAGTGAAGTGTTCCAAATAGCAACCAATCAACTGCTGGTACGTATAGATGCAAATACTTATCTTGTGTGAGTAGTTGTGTTTCATATTTCTTACGTAAAGAAGTCAAGAAAATCTGAAATGTTAAAAACTTAAAATACATATTTTAACAAATTAACTTTACAGCCGTCGTTTCCAGCCTTTATTGTATCCATGGTTGGAAGCGAGAGCGTATGGAAATCCGCCGCCTCCTACAACAGGACAGGCCATGAATGCGAAAACGACGGGGAAGCGGGAGAAAGTTATAGTGACTTCCGATTCGGCTACCCGAAGGGACGTGGTGATAATTGTTATCTATACTAATATTATAAAGAGGAAAGATTTGTTTGTTTGTTTGTTTGTTTGTTTGTTTGTTTGTTTGTTTGTTTGTTTGTTTGTTTGTTTGTAATGAATAGGCTCCGAAACTACTGGACCGATTTCAAAAATTCTTTCACCTTTGGAAAGCTACATTATCCCCGAGTAACATAGGCTATATATCATCACGCTACGACTAATAGGAGCGGAGTAGTAATGAAAAATGTAGCAAAAACGGGGAAAAAATTATAAGACCACGCGGGCGAAGCCGCTGGCGGGAAGCTAGTAATCAATAAATAGGTACATGACGAACTCCGCGTAGAAAGGCAGAAATGAAATGTCTGAACTTAAAAAGAAGACTGCCGTCAAGTTATTGTGTTATACTGACCCGGTAGGTGGGCCGATGGAGTGTTAATTTTCGTTAAAACAAGATTAAAACAGTCACTGGTCGCTGAAAACTTGGTCTCTTTTTTACCAAAACACAAGCAACTTGGCTGGGAGACAAAGCCGAGCGAATTAATGTCTTATACCTAAAAACCTTTCAGTAAATCATTCGTTGCAAATTTAATAATAAAAGAAATTGAATAATGAGTCTTCCAGTCCAGGCGCCAGCGGCTTTACGGCTTTTAACACTACCTAAAGCATGGAAGTGAAAATGTATATGCACATATAGTGTCTGCCTGCCCCAATGGAAAACATGTGTGAATCATGTAGATATGTACCAGAAAAATCGGCGTGAAGCTGTGTATGTACCAGAAAAACAGGCGTCAAGCTATGTATGTACCAGAAAAACCGGCGTCAAGTTATGTATGTATGTATTAGAAATGGTGAGTGTGGTCACAGGTCCAATGGCAATGGAATGAATTGCTTCCTCTAATGGTCGGGACCACTTTGAACGGACGGGACATTTGAATTCAAGCAATTTGAGTCGTTACGAGTACAGTTCTCGCCAAACTTATTGTCCGGGTTGAAGTTAGCTCGTGCCAACTTCAACCCGGACAATAAGTTTGGCGAGAACTGTATGTCATATAAAGATTTTCGTGATATAACTTAGGTACATAAACAAACAAAATTAAGCAAATACTAAATAACTATTTCTTAAGAAAAATAAATATTACCTGCTGATATTCTTCAAGAAATTCTTTCAAGTTTTGATAGAAGTATTCCTCACTGTCACTCCCAAACAATTTAGAAGCCGTGTGACACAAATAGACTCTTAAATATGCAGCTACTAGTGGATTTCCTATTCCTCTTATCATGGTAGAAATTCTTGATATTGCTGGTTTTATTTCATCTTTAGAAATAAAAACATAGCATTTTAACAAAGCCATCTCCATGTACAAACGAGGTAATAACTCCCTAATTGAGGCCATTTTATACATCCAGTTTTGACATGTTTCTTTAGCAGACTCTGGAACTGTTCTCGGATCAATATTATGAATGTTTATGAGATAATTTTTACTGTAAAATAAGATCATTATGAAAAAAATATCAAAGCTATACATAATTGCAAAAATATTTTGCGTTTCTTATTATTTCAAATTCACCAAGTACTTACCCAAAACTCTTTTCTTTGAGGCGGTTAAAAACCAAGTTACCAAATGTGTCCAATGTATCAGTTATCAATATAAACTTGCTAGGATAAAACTGCATCACACTTATATCAGATAGAAGCTTTGAACACTGGATTCCAATTTTAAATGCTTTCACTCTTTGTTCGGAATTCCATGCCTGTAATAATTAAATAGAATCTTAAAAACATCGCTTCTCTTAAATATCTTCTATTTCAAAGTCTTCTTTTCGTATCAATTTTAAAACTACAACTATTTATATACATACTTACATATACATACCTACACACAAAATATAATAAAACATATAATAAAGAGGAAAGTTTTGATTGTTTGTATTGAATAGGCTCCAAAACTACTTGACCAATTTGAAAAAATCTTTCAGTGTCAGATAGCCCATTTATCGGGGACGGCTACTGGCTATATACCATCACGCTACGACTAATAGGAGTGGAGTAGTAATGAAAAATGTTGCAAAAGCGGGGGGGAAAAGTTATCAAGACAACGCTGGCGAAGCAGCTGGCGGAAAGCTAGTAATATAAAGAGAAAAGATTTGATTGTTTCTTTGTTTGTTTGTATTGAATAGGCTCCGAAACGACTGGACCAATTTGAAAAATTATTTTAGTGTTAGATAGCCAATTTATCGAGGATGGGTATAGGCTATATATCATCACGCTACGGCTAATAGGAGCGGAGTATCAACGAAATTTTTGCAAAAACGAGGGAAAAAAATATAAGACCGCGCGGGCGAAGCCGCTGGCGGGAAGCTAGTAGCGTAGTATACGGTGTACCGTATAATAGTTATTTGTTATACAAAGAGTGCAAAGTTGCTTTTTAACCGCGTGCTCAATTTTGATGACCGAGCAAGCGAAGGATTCTAAAATTAGAAAAATTAGAATCCTGAGCGCTAGCGAGGGAATTAAAAGAGCACAAGGTGAAAAATCTTTGCACTCGAGTGCAACACGTAACTTTTCATCCCACCTCAGCGAGGAAATTACAAAAAAAATTATAACCACAAGATACTTTTATTTTAGTTTAGTTATTAACTACTATATGATTGGTAAGTTTTACAGAATATTCTTTAAATTATAACAAATAATACTAATAATATAGGTATAATTAAGATAAATTGAAAGTAACGTTGCTACAATTACTTGAGTGTAATATTTTTGTTAGATACTGCAATGTTGGTGTTAGTGACTCAAGTACACCAAGAAGGTTCCGATACCCTTGTTGAAAAAATATCGATATAATTTTTTTAATGTATCGATATTTAATATTTCGATTTATCGATGCATCGATATAAAATTCAAAGTATCGAAAAGGTATAAAAATCGATATTTTTTACAGACCAATAAACATTTAAAAGTTTTAACATTATAAAATCCCAAAAAGGAATACTTTTTTATACTAACATCTTTTTAACAAGTTATATTTAATGTATTTTTTGTTTTTGGTCGATTTGATTTGCTGTTTTATAATTTGGTTTTTAAGATATATCGCCCATTTATCGATATTTTTAAATAAAAATATCAGTATCGATACTGATATTTTCAAAAAATATCGCTACGACATATATCGATTCTTTGTTGCGTTTTTGTTAAAACCTCAGACTCGGAACCTAGGGAAGTTTCCAAGTCTGAGTTTTGTAACAAATTAAAAAAAAGTTGTATGATAAATTTTTACTCTTCGATATCTGAGTGCAAAAGTCGTTTTTATCCTCTAGAGAGACAAAGTAAATTGAATTTAGAACATCGTGCTTTTATCCCCCTGGCGCCGAATTTATCATACAACTTTTTTTTAATTTGATAACAACTCAGACTTGGAACCTTCCCTAGGTTCCGAGTCTAAACGCAACAAAGTATCGATATAATTATGTCGAATCGATATTTTTTTTAAATAACAGTATCGATACTGATATTTTTATTTTAGCTGTAATATTTTTTTCATCCCCCCATCTCGGAAAGAGTATTTTTTCTCTTCGATATCTGAGTGCAAAAGTCGTTTTTATCCTCTAGAGAGACAAAGTAAATTGAATTTAGAACATCGTGCTTTTATCCCCCTGGCGCCGAATTTATCATACAACTTTTTTTTAATTTGTTAAAAACTCAGACTTGGAACCTTCCCTAGGTTCCGAGTCTAAACGCAACAAAGTATCGATATAATTATGTCGAATCGATATTTTTTTTAAATATCAGTATCGATACTGATATTTTTATTTTAGCTGTAATATTTTTTTCATCCCCCCATCTCGGAAAGAGTATTTTTACTCTTCGATATCTGAGTGCAAAAGTCGTTTTTATCCTCTAGAGAGACAAAGTAAATTGAATTTAGAACATCGAGCTTTTATCCCCCTGGCGCCGAATTTATCATACAACTTTTATTTAATTTGTTAAAAACTCAGACTTGGAACCTTCCCTAGGTTCCGAGTCTAAACGCAACAAAGTATCGATATAATTATGTCGAATCGATATTTTTTTTAAATATCAGTATCGATACTGATATTTTTATTTAAAAATATCAATATATGGGCGATATATCTTAAAAACCAAATTACAAAACAACAAATCAAGTCGACCAAAAACAAAAAAATACATTAAATATAATTTGTTAAAAAGATGTTAGTATAAAAAAAGTATTCCTTTTTGGGATTTTATAATCTTAAAACTTATAAATGTTTATTGGTCTGTAAAAAATATAGATTTTTATACCTTTTCGATACTTTGAACTTTATATCGATGCATCGATATATCGAAATATTAAATATCGCTCAAAAATATCGATACATTAAAAAAATTATATCGATATATCGATATTTTTTCAACAAGCCTATCGGAACTTTCTTGGTGTACTTTTTTAAGTCACTAACACCAACATTACAATACCTAACAAAAATATTACACTCAAGTAATAGGGAATATGCACATTTTTTTTTTTTTTTAAACGATACTTTATATCGTTATGTAGCCGTAAAAAAAATTCCAGCGCCTTAAAACTAAAATTAAGTAACAAATAAAATGTATTAAATTATGAGACAGATATTGGCATTTTAAACACCCGCGATTTTGGCGCGCTTGCCGAGACGTCAAAGTCTACGTCCTCTCAACCAAACAACCATTTACAACAGACACTGTTTTAGTAGACTTTGACGTCATATTCCATTTGACCGATAGTGTTGCGTTTCAAGTGATTTGAATTTCCAACAGTTTTTTTGGACTTTTTAATAATTATTTTCTCATCAAAAAAGAAATAATATAAAAAAATTTCTACATGGACATAATTCTAAAACGATAAAGTTCATAAAAAAATATATTTGACCTTTTTTTAAGTCAGACGCATATTCCCTATTGTAGCAACGTTACTTTCAATTTCTCTTAATTATACCTAGTATTATTTGTTATAATTTAGAGAATTTCTGTAAAACTTACCTATCATATAGTATTTAATACCTAAACTGAAATAAAAGTATCTTGTGGTTGTAAATGTTCTTTTTAGTCATTTCCTCGCTGAGGTGGAATGAAAAGTTACGTGTTGTACTCGAGTGCAAAGATTTTTCACCTTGTGCTCTTTTAATTCCCTCGCTGACGCTCAGGATTCTAATTTTTGAATCACTCGCTCCGCTCGTGATTCAATTTTAGAATCCTTCGCTTGCTCGGTCATCAAAATTGAGCACGCGGTTAAAAAGCAACATTGCACTCTTGTATAACAAATAACTATTATATGCTACTAGCTTTCCGCCAGCCGTCCGCAGCCCTATTATACGTACAAGACATTGTACGTGTAACTATATTACTTAAAAGACATAAAATAGTCTCGCCCCGTATTACATGGGACCTAAATATATCGGCGAACTGTGGGACTGGCGGTGTGCATTAGTATGCCTGTGCCTAACCCTTCGGGGAATACAGGCGTGATGGTATCTATAACCTTTATGATAATCATGTAAAAAATTGCTTAAAATAATTTCATAACATCATTACCTTTTTAATTTCGTCATTGAGCATATTAATTTTTGTGACATATTCTTGTTGACTTAAACCCATAGTTTTTCTTACAGAGCCTTCATCAAAATCATCCAACTGTTCCAACCTGTGTTTTACTTTCTCATTCAAATTAGACACCTGCCTTATAAGTGCTGAAAGTGTACTAACTTAAAATAAAATAAACAGAAAAAAAACAAATAGGTATGTATTAGTGTTTATATTCAGGAAAGCACTGCAAACACCACTAAGTATTTGTGTGATAGTGTTTAAACAGTTTTATCAAGAACTGTTAAGGCTGCGTTTACGAAGTCTCATACTTCATGACGTTTTTGTGGCATAAAAATTAATGGGAAAAAATTAGACTCGATTTGTATTTCTTATTCTGAGCTTATATGTAACATTCTGATAATTCTTTTTGCCCCCGACGCAAAAACGACGGGGTGTTATATGTTTGAGGTGTCTGTGTGTATGTGTGTGAAGTTAGCCGTTTAGTTGAGCAGTAGGTACACAGTAGGTACAACCTAAAGTTCTAAACATGGCATTGCGCGTTCAAACGGCCAACTTCAGCCCGGCCAAGCTACGCCGCGTGTACTGTATACATGTCTAGCTCGTCCTGCCATCTCTTTTGACCTACAGCTACGTCGTGTAACGTTCTGTGACGTTGATCATACAACATACAAGCTGAACATAATTTTCTATTTTATTTTGTTAAATCTTATTTTTATTTCTACAAATTTGAATGGAAAATTGACCAAAATTAATTTTAATATGCAAACAATATACACTCACCGGCACGGAAACTTGGCCAAGCGCTAATCTCGCAATAACGTGAGCTTTATGGGTTTTTAATTGTTGTTTCTTATGCAAATAGGTCAAAAAATCATTATGTTTGAGTACACTGTGAAGTTACTTTTAAGTTTTAGTCGAATCGGGTTATTTGAGTGACTAAGTCAGACTGCAGAAATCATTCACAACACACAATTTTCAAACTTCAAATTGTGTGTTGTGAATGATTTCTGCAGTCTTACACTACAAAATTGTTAAAACATTTCTCGATTAAAATTGTTCCCGATTTTTCGGGATTTGGTTTTAGCAACAAAATCGGTTGTGTAGCAACAAAACAAAATTCTCACAGGTAAAAAAATATCTGAATTGCAATCCCCCCGCCTCTCCCTGGGCCAAAAGCTCGGTGAGCCCATGATTTAATATGTGACAAGCAACATGTGGTTTATTTCAACTTCTGTGTTACTTATG
This sequence comes from Acronicta psi, assembly GCA_946251955.1. Classification (NCBI taxonomy): domain Eukaryota; kingdom Metazoa; phylum Arthropoda; class Insecta; order Lepidoptera; family Noctuidae; genus Acronicta; species Acronicta psi. The sequence goes on along the minus strand of OX276472.1, from coordinate 7,696,342 downwards.
TACTTACTTTTTTCTCCACCAGGAAGATAACTGCTGACAATTGTTAGTTTTTCGCCAGTTGTGTATTTACTGAGAATACTAACATGCCTTGTATTCCAAGCTTTAGTATAATTAACACCCTCGGTCTTCTCTATCTCAAATTTTTGAATATCCTAAAAATGTTCAAAGATAGATTAATAAAAAAAAATACTTACCTTAAAAGTAACTTACTTATGGGTGCAAAACCACATAGACCAGGGCTTGAAACCTTTGAAAATACTAACAAGTGAAAAAAAATTATAGTAAGATTAAACCCATTGGAAAAGAAAGAGAATATAACAAAAATTTAAGGAAAAATAATTTACGGGCGATCTGAGGTCGGGAAGTGGATGGGGGTGAGTTTTTAAGGGTAAAATCCGGATTATTTCGTTTTCCGGCAAAAGTACAAGTCCTATGGAGAAAAGTTAAATGACAAAATTGTAGGTAATAAAAAGATCTACAACTTTTGTATTTACATATTTTTTACAAAACCTCAAAATTTATGTAGAAATTGAAATAACCAAGTTTTTGTTTTTTTATTATTATCTTCTCTAAAAAAATTACATTTTTCACGAAATTTGGTGAAAATTTACCCTTTTATGTCCCAAACACACTGTATTTTTTTTAATTTAAAACAAATTTTTTCACCTTATTATAACTTAATATTGAAAAAATACCTTCATTTTCAATCGAAAATTCTCACGTAAAAATATCAGCTTTTTAAAAAATGTTCGTGTGCTTTTTGGTTGTTGAAATCTCTACTTTCTGATAGGGTAAAAAAAATACATAAATGGGGCAAAAAAAGTACTAACAAAAAGTCTAAAAACAAGCTCTGTGATGTTGGAAAATAAATTGCTGGCGAGACAAGCTATTTTATCATAAACAAAATTGTTTCTTGGCTTGTCCCGCCCGCAATTTATTTTCCAAAATCACAGAGCTTGTTTTTATTAGATTTTTAGTTAAGTGTTATGGTTATTATTTTTAATGGGTATTATGGAATGCATCAATTCGAAACATAATATCGCCTAAAAGATTTTTTTAGCTTTTACAATGAGAGTAGTGACCTGTCAAATTTTCATTTGTAATTAAGTTTAGAGTAAAATAAAATTATCGCATTTAACTTGCTTATGGCATTTTAATTGTACTGCAAAAGAAAATGGTTAAATTGGGGGTTTTTGTTAATTAGTGTTTTTATTATTAATTGTTGAGGGGCTCGTGGCCAAGTTGTAACTACGGTGATCAACCGATCTGCAAGGTTAAGCTACACTTGCCGCGGTCAGTCTGTGGATGGGTGACCGACCATTCTTAAGACATATCGAGACCACTCCGTGCCTCGGAGTCGGAGAACACGTAAAGCCGTCGGTCCTGGTTGTCATATGAACACCTATGACAGTGTTAGTGGGAGACAGAAGCCTAAAAAAGCATGACAACCAGTCTTTCCTTTGAATATCGGTATTTATTACCTAGAAATTGGGTTGCTGGCTGGTGAGGTCTGATGGTAGTCCCTCCATGTAAAATACTGATATTCAGCCGCATCCTAGTTAGACTGGAAGCCGACCCCAACATGGTTGGGAAAAGGCTAGGAGGAAGATGATTATTAATTGTTTAGTGCTTTTCAAGTATTTTGTAACCCTATTAAATTTTTCATGGAAATAGCCATCATTCTTTCAGAGCCAATAATTTATCATTAAATAAGGTTATTATTCAATAATTTACACTCATTGTAGTAACTTTAAAGCTAAAATCTGCCTGCTAAATCTATATATGGTTTGAATTGATACCTTTCATACTACCAAAAATACTAACAAAAAAGTGGCTTGATTACTTGTTCCGAAGCAGATTTGTTTGCCCAGTCCTCTTAGACTTTTTGATTAATCTAAAATGACCCAATACCTGTAGGGCTTGTTTCACAACTTTCTTGAAAAGTTCTGTTAAATTAGCTGGCATATAGTTCAATTTTGATTTATTTGGTAGTTAGCAGTTATCTATAGGTGGTAAAACAGGCCCTTAGTTTACTATTTACTAATTGGTTACAGAGAGAGATTGATTGTAGAGCAAATTGAAACTCACTTCTTCCAAGTTCATTTGTTCAAATCGCAACAATGGATCCACCTCTTCAAAACTAGAGCTCCATTTATTGATATGATCAATAATACTGGAACTCGAAGGCTCCTTCAGCTAAATTAACAAAAATATAAGACGATTACTGTAAGTAATAGGTATTATTTTTATGATGACCACTTTTCTTATGTAAAGAAAAAATAAATCTATTTTCACATTGAAATTGAAAATAATATTATAATAAAAATGAAATCCTATAATTATACACTTGAGAATGGCTGCAAATAAGATTTTGGTTTGGCAGAGAATAAATTTAATAATTGCCCAAATTTTCGTAAATTCAGAATTACATTAATTTATTATGATATGACAATACCCGTTGGGTCTGCTAATAAATGATAAGTACCAATAAAACTTAGGTAACAGTTTCACTTACCAAAGTTCTAGTAATTGCATTTGATTTAAGGGGATATGTAGTCACAACAAAACTAGGAGAATCGTGTTTAATTTTATTGCATTTCTTTTTTGATGTCCTGCAATTATTAATTATTAAACATACGTAGATCTAATAACGTAAATTATTTAACGAATTATATTATAAGATACTTAACCATTCATAATATGCAGGCATGGTTTCTATAAGGTTTCCAAGATAATATTATACAATGTGGTATTTTCCGCAAATATTTTAAGCATTAAATATTGTAGCAGGCCACCCACTGGCCGAAAGTTTTTTTATTACTTAAACCTAGCTACTTCCCAATTAGACAAAATTGTAAACAAACAAGGCTGGCTGGGAAACACAATATCAGTTACCACTAATGGTGTGTAACTCAGCTCTAGGGATGTTCGATCCGATCCGATACTTGTGTGGATCGATACAAAGGAATACGATCCAACCGATTTTTGTATCGATACAATGGCATTCGATCCGTTAGTGGATCGATACAAATACCATGCGGATCGGATCGAAAAATTTGTTGTATTAAATTCTAAAATAATAAATAATCTGTAACCTCAATATTTATTCGTAATATTAATACCGTATTCCTTATCTCCATAGTATGGTTTATAACAACAAATAGGTTCATATTACACTGATATAAATATTTATCTGGTGGTGGACGGTTAAATCAGTAGTTATTAAATTTTATATTTTTCAATATACCTTCAATTTCGGCATGATTACTTGAGATCATAGATAATTTCAATAAAAAATCAACCAAGCCCTACGTTATTTGTCAGTGATAGAAACAAGTAATATTGTTCTGTGCGTAGGAACGGCTGTGCCCTCCGAACGTCTTTTCTCGTTGGCCACCCACTTTAAATAAAATCTGCAGTCGCCAAGATCCAGAGCGGCTATTAAGATTATAATTTTTACGTACCTTACCATTCAAAGATCAAGACCAATTAAAAAAAAAACTCAGCTCCTTAAACGTTGAAGCTTTAAATTACAACATATTAATTTTTTTGATACGATACTGGATCGATCCAAAAAATCGTATCAAATCAATCGGATCGATACTTGGATCGATACAATGTATTACGATCCATTACGATCCGAAATATCGATACAAAGACCCTGGATCGAACATCCCTACTCAGCTCTGAGTCAGCTCAATGAATCAGATCGCACGGGTCTGAGCCGTTGAGCTACAGCTCAGCAACGAAATGACTAGCTCGCGCGGCTCAATTCAGCTCCCTTGACTCCTTGAATCCCTCCACAGACAGATAAGACAGATGAGTCAAATGATTCAATTGAGTTGAATTGAGTCACATTGAGTGAGTTGATCTGTGATTCTGATCTGATCTACTTGAGGCTTGTTCAGTGACAGTCAATGAGTCAAGAAAGTAAGTTTTTGAACGAGTCATTCGTTCTGAAACGTTTTATTGATTTGTAACTCAAAAAGCTATGGATTTTTTTTGTCTATTAAATTAAAGTATTAAAATCTCTATTTATTATATTATTTGCATGGCATGGCAGCTGAGAATTAATTTGAATATATTGGTTTAGAATGAATTTCGTTCTAAAATATTTAATTATTTTAGTAAAATAAATAGTCAAATAGTCTAAAATTTATTGTTCCAACTCCACCCAGTTTCTGAACACTTGATCAACGCAAAAAATATAATAGCATGTTATTTTTAAATTTAATAAAGGAAAATGCTTAAAAAATACAAAAAGATAATTTCATTTTGATAACTGTTTTTAATATAGACCTAGGTTAATCATTATAAAATAAGTATTTTAAAAAATCTTTAATCAAAAACACAATTATAGTCTTTGTACGTGTTAAAATAATAATAATTTGAGCAATTAACTGAGATGAGATCAATCAAGATGCTTAAAGCTAGTGACATTAAGTTTTTATATGACAAAATTAATCATTATTATCTAAATTAAAAGCTAAGAATATAATTTTTTCAATATTTTTTGTGTCCAGCCGAGTTCTGCAGTCTGTTATTATTTGCCCACCCTTAGAAAATATTCTTTCACACGGTACGGATGTGGCTAATATACACAGACGAGTTTTCATCACTTGAAAAAGTCTAGGGTATATATTTTTGCGTTGATGCCACCATAATAGTGGATCTTGCTTCCTATTTAAAAGTGGCTCTTCAATGTATTTATCAACTTCCACTACAGCAGAAGCGAAAGCATTTGATGGGCGTTGATTTTGCTTCACCTCTTCATCAAAATCTTTAAATAGAATCATTTCTCTGCGTTGTATGGCAGTTTGGTGTTCAGTTTCTACCAAGCTTATTTCTTCTGGACCGCGTAGATTTTCGACCTCTAAAGAATTTATTTTAATAGTTGCGACCTTTGAATACAATGTCTGTAAGCATTTTTCGTATTTTGCCTCGTGTAAAAATCCGAATTTCTTATAACGAGGATCTAATATAGTAGATTGAGCTATAAGCTCATTGTCTTCAACGCTTTCAAATCTTTTTTTGTTTAGTCTTTGCAAGGATTCGACTAAATTTTTTACTTCTGGCAGTAAATTGCCGCGCTCTATAAGTAAACACAGATGCTTACTTATTTGTTTGAAAAATAATATGATTGAGGAGGCAGTCACCTGTTTTTCGGCGCTTATAACATTTGTGACTATGTCAAAAATTTCCAGGACCTCAATACTTTGATCAACTATCTGCCATTCATAACTAGTTAGAGGTATTGCCTCTTCAAATCCTTCTGACGTACAAAATTTATCACCTATCAACGCCATAGTAGCTACTAATGGCACTTTTGCTTCTAAAATACGGCGGAGCATAATATAAGTCGAGTTCCAGCGAGTGGGAACATCGGTTTTTAATTTTAAAACAGGTGAACCCATTCGTTCCTGTGTAGCTTTTAGTTGTGAGCTAGCATAAGAACTTCGACGAAAATAGTTGACTATTATCTTAATTTTTTTTGTCACTGTTTCTAATTCTTTTAAGCCAGTTTGCACTACTAAATTTAAACCGTGAGCATAGCATCCCCAATGTCGCCAGCCTCCAATCCTTACTGATGCAATCATATTGTTGGCGTTGTCGGATACAACAACAGTGATTTTGTTTGTCAAATTCCATTGAGCAAGCATGTTTTTAATTTTTTTATAAATATTTTCAGCAGTATGCCGTTCTGGAAATGATACACAGCCTAATAAGTCAGATGCAATTTTAAGTTTTTCTTGTTCTTCGACTATATAATGAGCTGTCATTGCATAGAAACCTTCATTGCTTCGACTTGTCCAACCGTCGACTGTAATACAAACGGCAAAAGCACGACTTAATCTTTCTGTGACTTTTTCTAGAACTATATTATATTGAGCAGGTATCAAGCTTGACGTTAGTGTTTTTCGGGTTGGTAAATGGTATGAGGGGCACAAAAGATGAACAAATTTTATAAATTCCGGATCTTCGACTACGCTAAATGGATGATATTCCTTCGTGATCATTGCTACTAATTGTTTGTCCAGTTCTAGTTTTTTTTTTGCTGTGAGGGGTTTATTTAAATAGGACGTTATGACCTCCTTTATTGGTCTTGATGCGACACTAGCGCTTGCGGCAGAAGTAACAGGTTGAGGCGTAACATTTGAGGTGCTAGCGTCTGTGGTAATCATAGACAGAGATACGGTGGTATTACTATTGATGGTGGCTGTAGATGGAGAGTTGTTGTCTATGGTACAGGGTATTTCCATAGGTTCTACAGTGCGAGGTACTACGACTATTCTTGATGTTGATATGCCGGGATGTTTTTTTAAATGTCTGATTAAATTTCTAATTTATAACTAATTTGACTTTTATTTTAAATAACTACCTAATTTACTATTAAATTTCTACTCAATGCAAATTGCAAACTAACGAACTAACTGATATTCTGTACTCGAAGTTTTAGATATAGACAGCAATAGCGTTTTAAACCAGTTTGTATCAGCTATCGGGCCACCCAGCAGGCCTCAGTAGGGCTTCAAGTAAAAAAATCGATATTTATAATCGATGTAAATTATCGGATATCAACTTCAAGGTTTATCGATCACAAAAAAATAATATCACAATAATATTACCCTTTACCAGTTAAACACAGAAAGCTTGCCGTCTTTGATTTCGTATGTGTAAATGTAGAATCAGACCAGAGTAACATAGTATCTAGTAGTGTGATAATAGTGATTATTAAAATAATCAAATCAAATCATACCAAATCTCTTTATTGTAGGCATAGGTTAAACAAACATGTAATTTTAGTTCCACTATGTCCTGCATAGTAGGCATACAATAATAAATTTATATTAGGTAACGTTTACAAAAAAATATATAGAAAATTATCAATAATCGTATCATAAATATCATCAGTAGTGTTAAATTTTAATTTATTTTTTATTATAATTATTAATCAGACCAAGTTTTTTTAATAGATCCGATCCGATAAAAAATAAAACATCAAAGATTCGATGTTTCTATAACTAAATACATCGATATATTGAATAGATTAAATATTTGTCAAAACATCGATTAAACCGATGTATCGTAATACATCGAGTAAATACGATATTATATTGAAAATCTCTAGTCGCGCGGCTCGTCAGAGTTAAACGAACTGTCAACTCCCGCAGCTCAGTCGGCTCGATTCGGCTCAATTCGGGTCAATTCAGCTCGCAGCTCAATCCGGTTCGCGGCTCGTAGTTGAATCATATACCTGTACAGGTACAAACTGAGCTGATCTGCGAGCTGATTCATTGAATCAGCTCACTCACCTGAGTCATGAGCTGATCTGTAGCTCGCGTATTTTTGATGAGTTACCCACCTCTAGTTACCACCATAGATTTATAAATCTATGGTTACCACTAGCTTGCTACAATTACATTATAGTAATCTGTGGTTACCACCAACCAGGGTTGCATTCAGACCCTCAAAAAATTATGCTACATGGACAATAATATAATACTATTTGTCCAAAATTATACTACATTTGACTTTTCACGTTTTTTTTATCGTATTTTTTGACGGTTTCCTTTTTCCCCACAAGGGTAAAAATGCATTTGTAAATCGTAATTTTTTTTTATTCAGTTGAGACGTACAGTTCGCGCCAAACTTATTGTCCGGGTTGAAGTTCGCGCTAGCTAACTTTAACCCGGCCGTAAAAATCGGAGAAAGAAAAATATTGGATTAAAATAATTTATAACGACAGATTACGACTTGAGCTTTCGTTTTTATTTATTACAATCTAATCTTTTTCTTTCTCCGATTTTTACGGCCGGGTTAAAGTTAGCTAATGCCAACTTCAACCCGGACAATAAGTTTGGCGCGAACTGTAAGGCGGATTAACTACATAAATGGAAGTACCAATAATTTTTAGAAATACTAGAGATTTGCATTTTTTTGTGTATTTGTATAAAAGATGACAGGATTTCTAATTAGCTAAAAGAAATTATAGTAACTAAAAATACTCCTATTAATTAGCACCTCTTTATATTGAAAATCTTTTGAAAAACGAGCGCTTAAAGTATTTTGATGGTACTCCAAAAGTAACCAAATAAATGTGTAATACAAATAATTATTGGCGACAATTTTTTTCTGACGCTAACACTCAGTAAATGCCGCCACTTCTAGCAACGAAGTCGCTAAATTGGCAACACTACGTTTTTTATTTGGTAATCCTGATTAGGTGTTGCCGTACATACAGAGTTTCCGACATTTTAGGGTAAATATTAATAAGTAAAAGGGCTCACTTAATACAAATCGGTCGACATCAAAATTATGGTATTTTCGCGTAGTATAGTGGCTAGAGATGGGATTCTACCCGGTATTTTCCCGGGTAAATATTATTTTGGGTAAAAAGCGGGTATTTACCCGGGAAAATACCCAAAAGGTGGGTATTTATTTTTCTAAGAACGAAGTATATAAATATATTCGTAATTACTTTTTAGAATGTTATTGGTGCAATCATGGTTGCATAGTTAGCAGTTTTCAAAATGCTAGTTATTACTAAACTGCACTGGGATAACGTATTGTTTGTAAATTGTATCAATTCACAAATCAGGCATGTCATTTACATACTACCGGAATCAGCACACAACGCCACGATTTATGTTTCATGCAACCCTAGTATTCCGAAGTCGCTCAGAACATCAACGTCATACACAGCGCCCCCCGTGACGAAAACCAGTACCTACTATCTTGGTACAGCTTATGCTACCCTAGTACTTTCCATCGGATTGCTTAAGTTTGTCATCAGCTGTCATGGTAAAGTAGTAGTAGTAGTAGTAAAAAGTATCCTATGTGTCCGTCTTCTGGTTCTAAGCTACCTCCCAACCAATTTTCAGCCTAATCGGCTCAGCTGTTCTTCATTTATAAATAGTGTAACTAACACGACTTTCTTTTATATACATACTAGTCTAGCTCTTTGCCGCAGCTTCGCGCGCGCTACGTTTGAACCCCGTTTTTTTGTTATTCTGTTGTTCGGGGCGGAGACAAATCCAACAAATCAAAAATCATGAAAATCGGTCCAGCGGTTCTCCAGTTATAAGTGTTGTAACAAACCCGTCTTTGTTTTATTAGATATAGATAATTAGATAATATCTAATTATCTATATCTAATATATAAAACAATTCGTTTCGCAAGGTCTAGGATTTGGTAAGGCTTTAGGTAAGGAAAACGAAAGCCTTGCAGTTCTTGGATGTAATGAGCAGACTTTTAAATTTAGATAATTATAATGGTGGATCAGGGTTAAGGAAGATTTTTGGGGAAAATGATTTATATGAAGAAAGTATCAGATATGGATCCGGTTGGTTGGTGGAAAGGGATCAGTGGAACAAGATGTATTGTGTGTATTCTACCGTTTGTACAAGGGGCTATGTTCTGAGGAATTGTTTGAAATATCAGCCCACGGCTACTTTCTATCACTGCACCTGTCGCCATCGAGTAGTTCATCCACATAGGTACCTTAGAACCTTAGAACCTTAGAACCACTCTGGTCTTATATTATGTGATTTGACACAGTATGAGGTCAGAGTGGTATTGAGATTGACCAGACCAATGAGAAGATTCTTTCCAAGTGCACTCAGGTTGTGGAATCAGATTCCCACTGAGGGTTTCCCAAGGGACTACAGAATTCTTCAAAAAGGGTCTAAAAAGATTTTTCAGGTTCTATAACGCGCGGGTGATACCCTTAATGTTGCATAGACTACAGTAGCCGCTTACCATGGAGGGCCGTATGCTTGTTTGCCAACTTAGTGGTATCAAAAAAAGATATCTTTGTAAAATAGCAACTAGGTTGTTGACTTCTTTATGTACCTTGGCAGCAACAGAAGGCTCACTTTGTTCTCTGCCACGTACAATGCCAAGCGGAACCGACTAACTAAAGAAATGAAGACAAAACCCTTAAGTCTAAGGAGAGACTGCCTTCTAATGTGTGTTTTACTGCTTGTAATAATGGGCAATGTGTGGAATGGATGATTTTGACGCCTATTTTTTACTATCGCACCGCATGGACAGAGAATTTATAGTCACAACTTACAGCCTAGCACCGATGTGGTCGTGTTTCAGAGGCATTTGTTCCTACGTACGCTTAGGTCAGAGACTGGTCCCATAAGCTTAAAGTCGTATAGTGAGCTATGGAGAGAGCTATGCTCGGGGTCTCTATAAGGGATTGATATCGCAATGAAGTTACCCGTCAAAGAACCAAAGTAACCGAAATAGCTCTAAAGCAAAAAGGATTAAGCACGCAATTGGTCTGCTCAAGTCTTTCAGAGAATCGATAACCGTTGGGGCAAACAAGTGGTTGGGTGAAAACCGCGTCTAGGCAAACGTAGTGTAGGACGCCCGCCGGCTAGGTGGACTGACGAACTGCGAAAGGCAGCTGGCAGTGACTGGATGGAAAGAGATTATTGATGATTTTGGCTCTGTGGTGTTCACTAAAAGAGGCCTATGTCCAGCAGTGGATGAGTACGGGCTGATGATGATGACGATTACGCTTAGGTTGTACAATGAATCCCCTGCAGAGGTTTTCTTTGGAGATTAGAGCATGAGATTTTACAAGAAGGAAGTTAAGAGGTTTTTTCAGCTTGATGCTTCTGTGTTGGAAATTTCCTTAGACTGTGGTAATTGCTTATACCATTGGTTTAAGTATATTATTGGTTTATTTGTACCCAAGGGCAGCAAATAAGCGTTTGCCACCCTTGTGATATAAGAAAAAACTATCAAGACTATTTCCTGAAGGGTTAGGCAGAGGGTTAGTTCAACGTAAAAGAGGGCAAGCCCGAGCAAAATTTCAAACTCCGAGCTGCTACTGAGAATTTCATAGAAAAACCAAAAAGACTACTCGACTTCGGAAAAAAAACAGGATCTCTTCTAGCTTAGCCGTCATAGAGTAGCTTATCAGGAATTAAAAAAAACTACTACATAACTAACTTCATCCTAGTGCAGTGAAAACTGCTAGTTTTACAACCCATAACATGCTAAGAAGTAATTACGAACATATTTAAATACTTCGTTCTTAGAAAAATAAATACCCACCTTTTGGGTATATACCCGATATTTACCCAAATGGGAATTTACCTGGGTATTTTCCCAACGGGTATTTACCTATCGCCCATCTCTAATAGTGGCATTACGATACTACATACTACACACTATCAAATAATGGTACAAATAGTATTATAATACTACGGAATCCAACACTGCCACCAACCACCAACCAAAGAGTAATTTATTTACCACCATAGATTTTTTTTTTTAATTTAGTTCCTGACGGAACAGGCTAAGGTCTGAGACCATGCTGCCTAGTCTTCAGTTAGTATTTTTCCTTGAATTGGGTAGATCCAGTTCAATTCATCAGTATATCCACCATAGACATATATTAGCTCTTTGTTTACCACCCACTGTATTCCGCAGTGTTGCCAACAGTTTTACTAGCTTTCCACCAGATTCAACTCAGAAAACCACTAACAAAAATCGGATGTACTTTAAAAATCGCTAAAATTTCCACTAAACAAACTTTTACAATAAAAAAGGGAAGTAATTAGGCTTCTTTATTATTAATTTAATAATAAAATATTAATAAATATCAACATAATATTTTAAATCATATTAACAACGTGAAATTCAAATTTTCTTGCGTTTTTCGAGGTTTCGCAAACGTTCGTGTTTCGCACAACGAAAGATAATTTTTATGGTTAAAATTATGTAAATACGTTTTTTTATTCGCATGTCATATTTTGATCAAGATACAACCTGGCACTGACTGCAAATTGCAAAAAACCTAAGAAAATTTCAGGGGAAAAAATTTAAAAAATTAAAAAAATTAAATTTTCTACACAGCATCATCTAGTCCCAAACTAGAGCTTGTACTATGGGTACTAGACAATGGATATAATACTTATATTTTTTTGTTGTAAATACGTACTTATAATATATAAGAAACACCCAGACAAACACAAACACCTAAGTTCATCACATAAATGTTTGTGTCTCTACATCTTCTCTTTTAAAAGAGAAGATGTAGATTTGAAAGTTGATGATGTATCATTGCCGGTTGTTGATAATCTGAAATATCTGGGGTTGTGGCTTGACCGATCGCTAAGATGGTCTAAACATATAAACGAGACTAGGGACAAAATTTCGAAATATATAAATATTTTTAAGGTTCTTATAGGTTCTAATTGGGGAGTACACCCCGTGCATGTGAGGCGATTGTATATCTCGTTAATTCGTAGTAGGTTGGATTACGCCAGTTTTCTTTATGATAATGCAAGTCAAACACATATAAATAAACTAGACAGAATGCAAAATATAGTTATGAGGCTTATAGGTGGATTTGTTAAAAGTACTGCGATCCATGTTATGGAAAATGAACTCCATCTCCCACCGTTACACATTCGTAGATATTACTTAGCAGGAAAATATTGGCTTAAGACAAAATCCGACGCAAAAAATAAATTATTACCCCTATTAAATGAACTAAATAGCCTAATTCATGGTAATACATATTGGCAGAGAAAGAAAATTCCATTGTTAGTTACTTTACATGAATCCCTTAGAACATTGGCAATTCATTCAAGTCCTCAATTAGAAATGTTTACTTTGGATACTTGGGTCAGCAATGTGGATATATCAAAAATTATTAGAACAAACATAGATGCGATTAAGAAAGCAAAAAAATCATACAACCCTTTTAGCCTGAATCAGATGTGTATATAGTATATAAATCAAAATTATACAGACTTTTATAAAAATTTTACTGACGGATCAAAACACGGTGCTAGTGTTGGTGCGGCGATTTTTGACCCACTTGAGAATAGTTATGTCAAATTGAATATAAAAGCGAATGTAAGTGTAATGTATGCGGAACTAATTGCAATTGCAGAAGCCATCGCCTATATTGATTCATTTAAAAGTGGAAACTATGTTATCTTAACGGACTCGAAGAGCGCGCTTCAGCACCTGGATCGATGTACCTCGAACTGTCGAGGAACACCGATAGCCTACACAATACTACAAAGTGTATGTGATCTCGTCATTAAGAATAAGAATATAGTCCTGCAGTGGATACCTGCTCATATTGGCTTGATTGAAAATGAAAGAGTGGACCAGTTAGCCAAAGAAGCTACAGTTGATGGGTTTGATTTTGCATGTGTACCCTTCTTTACCGACCTCTTGTATGTTGTTAGGAACCAGTGTTTAAAATTGTGGACTGAATATTTCGATCAAAGGTCACTTACAAAGGCTATATGGTACAAAACTATCCAACCTCATATTTCACGGTTTTCATGGATAGACCAAGCCAATATGAAACGACCCGAAATTGTCATGGCTCTGAGACTCCGTTCGGGACACATACCGTTGAACTGTTTTGCACATCTCATGGGCAAAGTGGAGTCACCTAATTGCTCCGTATGTAATATAGTAGAAGATGTGTATCATATTATAATGGAGTGCGTTCGGGGCGGGGTTGAAAGAGAACAACTCTTCGTAAAATATAATTTCAATAAATATGATATAGGTAAATGTAACAGCATTCTCGCATGCCCCTCATCGGAGGAAGCGAGAATGTTATACAACTTAGCCAAAATAGTTTTTAGTAATAGAATGTAACATTTAATTAGGTACTAATCAATGTTTTCCAATGAGGGTGGCATAATCACTGCGTGATTAAACCCTTTGTATTAAATAAAGAGAAAAAAAAAAAAAAATGTTTGTGTCTTGTGGGAATCGAACCCACGACCTCGTGATCAGCAGTCTGGTACTCGAACCACTAGACCACAGACGTCGTCAAATAAGAATATTAAAGCCATGACTCCCGAAACTTTTGCGTATATTGTGGTTTGGGCATAATTATTACGCTTGCACAAATTCGCGAGAATATTACGACAAACTGAGCAGTCCGAGACCGAGTTCACTCAGCTTTGTAATTTAAATCATCTATACTAATATTATAAAGAGGAAAGATTAGATTTTTTGTTTGTATTGAATAGGCTCCGAAACTACTGCACCAATTTAAAAAAATCTTTCAGTGTTAGATAGCCCATTTATCGGAAAAACTATAAACTATCACACAACGACTAAAAAGAGCGGAGTAGCAATGAAAAATATTGCAAAAACGGGGGGAAAATGTATCCCACGCGGTCGAAGCCGCTGGCGGAAAGCTAGTCATATATAAACTAGGTATAACTACTACTTTAAAATATTCTACGGGGCATCCCTACGTATATTGCATTGAGCGGGATGTGGCGGGATAAATCGTTTGACGGATCAGTGTTGGCTAAGCAGTAAAAGTAAATAGTACTTCAAAAAATTAAAAGAAGTAGAAATAATATATTTCGTAACGTGTTAGTGGCTTTGTTGTTGAGTGATATCATATTCAGTAATTGAAACTGAATTCTACTAAACCACTAGAAAAATCCACCAGCCACTAAATGCAATATTTCGCCACTAAACGGGGGGTCAAAACCACCAGTTTTAGTGGAAAATCCACTAAGTTATATTGTAGCAAGCTAGAGACTATCTTATAACATATTAATCTATGGAGACTATAGTCCGTTTTTTTTAAGATTGACACATGCAACTGTCAAAATTACAAAATATAGAAATAATGACACCGAATTGTCGACATCGGCACCAATTGCCATAAATAAATAAGAAGAAGAAGAATGATACCACTACTGTGCTGTGGCAGAAGGTGCAGAACCAGTGTTGGATTTTCGATATAAAGAGGTGAGTATTTTTAGTTACTATAATTTCTTTTAGCTAATTAGAATCCTGTTACCTTTTTTACAAATACACAAAAAAATGCAAATCTCTAGTATTTCTGGGAATTGATAAAATAAAATAAAAATTATTGGTACTTCCATTTATATAATTAATACGCCTTACGCCTCAACTGAATTAAAAAAAAAAAATACGATTTACGAATACATTTTTACCCTTGTGTAAAAAAAGGAAAACGTCAAAAAATTAAACATTAAAAATAACTACGATAAAAAAACGTGAAAAGTCAAACGTAGTATAATGGAAAAATTGTATTATTTTACTGTCCATGTAGCATATTTTTTTTTGGGTCTGAATCCAACCCTGGGCAGAACTGTCTAATTTTGTTCTCGCTTTTGCCGTAAGACTTCAGCTAGGGATGTTCGGCTTTGTATCGATATTTCGGATCGTAATGGATCGTAATACATAGTATCGATTCAAGTATCGATCCGATTGATTTGGTAGGATTTTTTGGATCGATCCAGTATCGAATCAAAAATTTTTTTTTTTAAACGTTGTAATTTTAAACTTTAAAGTTGGTGTAGTAGAGAAATAATATTTTTTTTTACATTGGACAATCGTTGAATGGTAGGTACCTAAAAATTATAATCTTGATAGCCACTCTGGATCTAGGTAGATTCTGATTGTAGATTTTATTTAAAGTAGGTAGCCAGCGAGAAAAGACATTCGAAGAAGAACAGACATTCCTACCCACAGAACAATAGTACTTGTTTCTACTACTGTCAAACAACGTAGGGGTTGGTTGATTTTTTAATTAAATGATTAATAATCTCAAGTAATCATGTCATTTTGACATGATTACTTTAGATTACGATTGAAGGTATATTGAAAAATATAAGATGTAATAACTACTGATTTAACAGTCCACCCCCAGAGAAATATTTATATTAGTATAATATGAACCTGTTTGTTGTTACAAACCATACTTAGGAGCTAAGGAATGCGGTATTAATATTACGAATAATTATTAAGGTTACAGATTGCTTATTATTTTAGAATTTAATACAACAAATTTTCGATCCGATCCTCATGGTGTTTGTATCGATCCACCAACGGATCGAAAGCCATTGTATCGATACAAAAATCCGTTGGATCGTATTGCTTTGTATCGATCCACACAAGTATCGGATCGAATCGAACATCCCTAACTTCAGCGCCTCTGCGCCTCAGCGGTGGGTACAGTACAAAATAAATATAAATATAATATTACTATCAAATCAGTATAAACTGTTTGTTTGTTTTGGATTTTGGCCTTGATGAGCTCCTTGCCTTGGTGAGGCTTTATTTAGCACTATTTGAGTTTGTTATAGTGGAAGTGTTTTGTTTTACTTTCAACAACTTTATTTATAGGCGCTTTATTGGCATTTTACCAGAAAAATCTTAATGCGACGTTTCCTGTTACCACTGTGTGGGGGTTATTGAAATATGAACTTATATAACAACAATATCTTGATAGGTACTCTTTTTGTCAAAGAATGGGGGCTTACAGCAAAATTACTAATGCTTTCAAAAAATATCCTCTTTTAAGAGGCATGGCATCATATAGCATTATCTGGCCTGGTTCTAGTTTAGTTCAGCAAACTTTTGAAGGTAAAACAATTGGTGAGTATCTTAATTTTTCTAAATTTGGCATTTGCTGATGTCCATCACCAATTTATGTGCACTAAGTACCTATGCAATAAATCAGTGCATACATAAAGTTGGTTTATTGTGTACATAAATAAATAAATCGTTGAATTTGAAAATGATTACTATAAGTATTTGTTCTTGCTTTACAGATGATTATGATTGGTGGAGATGTGCACGATATGGCTTATATGGATCTTGTTATGTTGCACCCACTTTATATAGTTGGCTAACAATTGCCAATATAATGTGGCCAGGGAATTCTATACGGGCTGGTATAATTAAGGTAAAGTACAATTTTAAATGAAGTGTCTTCCTATTATTAGCTGAAAATGAACACACATTTTTTTTATTTGGGATATCAGTCTAGTGTTACGCAATTTGTGAAGGTATAACAAAATACATTGTTGAATCATGCAATCTAGTACATGAACAGATTAAAGGGGATTTCAGACTTCTCTATAATATAATAGCATATAGCATATAGTTCATAGCACTACAATATCTCTCACCATACATATTTAGAATACATTCACACTTAGCTATAATATAAGTATATTATTGGCTTGCTATCAAGTTGAGAGCACTTGCACTATGAAGTTGAGCAATGCATTGCTGTATGCTATTTTTACTGATTTTGAAAAAGGAGGAGGTTCTGAATTCGACTGTGCTTTTTTTACCCAACTGCGCCAAAAGGAGGGTTATTTTATATGTATGTCACATGTTTTCTCCATCAAAAGTGGACCGATTTTGAAAATTCTAAAGCTTTTTGTTTGGAATAGTATACCCCCTGAGGTGGTCCCATATATATCGCGTATTGTGGATGCAATGCTATATATATAGTATAGCTTTATGGCTTTTAAAGCTATACTATAATAGCAGAATATTATAGTGTAGTCTGAAATGAAATGAAATGGTAGTAGCATATTACACTATGGTAGTAGTAAGAAGTTATGGCTATTTCATATTATTATTTTATACACGGAACTAATGTACAATAAAGGGGATTTCAGACTATGCTATAATATAATAGGACATAGCATAGTTATAGTTTATAGCACTACAATATTGCTCACCATAAATTTGCTAGGAACATGTTCACACATCTATAGTATAGATTATTAGCTTGCTATAAGCTATGAAATTGAGCGATACGCGCGGCTGTATGCTATACTCTATGCTATTTTCAACCGACTTCGAAAAAGGAGGAGGTTCTCAATTCAACTATATGGTTTATTATCCGACTGCGCTAGCAGGAGCAGTATTTTGTATGTATGTTACGCGATTTCTCTGTCAATTGTGGACAGATTTTAAAAGGTCATCAAAAGCCCATCCAACTCAGCCCAAATTTGTACCGGACTAGAGAGTAAGTTTTTTTTTCATCCCCCAGACTACAGACTAGAGTTTTAACGAAAGTAATACAGAGTATTTTTTCCAATAAGTGTACCTTCGGTACCTCATTTAGGCCGATTTCGATGACCTCCTTCAAAACTTCACTGTCTTTTTGGGGTTGTGCATTTAATTGGTCTACCCATATTATAATAGATATAAACTTTCACTTTTACAAATTATTTATAAAATAAATTATTATAAAAATCTAACCGCTTTCAAAAAGCACCTAGAAACTAAAAAGAAAAAAATAACAGTTACATTAACATTAAGGTTTCTAAGTAATTTGGAGTCGGTACCAAACAAACAATCATCATAAAACATATTTATTTTAATTAACTTAGTTTGGCACTGACTCCAACAGAGCTTGCTATAAATGATATTTGCTTACGTTTATATCGCGTAATGTGAACGCAATGCTATATAATATAGAGTTATGGCTTATATAGCTATACTTTATATCAGAATATTATAGCGTAGTCTGAAATTCCTCTTAGAGGTCATATTTTTTAATTTATTATTTTGATTGCGGCTATCGTATCACATCGACCCCGATTGGTCTATTGTGATCGCCGCTCGATGATATTTAGAGTTCACCGCTAAATACTGCGGCTGACACAAACTGCAGGATTTGCTTAGGGGTAAGTTCCTTTATTTCATCAGTGCTTAGAGTGTGTTTCCCTAGATGAGCACTGCGCTTGTGTATTAGCGATCCACATTCCCCTAAAAGGTGAAGTGGCGTTTCATAACCCTCCCCACAGCGTCGACAGGTGCACGTATCGCTCAGCCTTAGATTGAACATGTGCTTGTTAAGGCAACAGTGTCCTGTTAGGGCTCTCGTCACAATGCGCAAATTGTTTCTGCTTAACGCTAGAATTTGGCTCGTATGCCTCTTATTGTAGGCTTTGATTAGTGCTTTGGAGTGGACCATGCCTGGCGATTCCGTCCAGAGCTTGATGGCGGTCTCGAAGCATAAGAGGTCATAAGTCCATTATCATGTCAAGGATCGTATTTGCATTCACGTTACTGTTGCGTATACTTAAAAAAAACTGTACTGTATGGTATATGTAGGTATGTTGAAATTTAATACCACCGTCGAGACATCACAGCACTGAATGATCATTACCTCGCTCTCTTTCCGATAATTATGAAAGAATACGATATACCAGATCGTCTTTGTATGCAAAATGTTTTTATAGAAAAAGGTCGAAAGTAAAACTTGTTTCATGTGATAGACTTGTAGAAATAGTAATGGACTTATGACCGCGACCGTACCTACTTATTCTGATAATGTTTGTAATTTGTAATTTTTTTTTTGTAGACTTTCGTGGAAACTCTCACCTATACACCTTTTGCAATGTGCAGCTTCTATTTTGGTATGAGCCTACTTGAATCAAAGCCTTTCAATGAAGCTGTGGCAGAAGTTGAAGCCAAATTTTTGCCAACTTACAAAGTAAGCTCAACTCAAAACCCAGGTTTCAGGTTTCTTTTCTTTATCGTAATCTAATGTTTGTGTGTGTCTGTGTTTCAGGTTGGTGCATCAATTTGGCCAGCGGTTGCTATGATTAATTTCTGTTTAATACCTCCAAGAAACAGGGTACCATTTATTAGTATGTGTAGCCTTGTGTGGACATGCTTCCTTGCATATATGAAACATTTAGAAAAGGAAAAAGTGGTTGCGACATCAGGTGCAAATCCTATAAAATTATTAAAAGCAAATTTATGAATTAGATTATAGAAGCCAATTTTTTGCTAAATCGTTAATTTTAAGATGTATGACATCTAGAAATATTATTATAGTAATATATTAATTTAGCATGTACTTGCCTACAACAGGTAATTACATAATTCCATCTCATATATGTGTGATATTCAAGTAAGTAGTCTTAGTGTCTGTAAATGTTGTTGTACTTGTTCTACTTTTATTGTTATTGTTAACTGTTATTTATAAACAGCACCCTCTAACTACCAACGTAATTGGCCGATGATGTTATTGATCTATTTATTACTACGAATAAGCGTGAGCACATTAACAATATGAAATCAGCCGATAATAATATTAGTCACATAAATACATACACAGTAGGTACAGTTCTCGCCAAACTTATTGTCCGGGTTGAAGTTGGCACGACTTAACTTTAACCTGGCCGTAAAAATCTGAGAAAGAAAATTATAGGATTGTAATAAATAAAAACGAAAGCTCAAGTCGTAGGCTGTCGCTTCATATCATTTTCATCCAATGTTAATAAGTTTGGCGTGAACTGTATCTACGGTCAGTAGGTATTGTATATACTAAAATTGTATAAAAAAGTAACACAGTTCGGAATATTGTAGTAAAGGTATATAAGTACTTAGTATGGATAGGGTCAAAGTAAAGGTCTAATTATTATATTGTAAAACACGCATTAATTGTATGCCGCTGATATTTTAAATGTTGGCCTAATGTATATGCCACCGTAAAATTGAAAATTAAATACCGTTGGATTATAATTTATGTAGCGAGATTCTAAACTGCCGAAACATGTCAACCGTAACATACTGTTTACAAACAATGCCAGTACCTACCGAAAATCGGTTCTGGCATTGTTTGTTGATATTGTCATTGTTTGACAAAACAGTTTGGTCACAGTTCGACCTAACATAACCAGGGGCGTACCGATAGAAAATGGCGCCTAGGGCACGCATCATATTTGCGCCCCTTGGTAAATTAACTGGGGGGCTCGTGGCTAAGTTATAGCAACGCTAATCAACCGATCTGAAAGGTGGGGCCACCCTCCTCGGACGGGTTAGTATAGAAAGGTAATTACTACCCCCGATGTCTCGATGTCTCATGTAAGAGCGAGCGAAGCGAGTTCGAAATTTGGGCCACCCATCTCGGACAGGTTAGGTTAGAAGGGTGATTCCAATTAGTTAGCTAGTACTCCCAGTTGTCCCATGTAAGAGCGGGCGAAGCGAGCTCGAAATTTTGGCCACCCACCTCGGACAGGTTAAGTTAGAAGGGTGGTTCTAATTAGTTAGCTAGTACCTCCAGTTGCATCATGTAAGAGCGAGCGAAGCGAGCTCGAAAATTGGAGCCACCCACCTCGGACAGGTTAGATTAGAAGGGTAATTACACCTTTTTGTATTTTTTACATGCTATGTCACCTTATCCTTAATATGTAAGTTTAGAATATGAAGGATGATTTCGAGTTGGCGAACGGGACTCGCGGTCAGCGGTCATAGCGTCTGGTGTATCGAGCCAGAAGACCATTGGATTTTTCCTTCATTTTAATAAAAGGTAACCACAATTAGATCGTGACTACCTTTAGTTGTCTTATGAGCGAGCGAAGCGAGCTCGAAAATTTGGGCCATCCACCTCGGACAGGTAAGGTTTCTAGAGCGCGAGCAAAGCGAGCGAACGAAGCCCCCGTTATTCCCTTCGTGTGAGGTTACTTTAAACCCTTTACACAGAAAAATGAGCCCCGCGTTTCATTTGCACCATTACCTACACTGATTTTTCATTGTCTCGTTTTGAGCATTGCCTCAGTGACGCGGTACGAGACAATTGGAGCTAGTAACAAGGGAAAATTCAAATGAATGTATAGTGTATGAGATGCAGGCAAGACAGTATGAAATTGCGAAGTAAATAATTTTATCAGTATGAAATGGTTATGGCTTTGATTTACAAAATTTAATGATTGGCGATTTTGCGCCCCCCTTCGATTGGCGCCCAGGGCACGTGCCCTGCCTGCCCCACCCTAGTTACGCCACTGAACATAACCAATAAATAAGATGATCAATCAAAATATTGGCCTATAATAAATAAAAATGAAACATCAAGATGTAGGTTGTCGTTTTAAATAATTTTAATCCAATATTTTTCTCAGCTAATTTTACGGCTGCGGCCGGCTTAAGGCCCCAGTCTAGCAAAATTTTGCAGTTGTCAAATTATTAGCTCATTTTCGCAACGTTTTTTTAAGCAAAGTATATAGTGTCATATATTTTTATTGCGATAGAATATATGTTATATAAACTTTATCTACATATTTTTTCCACGTTCCTCTGGTTAGTTTATGTTATATATATAAATCAGGCGTCAAAGATAGCGGTCTCGCGCCCAACGTCATTTAGAGTCATGTTTGTGCACGTTAATCGGGACAATCAAGAATTCCAAAATCTATTCAGCGCAAAATTATCTTAAGATAGTAATCTTCAAAATGCGCTGATTAGATTTTTAATAATATCTATCGTTTTCTTAATCCGAGTGTCATAACATCGTCCAATTTTAGTGATTTTGGTTCCAAATTTAACGGTTTTTTTTTTCATAATAAAAACTAAAAATATTGATGAAATCATTTGATCATTTTAAAGTACACAAAACAAAACGGATCAGTTTACAGGGCACACCAACGTAGATGTTGGTGTGCGTAAACTCAACGCGTTATTACTTCGCCTATTTACTAGTGTTAGCTTTACAATAACCCGTTGTCCACTCACACACTTGCAATTTCTTGTTGCTTCACATTATATATGAAACAAAGAATATGAAGCATACATTCAAAGGTATTATTAACTGATACCGTGGCATAGGTGTATATGCAAGCGGCTGGTGTGACATTAGTCTTAGGATCAAATCACGCCGGCCCGGCGCAAACTTTTTGCATTATTATCATTATTTTTTTTCGTTTTGTTGAATTTTTATTTTTGTTATTTTTATTTGATAATAAGAACATTATTCCAGAAAAAATGATATATGGAAGAAAATATTAAACAATGTGTAATATGATAACAACAATATTTATTGACATGTTTTTTTAAAATTATAAATACAAATTATAAAGTATGGTTCATGACATATTCTAAGTGGGACAAGAATTCACTTTGTTTTTCATATTCAAGAGGGTAATTTATTTATTAATGATATGAATAAACATGTTAGTAAGTTAGATAATAAGATACTGGCGATCCTAAATTGTAAATTGTAATCTCACTAACAATAACATCAATCATGTAATACAAATTACCCCCTGATATTTTTAATAGCCGATTGGTGCGCCATCACTATCTATTACTTGTTGCAAACGTGTCCTCATGCTAGCAACCATATTCCAGCACAAAACCTGCACTAATTCACCGGGACCCATTGATGACATCCATCCCCAATAACCCAACGTAATGCGGCCACTAGACCTGCATGGAATAATATTTTTTTTGTTATAGCGTTCACCATCTTTTCGCCATAATATTTTACGACCGTCCTTGTCCGACTTAAAACATTTTTCATCGCTAAATATAACTATATTATTGCACCAATCAAAATCCAAATATTCTCTTGCGAAGCGAACCCGGTTTTGCATGTGAATATCAGACAGTAATATTTTCTTGGCTGGCCTACGACATTTCACACCAGCTGCACGCAAGTGGTTCCGCACAGTTTGTAACGTCACGTCATGTTTAGTCGCCGTGGAACGATTAGGTAGTGAGGAAGGGCTCAGCCAAATGCGTAGCAACTATATCACGGTGCCGTGCATTGGTATCTGTATATGCAAATCCAGCCTTTGGTCCCGGTCGGCAGGGATCAATGCTTCCCGAATCTGCATAACGATGGACCCACAATTGCACAGTTCTTCTCTGTGAACAATAATTAAATATTGTTACATAAAACATCAATAAACAAGATGTGTATTATTGAAACATAATAAACTTCTAAACGTAATAATAATATTTTGTTACTCACCGATATCTTTAAACGCCTCGCAATTTCACTAATTGAAACGTTTTGCTCATGCAAAATAATTATCTCAGCTCTTAAAAGTGTAATTAAGTGATTCATATTGATTCACAAATAATAGCACTTCTCAAAATACGCAGGGTCAATGTCTAAAAACGTAACAGAAGCTCGATAGTCAATAGCATTATGACGATGAAATTAAACTACTAACATATAATGATTTGTCATTTTTAGAGGGTAGACCATTAATATAATCCAAACCAAATATAAAGAAGACTTGCTACTATAACAATACTATACAATGAATTGAACAAACAAATGTAAAATATTTTTAAAAACATACAAAAAGTTGAACCGTTGATACTAAGATTCGATCTTACGGTGCCGGCGACAAGAAGCGCACGCTAAACTAATGCGCCACAGTGGAGTCTGATTCATTAGCTAAATTTATGCATCATATTCCCTGCAACTTTAAAATGACAAGAAATTGCAAATGTGTGCGTGCTAACACTAGTAAATAGGCGAAGTAATAAACGCATTGAGTTTACGCACACCAACATCTACGTTGGTGTGCCCTGTAAACCGATCTATTTTGTTTTGTGTACGTGCATTAAGAGGCCGTGCACAAATTTGACTAAATTTTTCAAAATTTAATTGAATCGAGTTCTATGTTTCGGCTCGAGGTTGGGCGTAGTATCGTATAAACAATTTTGATCTTTTCAATAATAATTATCACAAATAAATGATGGCACGATGGTTACTGGCGCGATCGAGTTTTTGCGCTCGATAATATAGCTCAATGTATCTATTATTTTCACAGTGAAAATATTAATTTTTTGAAAATATAAATTTACGTTCTATTTAAAGGATAACTTAAGTTTAATACACTATTTTTTAAATTTCGTAAAAGTGCCTCTAAAAATAGAAAAAAATACATATTTGACTGGAAGTTTTCCAAAAATAACATTATTTCATCATTTTTTTTCTGGTATATTTTGTATAAAACTTGAAAAAAGTAACCTGGCTCTCTAAAAGAAGAGTATGTACTGTATTTAATACATATTTTTTACATTCATAATTACTTATAGTTTCTTGGCTAGCGACGATCAAACGTCACTCGAACGCAACTTTTCGGAAAAAGAGTTGTCAATATTCGTGATTTACCACTAATATGGAAATAATTTAAAAAATCCGCTTTGGCTCTCTAACATAAAAGGAACTGTTCTTTTCAATTCATGGCTCAGTTTTTATTTTCCCCTATTCGGTTCCTTGCAATCGATGATCAAAATGTATCAAAATGGGTCGATTTGTAGGACGGACCCTTAAATGACACAACCAATTTTAAAAAAATGTGTACGAATATTTTTTATAGTGTTTTCAACAGGCACGGTTTATAAACGAAAATCGCAAGCCAATTTCTTCAGAGGCGGCCAGTCGGTAAAATAACTAAGGCACCTAGCAAAGATCTGTTTTCTTCCAGATTTAGTCGAAATTAGACGCCAAATATCAGATTAATTTCGACTAAATAGCGACTAAATCTGGAAGAAAACAGTTCTTCGCTAGGTGCCCTAGCTTCCAAGATATAAATGTGGCCAAGCTGGGGAGGCTGGCACGGCCACCTATAAACCCTTATAACTTTTGAACCGGTGACCGACTAAATCTTATATTTGGCGACTAATTTCGACTATATTTTAACGTCATCAAAATTTAAATCCACAGTGAGCCACACCTATAGTTGGGGTTATTTGCAGTAAAAAATATCCAGAGCTCTAACTTGATTTCCTTAAAAGTTTTGACTAAAATTTGTAGCAAATAGGCAATTAGACTAAAATGGGTACCTACATATTTTTAAACAATAAATGGTTTCTAGTTGCTTCTAGGAAATGTATCATCACTACAAAAGTGGTTTTATGATAGTAGGTGCCAAGATATATGAGTACTGGAACTTTTTTCAATACCTTTTAAGTTTCACGAAAAAGTATTTGTAACTTTAGAAAATTACTCTAAAAAAATATGTACCACCAAAAAATGACCCTGTAGTAGAAAAACTTACCTATGACGATTATAAGGAGGTATAACAGCTGGTAGCTAAATTATAATTTTATGTTCATTTTTCATAGCAAGGTCTAAATAAATTAAATCAGAGAATAGTCAAACATCAGTTAAATCTGACTGTAGTATTTATTTAATGAGTCCTTTATTTCACGAAACGGTTAGTTTGGACCCTTGGCTATGTTTGGCAGTGTTTATAAATCAGAGGTTAGTAAAAACAGCTATTACAAAACATACCATAATAATTTAGCTACCAACAGCTATGTGTTATACCTCGTTTTAATCCTCATTAAATAGGCAAGTTTTTCTACTACAGGGTCATTTTTTGGTAGTAGGTACATTTTTTTTACAGTAACGTTCTAAAGTTAGGTACAAATCGTTTTTCGTGAAACAGTTCCAATACTCATCAATCTTGGCACCTACTATCATAAACTATCATTTTAGTCTAATTGCCTGTCTGCCTGACTAATTTTAGTATTTTCTTTAGAAAACACTCAAATATTCATAACTTTTAAGGAAATCAAGTTAGAGCTCTGGATATTTTTTACTGCAAATAACCCCAACTATCGCCCTGTTTCGTTTGATCCACGATTTTCTGCCCACCCTGTATAACACAGACCGATCTACCTCTTTTAAATTCAGCAACCCAGTAAGCGACAACAAAATGTAGAATTAGGTTAGGCCCCAATGTTTGGTGAATATCCAAAAAAAAATTCCTTGTGGACATTTTTTTCAGGCGGAGGGTATTTTATGACTGCAGCGCTTCGATCAACATTGTTGATCAAAGCTGCAACGTAACTGACTTTTCAACAACTACTCGCAAAAAATAATTAATAACTTAAAAACAATTGAAATTTTGTATAAATTTGTGGTATTGACACTCTTTAAAATGAATATCAAACTACTGCCTAAAATATCATAATTATGAATATACGATTCACCCTCTTCTTCAACTTTTTGATCCACCCTCGTATATATTTTTACAATCAATAGAAAAGGTCTGATACATATACCAATTACAGGTACCTATACACAACATGATATGTAATAACTAATAATCCTAAGGTATAGGTTAGCGGACCTCGCATTGTACAATAAGAGGTCCGCTTAGCCCTTAGAGTGATTCATATAGTGTTATTATTCAATTTAGGTAGGTATTATTTTTTTTACCAACACATGTTACCTAAGTCTGTACGTAGGTTTATAAGAAAAAATATTAAATTATGATTATTTCTGTACTTTCACGAGTACCTGTTTTTTTTTTTGCTATTTACATACGACAACACCCGAAGTTATAGGTACGAAAATCACCGCTATTGGAATGGAGTGATGAATTCAATAAAGTAATGGGCTACTACTACGAGTGTAGTAGTAGCCCGTAGTGGCACGGAAACTGGCCCAGGCGCTTATCTCGCGATGACGAGAGCTTTAAGGCGTCATAGATAAAGGATTGTTTCTTATGAAGGTAGGTCAGAAAATGTTTACCCTTCGTTCAAGAGGCTAAATCATTATTTTTTTGTGCACTGTGACGTGTAGTCGAATCTGGTGATTTGAGCGACTTATGTTGAGGCTTGAAATTTATGTGTTGTAAGTGTTTTCTGTTAGGTTATCCAAATATTGTGATTCCGTGCTTTTTGTTCCATTTATATAGGTGCTTAAAAAACTGTAATGATGCCATTAACACCAGCACAGGTTGCACAGGCGGTGGCATTAATCGACCAAGGGCTGACACAGCGTAAAGTGGTTATTGCTCTGGTCGTACCTCGTTTATCAATGCAGTATGCCCTGAAACGATACCCTGAGAAAGGCCACTACTACTGAAGACCAGGTAGTGGAGGTATCAGATGCTCATCGAACCGGGACGACCGCTTTATTTTCCTTGAAATTTTGAAAAATCGCTACCTTAACTATTTAGATACGCCATCGGCACCAAATCACGAGACGTAGAAGTGAGCGTACAGTTAGAAGATGAATAAAGAAGTTAATTTATAAGCCGAATTGCGAAAATACCCAGGTAAATTCCCATTTGGGTAAATATCGGGTATTTACCCGGGTATATACCTAAAAGGTGGGTATTTATTTTTCTAAGAACGAAGTATTTAAATATGTTCATAATTACTTCTTAGAATGTTTTGGGTTGCAAAACTAGCAGTTTTCACTGCACTAGGATGAAGTTAGTTATGTAGTAGTTCTTTTAATTCCTGATATGCTACTCTATGACGGCTAAGCTAGAAGAGATCCTGTTTTTTTCCGAAGTCGAGTAGTCTTTTTGGTTTTTATATGAAATTCTCGGTAGCAGCTCGGAGTTTGAATTTTGCTCGGGCTTGCCCTCTTTTACGTTGAATTAACCCTATGCCTAACTCTTCAGGAAATAGTCTTGATAGTTTTTTTTTATATCACAAGGGTGGCAAACGCTTATTTGCTGCCCTTGGGTATAAAACAATGGTATAAGCAATTACCACAGTCTAAGGAAATTTCCAATACCGAAGCATCAAGCTGAAAAAACCTCTTAACTTCCTTCTTGTAGAATCTCATGCAATCTCCAAAGAAAACCTCTGCAGGGATTCATTGTACAACCTAAGCATAATCGTCATCATCATCAGCCCGTACTCACCCACTGCTGGAAATAGGCCTCTTTTAGTGAACACCACAGAGCCAAAATCATCAATCATCTCTTTCCATCCAGTCACTGCCAGCTGCCTTTCGCAATTCGTCAGTCCACCTAGCCAGCGGGCGTCCCACACTACGTTTGCCTAGACGCGGTTTTCACCCAACTACTCGTTTGCCCCAACGGTTATCGATTCTCTGAAAGACTTGAGCAGGCCAATTGCGTGCTTAATCCTTTTTGAGGTACTGGTTTTCGTCACGGGGGGCGCTGTGTATGACGTTGATGTTCTGAGAGACTTCGGAATACTAGGGTTGCATAAAACATGAAACGTGGCGTTGTGTGCTGATTCCGGTAGTATCTACCCGTGTGAAACCGGGCCGGTTGGTTAGGTAAATATAAAGTGCAACGTCAATAGTATATTTACTACATTTAAACTTAACTAGATTCTGTGAAACCAAGAACCTATATCCCAAATGACTGCCTGATCTAGCTTACTGCGTGTGGGGATTTGCGACTTATGAAGTAGCAGTCTTTTCCCCGCAGTGAAGTGTACTTACTGCTTGGCCCTATTGAGAACACCTAGCTTTTTAGCAGCCAACTTGGCCTTATCTTCCAAGTGACAACGGAACTGAACATCGCTGGAGATGTCGATACCTAGGATGCCAAGGCTGTTAGAGATGGTAAGGGTGTACCGGAATTAAGGAGCCACAGCAAACGGGGTTTTTAGCGGGTAAGGCTTTGTCAGAAGACTTGTGTCTCTTAGTTGGGTTTTCACCATATTGGCACTTCCCCAATTTGAGACAGAGGGATATTAGCACGGCCCGCATAATAGATGTCCCCAGTACTGTCGTCCGCAGCAATGAATATTGTCAATAGATATAATTCTCATGAACAAAAGACAATTAAATAACTATTGGTCTATTATTACAATAGATAACATTTCTGCTGGCAGATTAAATCCTGTATGACACCCTATTCCCATAAACCATATCATCGATATTTTTAAGAGGTAGGGCACAGCCATTTATGGCTCAAACCTAGAGAAGTCCATCTGGGGAAGTACCTCCATCTTACCGAAAACTGAAGCAAAATAAAACACTTTATTGTGTGTTGTGTTCCTGCAGTGAGTAAGGTTACCAGAGCTCCTTTTAAGGATGCGCTGCGCTGGCAGCAAGGGAAATATTCCCTCAAACTGTCGGCGCACCCCTAAGAGGTTTTTAGGGCCGGCAATGCGCGAGTGATACCCTTGATGTTGCAAGCATTGATGTCGGGATAGGATCTGCTGAGGTGCGTGGGCTCGTGTACATGCGACCAACGTAAGGGTGGGAGCTGGTCAGAGGGATCGGGGGCGGCGGCGCGGCGCGATAACACTGGTTTTTTCTCTGCGTCTAACTTCTATTATAATAGTACAATACCTTTTTCTTCAAAAAATCATTTATTGTAATGTTCACCGATTTCTCTGTCAATAATGGGCCAATTTTAAAAATTCTTTTTTTGTTTTAAAGAAACCGAAAATAGAACCATTTAAATTGGAAAGAAACATTCTACCCCTAATGGCCGGGATACACGAGGCTAGTTTTTCAAGCTAGGGTAGCAAGCTAGTTCTATTTTAAAACTGTGTCGGCTAGCTGACCTGGCTTGGAATATGCTAGTTCTGTTTACATGAGGCTATATTATTTTAAGCTAGTATTATTGCTGTGACCAAGGTGACCACACGTCCAAAATGAACTGCACGCGAAAAAAAAACACTATTCGACTGAAACAGTTACTTCGAAAACTGTGCCAATTCGCACTAGACGAACTAGAAGATGAATTACAAAAACGGGTGTGGACAAGACCGTGGATTTTAAGGAGAGAAGAACGTGGATCATCTGCTTTACTTTTGGAAGAATTTCGCAACGAAGATTTAGGCGAATATAAGAGTATTTTGCGAATGACGCCTGATTTGTTTGATATTCTGTTGAGTCTTGTGACGCCAAAAATACAACGAATGGATACAATTATGAGAGAGTCCCTACCAGCAAAAGTAAAACTGGAGATCACACTAGATTTTCTATCGTCCGGCATTAGTTACAGGAGGCTCAGTCACTTTTATCGAGTGGCAAGATGTTCCATATCAAAATTTATACCAGAAGTCTGTGTTGAAATCTACAAGGCATTGAAAAAATACATTGAGGTTTGTATTACGTTTATTATACCTAATATCAAGCATCATCATTAGACAAGTAACACGTAAGCAAAATGAAAATTCTTATTCAAAGAGGCCAATCGGCATAATTAAGCATTTTTGAATGCTGTGGTAATCATATCAAATTCATCCGCAGAAGCTTGTTGTGCGTCATATTCGGTTGTTGTAAAATTCGTGTTATTTTGAACTGTTTGTATATTACTACCAATTGTCGTGTTTGAAGAGTCTTCGTGACTAGGTGTCTGGTAAGAAAATGTTGTATTACTCAAATTTAAATCTGCCATTCGACAACGAGATAATACACTATTGATTCCGTCCCGAGCAATAATAGCCTGTAGAGGTGATAATATTTTAAGTTGGCTAGCTACAAATGCTCCAAAAATATCATTCTCATTTTGTTGTGACACTGAACCACATGTGGGTGCACTATTTAAATCATTCGTGATCGACCGAATTTCGTTGACCAATGTTGCTACTTGGGTAATTTTTTTCTTTTTTGGAGCTGGTGCACTAGATATTTCGGTAGACAGTTTTGCCGATGGTGCTGTAGTTTTTGCGGATATTGCCTCAAACTCGTTGCGTTGCATCATATCATTTGATGTAGTCGTAGATGGTTGTGTTGATAAATCAGAATGTTCAACATTATCATCATTGTTAACGTTATCAATATTCTCTTTATTGTTGTCAATAATATCACCAGTATTTTCAGTATTGGTTTGTTCTTCTGATTCTTGACTGTCCTAAAAGAAAATAACAATCATTTGACTTATTATATAAACAACATATTTTTATTTTTTAATTATTTATATATTTTTACAGGTCCCGACTAATGATGAAGACTGGAGGAAAATAGAAAATGGATTTAAAAACAGATGGAACTTTCCATTTTGCTACGTTGCCATTGATGGCAAGCATATTCAAGTTGTAGCACCTGGTAACAGTGGAACTATGTATTTCAATTATAAAAAAGTATTCAGTATTGTGCTTATGGCAATAGTGGATCACGACTATTGCTTTCGATACATAGATGTCGGAGCTTGTGGAATGTCATCAGATGGAAGTGTATTTAGAAATTGCTCCATGTACAATAAACTGGAAAATAACCTTTTACCACATGGTGGAGTCATTGTTGCTGATGCCGCATTTCCTTTAAAACCGTACCTTTTAAAACCTTATCCAGGTGACAATTTAGAATGGTCCCAGAAAGTCTTCAATTACCGACTATCTAGAGCCAGACGTGTAGTGGAGAATGCCTTTGGGATATTGGCTAGCCGATTTCGCGTATTTCAAAAACCAATAGCAGCTAACGTAAATACAGTGGATAAAGTTGTATTAGCAACATGTGCTTTGCATAATTGGTTGAGAAGTGAAAATCGAAAAACTTATATAACCAGCTCTGATATAGACCGTGAAGATATCGAAACAGGAAATGTCTATTCTGGTTCCTGTAGAACAGAAACTAGAGGTTTACAAAGTTTATGTCACCAAGGAAGTAACCATTCTTCGGTTTCAGCAATCCAGAAACGAGAAACCCTTAAGAACTACTTTAACAATGAAGGTGCTGTGCCTTGGCAATCGAGAATGATTTCATAATTACTGTAAGTCTTCTGAATGTTGGGATCTTAATACAAATGTAGTAAAAACCAATTTTATACTTTAAACGGACAGACAGACTGACGGATCATAGACACGCACACACACACACACGCGGTACTTTTTTTAATTAGGTACCTACTTAAATATAAAAGAAAAATGTAGGTACCTACTTCTAAAAGTAATTGTATGTACCTACATTTTTCTTTTATATTCATATGTAAATATTTTTTACAGCGGTGACACCATTGCATTGTTTACATTAATATTTTCTTATTCGAAACTTAAAACTATATAATAAACGATTGCAAATATCTTACC
This sequence comes from Acronicta psi, assembly GCA_946251955.1. Classification (NCBI taxonomy): domain Eukaryota; kingdom Metazoa; phylum Arthropoda; class Insecta; order Lepidoptera; family Noctuidae; genus Acronicta; species Acronicta psi. Next base: position 7,664,031 of record OX276472.1, on the reverse strand, counting down.
GTTGTTTTTCTCTTCATGGGTACATTTTTAATAAAACTGTGCATTTCCTGGAACCAATGCAGCTTCGACTTATATTCTTCTTGAGAACCTGCTCCAGACCGGGTTGATTTATCAATTTTTGTCAGTTCTTGAGAATACGTTGCTCTTAAATTTTTTATTTTACTTTTGACCGTTTAGGCGCGATTGGTCCAATTCGCGATTGGCCAAATCGTCCAATTCGCAATTGGGCCAATTCGCGATTGGTCCAATTCGTGATCGGTCCAATTCGCGATTCGTCCAATTCGCGATTAGTCCAATTCGCGATTAGTCCAATTCGCGATTGGACAAATTCGCGATTGGTCCAATTCGCGATTGGGCCAATATATGGTTGGTCTAGCATAAAGTATTAAAAGAATAAAAAATAACACGTTTAATGTATAATTATAATAATGTATTATATTTATTCATAATCATATTAAAAACAATATCTTGGGTTACGTGCTCCTATCAATAATTAGTAAATACCTAATTTTGTACTTTCGTAAAAAATCAAACAAATGAAATAAAAATGAATGTAAGTAGTATAATCATACCTACTTGACATTGTGATTATTCAAGTATATATCAGATCTTACATCAAATACAGTACGATAAAAATATGTTTTTTTTTCTTTATTTATCTCAATAAAATAAGAGAGAAAGAACTATGACAATTACATATTTAAAAAAAGTAAAAACTATAATCACACCTACTTGACATCAGATCTTTCATCAAATACATAATGAATACAACATGTTTTTCTCCTACTTATCCCAATAGGATAAGGGAGAAAGAACTATGACCATTAAGTATTTTTATCATTAATACAAAAATATTGTTCATATATAACAATAATATTGATAAAATCTTAACGATGTCTGCGGTCTAGTGGTTAGAGTGTCGTACTGCTGCTCACGACGTCGTGGGTTCGCTTCCCACAAAACGAAAATATTTATGTGGCGAGCATAAGTATTTGTGTTTGTCTGGGTGATTAATATGTATTTGAATCCATTGTTTAGTATCCATAGTACAAGCCATGTCTAGTTTGGGACTAGATGGTGTTGTATCAATGTCCCAGATAATCTTTTATCTCAAATAATATATTAATAAATTTCGGAAACATTGTCAAATCAATGTCCCAGATAATCTTTTATAACAAATAATATATTAATAAATTTCGGAAACATTGTCCATTTTGGACCAACTGCGAATTGGACCAACTGTGAATTGGACCAACTGCGAATTGGACCAACTGCGAATATGACCAATCGCTAATTGGACCAATCGCGAATTGGACCAACTGCGAATTGGACCAACTGCGAATTGGACCAATCGCGCATTGGACCTTTTTTTGAACATTTGACCAATCGCGAATTGGACCAATCGCGCCTAAACGCTTTTGACCTCTTTGGTAGTCATATCAATTGTCTTTAATTCGACACACATTTTTTGTAGCGCTGAATCACGTTTACACTTGTCTTTATAACTTCGAAGGGTGGAGTTCCACAGACATTCATGGTCACGGTACAGTTGTACGAACTTTAAATTAATCTCCGTACTTAGTTTGGGCATCTTAAATCTCAAAAACACGTCGCGGAGAAAAACAAACGCGTGGTTACTGCTTACGAGTCAACTGAAAACTAGCTTCGCCGGCCACATGAAGCTAGTACACAAGCCAGGATAGTAAAATCAGTGGTGGGGGGCGCTACTTACCTAAAAATAGAACTCCATTCTATTAAAAACTGTCCTGGCTTGTCAACTAGCTTACTAGTTTACTAGCTTAGAAATGAAGCTAGTTTTGTCTACACGAAGCCAGAAGTACTAGCTTGCTAGCTTACTGACACTAGCTTGCTATCCTAGCTTGAAAAACTAGCCTCGTGTAGCTCGGGCATAAGGGTGGAAAAATAGTAGTTTAGTTTTGCTGAAGTTGCTAAAAAAATATTTTTTCACTTTTTTTTGTCATCGCTGGATTATTTTCGATACAATCCGAAACGAAATCAGTTCATTTCATCCTTTAATTTGATATACATAATGGGAGTGCATAAAAAAACCTAGACCGCCATCTTGGATTTAGATTGAAGTCATTTTATTATTTTTGTTCTTCTCAGTTCTCAGCAAACCCTTAAAAATAATTACCTAGTCCGCCATAGGTTTTACATTGAAGTCATTTTATTCTTCTAAGCAAACTCTTCCATTTATTAGACATGACATACCTACTTATAAATATTGCAAGTTGCAAGTAAAATAAAAGCTTGTAAAAATATTGGCGGACAAGGGTAAAATTGCATATCAATCGAATGTACTCCTCTTGGCGATCAAATGATCGCCAAGAGGAGTACATTACATACTTACTTCGTTTTATTTGTACCGATGTTTGAGGCACTTTTTGGTGGCCGGGCCAGCCTGACGTTTTCGGCTCGTCCCCTTCCATAACACGATAAGTACACAGTGTACTGAGAATGTGTTGCTACAAGATGAATGTACACAAAACAAAAGAGATCGGTTTACAGGGCACACCAACGTAGATGTTGGTGTGCGTAAACTCAATGCGTTCATTACTTCGCCTATTTACTAGTGTTAGCACGCACACATTTGCAATTTCTTGTCATTTTAAAGTTGCAGGGAATATGATGCATAAATTTAGCTAACGAATCAGAATCCACTGTGGCGCATTAGCTGAGCGTGCGCTTCTTGTCGCCGGCACCGTAAGATCGAATCTTATTACCAACGGTTGCAACTTTTTGTATGTTTTAAAAAATATTTTACATTTGTTTGTTCAATTCATTGTATAGTATTAGCAAGTCTTCTTTATATTTGGTTTGGATTATATTGATGGTCTACCCTCTAAAAATGACAAATCATAATATGTTAGTAGTTTAATTTCATCGTCATAATGCTATTGACTATCGAGCTTCTGTTACGTTTTTAGACATTATACCCTGCGTATTTTGAGAAGTGCTATTATTTGTGAATCAATATGAATCACTTAACTACACTTTTAAGAGCTGAGACAATTATTTTGCATGAGCAAAACGTTTCAATTAGTGAAATTGCGAGGCGTTTAAAGATATCGGTTAGTAACAAAATATTATTATAACGTTTAGAAGTTTATTATGTTTCAATAATATACATCTTGTTTATTGATGTTTTATGTAAAAATATTTAATTATTATTCACAGAGAAGAACTGTGCAATTGTGGGTCCATCGTTATGCAGATTCGGGAAGCATTGATCCTTGCCGACCGGGACCAAAGGCTGGATTTGCATATACCAATGCACGGCACCGTGATATAGTTGCTACGCATTTGGCTGAGCCCTTCCTCACTACTCGTTCCACGGCGACTAAACATGACGTGACGTTACAAACTGTGCGGAACCACTTGCGTGCAGCTGGTGTGAAATGTCGTAGGCCAGCCAAGAAAATATTACTGTCTGATATTCACATGCAAAACCGGGTTCGCTTCGCAAGAGAATATTTGGATTTTGATTGGTGCAATAATATAGTTATATTTAGCGATGAAAAATGTTTTAAGTCGGACAAGGACGGTCGTAAAATATTATGGCGAAAAGATGGTGAACGCTATAACAAAAAAAATATTATTCCATGCAGGTCTAGTGGCCGCATTACGTTGGGTTATTGGGGATGGATGTCATCAATGGGTCCCGGTGAATTAGTGCAGGTTTTGTGCTGGAATATGGTTGCTAGCATGAGGACACGTTTGCAACAAGTAATAGATAGTGATGGCGCACCAATCGGCTATTAAAAATATCAGGGGGTAATTTGTATTACATGATTGATGTTATTGTTAGTGAGATTACAATTTACAATTTAGGATCGCCAGTATCTTATTATCTAACTTACTAACATGTTTATTCATTATCTTTTTGTATTTTTTTAAGCATTTTCCATGCTAAGATTACAAGTTATTTTTAATGAAGGAAAAAATCGGCGGGCGGGCAGGGTTCGAACCTGCGCCTTCTGGTTCGGTACACCAGACGCTCTGACCACTAAGCCACCGCTCGCCCTGCTCGCCAGTCGAAATCTTCCTCCATATTCTAATTTACGTCTTAAGGTGACGTAGCGCCATCTATTGTGAAGATGCTTCACAACCGACACGACTAACTTTACAGCTAGTTCAATGTCGTATGATACCGCCTTACCTATCAACTATCTTTTTGTATTTTTTTAAGCATTTTCCATGCTAAGATTACAAGTTATTTTTAATGAAGGAAAAAATCGGCGGGCGGGCAGGGTTCGAACCTGCGCCTTCTGGTTCGGTACACCAGACGCTCTGACCACTAAGCCACCGCTCGCCCTGCTCGCCAGTCGAAATCTTCCTCCATATTCTAATTTACGTCTTAATGTGACGTAGCGCCATCTATTGTGAAGATGCTTCACAACCGACACGACTAACTTTACAGCTAGTTCAATGTCGTATGATACCGCCTTACCTATCAACTATCTTTTTGTATTTTTTTAAGCATTTTCCATGCTAAGATTACAAGTTATTTTTAATGAAGGAAAAAATCGGCGGGCGGGCAGGGTTCGAACCTGCGCCTTCTGGTTCGGTACACCAGACGCTCTGACCACTAAGCCACCGCTCGCCCTGCTCGCCAGTCGAAATCTTCCTCCATATTCTAATTTACGTCTTAAGGTGACGTAGCGCCATCTATTGTGAAGATGCTTCACAACTTCATTAAAAATAACTTGTAATCTTAGCATGGAAAATGCTTAAAAAAATACAAAAAGATAGTTGATAGGTAAGGCGGTATCATACGACATTGAACTAGCTGTAAAGTTAGTCGTGTCGGTTGTGAAGCATCTTCACAATAGATGGCGCTACGTCACCTTAAGACGTAAATTAGAATATGGAGGAAGATTTCGACTGGCGAGCAGGGCGAGCGGTGGCTTAGTGGTCAGAGCGTCTGGTGTACCGAACCAGAAGGCGCAGGTTCGAACCCTGCCCGCCCGCCGATTTTTTCCTTCAGTAAAAATAACTTGTAATCTTAGCATGGAAAATGCTTAAAAAAATACAAAAAGATAGTTGATAGGTAAGGCGGTATCATACGACATTGAACTAGCTGTAAAGTTAGTCGTGTCGGTTGTGAAGCATCTTCACAATAGATGGCGCTACGTCACCTTAAGACGTAAATTAGAATATGGAGGAAGATTTCGACTGGCGAGCAGGGCGAGCGGTGGCTTAGTGGTCAGAGCGTCTGGTGTACCGAACCAGAAGGCGCCGGTTCGAACCCTGCCCGCCCGCCGATTTTTTCCTTCATTAAAAATAACTTGTAATCTTAGCATGGAAAATGCTTAAAAAAATACAAAAAGATAGTTGATAGGTAAGGCGGTATCATACGACATTGAACTAGCTGTAAAGTTAGTCGTGTCGGTTGTGAAGCATCTTCACAATAGATGGCGCTACGTCACCTTAAGACGTAAATTAGAATATGGAGGAAGATTTCGACTGGCGAGCAGGGCAAGCGGTGGCTTAGTGGTCAGAGCGTCTGGTGTACCGAACCAGAAGGCGCAGGTTCGAACCCTGCCCGCCCGCCGATGTTTATTCATATCATTAATAAATAAATTACCCTCTTGCATATGAAAAACAAAGTGAATTCTTGTCCCACTTAGAATATGTCATGAACCATACTTTATAATTTGTATTTATAATTTAAAAAAACCATGTCAATAAATATTGTTGTTATCATATTACACATTGTTTAATATTTTCTTCCATATATCATTTTTTGCTGGAATAATGTTCTTATTATCAGGTAAATAACAAAAATAAAAATTCAACAAAACGAAAAAAAAATGATAATAATGCCAGCTGGTGTGACTAATGTCACACCAGTTGCTTGCATATACACCTATGCCACGGGATCAGTTGATAATACCTTTGAATTTATGATTCATATTCTTTGTTTCATATACAGGGTGTTTGGCGCATAGACCGACACAATTTGTTTAGAGATAGGGGGAGTCATTTGCTAGGTTTCAGCCCAAGAAGTTAACTCCTAAGTGCCATGGACTTTGGGAGCTCGGAAGTCATTTTATAGAAATCAATGTTATGAAGTCATGATTCACATCGAATAAATATACATTTATGAGTAATATAACACTTCTTTGGTGTTGCTACACCTAAAAACAAAAAGTTATGATGACCTAGAGGTGAAATTTTGGGTGACTAACTGACTACCAAAGAAAACTTAAAAAATCATATCCCAATGACCCTGACACTTAGGACTTAGCTTCTAGGGCTGAAACCTAGCAAATGACCCGCCCTATCTCCCAAAAAATTGTGTCGGTCCATGCGCCAAACACCCTGTATAATGTGAAGCAACAAGAAATTGCAAGTGTGTGCGTGGATAACGGGTTATTGTAAAGCTAACACTAGTAAATAGGCGAAGTAATAACGCGTTGAGTTTATGCACACCAACATCTACGTTGGTGTGCCCTGTAAACCGATCTGTTTTGTTTTGTGTACTCTTCAAAATACATGTGTGTGCCGTTTATTTTACGAAAATATATCCAATAGGTACCTTCGCAGATAATAAAGCGGATACCTAGGTGGCCGAGCTGAAATTTTTTCAACAGCTCCAAACATTAAAAACCTCAAGCCCATCAGATTTCTTTGCTAAGTACAAATAATCTGCGCCGAAGTTGAAACGTTTTTACATGACTGTCAGGCTGGCCCGGCCCCCGAGCTATAGAGCATGAAATGCATATATATCAATCGAATGTACTCCTCTTGGCGATCATTTGTACTTACTTCATTTTATTTGTACGACTTTTTAGTAACTTGTTTAATAGTACCTTTTATTATACCTATAGTAAATGATGTCCTGGATTTCCAAGAGGAGTACATTCGATTGATTATGCACTTCATGCACTAAAGCTCGGGGGGCCGGGCCAGCCTGACGGACATGTTTTTACCGCTTTATTTTTAAATAAACTAAACTCCCTATTTGAAAAAATATAAGCGATTGTTTTTTTTCTGGTTCGGCCCCTTAGCTAATAGCTCCGTAAATACTACATCAATCCAGTTCCAGTTCCTCAGAAATTGGCCTTTTAATTAACCAAGAGTATATACCTAAGAAGAGTACATAACCTAAAAATAATTTTCTACAAGTCTAGTGACTATCATTCTTAATCATAGATATATAATACATAGATTGGCATATGAGTAAAAGAGAGCTACGGAAGTTAATGGCACTTTGGTGTGTTAGAAAGAAAAAGAGAATGACGCTGTAAACGTGACATTACTTGTCAGTAATGTCACGTTTACAGCGTCATTCTCTTTGTATACATGTAATGTCTTACATGTATACAATTGCGGTGAATAGGGGTTCCAGCAAATGTAAACCTGCGAAATTTTGGGATTATTTACGTGTAGTTAAGTGTGTATCCGTGTAATATTCATGTGATTACGATGGTAACTTGTGCAGTACCAGGTTGTAATTCTCAAAAGATGGAAAATCCGCAGGATTACTAATTTAATCGGTATGTTTACTATTTGTTTACTATCATCATTTCTTAATAATTGTTACGTAAATGTGTTAGATTTGGAGAAAATATAATGCTAAATTTGTTTATTAGATCACGAAACAGTAATATTAAAGCAATAACAAATACGGAAATATGAGGGCATTTATAACCTCACTTTTAGTGATGGTCTTGATTTGTGCGTTCACAGTTGTGCGAATTGCGATGCGTCAATGCGTATGCGTATTAGCGTCATACGTGTGTCATGCATGCAGGGTTGGATTTTATAGTATAATCATACTATTTGTACCATTATTTGATAGTGTGTAGTATGTAGTATCGTTATGCCACTATACTACGCGAAAATACCATAATTTTGATGTCGACCGACTTGTATGAAGTAAGCCCTTTTACTTTTTTCCCTAAAATATCGGTAATTTCTGTATGCCTAATCAGGATCAACACCTAATCAGGATTACCCATAGATATATAATTCCATAGATTGGCAATGTCAGTAAAAAAATGAGACTGAAAACCAATTGTTTATGTGTGTGTGACATGTTAATGGGTGCGTTAAAAGTGCTGCGCCTGAAGTTAATAGGATTATTATCGATATCGATAACGGTGGACGATATCTGTTTTACTGCTGCATACAATATTTAAGTGTGGGGAATAGCACTAATTCAACAATATTTTTTCTCATTTGTCCCACTAAATGACTAAAATATGGGGGAGACCAGTGGCATCCCACTGGTCAAGTGAGAATACACAAAACTGCCAAGTATCTAGTATGTAATCAGAAATCTTGGAGAAGGCCAGAAAAATCCTTAAATAAAACACAGATTTCAAAAAATTTACTATTCATATTACAATTATTACAAAAAAATAATTATGTACAGGTAACTTTCGTGTACAGTAAAATATCTATCAATAATTTTATAATCTTGGCTGTACACATTGAAACACTCATTTTTCAATATATTTATGTAAATATGAAAATGTATATTTCTTATTTTCTTACGACAAATAGTTAAAACAGAACCACTTTATAGTTTTCGCCTTGTTTTACCTGCTGTTGAGAAGCAGTGCTCATGGTAGTGTTAACTGCTTATTGTTGAATGTTTGTACGGATTCCAATTTTGTCTATTTAACATACGCAATCACTTTTTACTGGATTTATGGGAAATCTGCAAATAATAACTTAATCTCATAAATTCAATCCAAAGTAGGTATCTATCTACCTAACTATGATATTTTGTCAGTGCATGAACTTGCGAAATCTGAATTTGCGACTATGGTCTAAATTGCTTACGTAAATTACTCTGAGTGGCCTTTATGACAATCGAAAAATAATATTATATTCTACCGACATGTTGTTCACCGACCACTAAAGTCGATAACCGACACCATCAATATAAACAAATCAAGACCATCACTAAGAGTGAGGTTATAAATGCCCTCATATTTCCGTATTTGTTATTTCTTTAATATTACTGTTTCGTGATCTCTAATGCATTTTAGTGATCTTATAAACAAATTTAGCATTATATTTTCTCTAAATCTAACACATTTACGTAACAATTATCAAGAAATGATGGTAGTAAACAAATAGTAAACATACCGATTAAATTGGTAATCCTGTGTGTTTTCCATATTTTGAGAATTACAACCGGGTACTGCACAAGTTACCATCGTAATCACATGAATATTACACGGATACACACTTAACTACACGTAAATAATTCCAAAATTTCGCAGGTTTACATTTGCCGGAACCCCTATTCACCGCAATTGTATACATGTAATGTCACGTTTACAGCGTCATTCTCTTTTTCTTTCTAACACACCAGAGCCATTAACTTCAGTAGCTCTCTTTTACTCTTATCTCCAATCTATGGAGTAAATTATATATCTATGGGATTACCCATAGATATGTAATCGCTAGAAGTGGCGACTTTTGCTTGTGTGTGTGTGTGTGTTTTAGCAACAGAAAAAAAATTGTCGCTAAATATTATTTAGACATGTATTTGGCCACTTGGAGTATTATAAAAATTTTCTTTAAAAAAAATGTGCTAATAAGAATTATTTACGATTTACGAAGGCGTTTTTACCCTTGTGGGGAAAAAGGCGTGAGTATATGTATGTTTGAATGAATTTAATTTTAATTCAAAACTGAAACGCCGAAAAATTAAGCATATTAACAATATCTACGATAAAAAAAAACTTGAAAGGTCAAACGGACAAATTTTGGACAAATAGTATTATTATATTTTCCATGTAGCATAATTTTTTGAGGGTCTGAATCAGTGTTGGATTCTGTAGTATTATAATACTATTTGTACCATTATTTGATAGTATGTAGTATCGTAATGCTACGCGAAAATACCATAATTTTGATGTCGACTGATTTGTATTAAGTGAGCCCTTTTACTTATTAATATTTATCCTAAAATGTCGGTAATTTCTGTATGTACGGCAACACCTAATCAGGATTACCCATAGATGTATGGAGTACCTATATTATATATCTATGGGATTACCAAATACAAACGTAGTGTTGCCAATTTAGCGACTTCGTTGCTAGAAATGGTGGCTTTTGCCTGAGTGTTAGCGTCAGAAAAAAAATTGTCGCAAAAAATGATTTGTATTACACATTTATTTGGTCACTTTTGGAGTACCATCAAAATACGATTTTCGATATAAAGAGAAGAAATTATAGTAACTAAAAAACGGGGAAAAAATTATAAGACCACGCGGGCGAAGCCGCTGGCGGGAAGCTAGTTTTGTATAAAGTAGATGTGTAAGAACATCGTGGAGTACTTTTTCAAAATCAGTCTTCATGCCTATTTAATTATACTACGTTTGACTTTTCAAATTTTTTTATCGTAGGTATTTTTAATGTTTAATTTTTTGACGCTTTCCTTTTTCCCCACAAGTGTAAAACGCATTCGTAAATCGTAATTTTTTTTTATTCAGTTGAGGCGTAAGGCGTATTAATTACATAAATGGAAGTTTTTTTTTTATCTTATACCCAGAAATTCTACAGACTTGCATTTTTGAAAAATTTTGTGTGTTTTTGAAAAAGATAACAGGATTTCTATCCTGTTATCTTTTTCAAAAACACACAAAAAAGAAAAGTCAAACGTAGTATAATTAAATAGGCATGATGACTGATTTTGAAAAAGTACTCCACGATGTTCTTACACATCTACTTTATACAAAACTAGCTTCCCGCCAGCGGCTTCGCCCGCGTGGTCTTATAATTTTTTCCCCGTTTTTGCTACATTTTTCATTACTACTCCGCTCCTATTAGTCGTAGCGTGATGATATATAGCCTATGTTACTCGGGGATAATGTAGCTTTCCAAAGGTGAAAGAATTTTTGAAATCGGTCCAGTAGTTTCGGAGCCTATTCATTACAAACAAACAAACAAACAAACAAATCTTTCCTCTTTATAATATTAATATTATATAGTATAAGATAGATAACTCATATTTTTTGAAAAATATATGATTTTGAAGGTAAAATAACAATTTAAATTCCGCGCTAAAAAGCTAGAATAGCAATGGCGTCGTCTATGACGTCGATCTTCTGTAAACACTTGACAAGTGACAATTTACAGTTGAGGTTAAAAGTTTGTTCTGATCATATTTTGATAATATTTTGTGCAATAATTATGAATCCTAATGTGTATCGATGGTGTGCGGTTCCTCAATGTCATAATACAACAATAAAAACGCCGAACAAGTTATTTATTAACGTTCCAATGCAAAAAAAAGTTCGAAATACGTGGTTAAATCTCGCAAGGCGAGACCCGGCAGCTGTATCCAATAATTCAGTAATTTGTTTCTGCGAAGACCATTTTGATGTAAGTAATATATTTATTTACTTTATAGAAATGAAGTAGCTGAGCTCGAAAATAAAATTTACAGATAAATTATTGTCAATATCGTGTTATTGTTTTATGGGAAGCACTGTACATTATCAGCCGGCGATTTTTACAGTGGTGATTTTTTTTTTCGGGTAGAATATAGTGTTTATAGTGTGTTTTTGAAAACCGCAATTCAAGCAAACCCATAGGCTACGAGAAAAAAATCGCCAAGTTTCTATCGGGCCTGGTGGGATAGTGGGAGTATTAAGGGTGGGGAAGATCGCGTGGCGAGTCAAATCTTGCTAACAAGAAATACTAAGGTCAAGGACATCGCCAAGGTCAAGGACCAGCCCCAGAGGTCAAGGTCAAAGCAAAAAAATCGTGAGATTTTTACCATATTTTGTTGAAAGTTAAAGAGAATGATTAACGCCAAGGTCAAGGTCACACATAGCTAAAAATGTTACTTTTTAGTCATTTATAAGATGGAGGCAACAAGGTGCAGTTGACGGAGCCCCGCTGTGCGGGGCTCCTATTTCTGTGTTAAGTGACATGTTTACATTATCTGTGGTATGTTGTGTTATGAAATGCGTGAATTTATTGGAAAATAATTGAAACTTTAGGATTTTTTTTCTCGAAAACAGTGCAGTTGCTTGAATTGAACCTGTTGTGAAAGTGTATACTAAGAAGAGTTCTACACGAAAAAAAAACAATGAAGCCCTAAATCGCCGGCTGATAATGTACAGTTGAGCCGCCATGACAAAGAATTTACAAAAAAAAACAAATACAAAACGAAGATGATATTTGTTTTGAGAAGATTGACATCACTCGCTTCTGATTGGTGTTCGACCTATCATGGCGGATTGATATGTTTTGCATTTTTATTTTTGCTTAAATAAATATAATCTCACTTATAATCTAAAAACAAGTGTTTATATATGAATCAGTCTGTCATATAAAATTACGTGAAATCGTAATTTCGGCCATTCTTAGTTGGTGTCATCATGCCTATTTTGGACAAATAGTATTATTTTATTGTCCATGTAGCATAATTTTTTGAGGGTCTGAATCCAACCCTGCATGCTTGTCATTGTCAAGTTGTCATGTCAGATTTTTCGTTTAAATTATGTGTTTTGATAATTACAAAGAGCGATGATTTTGATTTTTGATATCGACCGATCGCCTATTATTTCAGAAATATCGGACAGTACTCCTTTTACCTAAAATCATTGCACATTGAGAAACTTTGACACCAATGTTTACTGATTATTCAGAATGGAGATTGGGGAGGTAGGTGAGTAAATCCAAAAAGGAAGAGACCGATGGCTGTTTCTAATATGTTATTGTGAACCGTAGTCAACTTAATTGAACGTAATGCATTTATAATCATTCAAAAGGAGCTTCTGGTGCTTTAATTTGTAATATAATACTTCATAATGTCCAGCAATTCATTACTATTTTCAATCAATAATGAAGGAAAAGTTTATGCCTTGTCCACGAGTGGGTCATGCTGGAGAGAATTTATGTATCTCGGCTTGGAATTTAAAACATTATCTGCCGTGCCACATTTTCTGTGGGCTGTTGGAGGTGATCGACAAATCTATCTCCATGTACATGGCTTAGAAATACCTATAAGGGTCAAAGAAGAGTCTTACGAAAATGAAAGGTGGCTTCCACTAGATGGCTTTAGTGGAAGACTACTTCCGACAGATAGATATCATTTTTCTTCCCAAGATGGCACAATGGATAGGTCAATTGATCGCATTCGGCTACCATCCATGGCTTGGCAATGGGAAGGTGATTGGCAACTTGAATTAACCTTAGATGGTCAACCCTTGGATCATGATGGGTGGACATATGCAGTTGATTTTCCAGCACAATTTGGATCTTCTAAGCAATGGAAATCCTGTGTAAGAAGAAGAAAATGGATAAGGTACAGAAAATTCAGTGCAATGAATTCATGGTGTGCAATTGCTCCATTACATAAAGATCCAACACAAGAACCTTTTATAGATGTTAGCATAGGTGGTAATCAAATTCCTTATGCATCTCCTGGAACATTATCAGTTTGGGCCATAACTGCACATGGACGTGTTATGTATAGAGCTGGTGTCAGTACTACGTCTCCTGAAGGGTTAAAATGGATTAACATAAGCATTCCTCCAAATTGTGATATAAAACAGATTTCTGTTGGACCCACTGGATTAGTGTGGGCTCTTTTGTGGACTGGCCGGGCTATTATTAGAAAAGGTATAACCAAAGACTGTCCCACTGGAGAGGCTTGGATGGAAGTTAAATCCCCTAATGACACAAAACTGTTGTCACTTTCAGTTGGATTTAATGCTATATGGGCAGTGAGTTCTGATACAAGGGTTTGGTTTAGAAAAGGAGTAGATGGAAATGCAGCTGGAAATTCTGAGGCAGCTGCTATGGGAGGTGGATGGTTAGAAATCACAGGAAATATGAGCTATATTTCTGTTGGCATTAATGATCAAGTATTTGCTATAGGTGATTCAGATAAGTGTATTTATTGGCGCAGTGGTATAACCCCTGCAGAGCAAACTGGCAAAAGGTGGAGAAGGGTCCAAGCAAATATGCAACTTAGCCGTACATCTAGTTCAGCAAGTGTTGTGTCTTCTACTTCAAATGCAAAACATCATAGTCTTAATATGCTTAATGAAACAACAACTGAGCATAAATCCAATATAATTTTGCACAATTCCTGGGAAGAGTCACATTCAGCACCAATTGAACATACTTTACCTATCAAACCAAAAGAGAGTCACCAAAAAAGGAATGAACATATAGAAAATATTGATTACACAGGAAAAAGTTATGAAACAACTTTAAAAAACCCAAGAGCATGGAGCCCTGTAAGAAGTGTTGGCTCTGTTGTAGGCATGGAAGCTCAACCAGATAGTGACAGTAGTGTATTTGATGTAGACTCAGGAATGTTTTTTGATGATGAAATCAGCCAAACAGCTTGGGGTACCTGTGAAACTACTTGGGCGTTTGTTGAAGCTGGGGCTTGCTCTGTGGATGTTATGCAGATACCTCATTGGTTTACTGACTCCCATAATGCATTTAATATGGATCTTACATCAAAGTGGCGAATACAAATTTTGGATAATCTTAAAATTAGAAACAATAATGTGATATTAGACCTTTCTAATTATGGTGTAGCAGTGGAAGAAAAAGGTTGGACCCGTAGCTGTGAGTCAAGACTACTTAATGCAAATAATTCCAGTGAAGACTGCATATTATCTTTATATTGGAATGACTTGGAAAATATTGGAACATTATCTGTGTTTCAACCTGATGGTACTATAAAATTTATTTTAAATCTAGGTGAAGTAACCAGTGTTATTACATCATCAGAACCTGGAAGTCCCAGGATAAGTTTATCTGTTCCACGTCAAAATAAGAGTCCCATTAGGGTTCAATTTATATCAGAGATGGAGCAAGAAGAATGGTTTAATGTTTTGGTTGACATCACATCACAAATCAATGGAGTAACTGGAAAACCATCTGTTAATTCTATATGGGTAATTTCAAGTTCTGGAGATATACTTAACTGGGACCCCATGCCTGCAAAGCTAAATACTGCAAATAATGGCAAATATATAAAAGAATTCCAAGTTTTTGGAAAAGATATAGTATCTGGATTAACAATACCTTTACATAACAATTTTCCACCAGGAAGTACACTCAAAATTGCAGGCTGTTTACATGACGAAGTCAACAGATTTCACATAAATTTAGAAGGTCCTGAGATTAAGAAACAGAGACATAAAATTGAAATGGATGTTACTGAAATACCTTTACACTTTAATGTAAGATTTGATGAAGGAACTGTTGTTTGTAACACTAAAATGTTTGGTAGCTGGGGAATTGAAGAAAGGCATGAATTACCTTTATCTCCAGGACAGGAGTTCACAATAGCAATTATATGTGACACTAATAATTTTAAGATACTATTAGATAATAAACTGTATTGCTTCTTTGGGCATAGACTCAGTCCTAAAACTATTACATCCGTTACAGTACAAGGACCTTTAAAGCTTTTTTCTGTGGAATATTCTACAACAAATGCTATAATTGGGTCAGAAGATATGTATTGGCGAGTTATAGGGGGATACTTGCGACGAGTTGAATCATCCCAAAACGGAGTTGTTTGGGCGATTTCACATGACCACCGCGTCTGGGTGTACACGGGAGGATGGGGAGGAGGTATTCTTAAAGGTAACTTACATACAAGCATGTAGTTTCAATTTAGGAATTTTATTATTTAATAAATAAAACTTCTGGTGTTTTAGGCATAGGCAGTAAGGAAGGAATTCATTCCATGACAGATACTCAAACTTACTGTGTTTATGAAAACCAGAGATGGAATCCCCTTTCTGGATATACATCAACTGGATTACCCACTGATCGGTACATGTGGAGCGACATAACTGGAAAGCACAAAAGAACTCGAGAACATACTAAACTTCTTAATCGTCATTGGCATTGGGTAACTAAAAATGATTTATTTTTGTAATGCCTATAAATAATCTTGATAAGATGGAACAAACATTTTGTTTATAGATATCTGAATGGATGATTGATTATAACACACCTGGAGGTGTTGATCCTGATGGATGGCAGTATGCAACTGATTTTCCTGCACCTTACCATGGGAAAAAAATATTTACAGACTGCGTCCGTCGACGCCGGTGGTACAGAAAAGCTCAAATTATAACAGAAGGTCCCTGGATTCGGGCCGGAAGTACTGCTTTGTTAGATATTTCACTATGGGTAAGATGTTATAGGTTTGTACAACTTGGGTAGGAATATAAACCTATTAAAAAGTCTACACAAAGAAACAATAAATATATAAACATGGAGGGTAGATACAAGGAGGACCATCTTATATGGGTAAAAGTTGAAAAAGTGTCCCACCATAAGTAGCAAATTATAACTTAAAAACCCACCGCAATAGCACTAGCGTAGCAAGTGATCTTTTTTCTAGTATGATTATGTACGTACGTACGTCCTGTAAACAAAATCGTTGAAAATACAAAAAAATATAATAATACAAGTTCGATAAAACCCCATACATTCGGCGGATGTCGTCATACTAAAAATCATTAGGCTGCCAAGATTTATTAACTGAGATTTATATTTCAAATCTGTTGGTGGGTGGGGCCGATGGTTGCATGGTCCTTTGTTTGGCACCGAATCCAAATTAGAAATCGTATGTAAATACCAATTGTTTTTTGCTTTTTAGTTCCTGGGTGTTTCTGAAGGCGGTTTGTTTTTATTTTATTAATACTAATAAATAATGGTAGGTACGGAACCCTATACATATGTGCCTATGGTTTTTTTTGTATATGACGTAATAATGTGGCGGGTCCTGTTCCGCTTATCAAAAACATGAATAAATGGCGGAAAATAATTATTTATTGTATTTAATAGGTCAATGGCGATGATGTATCTGTGTGGGCAATAACTTTGGCAGGTGATGCTATTTATCGAACTGGAGTTACATCTGCTACACCCACGGTAGGCTCACATTTGTCAGATATTTGGTACCTATGCGTTATAGTAGTTTAAAGATAAAATCTAAATTAATGTTTATAATCATATTGTAACATTATTTTAGGGTATGCATTGGGAACATGTTAACAACCCACAATGTCTTGTAGCTATAAGCACTTGCAATAACGTTGTTTGGGTTATTGGACGAAAAGGGGAACTTTATTACAGAGAAGGCATAACTAAAGAAAATCCATCTGGATGCAATTGGAAATTGATAGAACCTCCAAAATCTAGCTATCACCACAAGACAAGCGCGGGCGCTAAGTCTGTGTCATTGACAAACTTATCAGCATGGGTGTTACTTTCAAACGGTGCTATAGTCGTAAGAACTGATATTTCTAAAGATCAGCAGGACGGTAAAGAATGGAAGCATTTAACAGGTAAATTAGTCTCTGCTAAGATAATATAGACCTTAAGTACATTGTTATCTGAAAGCGATCGTTCATCACAGTCATCACCCATCAGCTAAATCGCATTCGTTTTTAAGAAAGTTTTTTTGTAGTCATTGCGAGCTGTAATCAGTACAATATATTCTCTTTTTTATTTTCAGAATGTGATTTAACATTTAAACATGTATCAGCTGAAGAACATGAGGTGTGGGCCATTACATTAGATGGAGTTCTTCAGCGTCGACTTGGAATAACCGCAGATAACCCTGTTGGTTCGGCTTGGCAGGCAGTATTATCAAGCAGCTTAGTTCACGTGTCGGCAAGGGGTGGTTGTTTACATTAAAATTCATGTACTACACGTACATTACATAATAGCTTGATAACATTCCTAGATAATCCCTCTTACTATTGGTGAAAACAGTATAATTGTTACAGTAGATTTGGAGAATTAGCCATCGTCCCCTGCGGCTAAGGTTATGTTGTATTTCAAATTACAATAACCTCAGGCGCAGGGGACGGGAATTTAATTTATAATAAGTATAGTGATGATGATGATGATTTAGGGTTGAGCTACATCTGGCCGCACGGAATCGCATTTTCCAATGCAATCTTTTTGTATTTTTTTAAGCATTTTCCATACTAAGATGACAAGTTATTTTTTTAATGAAGGAGAAAATCGGCTAGCGAACAGCATTCGAACCTGCGTCTTCTGGTTCGGCACACCAGACGCTTTGACCGCTAAGCTATCGTGAGCCCCGCTCGCCAGTCTAAGGCTGAGATTCAGAGAAGAGACTCAGCATGAACTTACGCTTTCGTATGTCAAATTTGATACAAATTTGACATACGAAAGCGTACACCACCGCCACCGCCACCGCGGTGGCGGTGGCGGTGGCGGTGGCTCACTGTCCGGCTTACTGTGACGGCGCGCCTTGTTAATTTTTAATTGTGCCTAAGAATTCTTGTTCAGACACTGAGCTTCCGCCCATTGGTTGAAAACGAGCTACACTCGCCGTCGCGTCGTCGTGTATCTCTAAAACCATTGTATGTGCCATAAACAACGGCTGGTTATGCGACTAAATTTGCAGTTATTCTATTCGCTATTCCCAGTTGCTAACATTGGTGGCTTCTTTTCCCATTTGCTACCACCATTTGCATAGCGTCACCAGCGGTGGCAATTGGGGGTAGCCACTCTTTTTACCCGACTGCCGAAGGAGGGTTATGAGTTTGAAGTGTATGTATGTATGTCCGTTCCTATGTCCGCTCGTAACTAATCAACGGTTCAACCGATTAGGATAAACGATACCTCATTAGATTCGTCTTAATGGCACAAGTGTCACTGGGTATGAAATAAATAAAACACAAAATAGCGGATTTTATACGCTTTAATGTACGAGCAGATTTTGAAAATGATCTTTAGTTGTATAAATTTTCATTTAAGATCTTTATAGTGATTCTATGATGACTTAGAAACTAAAAAGTAGGAAATAAAATCAATTATTAAATGGAATAAAAAACCCGACTGCGTAAAAAGTACTTATTAACTAAAGCCATTCATATTAACATAAATTATAAACAAAATTGTTTCTTTGCTTGTCCCGCCTGCAATACATTTTTCAACATCCCAGAGCTTGTTTTTATTAGATTTAGTTAGTTAGTTAGTACTTTTTACGCAGTCGGGTTTTTATTTCATTTAATAATTGTTGTTCCCAGTTGCTAAGTTATTCCAAGTGACGTGTAAGGCATAATTTCTCTCGTTTTCAATGTTCATTCAATAATAAAATATATCATCTAATTAATATCATTCGTGAAAAAAAAAATACTTCACTATATTATGTTCAGCTCTAGCACCGCCACTACTTGGAGCGTATCAATTTAGTTTTCGCATCTGTCACCGCTGGTGGCAACTGTGAATAAAGAGTGGCTACTCCCAATTGCCACTACTGGTGACAAATGGGAATTTGCCACCAGTGTAGTGGTGGCGTTGGCGATGGTGGCAACTGGGAATAACCCATTCGAATGACCACAAAGAAGCGACGCATTCTTACAATATATCGATGACCTTCATAACTTTACTAACGTACCGGTGTGACTTAAGTACACTGAAGTAGAAAAAAAATTATAAAAATGGAGGAAAAATAACTTTTTATTCGATCATGTTCTACAAGCTGTTTCCTTGAATTTACAAATGATTAAGTACATTATAAAAAGTAGCCTACATACTATTCGTAT
The DNA here is from genome assembly GCA_946251955.1 of Acronicta psi. Taxonomy (NCBI): domain Eukaryota; kingdom Metazoa; phylum Arthropoda; class Insecta; order Lepidoptera; family Noctuidae; genus Acronicta; species Acronicta psi. The sequence continues at coordinate 7,644,460 of OX276472.1, read as the reverse complement.
ATCTTTTTCATTCCAAATTTCGTTAAAATGCATTTTTTTTTGATATTTTGGATATTACATAAATTATATTACATAAGTTTTAGTAGAAAAAAGTTTATTGTTTAGGACCATTTTATTGGTCTATTTGTGTTCTAATATTTATACGTAGATTATTTGATTTATGATTTGATGCCATAAAGAATCAAAATTATAACAATTTCCACTTCAAGCTTTTTCTTTCATTTAATATGGTCACGAGGTGCATTAATAATATATTTTTCAATTAGCTCCCAAAATTATGTCATACTAGCGGCCCGTCAGTACCCCCGTATATTGAAAAAATAAATCTTACATACAAACCTTGTCAACAAAAAAAATATTTTTTAATTTGGTGCAGTTGTTCGGAAGTTATGCGCGTACCTACAATCATTTCGGCGATTAATCTATACTAATATTATAAAGAGGAAAGATTTGTTTGTTTGTTTGTTTGTTTGTAATGAATAGGCTCCGAAACTACTGGACCGATTTCAAAAATTCTTTCACCTTTGGAAAGCTACGTTATCCCCGAGTAACATAGGCTATATATCATCACGCTACGACTAATAGGAGCGGAGTAGTAATGAAAAATGATGCAAAAACGGGGGAAAAAATTATAAGAACACGCGGGCGAAGCCGCTGGCGGGAAGCTAGTTTTTTATATAAAGAAGATATTTGCCAACCGACGTTTAAGTCCCAATACAGAAGGTCATCGATATGTATGAATTCGTCGCTTTTTGTAGTCATTCGAATTTGGTCGGATAACCAGCCGTTGCTTACTAATGTTTAATTTTTGCTTATACATAATGCGTAACATTCCAAGCTGAATATTTTCACATATTCCTGACTAAACGCACTATTTTTTGGTGTACACCGTGTACACCTCTACAATTCTTCTTGGTTTCAAAAAAGCGCTATAACTTGAAAATTATATTTTCTTAAATCTAATTCTGTCACAAATACGCACAAATAAAGAGCTACTAGTGTATGTTTTTTCTACGGGTCCACATACAATGATTTTAGAGATACATGATTTTGCAAAACGTTATTCCAGAAGGAAACGCATTATCTAGAAAACATGAAGAAAGAAGTAGAAATTATATTTTTGGCGCACAAATATGAGAATATTTCTTTTTCCGATCATTCGTTTGGTATTTTCCTGCTGGGGTAACGTTATACCAACAGAAATAGTATTTTTCCCGAAACTGCAAAGCGTATTACGCTCTAATCCTCATAGTTATGAGGTGTATGGAACACTCTAGGAAACGCTTTCTTGCTAGGGTAACGTACACATATTTTTGTCCGGCTAAAGTTAGGCGAGAGCCGCTGAGCGGAATGCAATCGCATATTTCGTCCGATATTTTACGACTCGAGCTTCCATTTTTATTAATTTTAGGACATGTTTCACCTCCTGATAAGTTCCCGGTACATTAACTGGCAGAGAATCTAATTGCATAAAATTCTCGTGTCAAAGTTTGGTAATAAACACCGCGTTTGTTACCAAACTGAAACGGCTGGACCGAATTGTATGAAATTTTGTGTGCATATCGGGTAGGTCTGAGAATCGGCCAACATCTATTTTTCATACCCCTAAACGATAAGGGTACCACCCCTATATGGCAAAACAATGTTTGCCGGGTCAGCTAGTTTTATAATTGTAAATTTTATTCCACGGCGGTTAGCGGTTATCCAGAGATGAAACAGGCCCCTTAAGGCTTGTCACCACCTAGTAGGTTCCCGTTAAATTACCTGGCAGATAATTTTATACAAATATTACTGCATTTTTTACTATCTAGAGATAGTGAAACAGGCCCTTAGTCGTTAAGATTTCATTGGACAACTGTACGTAGTTCGGGCGAAATTAATCGGTATTTCTTTCGGAAAACTCCAATCGATGCATAATAATCTACCCTGACATGACAGGGCGACCAAAACATAGCAATTCAGTGAGGGTAGGTATTCTGTATTATCCCAAAAGGAATAGACTGAAGCTAAAGGCTACATATTATGTTTAAATTTTAAATATTTGTAACATTCCTAATTAGAAACTTTCTTATTTATATGGTTAGTAACTTAAGTGAAAAGATATTATTATGTTCTAGTCATTGGTGTTTATCATAATTATTTAACTATCTATAAATCTAATATACCAAAAATGAAGCTTACGCTTAAAGGAGATCCCCCAGCCATTTTTTATCAATACACCTACCTAAGTCGTAACTCAACTCACCGAGATTATTCAACTACAAAATATCCCTTTTGCATATGAAGCAGAATTTAATTATGTATGTACCTATAATGATGATAATGACTGGTCCGACCGGTTTCGGTCACGGCGACCGCTTTATGGACTCTGTTGTCGCTGGTGAGCTCGCATGTGGCTTATGTAGCCAATTTTCTTGGTAAAAGTTCTAGAGCATTGAGGACATGTGAGCTCACCATTGACGATATTGTAAGAAAGAGCTGCAGGTGGACGACAGGCATGCTTTTCATAACCATGGCGAAAGCCTTTGACAAAGCCTGGCACAATGGCTTGATATAATACAAGCTTTAATCATTCAAGGTCTTCAACGTCCAGACCATCTCGTGCCCATAATTCGAGACTGCCGAATCGTACCTTTCGCTATCGCATAGAGGGTGCTACACTCTCGTCCCCTCATCCCATCCGAGCCGGAGTCCATCGGGGCTCCATGTTCTCCCTGCTCCTTTTCATGCAGTTGGCCCTATTCTCTGACGATACCTCTATCTATTTGGCCAACAGATTCCTTGGGAATCGAAAGCCAAATACCTGAGCGTAGTTCTCAATTACCGACTTTAATTTTCCGAGAGCACATAAAGACGCACTGCACAGAAAACTCGTCTCTTTCTAAACTACCTCTCTCTACTCTAAACTCTCCCTTAAATACAATTGTGAGAATTCCTTGATGTGTATCTGCCCCATCATGAATTATGCAAGCGTCTTATTCGCTTGCATAGAAAGTACCTCTATCCATAGAATGCAGGAACTTACAAAATAGTTTCATGCGTAAAGCATTTTGACCTAAAACTGTCCACCATCAAGCAGTACATGAAACGCGCCTCCAACCGTTATTTCGAACACGGGGGTCTGATCGAATAACGGTTGATACTTATTTGGTGGGTTAGGGTGGAGGGGGCACCACCCTAACCCCCCAAATAAGTACCAAACTCTCTCAGATAAGTAGAATGGTCCGCCCAAGGCACGCACTCACCCTGACGACCCAATCACCTGCGCGCAGGAATCAAACAGAGACTAGCACTCACAACACACACAGACGTCGTCCTTACCATCCTCGCCAGCGAGGGAAGACCTCTTAATGGTAACCCTCCCCATCCGATGCTCGCGCGTCCGCGTCGGCCGTGCCGAGCCAGTAACTTAAAATTCATCCAAAAATGATGTCCCTAGCTGGGAATTCGGTGCCTCGCCACCAAGTTCTGATTGTTTTTGAAACTCTCGAAAAAAAACCGCATTACCATTGACGAACATAAATATGTTTATATCGGTATAGCTACGAACTAGCCTCGAAGGTCTAAGCTAGCATTATATTGCACCTGCCATATTGGCAGAAAAACCATCTGCTGCTGCTCCCACGTAGGCACCTAATTTGCATTGTGTGGTACATGGGGTACGCGTGTGCGTTCGCGCAGCGGAATGTTGTTGAATTTAAAGATTTTAATTATGCAGATATTTAGTGTATGACGTCGTATAATTGTGTATGGTAAAAAAAAATTTGTGCACGCAGCCATTGCTGAGAAATTCACCAAAAACTGATTCCGCTGGGCGAACGTTGTCCTGGCGGAACTCTTTTTAATCCATAGACTTTAGAAGAAAAAAGATGTGTCCAAAAATTAGTGTGTATTTGTGTGTAATTGTGTATGTATGAATAAAATTTGTGCATGCATAAACTTCGGAGAAATTCAAGTTTCCGCTACGCGAACGTTTGGCCATTAGCTAGTTTTCATATAAAGCGCTTACATAGAGAGCTGTAGATTTTTACATACATTGTTTTGAATTTGTGTATATTTGTTTAAAAAACAGATTTAGAAAAAAACGTACCACACAACAACAACAACATAACCCGACCAAGTTCAGATGGCTACAAAAAAGCGGCCGTGCCATATACCTAAGAAACGTTCTTAACCTTCCAGTATAGTATTTATTAATATGGTACAGTTGCGTACACAAGCGTTAGGAAAAAAGAAAACAATTGCATTTCTTGAATGAAAAATATTTTTTTAATAATAACTACGATAAAAATAGTGTAATAAGCTACAATATGATAAATATTTACCTAAACAGTAGTACTTATTTAATTTCCCTAAGGGTCTATAGTTAGAATCCTGATCCGTGAAATCTTTAATAGAAATTAGTTGTATGAATTTTATTTGTCTTAAATAATACAGTAGAATCCGTTTATTATGACATCGAAAGGAATTGACAAACACGTCATAATAAGCGGATATGTATATCTAGATTATATCTCAAGTCTCAAGCGCATACCTACTTAAATAAAGTACCTACGTAAATAGTACCTACTTTCTGTCATAGTCAAATACATTTAAAAAAGTAGGTGTACAAAAATAAATGACGTATAAATTATATCGAAACAACAATTGTGTTCTCACCTGTACCAATTCAATACCGGTATTATACTGTAAATTTTGGGATGTTACCTAAATATATTGCACGGCCGCTTTTTTGTAGCCATCTGAACTTGGTCGGGTTATGTAGGTTTTCGATGCTTCGTCAGTATTATAATTGTTTTTCTTTAATTACTGAATTTAATGACATGAAATTTTGCATGTGAATAGTTGAATGAATACACTAATTATTGGCATACATTTTACCATGCAATTCCCTTAGAACGTCGTGATATTTGACTGCTTTGGAAACAGTGATCTATTCATGGTAAATTGTCCTATAACTCTTTAATTACTAACGGAACATCATTGATACTTGGCAACATGTTGCAGACACTTACAAGGTTTGTATAAACGTGAAAATCTAGACCCCAAAGTGCATACTTTAAGAACTAAGACCTAATCAGCGGAATTTACGTTTATATTTTTATCTTTTAAGCCCTACGTTTTTTTCTAAATCTGTTTTTTAAACAAATATACACAAATTCAAAACAATGTATGTAAAAATCTACAGCTCTCTATGTAAGCGCTTTATATGAAAACTAGCTAATGGCCAAACGTTCGCGTAGCGGAAACTTGAATTTCTCCGAAGTTTATGCATGCACAAATTTTATTCATACATACACAATTACACACAAATACACACTAATTTTTGGACACATCTTTTTTCTTCTAAAGTCTATGGATTAAAAAGAGTTCCGCCAGGACAACGTTCGCCCAGCGGAATCAGTTTTTGGTGAATTTCTCAGCAATGGCTGCGTGCACAAATTTTTTTTTACCATACACAATTATACGACGTCATACACTAAATATCTGCATAATTAAAATCTTTAAATTCAACAACATTCCGCTGCGCGAACGCACACGGGGTACGCAAGGTATTTGCCTGTCATAGACATTCCTGCGGAGAGTTTATTTAGACGATACTTTGGTGAGATTATGAGAATGTCAATACGATTACTGTAGTAAAACTTTGGTTTAGAGCTTGGGTGGCATAATAAAAAATGACTGTAACCATTAGTTCTATTTAATTATTGCGTTTATTGTAGTTGGCCGGCAAAAAAATATTTGCCCAATTTGGGTGATCTCCTTACACAGGTACATAATGATTAATAAAACTGCTATGTATTTATATTGCCTTTTAATTAATGCAAACCTGGTTTATTAAAGATAAATGTGGTAATTTCTTAGATCCATACTTAATCATATTTGCTGCGAATAGATTTTTGGATATTTGTTTTGTCAAATATATCACAATAAATAGATATTACTGATATTATACTAGGGTAGTAGTGGCCCTTCTTCTACAAGTTAAACATATATAAACGTTTAACTCTTTTTCCACGCTGTAGAAAGTAAACAAAACAACAAGACTTATTATAATACATTTACAGCAAATAATCTAGTTCATATCTTAGAAAGTGATTATTAGGGTCATTTTGTATTCTTGGATAACCAGCGACCAACGCATCTTGTCCTCCGATGTATAGTGTGTTATAGATTTTCCAATATACGTCGCGAACTTTTCGTGCAGGGTGAAACAGGCCCTGAAGAAAGAAGAAAAAAAAATCACTGCAAAGATCACAATGTTTTTTAGAACTACATTTTGATGTTTCATAATCAAGATATTGTATTTCATTTAATAGAAGTACTTTTGAAAAGTAAAAACTAGTTGCCGCGAGCTAGTTGTTATGTGGTCACAAATAGTCACAATAAATAGAAATCTTGACAAAATCATACCTGTAGAGCATATTGTAGGATCTTTACAGGACCAAGTGCGACCCTCATGCCTTCTACAGCATCCATGAAGGCTTGTACTAAATGTGGTGAGGTCTCAAAGATGTTGGGCCATACATGGTTGAGCAGATGTACTAAAGCGTCTTCGCATCCGAATCCATATACACCCAGTGCCATGTGTTTTATAGCAGCACATGCTGTCTGTCGATGCACCAAATCCCTGTTTCAAAGTAAACATAAATATTTGCATCAGTTTTCTTTGAATTGTGACTTACTTTTTATCAAGTGAAACGTGCTACTACGTTCCTGTGTAATGTAATCGACAACTACAAATAGTTGCGGTGTTAACTGCCTTGCTGATATAGCACCAACAACACCGAATTACCTGCCCTTCGTTAGGTTAGTTTAGCACTGCAGTAAGTTCGTAACTCATCTAATCGCGAACAGTGCCTCGACCATGAGTTTTTCTCACTAGACTCGCTAGCGACGCCGTAAAATATTTGTATGGAAAACCCTCGCAGCGCCTCTAGCGGTTACGTAAGGAACTAAAATCTGCTATGAGACTACAGCGTTTCGATGCCTAAAATCCTATCGAAATTCATTCGATAGAACTCAGGGTTGAGTTACTGTAGACCGAAAACGGTCTCAGTTATACAACAGCCTCATCAGCACCAGCCTCATCATGCACAATAACAATATGACCGCGACGGCGTCGCGCCGCGCGTTTAATGTTTGATGCTAGTGTAGGGCCCAATTCTGCTATTTTAGTTAAGACTAGCTTTCGCCCGCGACTTCGTTCCCGTAGAAGTTAATTTTTTTTCCCCCGTATTTGCAACATTTTAATTCATACTCCGCTCCTATTGGTCGTAGCGTGATGATATATTATAGCCTATAGCCTTCCTCGATAAACGGGCTATCTAACACTCAAAGATTTTTTCCAAATCGGACCAGTAGTTCTTGAGATTAGCGCGTTCAAACAAACAAACTCTTCATCTTTATAATATTAGTATACGAGGGTGGATCTAAAAGTTCTTAGAATCGCATTTTCATAATTATGATTTTTTAGGCGGTAGTTAAATATTAATTTTGAAGAATGTCAATACTATAATTATATTATGTGCAAAATTTCAATCGATTTGATCGCATTATTTTTAAGTTATTAATTATTTTGTGCGAGTAGTTGTTAAAAATATTCAACTATGGAGAAAAGTCAATTACGTTGCAGCTATAAAATACCCTCCGCCTGAAAATAATCCACAAGGACATTTTTTTTGGATATTCAGCAAACATTGGGGCCTAATGCTGTTTTGCTGTCGCTTACTGGGTTGCTGAATTTAAGATATCGACCTGTGAAGATGATCCTTCTTCTGGGCGGCCTTCAAAATCTGTCACTGAAGATAACATCAAAACGGTCCAACATTCGGTATTGGAAGATCGAAGAAATTGACTACAGGATCATATTAAACAAATTTAATATCAAAAGTGCGCGATCCGATTATAAAAAACGCCGAGGACGACTGACGTTGGGCATGTCGTTTTACCCCGTTAACGTTCTTGCTCATCGCTCAGAAGTTGCGCTTCAAGCAATCCGCAGTGCTGGCTTCGAAATATTTGACCACCCACCATAGTCTTCGGACTTAACCCCTAGTGACTTTCACATATTCTGAAAATTAAAGGAACATGTCGAAATTTGGACAGGAACAGGAAGAAATTTGACGATGGAGACGCGGATATGGCTGCCGTAGACGAGTTTTTGGGTAGTCAAGAAAATGTTTTTTTTAACATGGTATAGAAAGTTAGGAAAGCGGTATTCTAAATGTATGGAAGTGGAAGGAGATTATGTAGAATAGAAAAATATTTTTAGTTAAATTTTCTTAGATTTTTATAGTGATTCCAAGAACTTTTTGATTCACCCTCGTAGATTATCATTCCCCTGACACACTACTGAGATTCTATTGAGATTTTGACAGATTGGGTATTTTGCAAAATATTCAATATCCAAATAATAGTATTCGGAGAAGTAATAGTATTCACGTTCCTCTGGTTAGTTTATGTTATATAAATCAGGCGTCAAAGATAGCGCTGTCGCGCCCAACGCCATTTAGAGTCATGTTTGTGCACGTTAATCGGGGTAATCAAGAATAAATTCCAAAATCTATTCAGCGCAAAATTATCTTAAGATAGTCGTCTTCAAAATGCGCTGAATAGATTTTTTAAATTATCTATCGTTTTCTTAATCCGAGTGTCATAACATCATCCAATTTTAGTGTTTTTGGTCCCAAAACAAACGGTTTTTTTTTTCATAATAAAAACTAAAAATATTGATGAAATCATTTTAAAGTAGGTGTATTAAATGACACAACCAATTTAAAAAAAAATGTGTACCTGCTTCACAAATATTTTTTAGTGTTTTCAACAGGCACGGTTTATAAACGAAAATCGCAAGACAATTTCTTCAGAGGCGGCCAGTCGGTCGTAGCATTTCCCGATCACGCGCGTTTTTATTCCACAAGCAGTTTAATCGATCGTTTGTTTTAAAAAATGCGGTGTGTTTAGGCATTTATGGGACACCTAAACGCTTGGATGTCCGTCTAACTTTATAGTCCCGATTCTTCTGTCCCTAGGTTAACACCTGGGTACAGAAACAACTCGACACCATTTTTTACATTAATAACAGTTGTAGACTGTTTTGTTAGCAGTAAAGTTCGATAGTAACAAGTCTGTTACTATGGTTCATTAACTTGTTACCACTCGGTAACAAGTTTGTTACTATGGTCCGTTAACTTGTTACCACTAGGTAACAAGTTTATCCGAAACCCTAAAATTTACCTATGACCCTCCCCGGTTTGAATCACACAAATTGAATAATTACTATCCTAATATAATTATAATTATCAGCCAAAAGAAGTCAACTGTGCATGTGGAACAAAGGCCTCTCCCATAGACTGCCACAATGACTGGTTATATGCCGCCTGCATCCAACGACTCCCAGCGACCTTCATCATCATTGAGAACCCACTCCTGTGTTCTCAATGATGATGAAGTCCTGTGTGTTCGGTTTCCGTACTTAGTCCTGCAGTGGGCCATTCTCCCAGCTACCTTTATCAGGTCATTAGACCATAGTTAGAAAGGGAGAAAGACATAGTTTGAAAGTGAGTGTGAAAAGTACGGAAAAGTTGTGCAGTGACCGCTTATTTACGATATATGGACATATTATGATGCGTAGAAGTAGAGAGCCTACAAAACAGGTTTTGAGTATAAATGTGGATGGATATATTTATTTATTTCATACAGGAAAACCAACAGCTATACAAAAAATGTTAATATCTAGCTTAAGTAGTTAATAGTAGAAGAGAAAGACCAAAGAAAAGATGAACAGACAGTGTGAGAATGACGACGATGTATGTAAGAAAAAAACACTGCGCCGACCCCAAGTGAAGGTGAGGTGGTGCCTATAGGTGTACATACACGAGCTAGATGGACATGTGATATACTGGCTGGATGTAAACGATTGCAGGGCAGATCACCCGATTGTCGGTTGATATGGCAGTGGCGTAATAGAGAAGAGGCTCTGACTCAGCAGTGGGTTTTACCGGCTGTATAGATAGATAGATAGATGAGTATATGTATAGATAACCGTTGCACGCGGTTTTTCATTTACCACACTTCATGTGCCCAGAAGAAAAGTCTTTTGATCGATTTGTTGGTGTCAAACATTTCTAATCCCAACTAGGGCTAAGTTGTAGCTTTTGAACGGCTGAATAGATAATGAAATACATGAAATATGGCACTTCAGTGGCATTTTGACTACTGGTTGATGCTATTTGTTTTTATCTTAAGCTTCCTGTATCGTGTGCGTTCGCCCAGCGGAATGTTGTTGAATTTAAAGATTTTAATTATGCAGATATTTAGTGTATGACGTCGTATAATTGTGTATGGTAAAAAAAAATTTGTGCACGCAGCCATTGTTGAGAAATTCACCAAAAACTGATTCCGCTGGGCGAACGTTGTCCTGGCGGAACTCTTTTTAATCCATAGACTTTAGAAGAAAAAAGATGTGTCCAAAAATTAGTGTGTATTTGTGTATAATTGTGTATGTATGAATAAAATTAGTGCATGCATAAACTTCGGAGAAATTCAAGTTTCCGCTACGCGAACGTTTGGCCATTAGCTAGTTTTCATATAAAGCGCTTACATAGAGAGCTGTAGATTTTTACATACATTGTTTTGAATTTGTGTATATTTGTTTAAAAAACAGATTTAGAAAAAAACGTAGGGCTTAAAAGATAAAAATATAAACGTAAAATACGCTGATTAGGTCTTAGTTCTTAAAGTATGCACTTTGGGGTCTAGATTTTCACGTTTATACAAACCTTGTAAGTGTCTGCAACATGTTGCCAAGTATCAATGATGTTTCGTTAGTAATTAAAGAGTTATAGGACAATTTACCATGAATAGATCACTGTTTACAAAGCAGTCAAATATCACGACGTTCTAAGGGAATTGCATGGTAAAATGTATGCCAATAATTAGTGTATTCATTCAACTATTCACATGCAAAATTTCATGTCATTAAATTCAGTAATTAAAGAAAAACAATTATAATACTGACGAAGCATCGAAAACCTATATAACCCGACCAAGTTCAGATGGCTACAAAAAAGCGGCCGTGCCATATATCTAAGAAACGTTCTTAACCTTCCAGTATAGTATTTATTGATATGGTACGGTTGCGTACACAAGCGTTAGGAAAAAAGAAAACAATTGCATTTCTTGAATGAAAAATATTTTTTTAATAATAACGCCACTATCTATATAAATAAAAATGAATTGTTGTTCGTTAGTCTGATTAAAACTCGAGAACGGCTGGGCAGATTCGGCTAATTTTAGTCTTGAAATATTCGTGGAAGTCCAGGGAAGGTTTAAACGGTAAGAAAACTTTTATTGGCGGTATGAAATTCACCGGGTCAGCTAGTCTACGATAAAAATAAATCTTCAATTAACAAGTACTTCTCTATTTAAATATCCGTGTACAAAAATATTTTTGATTACATATAATACTTAATTATGTAATTATAATAACGTTAACAAATGCTTGCAACGACAGCAATAGACTTAAATGTGTTTTAACTAAAATAGCTTTAATAAACGATTATGAATATAAGGGTAAGTATAATATTTCGAGCTTCAATAAAAAATAAAATCACATCACATAACTAGACTATTCAGTTGTTTAGTTTTGATCAACATTAAAATTGTGTTATCACCTGTACCAATTCAATACCGGTATTATACTGTAAATTTTGGGATGTTACCTAAATATATTGCACGGCCGCTTTTTTGTAGCCATCTGAACTTGGTCGGGTTATATAGGTTTTCGATGCTTCGTCAGTATTATAATTGTTTTTCTTTAATTACTGAATTTAATGACATGAAATTTTGCATGTGAATAGTTGAATGAATACACTAATTATTGGTATACATTTTACCATGCAGTTCCCTTAGAACGTCGTGATATTTGACTGCTTTGTAAACAGTGATCTATTCATGGTAAATTGTCCTATAACTCTTTAATTACTAACGAAACATCATTGATACTTGGCAACATGTTGCAGACACTTACAAGGTTTGTATAAACGTGAAAATCTAGACCCCAAAGTGCATACTTTAAGAACTAAGACCTAATCAGCGTATTTTACGTTTATATTTTTATCTTTTAAGCCCTACGTTTTTTTCTAAATCTGTTTTTTAAACAAATATACACAAATTCAAAACAATGTATGTAAAAATCTACAGCTCTCTATGTAAGCGCTTTATATGAAAACTAGCTAATGGCCAAACGTTCGCGTAGCGGAAACTTGAATTTCTCCGAAGTTTATGCATGCACTAATTTTATTCATACATACACAATTATACACAAATACACACTAATTTTTGGACACATCTTTTTTCTTCTAAAGTCTATGGATTAAAAAGAGTTCCGCCAGGACAACGTTCGCCCAGCGGAATCAGTTTTTGGTGAATTTCTCAACAATGGCTGCGTGCACAAATTTTTTTTTACCATACACAATTATACGACCTCATACACTAAATATCTGCATAATTAAAATCTTTAAATTCAACAACATTCCGCTGGGCGAACGCACACTCCTGTATCTATGCTCTCGCTCATTAGTAAAGCCCAAAATGTGTAATTCTGGGTATGTATATTTAGCGTGGCACAATTATAAATGCCATTTTCTATGAACATGGCGTATCTATAAATATTATATCATTGACTAATAATTAATCTATACTTATCCTTACTAATATTATACATGCGAAAGTAGCTGTCTGTCTAACTTCTGAACCGATTTAAATGAATTTTGGTACATAGATAGTCTAAAGCCTGAGAGAGAACATAGGCTAGGTTGAAATTTATAAAAAATAATTAAGTCACGCGGGCGAAGCCGCTGGCGGAAAGCTAGTAAACTGTATAGCATTACGCTACGCTACGACCAAAAGGAGCGTATCATGAAAAAATGTTTCAAAAACAGGGGAAAATTACTCCTGTATTATTATCGAGTTTCCGATGCGTGCGCTGCGTAAACGGTTAAAGTTTCGAAAATATTATATATGGAAAAATTGTTCCCCTTTAAAAGTTCTAATAAATGCAATGCAAAAAATAACATATTTACATTATGATTTGTAGCTAATTTTGAGTCGGTGCCAAACAGACAATCAACGAAAGTCATAATATTTTAATAAAATTAGTAGTTTGGCACCGCCTCCAAATTAGTTAGAAATCAAAGCAAATATGTTATTTTTTGCTTTTTAGTTCCTAAGTGTTTTTTGGAGGCAGTTTGTTTTTAAAAATAATTTATTTTCAGTTTTAGTGGAATATATATCGACGGTTAAAAGGAAATAGGGCATAAGCGACATTTTGGTCAAAAATGAGTTATATATGCCATTGGACTTGAAATTTTCTGCTCTTTCGAATGCGCTTACTCCCATGGCTCTACGATGACTTTTTTGGCGTTTATGCCCAAGCAAAAAAACAACATTTTATAGTGTTATTTTAGCTAACCGATGAAAATTCTGGTCATTTTTGCTATAAAGGTGATTGTACCCCTACAAAAATGATTTATTTTGGGTTGGTTGTCGGTAATGCTTTTTTACTTCACAAGGGTGCCAAGCTTATGGTTGTTTATGCCTTTTAAGCATTTCAATTGAAAAGTACAAATGTTGCTTAAAGCTTACTTCCATTTCGTAATTTAACAGAGCTGTGGCGCTTGTGCCCTATATACAAAATGCATACTTATATTACTCTGGCGGTTATCCCCTATTTCCATTTAGTTCTTAATGACAGCCAAGTCGGTTATGCCCTATTACCTAAATTGATTTTAATATGACACTGGTGGTTATACCTTACTTCCGTTTACTAATATAAATACGATTGTCGCTAATTCCATATTATTTAACCTGCTCGTTAGTAAATATGAAATGACGAGCTATATCTTTTAAATCTACCATTTAGTGTAAAATTATAGCATGGTATACTGTAATAGGCCTCTTAGTAAGATCTATCTTACTAAGAGGCCTTAAAACATATTAAGGATCTATCCTTAGTATGTTTTTGTGAAAATTTACTCCCAAGCAATTTCACCCTACTTTAGAAGTTAGAGACCCAATTACGGTGTCGTGTAATATCTGTTTTAGATATTTTCCTGATGAAGGATTGTGTTGGTTGCGCTACTTCATTATTTTTGGGGTGGCTTTTCATCCATATTTCTTTGCTTCGTAGCGACATTGTGTGTTACTAATGTCTTATATCCTGGTATTATTTTGAATGCCGACTGTTTCTTGTACCCTATTATCTTTTATACACCCACTATGAAAAGTACCTTATCCTTCTTTTCCTATAATATTGATTGAACGGTCTAGTCGCTTATACCCTTTTACCTTGAGAAATGATAAATTGGAATGTCGCATATGCTTCTTATCCTTTAATATTTGATTTTGTCATTTGTATCTTATGCCATATTTCCTCATTCAAAAATTAAAAGCTGTGGTTATAAGCGACAAAAACTACTTTAAATAACGTCAAATCACTAAAACTAAGGATACCAGTAACTGTTCCATTTCTATCTGATTTTATAACTGTTTCACTTTTCACAATATCTTAATAAATGACAAAAATACGTCAGTTTTTCTAAAATTTAAAACTTTGAACGGCTCTCCTGAACATTTCATCTTTTGTCGCTTATCCCCTATTTTCTTTTAACCGTCGATATATTTTATTGGGGCAACTAAACGCACTGACCGCACTGAAACGCACTGACAAACAGCGAGGTTTCGGAGAAAACCATAATATCATCTATGTATACATTTTTTTAAATTTTCGTCGATATTTTTACAACCGCTCACCGGATTTCGTTAACACTTTTATGGGACCAATCTGTAAGCACCAGTTTTCGAATAAAAAAAGAATCATCTAAATCGGTTCACCCAGTCTAAAGTTCTGAGGTAACAAACATAAAAAAAAATACAGTCGAATTGAGCACCTCCTCTTTTTTTGACGTCGGTTGAAAAAAGACCGCGACAGCATTTCTTTTAAGGATAACTCACTGTAAACATTTATATCTTTTAAATATTTCTAAAAAATATAGCTTATTCACCAAGCTATTTTAAACAATACCAGTAGGCAATACGCATTAGGTATGTTGTGCATTATTTTTAGATCAAAATTGCCCTTCAACAAATCATTATAATGATTATCTTATAAAATACCAGAGAAATAAATGCAGATTGGCAGCGGTCAGCGGGTAAAATATTACTAATCACTTAACACTGCCTCGCATTAGTATCTACATTGTACCCGTGTGAAGCCGGGGTGGGTCGGCTTAGTCGACTATATTACATTAACAAAGAAAAATAATAATACCTGTCCATAAGTGCATCTTCAAGCAAAGGACAAACCGCATAAATATAATCCTTGCCCATTTCTCCGATATATTCAAATAAGAACGATAGTGATTTCAGAACGCCATTCTGTACATTCAATTCAGGTACCCTGTATTCATTCATCAGGGCTGGTAATACTGTAAATGGTGAACAAGTTTCCGCAACTATGGCAATAGCAACTGTCGTACAGACACTGGAAATAAAAGTGCGAATGAATTCATTAGTTGTGGTAAGCATAAATAATCCAACTGTGTAAAAAATAGAAATTTAATAATAATAGTTGAACTAACTGTGCACTTCACTTCCAAGATGTAACCGTCAATAGTCAATAGTATCTTTACTTGGACAAATATGGTGCAAATATAGCTCTTACTTAATAATAATAATATAATAATAATCAACCCATATAGGTACTGTCCCACTGCTGGGCACGGGTCTCATCTCAGTGATAGGGTTTAGGCTATAGTCCACCACGCTAGCCTAATGCGGGTTGGCAGACTTCACATGCCGTCGAGAAAATCTCTCAGGCATGCAGGTTTCCTCACGATGTTTTCCTTCACCGTTAAAGCGAGTGATAATAATTACGCACATGATTTCGAAAAGTCAGAGGTGCGTGCCTCTGCGATTCGAGCTCTTACTTATTATTTATTATTACAGTAAAAGCTTATTTTATTAAATACAAATTCCACACATTTCCGTCTTTATTATATACTAGCTTTCCGCCAGCGGCTTCGACCGCGTGGTATTATAATTTTCTGCCCCGTTTTTGCAACATTTTTCAATGCTACTCCGCTTCTATTTGTCGTAGCGTGATGGTATATAGCCTATAGCCTTCCCCGATAAATGGGCTATCTAACACTAAAATAACTTTTTAAATCGGTTCAGTAATTTCGGAGCCTATTCAATACAAACAAACAATCAAATCTTTTCTCTTTATAATATTATTAATTAATATAGAAGTATAGATTTTAGTAGTCGCATTTTTTGCACAGTTAAATCCTCATGGCATATTATGCAAGCACGGTAACGGCATCGCTCATACCCGGCTAACTACATATCATTGAAATTTTACCATTAAATCGTATGTCGTATATTTTATAATGTCAGTATAGCAACCCAACGACTGCGGCGGGTTGTCAACGCGCTTGCCGCTTGTAGGTGCCGCGCGCTTTAAGTGCTTACAGCCCGCCCTCTGCGAGTCGCCCGCCAGGCGCAAGTCCTAGGCGTACTCAATCGTAAAATTTGAGACGGCGCCAGCTGTGCCGTTACGTGCTGTTACAGTGTGCCATGACTTTAAGGCATCGTTTCTGTGTCTAATATGAGTTGTCTTTGTGTGTGGAGATACCCCAGAATAACAAATAATACTGTATCTTAATACGGATGAAGTGACTATCAGTGGCACCATGTTAGGCAGTAAGTAGTCTGCTTACCATTGAACTTTTATTCTACCTTGGAAGTACAAAAACTAGATTGGAAGAATACAAGAAAGCGAGAGCGCACAGTTAATTCGACCGCATATAACAAAAAAATACCGATTCTGCCGCTCCTGAACTTTTAAGTTATTTAGCAAAGTCGCTAGTACATCATGAGGACCGATTGCCTTGGCAATATAACCAAAGGTATTTACAGTAGCTCTTCGGATTGCTTTTTTGTGAGCTTTCAACAGTTCTAGCAGTTCAAAACATATTCTCATCCATTCCCTTGCTGAAACAAACTCGGGCCCTCTATCAGCAATACGCCCGACCAAATCGATGCAATTTTCTTGTACCTTTTCGTGCCTAAAATACATAATACAATAATATTATACCAGAGAGACTTACGTAATGGGTGGACACACATTTTGTAGTTACAAATATTCATGGTGTCTTTTTTAACTATTCTGTTCCTCCTGTGACAAGTGATACAAATATTATAATGTACAATGTACATGTTGTAGTATCCACGGAAGGGAAACTATTTCTATGTCATGCATACCTGTGATTTGTGTTATTACTTTATCTTAAACATTGTTAACTTTTACATTAGTATAAATAAGGCTGTTATCATGCAGTTGGTGTGCTTATTGTTAAATAAATAAATAAATACAAGTCAAAAATCAACAATTTAAAGGAGAGCAAAATCAAGATTCAAGAAGTGGAGTTCGCGATCTAAGTGGGTCTAAGTTCAACTTGAGTACTTTTTTGTAGACAAAACATTCACTTTCACTGTGCATAACATTTTTTGTGGTAAATATAAAGGACCTAATTCTTAAAAAACCTGCGAGTTGTACTTTTTTATTTCTAATACGACATCTGTGGTTCAAGTAACAGACTGCTGATCACGAGGTCGTGGCAAGGGTAAGACACTTCCTAACAGTGACAAAACAGGGAGCATTATTAAAAAAAGCGATATTTGTATATCCCCATCCAAAACAATAGTGACTTTATGTCATCACAACACCGTCGATAATAATAGAAATTATAATTTGTTACAAATAAAATTAATCTAATATTAATTTCGTTATTTAATGATCTTATACATATCTGGCTACAGCGAATTATTGATTTGTTATTTGATTGTCAGTGTCAGGTCACAAACATGGCTACTGCTTCTTGCACTTGCGCTATTTGATGCTTCACTAATTAACTTGTTTTAATTTGACAATGATAAAAAGTAAATTTCAATTTCAAAATTAAAGTCAAATTGAAAAAAAGTATCTCTCACACACACACACACACGCACGCACACGCACACACGCACACACGCGCGCGCGCACACACACACACACACACACACACACACACACACACACACACACACACACACACACACTGTACAAAATTATTAATAGTAGGTACCTGCTACCTACCTATAGCTATTACACGTACTAAGTTTGCGGATGGCGATGTCAGACGGCTATTTATCCGATAAAATTACATTAGCGGTCTTCAATAAAATCTGCGAAGGGCCTCTCTATACCCGATGTATTACTTTACTCTATGGGTTCCCACAGGACACAAATATTTATCTGATGACTATAAATATTAGTGTTTTTCTGGGTTTTGCTTGTGTATTATAAGTATGTATTTCCAAAAAAAAAACTATAAAAGTATTATATCCATGGTCTAGTACCCATATTACAAGTTCTGCTTAGTTTTGGACTAGATGTGCTGTGTAAAAATGTATTTGACACAGCATGTTTTTTTTACTGATACAAAATGTTAAAATAAAAAGTATATAGTAAAAATATCTAATATTTCTTTTTAAAATATGTTTCTAGCGAAAATTGTTTAAACAATCTTTTTGTATTTTTTAAGCATTTTTCCATGCTAAGATGACAAGTTATTTTTTTAATGAAGGAAAAAATCGGCTGGCGGGCAGAATTCGAACGTGCGTCTTCTGGTTCGGTACACCAGACGCTTTGACCGCTAAGCTACCGCGAGCCCCGCTCGCCAATCGAAATCTTCCCTCACATTCTAAACTTACCTACGTCTTATGGAAGATTTCAATTGGCGAGCGGTTCCGTTGGACCGCCACCCTTCGTGTACGGAATCCTACAACTCGATCTTAATCACTTATCACAGGAGGCGGAGACAGAGTTCATTTGTTACCTGTTTTTAAGAATAGGCGTTAGCCTCGGCAGTAAATCTTTAATGGGTGGTGTCATTTTCGTCATACCTATCACATTTACAATTGCTTTTAGGGCACCAAGAATCGATCCCAGTACTTCAGGATATTCTTCACCCAAATATTCATAAAGTACGACACCAAGATGACCCATTAATTTTTCCTGCAACAGTAACCGGTATGAAAAATTGGAACAGAATGCTTATACATATACAACGAGACATAATATACATAATGTTTTGGTCGTTTAGTTTAATCATTTAGGTCAATTAATGTACGTATACACATCTAATGTGGATATTATCTGACCTCTTGGCAAGTTTTCATGACGACAGCAATACGTGAAATCAGATCAGCAGCTTGTTGACGGACTTTAGCGGATTTGTTATTCATGCGCCATAATATGATACCGCAGATCTGCGGCAGGTAAGGTTTTACTCGCTTACCCAGTTGGTTTACTATAGTGCCAAATCCGTTCAACATGACTACATCCTGCAAAAAAAATTAGTAACCTGTCACTATGTTCGGGCATAATATTGCTTCGCAAAATCAAACTTCGTTATGACTGGAGTTTTAAAATAAAAGATAAAATATTAGTAAAAAACATTTTTAAAAGATTTTCTTTTATTTTATTTTATTATCAAAAAAGAAACATTTTCTTTTATTTAATTATCAAAAAAGGAGAAAATAAACTTAAAATTAAATCAAACCCATCAAAATTACTATTTGTTACATTACACAATTTTCATGATATACTAGCTGTGCCCACAACTTCGTTCGCGTGGTTGTTGATAGCTAAAACCCGTCGCTTAGATAGAGTAGTCAATATCTGTGTTACTCTCGTAACTCGTACTTATCTGTTAACTTTTTATGCCTAAACAGCTAACAGGACGGAAGCACAGCCTTTAAAAACTTGTGCGGTAAATTTAAAGAAATGTTGGCTCAATTCAAAGGAGCGGCGGCACCGCCGCTTAAAATCTTTAAAAGATTTTGAAATGAATTTTTCTTAGTTCCTAGTTTTCGCTCGTGGACTGCAAGCGTATGAGCAGTTCGTCGCGAATTTGTGATCTTATCGAAAGGTATCAAAATCAAAAGTAATTTTCTTAGTGTGAGTGTGTGTACTTGTGTCTGTGTACCTATTGTTATTGTTGTGATTGAGATTTTTTTTTAATGCATTCCGTACAATACCTTACGGCCCGTGAATATGGGAATTATGCTCATGTGCTATGGTGAAGCACACGGAAAAGGTCAGTGAGTTTACTAATAATACCTACATTAGGTACTCTAAATCTGTTTTATGGAACTAAGCTTATTTCATCGCAATTTCATATCGTTATTGGTATAAAATACCTGTCATCTGTTATAAAATTAACAACTTGATTTTATGATTGTGGGTATCAACATTTAGGTGATGTTTTATAGATAGGTATGATCACGAAAACAATGGACGCGGACTCACGGCAACTCGCGGCAGTGACTTGTGTGTGTAAATAGGTAGTTGCGGATCGCGCACGCAATAAAATTCACCGCGGAGCGTGATCGCGCTGTTAGCAATACACTGCACGCTCAAGAATGTCAATATCTGTCACCGGTCATTTTCTACTTGAATGACCTAGGTTTATTTTTGTTTTAATTTTATTTTTGACCTCGGAGTGATACCTTGTCACGACGTTTGTGCGTCGATGCCCCTTCCACCCAGTATAGGGCAGGCCTTTGTTCAGCAGTGGACCTCTTTTCGCTGATAATATAGTACTTACCTCAGTGGTCTGTTCTTGGAATGCATACAATATACCATCAATGAGTGCTTCTTCTAGTTTAGAATCAATGTCAGCCGCTCCTAAATTTGCTAGAATCTTTTCTATAGATTCCATTACCATTTTTCTGTATTGTTCATTGTCATCTTTGAGATCATCAACAATCCTGTTAATTATTTCCGAAGCGCCAACCTGCCAGATTTATGATGTTGTATGTTTGATTATTTCTAAACGAGTATCTAACCACTTGAGAATAAATATACCAATTTCGCCAAAGCAAACGCCCGGAGGACGAAGAAAAAAAGCGTTGTGATTAGCTGATGCAACAATGTAACAACGATGGCCTCCCATGGTGTGGGACTACTACTATTACTAAATTTTTCGACAATAATAGATAAGTATCGATAAAATCTCTAAAAACTTTAAAAAATTTTATTTATTATAAGGTGTTACAAAATTAACTCTAATTTCATGTGGTGTCTCAGTATCGAAAAACTAACATAATCCAAAAAAATATTTTTTTCAAGCGATTTTAATATTTTGTTAAAAATAATATCTAGCAAAATGATTTATATGCGCACTGTACATGGGGCTGCGCTGGGGTCAATTTCGCAAGTTACGCGCCGCGCGGTCGTGAGTTTACGAAATGCAATTTACGTACACTAATCGTGAATACTTGGATATGATTGTGTGTTATATCCGGAGTGGTGAGTTTTTCTGCCGCACGTAACCAGTACCGAGACTAGTTTGGTGATCAACGACAAGTGCTAGCTTCGGAAACCACCCTGGGAGCTTACCAGCGTCTACTTGATTATGGCCAGTTTCGCCCTAATCAAGCTGATGTCTCCGCAGCAGACCACGGTCCTCAGGGACATGGAAGAACGGGTGTTGGATTATTTTAATGAAAATCCAGACGCGAGCACACGTGACGCCGGCCGCGACTTAGGAATAAGTCACGTGTCCGCCTGGAGAGTCCTACGTGATGAAGGCCAACATCCGTACCACTTCCTACGAGTACAGGAAATAATTCCTACGGATTTCGAGCCACGAGATAGAGCGCCCGGGCGCTTTCATGGCGGCAACCGAGCCCCCGCGGGGAGCGCGCGTCTGCGCTCACCGCAGCGAGCCACGTGAGTTACGGTCATTGACATAAGTTACCGTACTGTATGCATATTCAACAATTTGTGTGTAATGAAAATTATTGCATATCATATTTCTTTTTTCTTTATGGTTACTTTTTAATTATCATTATAAACAACTCTGTAAATTTCTAAGAGTTAATTTTTTAACACCACACATTTTTTATATATTTACTAAATATTATCAAAAAGTTTAAAGAAGTAAAATAAATATGCCATCGATACAGAAGAAGAAAAAGAAACATTAAACTATTATTGATTTCCAAAATGGTGTAAAGTGCCTTAAACAAAATGCTGTAGGTAATTAATTTTCCCTTTGAATAGCATTTAGCCAATTTTCTTTGTGTTCCGTCGGTAAAATAATACATTCGATTTTAAATAAGTTGTCACGCAACTATAAAGTAAAAGAAAGAGACGAAAGTATAGGCAATTGCCTCATGATACGAGACTTTTCAAAAAGACATCAACGAGCTGTTTTTGTTAAGGTGCAAGATTACGTTGAATCACCAGTTTAACTTGAACTCTGCAATAACATTATATTTATAAAAAAAAATTTCGTAATTAACGATGAAAAGTAACGACATCTTTTTTTAGTTAGTTGTCTTAGATGATTTACCATAACGTGGAAGGAAGGCATAATGACGTATTTTTTGGACGGGTGTGTTTTTACAAATCTCGAAAAATATCACGTGCCCACAGATCTGACACTTGGTCGATACTAAAATGGTCGCTCGCGGACTAACATAAGAGCCAAATCAAATCAAGTGGTTATATAGTCTTTGGGTGTTTCTATTTACCACAAAAAAAAAGTAAATATACAAGTATTATATCCTTTTTCTAGTACCCATAGTACAAGCTATGTTTAGTTTCTGACTAGATGGTTCTGTCTAAAATATAAATTCTGGAACTTACTTTGTTGGCAATTTCAACAGTAGTATCTACAAGTTGACGGTAATTACGTCTATCGAGAGCCATACGATGGTTCCAGAAGTGTTTAAAGAAGTGAGGCAGAATTTCATCCATGATGTACTGGGGCTCCACACCATCAGTACCACAGCATTGTTTTACTACCTGCAAGTTTAACACAATCGTGGTCAATTATGGTACCTTATCCCATTAATAAATAAATGGTACTGCATTTTACCAACCACATACCTTTAACACAATCTTTTTCATTTCTTCATCTGGGGATTGGAACTCACGAATAAGAATGAGCATCACTTCACGTGTGTAATAGTTAGCGTATTCGGCGTCCATTAACGGAATAAGATAACCAATGGCCTTGAGGAAGGCTGCCAAACCTTTACCTCGATGAGTTCTGATACCCTTCCAAAGAGGCTTGAGCACGGAATCGAAGGACTCTATTCCGTATGGTGTAGCAGCTTCAGCTAATGCTGCACTCGCTAAAGCTGTGATAGTGCGCACTTTCTGTTGTTCGTCCACCAAACCTGTAAATAAGGAGGATAATTATAAAAATGTTAATCTATACTTCTATACTAATATTATAAAGCTGAAGAGTTAGCTTGTTTGTATGTTTGTTTGGTTGAACGCGCTAATCTCAGGAACGACTGGTCCGAATTGAAAAATTCTTTCAGTGTTAGATAGCCTGTTTAACGAGGAAGGCTATAGGCTATATATCATCACGCTACGACCAATAGGAGCTGAAGAAAAATAAAAATGTTGCAAAGGGGGAAAGAATCAACTTCTACGGGAAAGAAGTCGCGGGCAAAGGCTAGTTGAACAACAAAAAATCTCAATATTTAAACATAAAATACAAACTCACCATGTTCTATAATTTCGACCAAAGATTTAAGATGGGGTAATATAGCACATCCCATAAGAATAGCAATTTGCTGAACAATTTTTATACCAGTGTGCCTAGCTTGCCAAGACTTCTTTGATCTGCAGACAGCCTTTAAAAAGGGCAGTAGGGATGGAATTCCTGTAAAAAATTGTCATAGATAAATCTAAATGAATAAAATAGCTATACTTTATTAAGATAGTTGGAAACTTTAGACTAACCTAAAGCAGATGCGACAACAGCGAAGGCTCTAGCTGTCGTGTTACGAACATATTCATCAATATTGTCAATATCGGGTCTCATTGTAGAAATCATAGTGGCCAGACCGGCAGCTTTGGCCAAGTTAGAGATAATCTCACGGCCTTCAACCCGGGCATAATAGTCTTCATCAATCAACAAAGGTTCTATTACGACAAGTATCTGAAAATAAAATATTCTTGATATCATAATATTAATTTACTTAATCAGACGTAAACTTTATGGAAACCTTAGACGTGCAGTAGGTTCCCATTGCTAATATACATCAATTAATTAAAGCCAGATATAATCAATTTCTGCACATTAATGTGAGAATCTAGAGATCAATGCCTTGGATTCGAACTTCAAAGACCATGCATGCAGTCAGTTGATTAAAGTAAATGTCATCGTACCTTATGTACATATGGACGGACCAAATCATCCAATTTGTACAAAATTCGATCTATAACTTTGACAAGCAAATGTCTTTCTTGATCTTCTAAAGTAGGGCTCATTAGTAGAGGTAAGATTTGGTTAAATAACGGTCCCGCGCCGAATTCACGAGCTTTGTCTGTTATTTGTCGTAGGGCAGCTTTGCACATCGGTGGAGTGCCATTCTAAACACAAAAAAATATACACTAAAATTAACATTATGGTATTGAGTGGAAAATGGAATACTAATTCAATATAACTTTTTATATCATACCTCAGATCTTATTAGTGTCACACATGGAATATTTAGACCAATATAGTCAGACTGAGCAGAAGATGGGCTTTGTTTTTATTTATTAGTTCCTAAGATTGTTGGGTTACAAGTTGTTGTTTAACAAGAAAACATCAACATCACCTTAAAGACGTAAAGGAGGTCATCAAAAGTCCATACACAGCCCAAATTTGTACCGGAGGTACATGACAATTGTCAAGTTGACAGTTTTTACTACGTAATCACAATGAAACTGATAATAATGTGCCTTAAGTGCAAAAAATGCTTTTAGGATGGAAGAATACCGATGCCAAAGAAAAACGTTTATTGTGTGATTTAATGGCGTGCGTTTGACATTCCGAAACTGACACTTACAGCAGATAGCTGTCAGTTGACAGATTTTACCATTAAATCATTACGAAACAGATAATAGTGTGCAAAAATGGCGCGATTTTACTCAAATTAAAAGTTATTTTTCTCATCCCCCAGACCACATTTTAAAAAAGTACGACGAGTTTTAACCAGCGTGATACAGGGTATTAATTCTAATAAGTGTTCGGTACATCATTTGGGCCGATTTCGATGACCTCCTTTGAAGGCAAATTTCGACCTGGCAGGTGGGGCTCGCGTTGACCTAGTGGTCATATCGTCTGGTATTGAATCAGAAGACGCATGTTTGAATCCCACCAGCAGTAGATTGTTTCCTTCATTCAAATAACAAGAAAACATCATCTCACACTCAACATTCCATACGAGTTTTTGTTACCTACTTCAACTACAAAGTAAAATGGCATTATCAGAGGCGCAAAAGTGTGAATAAACAGGTAGGGTTCTCTTTAAGACCATACTTGTAATCGTATCCTTTGCTTCACCCATGTGAAACCATCTTATCTTTTCGCGTTCGTTCGCCCACTGACCCTAGTTTTAAAGGCTTATCTTAAGTTAAAAACAGGCGGAATGTCCATCTGTTTATTGTCATTAGTCTGTAACTCCACCCTCTGATACCCTACCTTAATTTTTAATAGCAGTTTCATAATCTTTCTCTCTTTGAGTTCTTCTGGGGAGAGGGTGTCTTCGTCGACATCAATGAGTAGCTTATCAAAGTACTGTGCATCTTCAGGTTTCATGAAGGGCAGCTGCTGGCTACCCTTGGGCTGCGGGTCGAGCAGGCGCGCTGCTGCCGCTGCCGACCCTCCCAGTTCCTCCGTCTGCATGAAAAAGCCGATAGGGGTACCACCCAGTGGAGTAGGAGTTGCGGTCAGCTTTCGGGCTGGGGTCCGAATCGGAACGTAACCTGAGTAACAATACATCCAGTTATCATTGCTACAGTCGCATGCCGCAACAAATCAATATTATCTTGTAAACATGCAGTAAAATGAAGTACACAATCAGCAATTGACAAAATATTAAAGCTCAATCTGGCAGTAAATCCAACGGCATGAGACTGTAAAGCCATATTGTCATCATTCATCTGAAAGAAAAATTAAGTATTAAAAGTAGGTATATAATTCTATAATTTTAAATTTTATAACACATTGTATTGTTAACACTTATTTACGATGATCGATTTCCACAAGTTGTTGGCTTTGTTAATATATATGTCCTGAAACTAAATTGGTTATTAATAACTATGGTATAAATCCTTAATAATTGTATATCTTAAACATAGCAACTTAATTAACATAGTCCCATATTAATGTGCACATACCGGCAGGGGGCGGCAAAACCTTGTACCCAGGTGGGAACATGGCATCTAACTCTTCATCGGTGTAAGGACGATTTCGTTCATCTATTTCTTTCTCCCAACGGTAGGCTTGCAACTGTTCTGGGGTCATGGCAGCAACATGGCCAGGTGTAGGGGTGGCCATCGCCATAGCTTTCATTCCCACTGGTGTAGACTGTCAAGTATAATAAACACAAATATTATATGAGATGTACGATAGGAGCCCAAGACCAAAATTTTCCTATAGCATCCCTGTTAAAATCGTATAAATTGCACAGCGACGGGACACAGCTCATTCTATAAATTCAATAAAAATAAACTATATATATCAAATTACATAGGATGCGTTTAATATCTACAATACAAAACAAAGTCGGGTTTGTTACAACACTTATAACTCGAGAACTGCTGGATCGAGTTTCATGGTTTTTGATTTGTTGGAATTGTCTCCGCCCCGAATAACAGAATAACAATTAAAACGGGGTTAAAACTTGACGCGAACGAAGCTGTGGCAAAGAGCTAGTAATATAAAAACAAAGTTGGGTTTGTTACAACACTTAAATCTCGAAAACTGCTGGACCGATTTTCATGATCTTTGATTTGTTAGATTTGTCTCCACCTCGTATAACAGAATAACAATTAAAACGGCGTTCAAACGGCGCTCAAAGACGAGAGTGAAGCTGCGGGAAGCTAGTAAAATCATAAGGACATTCCATCTAAAATTATTTTTATTTATTTAATTAATTACTACGGATCCACCAAAAACTAAATTTATTAAAATCTACAAACAAACCAAAGTAAATAAAAGAAGGCAAAAAACACTTTCGTACCTGCCTCTCACAGTCAGTGGCGTGCGGTCCATACATGCAAATAAGTACTGCATACCTTGTAATTTTAGAGTCTAAAATTCTAAATGATAAATAACAAACATTATTAAAACTCAATCAATAATAATCAAAATCAATAATCTCATTTGGTTTCAGCGCCATCTATTATTTTTCTTGGTATTACTTGGAATGAGCTCCCCGCCGCGTACTCATCGCACAAGTGGCTCCCCGAGAACCCGTGAGCATAAGCAGTACTGAGGCCTGCTTACGCTACCATACAATTTATCTCGCGAATTCACGAACACAGTCATACTTTTTCGGTGTACTACACAACAAAACTATTAGCTGTGTGCGAGTTTTGGAAGCATAGCTTATTTTGCAACCCGACCAAATCGAAAAGCCGTAAAGGCACCGCGTAATTGTTCATTGCAAAGGGTAGACTTAAATTGTAGGTATAGTATTGTATTATTTCGTAACAATAGCAGTTTTTAACGCCATATTGTTTGTTATTGTTTTTGTTTTGAACTTTGGATTGATTTTCTGTGGTGGTTGAGTGGTTGTGTAAATAATTATTTCGTGAGTTTATTGTAAAAATTGAAAATTAACCTGTGAGACCTTGTGTTAGTGAAGACTGTGTTTATTTATGTATGGGGAAAAGTTTAATTGATTGAATTTAAAAAAATATTGAATTTACTAAAAAAAGGTGATACCTACTACTTGTTATTTTCATACATTTTATGATACCTAATTTATATTTGGCTATTAGGTTGAAAACAAATACATCTTACAGTTTCCCTTGCATTTTGTTTACAAATCAAGATGAAACGATCTCATGGCCCTCCCACCACTTTGGATAATTATCATCTATGCATTTTTAGTATAAATCTCTTGTTTAACTATTCTTAGTGGTCGCAACAAACATCATGCGAAGCCAGTGGGACCGCGGTCCGCCTCGCGCGCCACCCGTGCGGAAGAGTAGGTATGGTGGCCTATGACCGAAACAGGCTGAAACTAAGTAGTTACATACTTATAAGGTTTTTTATTTTAGTTATGCACAACTAAAATAAAAAACCCAGTCTGAAATTTCTATGCACGCCCCTGCTCACAGTACTTCTGACATACCAATATAATCTTCGTCCACTCATCCGCAAACAGATCGCCTGTTGGATTAGAATCCAAGAGATCGTGTAGCGCGGCCAGGGTGCGAGTAATTGGCGACTTAGCACGTGCAACGGTCCGGCATGGGGTTACGGCAAACAGCCTGTGTTTCTTGCCCCGGCAGTAATTGTCTGGGACAAAAAAGCACGCCAGCACGCGAAGCAGATCAGGAGCGCACAGTGTTCAAAAATGCCTTGGGGTCGGACATTTTTAGTGAAGCATTTTTAGCCCATGATACGTCTACAAATTCTAAGCCTTAGAGTAGAATACCCGAGTGACAAATCCTCATGGTTACTGAGAAAAATGACTTCAAAGTTCATCATTTTTGGGTGTAAAAAAAGTACATAATATTTTTTTCCCAGAAAAGTAAGCATTTGTCTGTAAATTTCTGATAGTCTTGTTACAAAACATTTTAAACTACATTTAATAAGCTATGTCGCATGTACGAAACCCGAGTGTATCGGTAGTAAATGCAAAATTTGCATGAATCGGTTTTGATTTTTTTTCTCGGCAGTCCCACATTTATAAAGATCAGAAACAGTTTAAATACATAATTTACGATATACTTTACTGACACAAATAAAATCGGCTCCTAAACCCGTGGGACTTCGGAAATAATCGTTACGAAAAATTTGTAAACAAACACCTATGATTTTGCTAAAGGCAATAATACGCGTAAGTTTGCTATTAAACTTTTATGAGGCGTTTAAAAGAGATTTTTGAAAAAATTACAAATCTTTAATAACACAAATAAAATTATTATAAGAAACAAAAACCTGACTGCGTTAAAAAGATTTTTTATTATTATTATAGGCTAGCTTGTCATTGCCTGCATTATATTTTCAAAAATCACAAAAACTAATAAATAACTGATTAGAATTTCAGATAAGGTATTTATAAATAACAAGATTAACGTTTTTGAAAAAAAATTAATGAATAACGTAATCAGAATTAAGTATCTAAATTCAATAGTACGATTTACATGTATATTTATATTGTATGAGATTTTCTATGACATGAATGTAATTCGAAATAAATAAATAAACTTTTTAACTAAAAAAAATTGCAGGAATCATATTTTTCTGATTAAATTGTACATAGTGATTAAAAATTTTTTTTCGAATTTGAGTTTTTTCAATTTTTTGCATTTTCTGAGAACATTTCTTAAAGTAATGTATATTTTTTTTACACCATCAGAAAGTAGATATTTCAACGAACAAAAAGCCCCCAAACTTTTTGAAAAAAGCTGATATTTTGACGTCAGAATTTTCGATTGAAAATTAGGGTGCTTTTTTGATATTAAGTTAAAATAAGGCGAAAAAATTAATATTTTAAATCAAATAAATTACAGTGTATTTGGGACATAATAAGGTAAGTTTTCACCAAATTTCGTAGAAAAAATAAATAACCAAAAACTTGGTTTTTTGAATTTTTCACCTAAATTTTGAGGTTATGTGAAAAAATTGCAAATACAAAAGTTGTAGATCTTTTTATTACCTACAACTTTGCCATTTAACTTTTTTCCATAGGACTTGTAGTTTTGCCGGAAATCAAGGAAAACCATTTTTTACCCTTAAAAACTCACCCCCTCCCACTTCCCGAACTCGGATCAACCGTAATTTATTTTTCCTTTCATTTTGATCATATACCCGCCTTTTCTAATCGGGTTTCATCCTACTGTAATTTTTTTTGGTTTCAAAAATTATCGACCCTGGTCTAATGTGGGACTGTCGAGAAAAAAAATCAAAACCGATTCATGCAAATTTTGTAGAATTTGTAGACGTATCATGGGCTAACCTTCACTAAAAATGTCCGACCCCAAGGCATTTTTGAACACTGTGGAGCGTCAATAGCGCCACGGAGCGTCTTGCAGGCTATTGTGAGCTGATCTCGAGCTCGCCTTACCTCTAGCGAGTTATATCCGAGGCAACCCAGCAAAAATTTTGTCGGATAGAGGTAAGGATAGTAGCCACGTGTATGCCTATAAAGGTACCTCAGCAACGTTTTTTGGACTTTTTCCAATAAAAGTGCGTAGGTACCTTCATGAGGATGCCACACGCAAGAGCTGGTTTCCAGCCTGCTACGTACTATTTAAATATTATTTTAATGGCATGAGCGGTGCGAAACTCGCGGCAATTACGCAGAACAAAACCTAACCTTTATAAGTTGTTATATCCTTATTTATTAATAAATAAAAACACTATTCACCATCACCACCACCATACCACCATCATCTAACTTATTTTTAAAAAAATACCCGGTAAAAATGGTATTTTTGTATTTTTGCCTATTATACCCTTTCCTTCCCATTTTTACCCACCCAATTTTTACCGGCCCGCCTATCTCTAGTCACAACACAATTTTCAAGCTTCAACTTAGTCGCTCAAATGACCCGATTCGACTAAAACTAAAAAGTAACTACTAAATTTAGCCTCTTGAACGAAGAGTAAACATTTTTTGACCTACCTGCATAAGAAACAACCCTTAAAAACCCTTAAAGCTCACGTTATCGCGATATAAGCGCTTGGCCAAGTTTCCGTGCCGGTGAGTGTATTTTGATAACTGACAATAGTATAAACAAAACGTCACACAACAAAATTTCAGGTTTCCAAAATAAATACAAACAAATCATCGCTACATGAGATCTAAACATGCCGGCGAACTGTGAGTGTACAATAATTAGTACACCTCTACCTAACCCTCAGCGGAATACAGCCAGTAATGGTATATGTATTTTCTTGCCTACCAAGATTTGTATCTGTAAGATTGTGTATTTTCGGCCAACTTGGTTGGTTCCTAATTCCTAAGATCAACGTTTTGCCGGGATGCTATGAGAGTCATGGGCTCACATTATATTAGGTTTTCTTAATTTAATCATATCATTGAGATCATAAATATTAATTGTTAAACTTTAAATAACTATAATATATGAACTTGGAAAAGCAAAACATTATCTGTGATGAACTTAAGAGTTTTACTCACTCCTCCTGGTGTAAACATAGGCGTATGGGGAGTAGGCGTAGCATGTGAAGGAGTAGCGTGTGAGGGCGTGGCGTGTGTGGGCGTGGCGTGGGACGGCGTGGGCGTGGCCGCCACCGGCGTGGCGCCCGGCGTCTCGTCCCAGCGCGAGCGCCGCTTGGTGCCGGGTGTTGGCGTCTCTTGGATGGTGTCTACACCGGTGCCACGATCGGTGCGGGGAGTTTCGGCCCATCCGCTATTGTGCCCAGGAGTTTCTATGACAACAATAGAGTATTAAAGACTTCTGGTATTTCTAGACTTTCAGTTTAGTTCCTGTATTGGAAAAAAGTTAATAATTTAAGTAAAGTTTTCTATAGTTTTCTGAAGTTACCTCTGTCAGTTTTAGGCGTTTCATCCCATCGGTTGCGGCGGGAAGCATGTTGCGCTGGGGTGTCCCTGCCGGGAGTGGCGTGGCCTGGCGTGATGTGCCCGGGTGTGGCGTCCCACACTCGTGCCGAAGGGGTGGCTCCGGGTGTTTCGCCGCCCCGTCCCGGCGCACTTGGCGTTTCTTCCCAAGCACCCCTCTGCAGTAATCATATAAAATAGATAGTCTACTATTATTGTTTCAGTATCATATTATGTCTATCGCTAATTAACTCTTTACTACATAACTTTTGTATAGTCACCGTTTCACCTTAGTCAGTCTTTTGCCACCACACTGAGTTTGGGTTGGTTTGGACTAATCTACATTTGAAAAACCAATGTAGGGAATTTAATCATTTTGTTATTAGAGAGGAGAGATTATCAAGAAGGCTATAACTAGGAACCCGTGCGAAGGCGTGGCGAATTGCTAGTTTATTATAAAACCAAATATCGATACCAATTATATTATTTATCAACTTGCTTACAGATGACTAATTATTTATTAATCGTAAAAATCTAAGAGAAAGGATATGTGGTCAACAAAATGGAATTGGTATCATAGCATGAGGTTTTGATACGGCTTAAGCTTACATTCTGGAAACGAAGATAAATAGGATGGAATGAAATCCTTGTCAATTCAGCTCAAGGTCATGCCTTTTTGACCTCTGTCTGAATATTTTTGCTGAGCGATTTCGTGTGAATCCGACAACTAAAGAAATTGCGGATGGGTAGGGAAACTGCAATTTTATCCCGCTAGGTGGTGCAACACCGCTGGTACTTAACGTCTCGTCAAATCTCATACATTTTTTATTTCACACTTTAAAACATGAATTATTTCACAAGAATGTCTCAATGTTTCGGCGTTTAATTGTAAAAACCGAGGGATACATCGGTTCCCAACTGTAGTTAACATAAAGCCGAAGTTGAATTATGTTCACGAGATTTTAGTAATTTACACTGACCTTGCGATTAAATCAGCCTTTTGTCGAGTCAGAGATGCACACATTTTCATTCACCTTTTAATTGAGCTATACTCATAAAGGAATACATTATTTAGCTGTTATTTAACTTCAAATCAAGGTACCAGCGGTAGTGGCGCCCTCTACAATTAGTTTTGCCTTTCTTCCTTTGCCCTCCCCATTGGGCGATTTAGGTCATGTTGACATGATGCGTAAATATTGTGTCAGCTCTATATAAATCTATACTATTACATAATGTGTGCAGGTAATTGATTGTGATGTGGATGGCGATCTGGCTTTCATAATTATATTATTAACTATCTTCATTGGCTCATAAACATACCATGTCTGGCCTACCTTCACATGAAAAATGAAAATTAGCCAGTGCACCTGATTATAAATGAAGCTCACATGCTTCTCGTTACTATCAAGAGACACATCAGTGTTGTTTACAATCTAATCTACAGTGAGTGCATCACTTGAGAACAACTTTGATGGTTCACCAAATGGAATACTACATACCTCTTGATCCCATGATGGTGTTGTTTGGGAGGTTGGTGTGGCTGAAATTATTTTCTTAGCCACAGGTGTATCTTCAGAACTTTGATCCCAGCGGCCCTTGCGTTTAGAAGCTGGTTTCATGGCTTCACCATTTGATTGAGCTACTGGTTTGAGGGTACCTTCTCTTGCCCTTTCCAACAATTTCTTCCTTAACTGTAATAAAACATTAATTGCCCTATTCAAAACAAAACAAAAATGTATTACAACATAGTGTGTGCAAATTATTTCCATACCTCTGTTTCTTCCGCTCGCAAGTACTGTTCCTTCATAATTTCTGTATATGTCCTAGATCCAACATCTGGAGTTTTACCACCTATGAAATAAATTTGTTTAGAAAAAAGCATGTCAATTTAGAAGAAGAAACTAGACAAAGTCTACAAAATAATGTTGCTCCAACGAAAAGATGTCACATTGAAGGACAAACTTAAATTTGTCCCTACTTAGAAAAATGATCTTGCATAATTTTAGTGATATTTATGACATGGGCTAACATGCGCTCCGCAAGAACATCTTGTCGACGTTTATATTGTGCTTTTGTCTCGGTTTCGCAAGAAAGAGCGAGACAAAAGTGTAGACCAAATTTTGTGGTGGCACGCATATTAGCCTGGATGGTAAATTTTCCAATTGCCAATTTGTTTGTGCAGACTATGTAATTGCAAGAGTTTTTTTTTTGTATGTGTTTAGTTTACAGCTCCAAAGGTCTAAAGAGTGTTTATATTTTCAACATGATACATATCCCTGAGGAAAAGAACAAAAAAGGAAAGTTCTTCCTGGGTTCTCAAATTCACTGTATGTTTTTTTTGTATGTAATTTATGTTCACCGATTACTGTCAATTGTGAATGGAACCCAAATTGATAAATTCCATCCCTAATCTAATATACGGCATTGGTTCCTGAATTTTCAAATTTTCACCTGTGAACCGATTGTGGTGAAACTTGGCGTACACATACGTACGCTAAGTTTAATGTTAATTAAGTTCTGATGACTACAAAATAATGGACACCTAGAGTTGATCTCATGATGGAGACGGAAGACAGTCGAAGGAAACTCTCAACGGTATACAGCAGCTACTTGTGTTTAGGCTTATTTCATTTAACTTCATGAGAACTTAGACCTAACTTAGTTAAAGTAAGGTAGCTAAGGAACTGCTTACATATAAAAAACTAGTAAGGTAGCTAAGGAAATGCTTACATATAAAAAACTAATGACTTTTAACTAAACCAACTAAAAAAGTAACTGAAAAGCGAAAAATAAACCGATTTAACTTTAATAACAATTTTTGAGTCGGGAGTCAAATAAGTAGGTTTATTTTTTTTGTTAAAAAGTAATTATCTTCTTTACTTGCATGCAATAGGGTACAAAGTTTTTGCTTCACTTATTAATATGTATAATAGATCTAGAGAATATAATACCTATCATCCACCATCAATTATGATTTAATAATATATCTATACTAGTATTATAAAGAGGAAAGATTTGTTTGTTTGTTTTTTTGTAATGAATAGGCTCCGAAACTACTGGACCGATTTCAAAAATTCTTTCACCTTTGGAAAGCTACATTATCCCCGAGTAACATAGGCTATCCCCGAGTATCATCACGCTACGACTAATAGGAGCGGAGTAGTAATGAAAAATGTTGCAAAAACGGGGGAGAAAATTATAAGACCACGCGGGCGAAGCCGCTGGCGGGAAGCTAGTATTATATAAAAGACTTCCTTGTCCAAAAAGCATTTTATAATATTACCGAGTTTCTAACGGAAAAGATCGATGATTAAATTAAATATTATTATTAAACATGATCTTGAAATAATTAATACATATATATATTTTTATATATTTAAATATACTATATATATTTGCCATTTTTTATCTAATATAATCATGTATTTTTTTTTTATTTATTGCTGACATTGTTATTTATATTTATTTATGTTGTTTTTGTATTTTCTCTATTATATTAAATTAAATTATTCATGACAACATAATATTATAACTTGTATAATGCCCTATGCCCTAGCGGCAAAACATAGCGTGCCATTGTAACACTAAAGAACTGTATTTTACCTACGTTTAACAAGAATAAATAATTTGATTTGATATACCTTCGGCAAATGGATCCGTACGCTCTGGAGATATAATCATCCTACGCCTTTTTTGACGGTACTCATCTTCTCTGTCAGCAATTGTTGGTCTTCTTTTATCGGCAAATGGGTCATAGTCCTTGTCAGTCTGGAAGAAATGTTTGTCAAAATTAAAGTTCTTGTATTGTCATTGCTGCATGAAGTTTATAGCAGGAACTGAAACCGGCATGGCCAATACCGGACTTTTTTCAGTTACAACATTATGTTATTTTTACAGGTATTTTATAGGTTACCTCAATTGAAGTTGACAGTTTTTACTATGAAATCATTAAGAAACAGGTAGTATTGTATACTTAAATTGAAAGTTATTTTTCTCATCCCCCAGTCAATATTAAAAAAAAGTACGACTAAAGTTTTAACCACCGTAATACAGGGTATTTTTCCAATACGTGTACCTTCGGTACATCATTTGGGCCGATTTCGATAGCCTCCTTTACATACACTCTACATTTCTAGAAAAAAAGAGTTTGTACATTCTTTACACCTAGAAATGATGAACTTTGAAGTAATTTTCCTCAATAACCATTTTATTTATTTAATTAAATAAGGCACACCAACGACATCTTTACAATTTATAACTACAGTTACTCGATAAAGAAGTCTTCATACTGTATAAATACGTCACTTAGAGGTATGCATACCACTCTAAGAAATAAATTGGGAATTACCTTTATTATTATACATATTTAAGGTGATTGATTGTTATATTACATTGCATAGAAAAATAACATATTAATTTAATTCATTATAACAATATAATGTGATAGGTACACATAATACTTAATAATTATAAAAAAAAATTGAAACTAACGAAAATAAGATAATAAAGTAAATTAAGAGAATTAGGGATTAGAAGTACATTGGTCAATGGAAAGACAACTATCAAAGACTAATTAAATTAAATTGCTTATCTTAGATTTAAAACTGGGTAAACTATAAAAAATATATAAATTTCACTGTTGGCATAACTAACTTTATTATAATGTGCTCATCATTCTGTTGTGTTGGATACATGCACCTCTCAACTGCAAGAGCTGAGTAAAAGCAGAACACCCATGTTGGTAATATCTGGCCGTCAAATGTAAGGACAACAGTTTGAGTAGGTTTTCATTCTGATATATCATCCGAAGTAGTCTTACGACTCATTCTTCTCGCTTTGATGATAGGGCCACAGCCAGTGGGGACCTTAATATTTTCTATGATTTCCTACTCTGCAAATTCTGTGGGGACATCTCTTACTATACCCACATGGGTAATATTGAATTGGGGAATAGTGGCTACATAATTATGCTGTATAAGGATACCATTTAATAAAAAAACTGTTAGCATCCTGATAAGATTTAAACTCAACAGAAATGCGATTCCTGCCCTGTCGTTTGATCCCATTTGGGCGTATGTTTACGGTGTTATTTTTCATCAAGAACATACCAAACTTTATCGGGTGTAGCACAGTACCATAAGTCAGTTGGTCGTGAAGTGCAACATGGACGACATAAGGTGCATTATCTGTAGCATTATAGACCTGTCTGCCAAATATCTTTTTAGGCATCTTTGGGTGTGGAGGATTTATAACGGACGTTAGGGGGGAGAGTGCCGGTCTTTTTCTCTTAGATGATTCTAAATCTGTATCCATATTTTTTTCTGAACCTAAGGTCACAGTGAGGAAAGGGGTATACTCAAAACTTTCATCGTCAGGAGGGTCAGGAGGTTTTTGGTTATCCATTTTCCTTACGAAATATGGTAAAATAAATACTTAAATATGTTTATCAAGTACTAACAACTAACCTTCACACAACTACTAAGAATAGATTCGACCGTAATAAACTATAATCGACCAACGCAATCGTGAATAATATTGTTAAAGATCAAAATTATGGTGTCATAACTTTGACAGCAAAATACAAAAAAGCGGCTCAGCAACAGCAGGTTACACGTTGTACAAAACATGTTTCACTCATATCACTCTAGGAGACACTTCCCTGCTAGGTTACAACACCACAACATACACCTACTCTAAGGCTAGAATATTATCGTATCATGGGCTTACCATCAAATCAAATCAAATCAAAGTTTATTTGCATTGAATGTAGGTATATCAAATTACAGCTGGAATAGTTAAAAAAAACGAGCCATGTACATTCTGCCTTAGATTAAGCATGCAAAAATTTATGTAGGGAAAATACAACGAATCGTGATATGAATACGAACGAATTGGAATAATAATTTATAAATGTTATCAATATTAAAATTCAAATTGTCAAGTTAAAAACTTTTGTCCATTAAAAAATCATTAATTGAATAGTAACACTTGTCTAGTAGGAATGTTTTTAATTTATTTTTAAATCTTTGCATCGTATAATTTTTTAGTACATCACATCAGGTAGTTTATTGTATATTGAGGGACCCATACCTAATACACTTTTTCGTAACAATGCTGTGTTATAGGAACCAGTGTATAGAAGATTTCTGTATTGATTTCTTACAGGTCCTTTTCTAGTTTCTGCTACTGTGGTGAAAAGATGTTTATTAGCTTTTACAAATATGGCTATTTCAAAAATATACAATGACGGGAAAGTTAGAATTTTTAGAGACCTAAATACTGGTTCGCAACTGTCTGTAGTCCTTAAGTTACACATTGCACGGATACAACGCTTTTGCGCCTTAAAGATACATTCTCTTGAGCTACAATTACTTCAGAAGATAATTCCAAACCTTAGAACTGATACAACCAGACCGTGATAAGCAACTAAACTAGTTTGAATGTCGATCTTTTTGGACAGATTTGAAAGTACGTATGCCGATATACTTAGTTTCCTGCAAACTTCATCGGCTTGAGGTTGCCAATTTAATTGACTGTCAATATGTATTCCTAAAAATTTTGAAATATTTGTTGGAGAATATTTTGTTTATTATATTCTACAGTAACATGTTGTGGACCCGTGCGTTGATGAAATTGTATTATGTGTTATTTTTAAGTTTATCACCAAATTATTCCTGTCAAGCCAATGTACACACATCAACAGAATCTAGGGATATTTTACATTCCATCAAATATCTAAAAATCTATGAAGAATTTTCTGATATGGTAAATGGAAGAATGATAGGTTATTTCAAGGTCTTTCATAAAAAATAAAAAACATTTTCGTGGTTTTAGTGTTTTAAATAAAAATGATATTTTTTTCAATCGCCCTAGAAAATGTGTATGACAAAAACTTAATTTTTTCATGTAAAACTATAAATTTTAATTAAAATGGAAAAAATCTTATACAGTCTAATTATTAGTAATCAGTGTTGCCACCTCTTACATTAATTACACATCGACATCAATTGTTCATATTTAAAATTACACTGTCAATGTCTCGCTGTGGTATGAGGTCCCATGTTCTTTGCAAGTGTTCGTAAAGTTGTTGTTCCGTCGTCAAATTTGGCGGGAAATCTCTCAAAGCTTTTCCTTATAACATGTCCCAGGCATGCTCGATAGGATTTAAGTCGGGCGACTGTGCAGGCCAATCCAAAACTTGAATATCGTGGTCTCGGAGTGCGGCCGACACCAGCCGCGCCGTATGGGAAGGAGCATTATTGTGCATGAGTAGAAATTGATGGCCCATTTGTATTCTGTGTGGGACAATAACAGGTTCTACTACCGCTTCGTGGTATTTTTGTGCAGTCATGCTGCCTTGGTTCCAAACGAGCTGGGCTCGTTCGCCAAGATGAATTCCTGCTCACACCGTGATTGTCCCGCCATGGTATGAGTGGACCTCCTGAGAGTGCCGTAGACAGCTAACTCTCCCTGGTGTTCTCCAAACGCGTGTTCTACGTAAATCAGGATGAAACCCAAACCGAGACTCATCGGTGAACAGCACCAAAGACCATTGTTCGCCACTCCATGGTAAATGTTCCCGAGTCCACGAAAGCCGTCGTCCGCGATTGCCACGGCGCAATGCTAGAACACGTAACGGTCTTTGAGCATGAAGACCAACTTCATGCAACCTCCTTCGCACGGTTTGGTTGCTTACAAGCAGCTGGTGGTCCTCCTGGAGCCTTTGTACTAGTTGCATCGCTGTGATGTTGGGTTGCCTTCTGGTGGTGATTTGGATAAATCGATCCTGTCGCTGCGTAGTAACAGGATATCTACCCGTGTACCGTTCAGCCACATCCCCAGTACTACGATAACGTGACCAGAACCTTGATATCACGTTTTAGCTGGTATGTAGGGTCCAAGCAACGATGTGTTGAATAGGACCATTTTCAAACATGCCCACGGCTCGAAACATTTCATCTCGACGTAACATGACGTCAAATGACGACGTAACATGACTCTTAAACCTCACACGGCACGTTAAAATTAAAAAAGAAGAACAATCTAATCCCTTGTCATTAATGAATACTACTAAAACAATTTTAATTTCCGCAAGGTAAGGAATTACTAACAATTTTGCCACCGTATTTTGTTTTTTCTTTTGTTTTTTGAATTTACATTTTCGAATTTTAAAAATAGAATAAAGAAGATTTCAATCTGTATATAAACTTTTTATATAATATGAAGCGGTTTAACTATGACTGTGTTTTAGGCTATTAGGAAATTCGCCGGAGCTAATACTTAGGTTTATAATGTGGCTAAGATGTCCAGCTATATTATTTGCCACAAATTTTACAACTTTCGTTGCTATACTATCGTATCCAAAGCTGTTTTTGTTTTTTAAAGACTACCATCACTAAAAATGTCTGACCCCAAGATATTTACCTTGGTGGTAAATACACACCGGTGGTATCAACACTGTGCACAAACATGAACCAAATAATTCAGTCAAATTTTCGGTTCAGTACATTTTGGACCATCTATTTGTGTTTGGTTGAACAAATGTTCGGTGCATCTTACACTATCTAAAGAAGAATAGACTATACAGAGTTTTTTGCATATACAATATTGCAGCAGGATAATGAACTTTGTGAGAGGATTTCATACACAGTGGATAGTGACTATTTTATTTAATGTCACTACTGCTGCCATTAACCAAACATTGTTATGGACCTTAAAATTTAAAAATCTTATACATTAAAATTTTCCTAGCTAGGTTGAAAAATTCAATTTAGGCAGGTCAGGTCAGTTTTAACAAAAAGCTCTTGACAGCTAATAGTAATAAAAATACCTGTGCAATATCATTCAGCAAGGAAGCTGGTGCAGTATATCCCGATCTCTTCTGAGTAATTGGAACATTTTCAACATCGTCATCCTCAACTTCATCATTAGCAGCAATTGAAGTTACATATCCATCATATCTTGACTTCCCACCTTGCCCCGCATTATCATAGATTTCGCTGTCATAATAAGTCTCTCCTAAAGATACACCTTTATTTGACCCATTTTCTGGTAGTTCCTTTTTCTTTGATTGAATTTCTCTTATTT
Organism: Acronicta psi; assembly: GCA_946251955.1. Taxonomy (NCBI): domain Eukaryota; kingdom Metazoa; phylum Arthropoda; class Insecta; order Lepidoptera; family Noctuidae; genus Acronicta; species Acronicta psi. Next base: position 7,603,708 of record OX276472.1, on the reverse strand, counting down.
GAGCTTCAATAGCTGTAGACAAATAAAATATTATACAATTATATGGCTACCAAAATGAAACAAGCAGATTTACACAATCATCATAACTATAAATATCAGCAAGGCTCACTGGATGCTTAGTGAGCAATCCTAGTAACATAACAATTAATTAACCAACTATTGGTGTTGGCCCCACTGAATGTGATATACTCTGCTAGCTTATTTATCAGCTTGGCACTTGGCAGTATGTCCTTACCCTTAGAACACTTATCTGCAGAACACTACATCAAGTTATACAGTTCTCCCTTAAGTCCACCCTGATTCTATTGCAATAGTGGTGGGTTGTTGAATTGAAAATTCATAGCTTTATTTTATTGCTATGAATGCTTGTTGTGTGTACTATGGTACACACAACAAGCACACCTAGATCTAAACAGAGCTAACTCAAAAATTACGATTTTGGAGTTATGCATACTATCGATTTCCTTATCTTAATAAGTTAATACACACCGACGAATAAAACAGATTTTATAATATCTGCACTACTCGCTGCTAGATGGCTTCAGACGCCTTTTTTGTTGATCCAGTGAGACTCGCTCCCCACCCACCAAAACAGAGACATCGCCAGTTGCAATCAGAATTACAACTGGAGTGCATGTGCCCATCGTTAACAAATTGGAGTTATTTTGAGTTGTACCCTTATTGTTAAAACGTTAAGCAGTATTATTTTGAGTTGTTGCCATTTAAGATGATTAGTGTGGGTAAATTTATATAACATCTTGAGTTGAACCTGTTTTGGTGGTAGTCCGACAATTTATTTTTTTATTATTATTTAGAATTGTTGCCGTATTTTTGAAAAAAAAAACAATTTGTAGACTGTTTTGTTGAGTCATTATTTAAACACTTATAATTTCTAAAACACATTAAATTGAAGTTTAATGCCATTGGCAATTAGTCTTTCCATCTTAATATAATTTTACTTTCATCTTAGTAAATACAGAGTTTGTCCCGATTTTATTGATAAATTTTGAGTTAGATCTCTTTAGGTGGGCTCCGCCAATAGAAGAAAAGGACGAAGAAAACATCACTCCCCCTAGCAAACTTACTCCACATGCAACGATGGAAGATGACTTCAAAATTTCATCAAGTGATAAAGGCTCATCTGAGGTAACTAATGCCACCTTATCCGTGGTTGTTAAATCTATTCCGAGCACGAATAAACAATAAGACTGGTGCACAAAACTACTATAAATATAACACCGATCCGAAGCAATGAAAGTGATATTGACGACTCTCACGTGAATCCCAATTTTCGATTGGTTCACAAAAGTAAGACCCCACATTGTCCAGCACATGCAGTAGCACCTCAAGTAGCAGTTTATCGGACACTGAAGATGATGTTGAGCAAACAGACCCCCAAATTGCTAAGGTTGCTGAAAATAATTCCCAAAAACACCAGATAGGAAAAAAAGAGAGAACACTAACTAGCGAACTGGTAATTGAAAGTGGCAACGAAATTCTGGCAAAGCTCTAGCCTTTCCGAGACTGAAAGACTGGTAGGATTTGACAGCATTTCTTAACAGTTTTGCTACTTTCGATTTCCACTTTGCTGGTTTGCGTTCTATATTTTCTCTATCTATCTATCTGGGGCTCTTGAGAATTATTTTCAGGAACCATAGCATTTTGAGGGTCTATCTCTTTCATAGCTTCTAATTGGTGTAATATTTACTTATTGTTTAGACATACTGGGAATAGATTTAGAGTCCACCTTAGAGTTGGACCGTCCTGTAGAGAAAAATGGCGGCTAAAATTCAAAGATAAGGAAACAGCTTTTTGATGCATTTTGAGGACTTGGTAATCTTGAAAGGCAGGGTGAATTTCTAGTATGATACTCGCAATAATTAAAGCCTAAATATTGATACCCTAATACACAAAAAAGTGCCTTTAGTAGTATATAAATAATATTTAGGAATATTATAGTGAAATACTACTAGCAGATCTTTGAGATCTACAATATTTGAATTTTGATTTCTTTAATCTTATTATACTTAGATAAGAAAAACTAATAAATTGTATTCAAATACAGTTTTATTGCTATGATTAAGAAATTGATCTAAAATTTCTGAATGTTTTTGAGTGTTAATCGATTCCCAAGTATTTTTTTGTAATAATGGCATTATTAAAATCAACAGAGGAAGGTTGTATGTACTTATAAGTGTTTTCCTGATAATTCATCCTCCAGTATACCCCTAAAGTTAGTGACAGATAGCTTTATGATTTGGACTAATTATAAATAATACAAAATGTTATTGCATTAAAATGTATGTTGAGTCTTCAGAAGAGAGCTTACTAAAAACTAAATTCACCAACACGGGCTTAACTCAAAATAATCCAACAAATTTGCTTATATCGTTAATCAATAGGGAAATTACTATGAAAATCCAGTTTTGAGCTCTTTAACATGATTTAAACAAGGTTCCTACAATATACCTATCTTTATTCTAGCTGCATATAAAAAGCATTGATCCATACAGAAAGCTCTTGAGTTAGTACCTGTTTAGGTCTTGGTGTGTGATATAATATGATGTAAAGATAGATGATAATTATGAGATCATAATTAGCATCTATCTTGTCACAGTAATTAAGACAGGAGCACTCCTGTCCTGGTTACATTCTCGTATGATCAAATACAAAAGAAATACAAGAATAAAGTTATTTATTTCAATTCAAATTGCCATTCTTATAATTATTTGTAATAATTACTAAATATAGCAAAGCGACACTACTACAGTAGTCGCTTCGACTTTGCCCATAATTCACGCTTGCCTGAATAGATATTAGGTAATAAATAATAATTATTCAGTTTTTTGTGACAGCTTCGAATTGAGAATGCTTCAACAAACGAACCAACAACAAGTTACCATCAAATCAAGGCATCAACCATTAGCTGTTTTCGGAAGCTGATAAACACACAGGCGTGGTAATGTAGGTAAATCAATAACATTGAAGTAATGAAAATGATGCTGACTACATATCAAAATATATACCAACAACTATACTCGCCGTATGCGAGTGCCGCCGATACACAGCGTAAAAATATACTTTTATAAAAGACAAAATGGGCTAGACATTATACCTCAAAATATGGCTGGCAAGTGGCACCCAAAGCAAGTCTAAATTATTACCTTCGTGTGTCCTAGGAATTTTGTCCATTATTTATAATATGTCATATGGAACAATCACAAAACTGAAAATATTACTCAAAACGGACGATCTCATCAAATTTCAACGCAGAAAAATGGTGTATGTAATATGTATGTGCGAGGCGAGGCGAGACTGGACCAGTGTTGGATTCGGGCATGTTCAAAACGATAGTACAAAAAATTGAAAAAGGATAGTATTTGTACAAAAATTATAGTATACTTTATAATTTGCATCAAAAGTCATTAAAATCATGCATTTATGTACAAATACTATAATTATAGTACGAAATCCAACCCTGGACTTGACTGCAAGCGTCTGATATACAAAGAGCTAGTATTTTTATATATGTCTATGTAGATATATAATATACTCCATTATATATCTATGGCGAGCGTGTACTGGGGATGGAAAAAATTATCGATAATAGATAAAATCGATTTTTAAATGATTTTTTAAAGAAAAAAACGTTTTATATTACCCATTAAAACTTATATTAATCATTAAAAAATCTATTTATTTGAACTTGTGATTATCTTTTTGTATTTTTTATAACTAACTTGAACTTAATAATTAAAAAATAACTTGATCTTGTGATTTTTAACAGCAGCATTTGTTTATGAAGATATTATCATCCCTTCTGTACATTAAAACAAAGTTTCGTGGAAGTATTTTAACAAGTTTTAACTGAACAAATCAATTATTTATTTACGTTTTTTAATAAAAAAATATTATAAATGATCATACCTTTTGTCAAAAGGCAATACTAATATTTTATTGTGTTTTTAAAATCGAAAATCACAAGACACAAATGTGTAGTATAAACTTAAATGTTTGTGTTTGTCTATAATTATAGTACGAAATCCAACCCTGGACTGGACTGCGAGCGTGTACTGGGGATGTGAAAAAATTATCGATAATAGATAAAATCGATTTTTAAATGATTTTTTAAAGAAAAAATCGATTTATATTAACCATTAAAACTTATATTAATCATAAAAATATCGATTTATTTGAACTTGTGATTATCTATTTGTATTTTTTATAACTAACTTGAACTTAATAAATAAAAATAACTTGAACTTGTGATTTTTAACAGCAGCATTTGTTTATGAAGATGTTATCATCCCTTCTGTACATTAAAACAAAGTTTCGTGGAAGTATTTTTACCAAGTTTTAACTGGAGAAATCAATTATTTTTTTACGTTTTTTTAATATATTTATAATAAATGCCTGATGACAGGGGTGTTTCCAGAAAAATGGAAGATTACTCGGGTTGTCCCTGTTCCAAAGGGAGATTTAGGGAAAACAGTGGACGGCTACAGACCTGTTGCAGTGTTATCAACCCCTGCATAGGTTTTAGAGGCTGCTAGATAGTCTTCATAAGACCATATTTCAGCAGGTCACGTGTAAAATTACTAACGCACAGCACGGCTTCCGACCAGAAAGAAGCACAACCACGAACCTCCTCAGCCACATGGCTCATCTGGTTCCCACAGTAGACGGTGGGGGACAATTGGACGCTGCTTACTTCGATTTTAAAAAAGCGTTTGACTTGGTTGATAACGATGTCTTGCTTAAAAAGTTAGCGGCGTTCGGTTTTACCCCACATTTACTAAGATTTTTTTCAAGGTACCTGAGCAATAGACAGCAATACGTGGAATATGCGGGATACAAGTCAGATCCATATTATACAAGGTCTGGAGTAAGTCAGGGCAGCAATCTCGGTCCTTTAAATTTTATTCTTATGATTAATGACTTACCGGAACTTATTAAGGACGCCAAGTGCTTGTTGTTCGCTGATGACTTGAAGCTGTCTCTAGCGATACGCAGTGTGGATGACTGTGCTAGGCTGCAAAGGGACATTGACAGAGTGGTGTGCTGGAGCAAGAAGAACCGCTTACAGTTTAACGCCTCCAAGTGTGTGGTAATAACCTTTTCGCGCGCTCATACTCCTATCCTATATAATTATGAGATAGAAGGTACACCAATGGTCAGGGTAAAAGAAGTAAAGGACTTGGGGGTACGTTTCAACACGGAGGTACAGTTTCGTGATCACATCATTGGTTGCTGCAAAAAAGCTTATCGCAATTTAGGCTTTATGCTCCGATTGGTGCGGGAGTTTAATAATATAAAAGCGATTGTCGCTTTATATAACTGTTTGGTTAGAAGCCTAGAAGAAAATGTCTAGTTGGCAGAGTTACACGAACTGTTGCAGCTCAGCAGCTTATTCGGCTCGATTCGGCGCGCGGCTCTGTCTAGCTCGCAGAGTTAAACGAACTGTTGCAGCTCGGCAGCTCATTCGGCTCAATTCGGCGCGCGGCTCGCATTGGCTCGCGAGAGTCGTAAACTGAACCGGTTCAAATTGAGCTGATCTGCGAGCTGATTCATTGAATCAGCTCACTCACCTGAGTGATGAGCTGATCCGCAGCTCGCGTATTTTTGATGAGTTACCCACCGTTAGTGACATAGATCTATTCCATTTAACTCTGAATGAATTCACAAAGGTAGCAATATAAATAATTTGTTATACACAAAGTAGTTAATACTTATAATGTAAAATTGTTTAACTACACTATCGCATTGGGGCATAAAAAAAACCGGTAATGAGGAAAGGAAGAAAGGAAGGAGGAAAAAAAAATTTACTTTCGTTTCTCATTACTAGCGATCATCAAAAATCATATAATTGTCACCTAGCATTTTTTTTAGCATATAAAATTTTTATTTAGCATGTTTTTAGCATTTTTGGGGCAAATTTTAGCATTTTCACTTAATAAAAAGTGGCAACACTGGCTGAGTCTATGGGTGACATATTCAGTGTTGCAAAAACTACCGATTTTTCGGGAGATCTACCGATTTGGACTCATTTACCGAAATACCAATTAATGGTTTGAATCTCCCGATTTTTGTAAATTTTAATAATGTAAAAAAAAAAATTGTTCATATACTGGCATCTTTACAACCAATTTCAACACTCGTACTAAATAGCTTAATTTTATGACTGATTACTTGATTTGTGATTTGATTGACCACCAATGTTTAAAACTTTCATTTCCTTTGTTTTTACAAGCTTTTATTTAACATGCTCTGTTAGTATGTGTGTATGTTTAGAGCAAAATTTGAGAGCCTATTCTGACCCACTTCCCGGTGTCCAATTGATCAGTAATTTGGTACACTTATGGAAACCGAGGCACATTTTTTAAGATACTTAGCTTACCACATTCATCCACCAATGTGGAACGTACCTATATTTTCTTCGATAAAAATTAAAACTAAACAACGCAATCACCTTTACACCGAAGCAATTATTGGCTTACTCCAAGAGATGATAACTGTTATGATTTTAATGTTTCCAAAAATATAATTGTTAAATGTCATCAGAGAGAGTGGTTGAACACTTCATGGTATCAGTAGATTTTTTATAAGAATACGTAAGTTTTCGATTGTAAAAATATGATTTAAAAAAGTTTGTATGATTCGTATCCGTAGATAATGAATAATAAACGTAAATACGTAAGTAAATCTTCGTTTTCTTTACAGGTAAAGGTTACTACTAAAATCTCCCGAACTCCACCGATTTTTTACTGCCAAACTTACCGAAAAATGGATTTTTGGTTTTGCAACACTGAACATATTTCTCTCGCTACTGCAGCTGGGTATGTTGTCTGAATAAAAAATTTTTTTTTTATCAATTTTAATAATAATTCTATAATAATTAATTGATTTCTGCACAGGAGAATACTTATTTGATCCTGGCGTCTCAAGGATAATCGTTCAGATTGAATAACTACAGTACTTTCGGTGAGTGTTATTATATTTCGCTAAGACGAGTTCCACGTCAAATGTGCTGGAAGGTGACACGTATTATCAAAATCGAGATGCCAATTTGTTTAGTCTTATATTAGAATTTTGGTTCGAAATTAGCTGTATCAGTGTTGTTTTAGGTAATAAACAGACAACAATTTTGGTCTCATGAATGATATATCTTGACTTGATGAGATGTCCAACTTCAATGCACCCTTCCCTATAAAGTAGTTGTTAGAAATTAAAGTAGATGATACAGCCTGCAATATGAAAGCTTTATTATTTGAAATTTGGATTTAATTCTTGATACTTTCAAAATTCTGTGTATTATCTTTATGATGATAATGTAAAATAGGTACTTAACTTAGTTTTCAATTGAGTAGTAACATATCCTGGACTGCATCATATGATAGTCTATAGTTGGTTGACATTTGTATAATTGGAGTCCATTAATTAAAAAATTATTACATTTTAATTAATTAAGTCCTGATAAGATGTAAATAATAATTTGGCTAGTCACTGTGATTTCTTTCTAATAAGTGTTTTTGTGTTTGAAGATATTTCTATGATTTTATAACAACCCACCTTGGGTTTGTAAAATTTTAAATTGTAGTCTATGACAGCTAGTCCCTCCTATGCTTGAAAACCATGTGAAAATCAGTATGGTAGTTTCTGAAATGAAATGCACCAATATTAAAACTATAATTAATAATATGTAGTGATAGAGATTACAAAGATTGACAGATACAAAATTATATATTAATTTACCAGTACCATTCTAGTAGTTAGGGGTAGTCAGAAGTCCAAAAAGCCTGACAACCAGTCTATCCTTTGAATATTGGTATTGCCTAGAAATTGGGTTGCGGAGGTCTGATGGCAGTTGCTTCATGTAAAATACTGATATTCAGCCACATCTGGTTAGACTGGAAGCCGACCCCAACATGGTTGGGAAAAGGCTAGGAAGATGATGAATTCTAGTAGTTGGCTATAAGTAATAATTTTAATTAGTTGTAGTTTGTTTGAAAACATACCTATTCAGTTTTATTCTAGTTTGTTGAACCATACTGCATGTTTTGATCCTGATTTAAAAAAAATCTACCCTAACACGCATATATACCTTTTATACTATACATGTTGTATACCCCAGTTCTTAAAACTTGTTGCTGAGATTATACTTTTTAAAAATGAAATTAATAAGGACTAATATAAAACCCTCAGTTTGCTGGCATGTTTTGGTCCCATGTGGAGCCTATTGCCATTAACTGTTAACAAATTCAGACTTACTGCTTCTACCTCTTATTACTTCTAAATAGAAGATAAATAGGTACATAATAACAGAATTAAATATGATGTAACTCTGAAGTGTTGAGTGTGTGAAGCAGTATAGGCTGTACATGTATATATTCTAGAATTTTTTGATCAAGTTATTAATGATGATGGTGAAAATAAAAATGAGGATCATTGTTATTTTATCCTGTATTGCCAAATTTATTGTAGATCTGCAAAGAATTTTGTATTTAGATTGTTGCTTAGACATTCAAAAATGTAATGTCCTTCATTATGCTTAACAGTACAATCAATGTAATTTTGTATTCAATTCAATGATGAATATAATGAATAGTTTTAAAACAATTGTTCAAATATTTGATAGTAATGCAAATAAAATGGCAGGTATTGTGTGAATTATTGTGAATCCAGAATTCATTATGAACGATTAATTTATTTAACTTTAGTAAAATTATAAACTATTTTTTGGTTTAGTACTGTAACGACTTGGCGCGAATAAGGACTGCTGGAGGAGACGAAAATGATGCATCAGCAATCCATGATGGTTGGAGATATGATCCCTGTTCATTCTGAGATACCCGTGCATGTTGAAGAGATGAATAATGTTAACTATGAAAATAATGCTTCATACGCATACGACGACTTGTTTCCGGCTCTGCCGCACTCGCAGCCGCCTGTACAACGGAGCATACAGCAAGCTACCAATAAACTACGCGTTGGATCGTCACTGCATACCCAGGTACTCATTTCATTTACAGTTAAATTTTGATTAAGTTGGCTGCTGGTCAGGTTTGCAAACCATAAATTAGGAAGGACAGTGCACATGGACTGCACATGTGTGATTAAATTTTATGTTATCAATAATGACCAGTGATAAGTATATGTTGTGTGTGATAAGTATAATTATGTATATCAATTCTTTCAGATACCAAATGTAAATTAGTTGATAACATAATTATTATTATTACTAACTCGGCAATTAATTATGGTTTTATAAAGTGAAGCAACCAATTACAGAATACTTGACAATGGGGTTAAAATATTTTGGATCAAAGAAATGGAATAAAAATTGTTTATTTTTTATAAAGGATGTCTCAGCAAAACTTATCCAGCCTGATGAGCATTTTCTGTTAAGGTATAAAAATATAAAATTGGGAACACCTGATTTAAAACCATAATGGTCTAGCTAAACTGTAAGAAAAATAAAAATGATGTCTTAGCGAAAGTTGTTCAGCCTGATGGGCACTTTCTGTTGAGGTATAAAGTAAAGGCCCGCCGCGCCGTCCGGGAAACCAAGAAAGTCACTGATCTACAAACAGCACTAATCACCTACTATGCTTGTGCATATGCGTGGCTTAGCTATGGAATAATTGGGTTGATATCAATACTCGTTTTTTATTTAAATTAGATTTTATTTTGACACATAAAATGGCAATTCCTTAGCAGTAAATAATGTCAAATAATGAAGGCTCTTTATTCAATTAACAAAGATTTGTGATATTTTTTTGGATGTGCCTGGTGGAATACGCAAGCCTTCTATAAAATTTATTGTTGAGTGTTGACCAAAGTGATATCGCCTTAGCGGTCGCATCGCATCGCCCACGTAGATAAAGTTATAGTAGAATCACGTTACGGTTTACTTTTGCGTTAAATAAAGATCTTTTTCGTTGTGTGTATAGGGCAGAACAAACTTGTCCCTCACAAGCTACATAACACTGGCAGTGATAAATTGACAGAATAGAAAAATAATCACTATTTAGGTATTGCTTGTTGTTGCCAAATTGCCACCGATTTTGTTGCTTAAACCGTTCCGGTGAAATTAACAACAATGCTTATTGCTAGCTTTAGGTAAAGATAGTAGAAAAAATGCTAAATATTATAATTAATCAGGGAAACGAAAAGATGAAAATTTGTCTCATTAAAACAACAAATTTATTTTTTTCTGGGAACAAGCAGTAAAAAATTATTTTCTTGCTCGCCGTGACAATTTATTATTGTTGCCCGGAAAGTCATCAACAAATTAAACGAATTTCTGACAGATATGATATCCTTATAAGCGTGACATCCTTATACGCTCGTTTTTTTCGGAATTTGAATAAAATAATTTTGTTGCCCTACGTGGCAACATTGATTGGGCAAAAAAATATCTTACAAAGGTCGGATGAGTACCCTGACCGGTGTCCTTATAAACCGGTCACGCTAGTCTAACTTTAGATTTTTCCGAAATCATGGCAATAAATGAAGTAATTTTCTTGCTCGACGTGACAGTTATTATTAGTGCCTGGAGATTCATTAATAAAATATACATAACCGGAGATCGATGAATTTCTTACCAGTGTCCTCATAAACCGCCATGTGCGCGAGCGAGCCGGGTAAGAGCTAGTAATAGTATAAATTGTAACCTCCTCTCCTTTAAGTTCCGTGCCCTGCAGGATCAAACAAAGTACCTCTTGTGATATTTTAACATCGAACATGATTATGAAGTGCAATAAAAATATTGAGTATAAACATGAGTAGGTATACAAATGCTAAATAATGTTAAAAATTGAAGATTTGGAACATTCTATGTGGAAATCGAAGAGATCAGCCACATTTTAACAGTTACAGCTACATTATAAGTTGTTCAACATAAGAAACTTTCGTTTAATTCATAGTTTATTTTAGTAACATAAGCAGTTAAAGTTTGGGTCTTGTTTTTATATCGACGGATGGTAAATTATTGAAAACTTGCCTAAACTGGATATCTCCAATTTATGTGTATAGATAAATGTGAAAGTTTGTAAGACTAGTACAACATTCATACAATCATTTTGAACTAAGTACATAACGTAATTCACCGTGTTTAAATCATATCACGTAATAATTATTATAGATACAAAATTTAAATTTAAATTATAGAGCAATACTAATACCATGAATGTCCTATTTTAATATGAATTAAATCATTTAAATCATTGTATTAAATACAAATTATATAAAATTTAATGATTTATAATCTCGGAACATTATTAAATGGGAGTGATTGGGATGCTCACTGGTTAGAGATACCTACATATCTAAATTTTATCTTTGGACGTCACACAATCTCCACTCAAGGACCCTTCTGCCCCAGTGTCATCAGTTCTACAAGCTATGTACCCCGCCCTTTATCGCTTCGGCTTGCTAATCCTTTTGACTATGACGGTCACTTTGGTTTTTCTACGGATCTCCTCATTTCTGATTTGATCGCGTAGCCTAGATAGTGACCTTGAGCTTTCTTATGAGGCCCATAGTGAGTGACCACGTCTCTGTGCCTCGGACCCATCTCGCTTCAGAGCCTACAAGTTGTTTTCAAGGGTCATCAGGAATCGTCTCGAGCGCAGGTTTGATGACTTCCAGCCTCCCAAACAAGCCGGTTTCTGAAAAGGTTTTTGTACCATAGAGCACATCCATACGCTTCGGCAGATTATACAAAAGAACAAATTGTATAATCTGCCACTTTGCTTAGCGTTTGTGGACTATGAGGAAGCCTTCGATTCTGTTGAAACTTGGGCGGCGCTGCAATCTCTGCAGCGGTGCCACATTGACTATCGGTACACTGAAGCGTTAAAGTGCTTATACAAAAACGCCACTTAGTATGTCGTTCTGAGTACAGGAACAGTGTACGGGGGCAATTTCATTCCAAGAGGTGTTAGACAGGGGGATTTCATTTCCCCGAAACTGTTTACCATCACTGTGCAATGGCAGTTAAATGCTTTCAAGTTACTGAAGTGGATAGGAGTCGGCATCAACATCAATGACGTGTATATCACTCATCTTCGATTTGCCGACGATAGCGTAGTCATGGCCGAATCGCTGCAAGAGCTCAGTACTGTGGAGGCTCTTGTCCTCCACGGTACCGGATTAGGGTATTGAAAATTAGAAATATTATTTATTGTTACTTTGCTTAATTAGGAGCACTGAATCAACTTCACATGTCATGGTGTCTGTGACACAACTACTTCTAGAACAGTCTACGTCAATTCTTATTTATATGAATGCTTGCTAACCAGCCAGTTGTATACCAAATATTGGTAGCGACCTTTGTGGTCTCTACAGTACAATACTCAATGACCTCAACAGAGTTTTCCAGCAAGTGGGTCATAAAATGAACTCGGGCAAGACGAAAGTTATGTCAAACGCCCATGTCTTGCCCATTGCAATATCCATTGAGAGCTCTGCTGTCAAAGTTGTTGACGAGTGTTAATATCTAGGACAAATCGTCCAGCTAGGTAGATCCAGCTTGCCCCACGGTGAAGCCAAGAAGAACCCCAGGGAGGGGCTGCTCCTGGCTGGCTAAGCACGTTAGCCAGCAAGCCCGGATTGGAGCGGACATTGTAGGTTGCAATGTCGTATGAGAGGCACCGCAACTGAGGCGGGCCGCAGTGTTGTGGAGAGCAACACTGCGGCTGAAGGGTTACGGGGCCGCTGCCGGAGAAGAGTACCGGTATTACCGTGCGCCGCTTTCCCTGCCTTTCACGGCCTCGGCGAGGCCGCAGCCGTAAGACTGCAGAACCGGCTTTGGGTGGCGGACTCGGGGTAGCCAGTCGCCCATTGACTTGGACCTAGGGGAGGGTCTGTTAACGGACATCCGCGGTGAGGTCGCGGAGCATGAGAGAGCGATTCTCGTGATCCCACCACTAAGCGGACGGAGGTAGTGGTGGTGGTTTTAGTCAGTATGCCGGTCACCTGGCCGGAGAGCCCGACATAACGGTCCCGCATCAAACAGGAGCATTCATTTTATTTATAAAAAAATATAAAAAATTTGGGCCAACTTCGAGAAAGAGGTCATGGAATCCGACTCGGCTGGGCAGCGTTCGGGGAACTTCACAACGTGTTTTCGTCAACAATACCACAGTGCCTTAAGACAAAAGTCTTCAAGCAATGTGTGGAAAGGCGGAATCCCACTGCCACCCACGGAGAGGCTTCGCACGTGCGCCAATCTTAGCTTTGCAAGGAAATGTATGGAATGTATGGATACGGCGCCCACGTAGCTCAACGCCATGCATGCTGTGTAATTCGTGTATAGCGTGTGCCGCGGTGGAAACGTAGACCCACGTTGGCAAACAAATGAACCCACGCAGCTAACGTGCGCCGCGGTGGCAGTGGACAGCGTGCATCGCGGTGGGTTTCCCCCTTTACCAGTGATGATATAATAATATACCATTTTGGTTAGTTAGTTAAAAAGTCCATGTGCGCTGACTCTACGCAATATATTTTTATTTTTATTGTTATTATGGTTTATTTTTTTATTATCCAAAGTATTATTGGTATAATACAAGTACATAGGTTTGAAAACATACCCTAACATGTTATTTATTAATCAATCAAATGAAATTACTACCCTAATTTAATTTTTACCCGGTATTTTTAAAAAGTACCCGGTAAAAATGGGTATTTTTGGGTTTTTACCTATTATACCCTTTCCTTCCCATTTTTACCCACCCAATTTTTACCGGCCCGCCCATCTCTAGCTGTGCCCAGTCCTGCCCCACCCAAAAAAAATCCTGAATCCGCTCTTGAAAATAATAATTAATCCGCGCGAGTGCAACCGCGGGCAACAGCTAATCATCAATAAATTATCCAAAATGCGCAGCGTTACTTCAAACTTACTTGTGTTCAAACTCGCAGTTTTGTCGCCTGAATTCACTATACACTTTTTTTGGACGGCTTGTAGTTTTATGGACGTGGTGAAGTGGTCCGATTTCTTAGCCCCCAAAATACATCACTGACAAACCTTAAGTATAGTCTTCTACTGTTCTGTCAGTAACTAAGGCGGCCACGATAAATGTGTCCGGGCTAACTAGCACAAACAAACTGCACTATAAAATTATAAATCCAAGATGAATACATTCTTATTAATATTAGTGCTAATTGAATTATTCTATTTCTATTTATGTTCGGGGACGCCGGCAGGCACCCGGCGATCAGTCCTCTTGTTGGGATTATTTCGCCCAGTTCCCCATTTTGATGGATCCCTTCATGGGTTATTGGCGTTCGGCGACGCGAATCTTCCGGTTGCTTTGCAGAAGCCCACCAGTTGTCCGGTGGATATTTCTGCAAGCTGCTCTTCATTTACTTCATCTGTTGCCAATATTTCCCATCTGAGTAGTGCATACATTTTGCATTCTTCTACAAGATGGAAACTTGTATCTTCTTTTAATTGAAGTAACTTGTCCTAATAGGTATTCCATGTGCCATATGAAGAAAGAAAGTTGGATAACGCGAACACCTTTGGTGAGGGCGAGTCGTTGAGAACTTGTCAATCAATCACTAAGGATACTGGAGCGCACATCGAAATATCTACTAGCAAGGATGGCAGTTTGACTTTCCTAATAACTGGAAAACACAGTGCGGTATTAGATGCGAGGAGACTTATTTTAACCCACTTCCAGCAACAGGTAACAGATAAGCCATAAAATAGTAATAACCTATTCTGTATGTAAACCATTAATAAATAAATATTATTTAATAACTTTTAATATATAGGCAAGCAAGCAGATTAACATACCTAAGGAACATCACCGTTGGATATTAGGAAAACAAGGTCAGAAATTAAAGGAATTGGAAAAAGTGACCGCAACTAAAATCAGTGTACCTGGTATTGCAGATAATAGTGAGACTATCACTATAACTGGTACTAAGGAGGGTATTGAAAAGGCTGAACATGAGATCCGAGTATGTTCTGAAGAACAGGTAAAATGCTTATAATTTTTTTCATTAACTACATTTAACTAAAAACTTCTTTCCGGCCTGATCTGACAAATCATCAAAAGTGTATACTTTTGAAGATTGTGATGAAAGTGATTTGTCATATGTGAGAGGTTCACCAAAAAATCTCTCCGTAGATAACAACGTTATTTCCGCAAAGACAATGTTTAAGAAGAAAGCTCTGAGACATTAACACTTACTGATTGTATTGTTTTCCAGTCGCGTAAAGCTTTGGAGCGTATTAAGATCCCAAAGATCTACCACCCGTTCATCCAGGGACCTTACGGCGAACGTGCGTCTGCGCTTAGTGCGGAAACCGGTGCGCGCATCCACATACCACCTGCGTCAACCCAAAGTGATGAAATCGTCATTGCTGGCGAGAAAAACGGCGTACTTGCTGCCAAGGCTCAAATCGAGCAAATTTATGAAGAAATGGTACACATAATTATTAATGCATATGATTTGTTTCTTTTTCTGGAAATTGTAATGGTGGTTTTTGGTGGTTTTGTTATGAGTATTATGTTTTGCCATGGTTTTTGTTATTAGGTCAAAAAATGTTCAACAGTGCGTGTTGAGGTACCCAAATCACAGCACAAGTATGTGATTGGAGCTCGTGGAACAACTATTCAAGAAATTCTGAAAGAGACTGAAGTGTCTGTGGAGATGCCACCACCTGATTCACCGACTGGGACCATTACCCTTCATGGACCACACAATAAGATTGGACTTGGTAAGAAAACTAATAATTGTTTGTACATTCAAACATAATTTATGAACATGTTATATTTAAAATATTAAATACAATTTAATTGTTGAAACATAATTCTACAGCTCTCTCAAAAGTATGTGAAAAAGCAAACTCTGTGAAAACTGCAACTGTTGATGCACCTACTTGGATTCACAAATACATAATTGGAAAGAATGGATCTAATATTAAAAAGATAACTCAAGACTTCTCTAAGGTAAGGTGTATAACTAGCATTGAGCTCATTGTAAAGTTGTCTCTTCAAGAGTGAACTGGATGGGGTGCCACTAGAGATGGATTTTTGGCAAATTGGGAATAAATTGTATGAATTTGATTTAGTTTTGAAGTTATTTAGTCATTTGGTTACTTAATATGCTACACAGGTTCACGTTGATATAACTCATTCTGAAGACAAGGTGAAGATCGATGGTCCCCCAGAAGAAGTAGAGCGCGCACAAGTAGAGCTGGATGACTTTGTAAAGAACTTGCTTGCCACTCTAACTTACGTTGAACTATCAGTCGATCCCAAATTCTTCAAACACATTATTGGAAAGAATGGAACTAACAGTAAGCTGTAACTTTTATTGCACTTGTAATAACTTGGATTAAATGTTATATATATACAAATATATTAATTTATCATTTTTTTTCTAGTTAATAGACTGAAGGATGAGACTGGGGTAGTTATTAACATTATTGAAAATGAAGGCAACAATATTATACGCATTGAAGGTAGTCACCAAGGTGTAGCTGATGCTGAAAGAGAATTAAGAGAAATGGTAATGAAACTAGAAAATGAAAGGACAAAAGAAGTCTATGTTGACCATAGATACATAAAGTCTCTTATTGGAGTTAGAGGAGAAAAAATTAAGGAACTTCGTGAGAAGTTTGAGCGTGTACTTATTTCTCTACCTGATCAAGGACAAAAAAGGAGTCCAATTAAGCTAAGAGGTCCTCAAGAAGATATTGAAAAATGTGAAAAGCACCTGCATAAAGTTATAAAAGAAATTGCCGAGTCGTCATACGTCCAGGAAGTACCGATTTTCAAACAATTCCATAAGTTCATTATTGGCAAAGGTGGTGCCAATTTGAGAAAAATCCGAGACGAAACTCAAACGGTTATCGATCTCCCAGCTGAGGGTGATGATAGCGATGTTATAACTGTACGGGGTAAGCGTGAAAATGTCGAAGATGCCGTTAAAAGAATTCAGCAAATACACAATGAGAAAGCTAATGTCGTAACAGAGGAAGTTACGATTGCGCCTAAATACTACAATTCATTGATTGGAGCTGGTGGAAAACTGATTCATTCCATTATGGAGGAGTGTGGTGGAGTCTTGATTAAGTTCCCACCCGCAGAAAGCGATAGCGACAAAGTTGTAATTAAAGGGCCTATCGAAGATGTCGAAAAAGCCAAGCAACAACTCCTTGCGCACGCATCGGAACGCGAATTAACGTCCCATACCGCTCACGTTCGCGCCAAACCGGAGCACCATAAATTCCTGATTGGGAAAAATGGAGCCAATATTAAAAAAATTCGAGAGCACACTGGCGCTCGCATTATCTTCCCAACTGAGAAAGATGAGGACAAAGAAGCCATATTTATTATTGGTAAGTTTTGTGTGTTTTAGTTTGTCTTTTCAGGACCAGGCATGATTGATTAATCTTAAATTTAAAACCCAGGTCGCGAAGAACAGGTAGAAGCAGCTCGCAAACAGCTGGAAGCAGCTGTAGCGGAAATCAGTAACGTTTCTGAAGGTGAAATGTCAGTGGCACCGCGTCATCACCGACACTTCGTGGCCCGGCGCGGCGAAGTACTGCGTCGCATCGCCGATGACTGTGGAGGCGTGCAAATTTCTTTCCCGAGGCAGGGCGTTAACAGTGACCGCGTTGTGCTCAAGGGCCCTAAGGACTGTATAGAAGCCGCCAAAATTCGCATCAATGAAATCATTGAGGATCTGGAAGCAAAGGTCATTAAAATGTTACAATAAATATGTTTTTGAAATATTTCACAGTTAGTATAGATATAAATGTACCTACATAATAATATGATAATGGTAAAGTACGAACATTTTGTACAAAAACTCACTTGAATTACCGTCACATCTTGCTGAGCTGATGTCTGTAAGAATATCTAATTTAGCATTGTATTTAAATTAATATGTTCTGCTGCTTAAAATTGCTGTTTATTACACAGGTAACAATAGAATGTGTGATTCCTCAAAGGCACCATCGCACAGTGATGGGTGCCCGTGGTGCTAAAGTGAAGGATATCACGGCCGAACATGATGTGCAAATTAAGTTCCCTGAACGTGACGCAACGGAAGGCGCAGATGTTCCTGTAAAAGAAAATGATGACAACACCGAGCCCGGTCCTAACGACATCATCAGGATCACTGGTCGACCAGAAAACTGTGAAGCAGCTAAGAAAGCTTTACTTGAACAGGTAAATTACAGTAAAAAACAACCCTCTTATTAAATTTTTTATTGAGTGTCTCATGAGGATACTCGATAAATTTATATAAATAAAAATTAATGGATGAATGCGAATGATCAATTTTTTTTTTTAAATATTATTAAGTCCTTAGAATGTTCATAGGAATACTATATTTTGTAATAAAACTACTGTTTACTGATTTTATCGGGTTTATTATAATTTAAATCACTGAAATAGTCACGGGCAGACCATGGACGCTGTAAAGGATTCAAATTATACGTCGAGACTCAAATTATAATAAACGCGATAAAATCCGTAAAAAGTAGTTTTATTTCAAAATGTCTAATATTCGCGCAAGTGTCAGAAACCAGTATAGAATACTATAACTATTGTTATCTATATTATTATAATATGCCTCCAAGCCGGAGTTTATAATAATAAAAATATGTTTTTTTTTTATTGTCAGGAAAATATTACTTTGCCGTTCAGTTTATTTTTAGTGTATCTTCATTTGAAATCGGTTTTCTACCAAATGTTAACCAACAGTATACATTTATTTTTGCCTTCTAGGTGCCAATTACAATTGATGTGGAGGTTCCTAATGAATTGCATCGATTGCTTGCTGGTCAGAAGAGAAGGGAACTAATGCAAACATATGATGTACATATTCTACTCCCGCCTAATGATGATACTAGTGACTTGGTTAAGGTAACTGAAATAATATGGTACTTGTAATTAGTCTAATTTTTGTGCCAGTTCCTACAATTTGAATTGATTGGGTTATTGAATAAACTTCCATGAAAGCACTAACACTTTCATGTAAACATTAATCATAGAAACAGCGGAATATCCATCCATAGAACAACCAGTACCTCTCTTCGGAAAACTAAATATGGTTTTGCTGATACCGCATTTATAATATTGTGCTAGTATATGATGATAGATGGTAGTTTTAATATAAGCAGGTTGAGTTATTTAACAGGTAACAAGTAACAAGTTACAGTTCTCGCCAATCTTATTGTCCGGGTTGAAGTTGGCGCGAGCTAATATTGGATTGGATTAAAATTATTTCAAACGACAGCATACGACTTGAGCTTTCGTTTTTAAGCCCCAACGCAAAAACGACGAGGTGTTTTTGATTTGAACCGATTTTGATTTAATTCTTTTTATTTGAAAGGTGAATTAGTCGGGAGGGTTCTTAGCTTAATGTTTGATGAAAATCGGTCCAAGATAGCCGCCGCCACAAAATAGAGAATTACATATTTTTTCACAACCCTCAATATGGGTATATTGGGTATCAAATGAAAGGACTTAGCTAGGAGAATACTATGCACTATGATAAATTTCAAATCCAAGATGGCCGCCACCACAAAATGGCAAATTACATTTTGTGTCGGGGTTTTTTAAATTTTTAATTTAGGTTACGTTATTATTTAATAGATTGGCGAGAACTGTACTAACATAATTATGTGTAGATCCCTATGAAATATCTTGCATAACAATAATCTTTATATTATTATGATTAAATTGTATAGGTAGGTAAGCAGGCAACAACTCGGCATGTTAATGATGTATTGAAGGATTAATACTTACTTACGTATGGTTTTAACCAGTCTAAACGATGATTATTTGATTTTATGTAGGTTACCGGCACCCCTACAAATGTTGAAAAAGCCAAACTCGCTCTTGCTGACAGAATTGTTGACATGGAAAAAGAAAAAGAAGATAGAATCCTAAGGTAACATTGCGCACAGCATACTATATATTTTTATTTGCTTGTTCATCTATGTGTAAGAAACAATTTTATAATTTGCATACCTACATCATCAATTGATGATTTTCAGATCATTTGAACTGAAATTCAAAGTTGATCCCGATTATCATCCTCTTGTAATTGGCAAGGGTGGTTCTGTGATCACAAAGATTCGCACCGACTATGGAGTACAAATAAACTTGCCAAAACGTGGCGAGTCAGATGATGACATCATCACAATTCAGGGGTATGAAGACAAGGCATTGCAAGCAAAGGAAGCCATTATGGCTATTGTGCATCAGCTGGTGAGTACTTTTATTTTATTAACTGTATTGTCAACTGCTGTCTTATTAACACTGAATCTTAAATCCGGATTTCATTAAAAACTGGGCTTTTATGCACATACATTTCATTACATGTAACTGCCTCTGAAGTACCATTTTACCATAAAAACAGCTGAGCGCACGCGAGAACAGGATAACGCGACCGTTGCCTGCTATCTCACTGTCTTACATTTCATTTATTCATAATATTTTCTTGCCGGGTACAGAAGAAAGTCGATGCGATATCGTACATACACACACCTATGGTTGCCAGGTCTTAAAACCGAAAAGCCGGGTTGGGTGGACCGGTCAGTTTTTTTTATTTTTATTTTTATTGTCGGATGTAGTTTCTAGCTCAGGGTTAAGTTTCTAAAGCTTTAGAAACTTAACCGGGCTTGGTGGCGAGGCACCGTGTGCCTCCAGCAAGAGACACTTAAAAACTAAGCAACAGCAGCTAAGGGCATCCCCTAACGGGACTCGGACCTCGGCTTAGGGCGTTGCTGGCAGTTAGGGACAGCTGGATCTGAATTTAAATTATTTAGGGTTATACCAGTCAGTAGTTTAGCCGGACATTTGAGTAAAAATACCGGACACCCTGACAGTGCTAGCTCGTTATTTTGCGTTAGGCCGGGCGGAGCGGACACCAGCAAATGTAACAAAAAATGATCAAGTTTTAAAAGTCGACAATAACCTTGACACCTTTTTGTATTTTTTTAAGCATTTTCCACGCTAAGATTACCAGTTATTTTAACGAAGGAAAACTGGCTTCGACTGGCCGGCAGGACTCGAACCTGCGTCTTCTGGTTAAATACACCAGGCGCTATGACCACAAATTATACTTCAACTGCAATAATTACATTTAAAATTTAAAAGGTTCCTGGTATTGTGCATAGTCTACCATAGCTTTTGGTCAATTTCACTACCACCACATGTTCACAATGATTTTAAATTATTTTTATCATAGAAGAATCATTTTGAATCATTATTATCACAGGATAATCAATGCCGAGAGGAAGTTGATATCGATCCAAGAGTTCACAGGAGGCTCATCGGCCTCAGAGGCAAAAATATAAGGCGCATTATGGACGAGTACAAAGTTGACATTCGATTTCCGAAACAAGGCGACGACAGTATTGTCGTTATTACCGGGGACGAAGATAATGTTCTAGATGCAAAGGACCACCTCCTCAACTTAGCTGAAGAATACGTAAGTTTTGTAGTAATGGATAATCAAGTGTTTCATGTCAATAATACTTTTGTCAAAAATATAGAATTTTCATACTCGTCCACAGATGCAGGACGTGGCGGACCGCTACACGCGGCCGGCGGGCCCCTCGCTGGGCGACTTCGGCGAGGCGCTGGGCGAGCGCGAGCCCGGCCCCGCGCCCGCCGCCGCGCCCGGCGCCGCCGGCTTCGTGGTGAAGGGCGGGCCCTGGGAGCAGCGCGCGCCCGACACGGCGTCCACGGCGGAGTTCCCCACGATGCCAGGCGGGCCCCGCGCCGCCGCGCCCGCTCCCGCGCCCGCGCCCGCCGCCGCCTGGGGCCCGCGTCGTTAGTGTGCCTGTCTACCTCGCCCTATGTACTCGCGCATGCATACTTTTAAAGCCTAGTGTATAGTGGAGTGCGCCGCGTTTATATTTCAGCTGTTTCTAATGCGACAACGATTGCGCCTACTTGGATCGAATCATTCGCTTTCACTCGCTAAATCATCTTTGCAATCATAAAACTGAAATATTATCTCACGTGCTCATTCATTTTATTGTGAAATTGGGGGGCTATAAAACTATTTACTTGTGATTTTTGATAGGTTTGCCACTGTATGTGGCAATCTCTTCGATCGAATTATAAAATAATAATGGGTCGAACGATTTTTATTATTATAAGTATTCCGTTACGCCATTTCGTTATTTTTTATGAATTATTATTATTACTGTATCTATGAGTATAAATGCCATTCTACTAAGTTGTTATTTACTTTGATATTTATAATAAAAATGTATTCCTAATTTATGCGTCTGTATAGTATGCATAATAAACTGATTCCGTGTACTTATTTAAAATTATAATGAAATTTCTATTTTTCGTACATAAATAGTATTCGCGTTTTTTTATCATGTTTATAATGCTGCCTATAAAAATAATGAATCAATAAATAATAAGACAAGAATGAATATTTTTACAAAGTAATGTGTACATAGTAAATTGTGTTTGAAAATATTAATAAAATCTTTTACATTAATACAAATACCATGTATTGTTTTTGTTTCCAACTTTTCACAGCACATAGACGTCGTTTTGCGCATGGTACTTTCGAGTGGAAAAAATACTAACGCAAATATGTATAATATGTGCCTCCACGTCGAAGTCCAGTTGGCAAAACGTCCGGATTTAGAAAATCGGTTTCGTAGTTTATCTAGTTCAGGTTTTTATTTATTTATACTTTAATGTACAAAGTAGTACAAAAGGCGGACTTAATGCGTTATGGCATTAAGTCCGTCCGTTTTTCACCGCAGCACAAAAACCATTGATTCGATTTTCAACCGACTTCAAAAAAGGAGGAGTTTCTTAATTCGACTACTTTTTAAATGTTTGTTACGTCTCTTTCATTTGGTTTTTACCGGGTGAACCGATTTTGATGATTCTTTTTTCATTTGAAAGTTGGTGCTTCCCGTGTGGTGACATAAATTTTATCGAAATCGGTTGAGCATTTTTTACTATGCTAATATGATAATTTGGTTTGGAGTGCGCGCCACCACCGAAGTCCTATAGACGCCACAGTCAATATAATGAAACAGTCCGGAAACTGCCTACAAACACTCGAAGTGGCACACTCACACAAACACGCGCACCGACGTGGAGGCCTCTAAGCTGTTCTCGCGGTGCTGTCAGTAGTGATGCGATTGGAGCCTGATTTTACCACGAGTCATTTTGCAATTTCAAATGAGTAGGTACCACTCGAGTGGCTGAGCCACTCGAATCAAGTCACTCGAGGACTCAAATGACTCAATAATCTCTCTCTCGACTCAATAAACTCGTAAATTTAATAGTTAATCAGTCATATTCTCATATTTAAGTTTTATCGCAAACAATGTTCAGATTATGATTAATTTTGAAAGAATTTTGAAACTTGTTAAAATCAATTATGAATTTATGACTGATCAAATCAAAGTAGGTATTCGAAATTAAATTATTTAAATACAGTAACAATTTGACAAAAACTTTACAACATGAATATAATTTCAAATAAAACTTAAATTAAATTACTGAATGTGTAAAACATTTTTTTTTTTGCAAAAATTTATGTTATAGCCTGTAATAGGCATGATGACTGATTTTCAAAAACTGTCCTATGATATCCCAAATTATCTAATATTTCAGAAAAAACATATCTTTTTGACAGGAAAAGAAAGTATTTACACGAAAAATGCAATTAAAATTTAAAATTTAATATCCGCTCCAAAACGGCCGCCAATGTCATGGCGTCGTTTGTGCAGTGGTAGGGTGGGGCAGGCAGGGCAAGTGCCCTGGGCGCCAATCGAAGGGGGGCGCAAAATCGGCAATCATTTAAATTTTTAAAATCAAAGCCATAACCATTTTATACTGTTATAGTTATCTACGCTCTTACATGAGACAACGGGAATAGTAACAAACTAATTGTAATTACCCTTCTAATCTAACCTGTCTGAGGTGAGCTGCCCAAATTTTCGAGCTCGCTTCGCTTGCTCTTACTGAGACAACTGGAGGTAGTCACAAACTAATTGTAATTACCCTTCTAATCTAACCTGTCTGAGGTGGATGGCCCCAATTTTCGAGCTCGCTTCGCTCGCTCTTACATGAGACAACTGGAGGTACTAGCCAACAAATTGAAATCACCCTTCTAACCTAACCTGTCCGAGGTGAGGTGCCCGAATTTTCGCGCTCGCTTCGCTCGCTCTAACTGGAGAATAATGGCGGTAGTAACAAACTAATTGTAATTACCCTTCTAACCTAACCTGTCCGAGGTGGGTGGCCAAAATTTCGAGCTCGCTACGCTCGCTCTTGCATCAGACAACTGAAGGTAGTCACAAACTAATTTTAATTACGCTTCTAACCTAACCAGTCTGAGGTGAGTGGCCCCAATTTTCAAGCTCACTTCGCTCGCTCTTACTGAGACAACTGGAGGTAATAGCCAACAAATTGAAATCGCCCTTCTACTAACCTAACCTGTCGGAGGTGAGGTGCCAGAATTTTGGAGCTCGCTTCGCTCGCTCTTACATGAGACAACGGGAATAGTAACAAACTAATTTTAATTACCCTTCTAATCTAACCTGTCCGAGGTGAGCTGCCCAAAATTTCGAGCTCGCTACGGTCGCTCTTACATGAGACAACTGAAGGTAGTCGCAAACTAATTGTAATTACGCTTCTAACCTAACCAGTCCGAGGTGATTAGCTCCAATTTTCGAGCTCACTTCGCTCGCTGTTACTGAGACAACTGGAGGTAATCACAAACTAATTGTAATTACCTTTCTAATCTAACCTGTCTGAGGTGGGTGGCCCCAATTTTCGAGCTCGCTTCGCTCGCTCTTACATGAAACAACTGGAGGTACTAGCCAACAAATTGAAATCACCCTTCTAACCTAACCTTTCCCAGATGAGGTGCCCAAATTTTCGAGCTCGCTTCGCTCGCTGTGTCAAGACGCAACTCTTATAACTTACTATTGTAGTAGTAAGAAAAGAGATCCAATTAATTTAATGTACTAAGGGGCGCAAATATGATGCTTGCCCTAGGCGCCATTTTCTATCGGTACGCCCCTGGTATCACCAGAGTGGCGCAGACAGTTGCAGCCAGAGATGTCAAAGATCTTAATATAAAAATTATCTCAGACAGTGCATCTGTAATGCAAGCCCTGAAAAATAATACCGTAACCTCTGCCCTTATACCTTATACACTCCAATTCATTCCAAGCACAAACAATATAACTGCAATGGATCAAAGATAACAGCAACTCACTTGGTAAAGATGCAGCAGACGAACTAGCCAAAAGGGAATCGAGGGAAACAGTTAATGAACCGGAACTACTGTGGCTGCACAAAATTACCGAGGAAGCCCACCCCACCTAACAGAAAGGAGAAACAGTGAAGGATGCAGGCAAACAAAGAATGCAGTTCCGGTGGCAACCAAAAAGCTTGCTCGCAACCTCGTTAAATTAAAAAGAGAAAGAGAGCATAAAGCGACATAAGTGCGGCTTATTTCTTTATTTAAATCGTCGACTGCCTACTGCGTAATAAGATATTTGAATTTTAAACTTGTCCTAGAAAAAGTTTCAAAAATGTATTTCAGTTTTTGTTACCCATTTTTGAGTTAGAAAGATGCCAGTTAGACACATTATTTTGAATTTGGTAACCAATTTAGTATTCAATATAACATATTAATCTATGTTGGTAACACTGTAGATGACAGTTAAGTTAATAATGAATGATAATATCGCCAAATTGATCTGTCAGCGCCGTTTCAAGGTTTGCTTAGCTTGCTACAATATAGTAATCTGTGGGTTTGCTACCCAGTACCCAAATATCTTTAAAGATAAACTGCTATAGAGATATACTTTGAAACCATATGAGCTAAAGAGTGATTAGCTCTTCGGTACTGATATATCTTTTTTGTCTTTAGCTCGCGAGCTACACAAGTCTAGATCATGTGATGATAATAATTTGTTGCATATAATTTACTTTTTACTTTGTTTAAAATCTATAATAAACCGGGTCGTATGGTTTAAAACATGGATATGTAAGTACTTTGTATTTTCGATGGATTTCTAGTAAAACCTATTATTGATTGCCCTCTAATCCTTATCCTTACTAATATTATAAATGCGAGAAAAATTCTGTCTGTCGCGCTTTCAGGCCAAAACTACTGAACCGATCTAAATAAAATTTGGTACACAGGTAGTAGAGCCTGAGAAAGGACATAGGCTACTTTTTAATGCGAAAAAAGGGCTGTAAGGGGTTGAAAGTTATAAGAAATATCCAGACCACGCGGGCGAAGCCGCTGGCGGAAAGCTAGTACTTACTAAAAGTACTTGTTACGCATTCATCTCATCAGCATAAATTAGTTGAACAAATAAAGTAGGCGCTGCGTTAAGTGAGTAAATAAATTTGAGACTTAGGTGTATTGTTTTTTCAGCACAATATTTATTTATATTTAAATGGTGAAAGAAAACATTGTGAGGAAATCTGCATTCCTAAGAGATTTTCTCGATGGCATGTGAAGTCTGCTAACCCGCATTAGGCCAACATGGTGAACTATGGCCTAATCCCTCTCATACTGAAACGAGACCCTTGCCCAGCAGTGGGACCGTATAATTATAATAATAATATTTATCAATGCTGTAGTGTTGTTGTATTTCAGATGTTTGACAATACCCTTTAGTAGTCCTGAGTCTGCTGCATTGGCCTTTGATGTTCTAAATGTTGACAAGGAGTTAAAGAGAAGTGGAGTGCAGAATAAAATTAATATCAATGTAGAAAATCTCATTATGTAAGTTTGTATTCCTATCTTGTAGTCTTTCTGAACTTGAAAAATAATGCACACTGTCTGCTGTGAAAAGTAATCCTAAGCCCTTCAAAAGTTTTATTTGGGTTGCATAAAATTGCATTAATTCCTGCAATCTGGAAAGGTGGCAGGGTATGCTGGACTCATCATACCAACTAAAACCACACATGCCTTCCTTTTGCCCTATAGTAGCAACTCACAGTCATGGGATTCGAAACATTCAACTGAACTTTGAGTAGTCCAGAGAGATATAATAAAATTAATTGTCAAATTTTTGTTACAGAAATTTCTATGGAGAGAATCTTAAGAAGCTGCGGGTAGCTGTAAATGCATTTATAAAGAATGTTTTACTAGTTGTTAAAACAATAGAACAGATTTAAAAATTCAGGATGCCAGAACACACTCCTGCTCCAACTCCCGCAAGATCCTTATATGGGTTTTTCATGTATTTGTTTAGTAAAACTATGTTGGTGATATATTGTATATGGGCCATCATGCCTGATTCATACCTGCACTACTTCAATTTTTACTACTATCCACAAAAATATTGGTCCACAGCGATTCCCATACAATGCTTGTTGGCATTGATGATTTTTACATTTTTCATATATCCTAGTTCTAACTTGATGTTAATTGTTAATATAGATAGTATTAATACAATAAGTGATCCACACACTCATTATACATGTGAAAGAAACAAGATTAACAATAATTTACTGGAAAGCTGCATTTGTACAGATGCAAATCAATGTGTTAAATACAGTCATGTGACATCGCAAGAAGAGTTAGAAGAGAATACAGTGCCACAATTGCAAGATTTGAATATTCGATTCGTTTGTAAGAAATTGTACTTAAGCAGTATAATGTTTAGGGACTAGTCTAATAAAATACCTTTTGATTATAATATTAATGTTTTTATAATGTGTCTTGTACCTACCTATAAATTGCTCATTTGAATTCAAAAGAAGGTTGCCTTGCCTTCATGTACAGTCGTGAGCAACAACATGTATACACTAACAAAAGTGCTAAAGCGATTTTTCATGAATGAACGATTACAACTTTGAAATAACATCATGTCAATATAATATAAGAAAGTCGTGCCGGACACTTCAGTGGATAGGATGGATAGGTAGATAATACATAGGATAGCTTCGCTCCCTTATGAGCGTTTGAGAAAATTCGCGAGCGCCGGCGCGGCGCCTGCCGCTGAGAGGAGAGCGCGATAGTCGTGGCCATGGTTCTTGTATCATGGTCGTGGCATGCTCATATGCTTCATACTTTTAGTACCTACTTGTATTTGTTCGCACCGCTGGTCGCAGTCACAGAGTCACCGCTCATTGTGAATAATTGGGGCTTCGCGACTTTGGGGTTTACCGATATAGTGGCCAACCACATCACATAGTCGCTATGTGACATGCCCTTTCACTAATTTTGTCATCATATCAAGCCACTTTTTTTGTATTTAAAGTTTGAATTTACCGGTTGGGATAGCAGTATGTATCGTCATTTCGTCAACGAATGAAGCTATTAAAAACATTGGGCCTTGAAGAGGTCTGTCTATCCTGTGTGTCGGGAATGGGGCCGTATGACTAGGTAATATGTGGCGCCTCATTTGATATTTCCACTAATGTGGCACGTGCCGGTACGGTCACGAGCAAAAACATGTAGGTACCTATACCCTAACAAAAGTGCTAAAGCGATTTTCTCTTAAAGTACTAATATAACTTTTGTGATATTACGAACATAGTATTGACAAACCAATACTATAATGACATCAGGCGCGGATCCAGGCCCATATTTAGGTGATGGGCACAGCCACCAGAAAAGCCCCGGGCCTTTAGGGTTTGCCGCCCCATAGCTCGGAAAACCTTTTTTTTTGCCAATGGACAGATTACCTACCCGTAGTAATACCATTTCTTACTGCTACAACAGTAAGTTATTAGAAGGGTGATTACAATTAGGTACTTTGTTACTACCTCCAGTTGTCTCATGTAAGAGCGAGCGCAGCGAGCTCGGAAATTTGGGCCACCCACCTTGGGTGGCCAATTTCCGAACAGGCTGGGTTAGAAGAGTAACTACAATTAGTTTTTTTACTACCTCAAGGTGTGTAACCTAAAACCTAGCGAAGCGAGCTCGAAAATTCGGGCCACCCACCCCGCACCGGCTGGGTTAGAAGAGTAGCTACATTCTCCAAAATTTGGCCACCCAACTCGGACAGACTGGGTTAGTAGAAGAGTAACCACAATTAGTTTGTTTACTACCTCCAGGTGTCCTACCTAAAAGCGAGCGAAGCGAGTTAGAAAATTCGGGCGACCCACACCGCACCGGCTGGGTTAGAAGAATTACTACAATTAGTTTATTACTCGACCTCCAATTATCTCATACAGTAAGAGCGAGCGAAGCGAGCTCCAAAATTCGGGCCATCCACCCCGGTCAGGCTGGGTTAGAAGAGTAACTACAACTAGTTTGTTTACTACCTCCAGGTGCCTCAAGTAAGAGCGAGCGAAGCGAGCTCGGAAATTTGGGCACGCACTGCGGGTTAGGTTGGAATGGTAATTACAATTAGTATGTTACTACCTCCAGACGTGTCATCTAAGAGCGAGCAAAGCGAGCTCGAAAATTCGGGCCTCCCACCCCGGACAGGTTGCGTTAGAAGACTAACTGCAATTAGTTTGTTTACTACCTCTAGGTGCCTTTTTTTATACCACTAGGGTGGCAAACAAGCATACGGCCCACCTGATGCTAAGCCTTTACCGTAGCCTACGGACGCTTGCAACACCAGAGGTATCACTGTCGCGTTGCCTTCCATATAAACTTATTAGAGGTTTAAGGAGGATTTGCTGCGCTGACAGTTTGAGGGAATATTCCTCCTGCTGCCAGCGTAGCGCATCCTTAGGAGCTCTGACAAACTTACTCACTGCAGGAACACAACACACAATAAAGGTTTATTTGGCTGCAGTTTTCTGTAAGGTGGGGTACTTCCCCAGATGGGCTGCTCCACATTTGAGCCAAAAATGGCCGTGCCCTACCTCTCTTGTAAGAGCGAGCATAGCCAGAGCCTCATGTAATCCTCTCGAAAATTTGGTAGGTTGGGTTTTTAATTGTAGGATGGTTCTGAAAGTAAGATTGCAGCTCATGAAATTACTTATAATTATTTAGGAAGCAATTTGTACGCCAACCGTAAAACAGTTTTTGGAGTAATTTTATTGATGTACAGTCAGCAACGAAAGTAGCTGAACACTATAAAATCTTCAAAACGCTTTAACATCTTTAATATTCAGAATTCACTGACCCTTGAAGGCAGTACAAATTCTCATAATGGAGGACAATTATATGTTTTACCTAAGTCAAAATCGAATGAATAATTTTGGTACTGTGATGTTTTTAAACTTTCGCTGTGTTCAACGACTTTCGTTGCTGACTGTACGTACGACAAGTTATTAACATAAAAACCCACATCAAAATCAGTCAATTCGCTTAGGATAGCTCCAAACCCGATGGCACTGATAGGTATACAGACAGACAGACACGAGTAACAGTAAAAGTATCAGTTCAGTGTACAGACGCGCAATTTTTTTTTAATCATTGTTTTTTTTTTCATTCGGCTTGCTGTCAACTTCAATTATAATTTTAAATTCCGGCTCGCCCCCTTGGTTGAGCTTCGTTTGTCTCACATTTTGGCGCCCCCCTCTTGACGGCGCCCCGGTGCGGTCGCACCGCTCGCACCGCCCTAGGACCGGCACTGGCGAGGAGGACTGGAAATATGTGCAATTGTGCACGTATTACATACAAGTAGTCCAAAGATGATAATAATAATAATGGTTTCATAGTACAAATAAATATTGTTAGATATTTATTTGTACACTGTACGCGTCTGTGCCACAGAGTACATAATATATACGTTCTGTACTGCTACCGAACTTGTAAGGTGTATTTATTTACAGTTCGCGCCAAAATTATTGTCCGGATTGAAGTTGGCGCTAGCTAACTTTAACCCGGCAGTAAACATCGGAGAAAGAAAAAATATTAGATTGTAATAAATAAAAACGAAAGCTCAAGTTGTAATCTGTCGTTTTAAATTATTCTAATCCAATTTTTTTTTTCTCCGATTTTTACGGCAAGTTAAAAATTAGCTCGTGCCAACTGCAACCCGGACAATAAGTTTGGCGCGAACTGTACTAAACATTTAAGAAGATAGCTTAATGTACTGCGCGGCGGCTTTTTTCTAACCACCTAAACATGGTCGGGTTACCACGGTCTTGGTCCTCCTAATGACTTTTATTTTAACGACTCTGTAATTACTGTATGTACTACGCTGATACTTTAAATAGATCATTTTAAAAATTTTATATTACGGCACAAATTAAAATTAGTTCTTAAGAAGTCGTGTACAAAAGATACAGTGTACAAGAATCCGCTTAACCGTTCCAGAGATCCAGCAAAACCTCCACGTTACTCCAGTAGGATCTCGAATAACTCGGCAGCAGAGGAAAGCCCAATATCAAAATAAGTTCGCACATTTACCTCGTATAGCGTACTAATTATATAGCCTATGATTATTTCAATATTCCCATTAATAAGAAAATGTCTGTCTGCGGTAACGTTACCCCAGCAGGAAATATTTTTTTGAAACATCTCAAAAACTTTAAGAGGCACAGTACTGATTATCTACACCATTTAAGAGGCCGTGCACAAATTTGACTCAATTTTTCAAAATTTGATTCAATCGAGTTCTATGTTTCGGCTCGAGGTTGGGCGTAGTATCGTATAAACAATTTTGATCTTTTCAATAATAATTATCACAAATAAATGATGGCCCGATGGTTACTGGCGCGATCGAGTTTTTGCGCTCGATAATATAGCTCAATGTATCTATTATTTTCACAGTGAAAATATTACTTTATTGAAAATATAAATTTACGTTCTATTTAAAGGATAACTTAAGTTTAATACACTATTTTTTAAATTTCGTAAAAGTGCCTCTAAAAAATAGAAAAAAATACATATTTGACTGGAAGTTTTCCAAAAATAACATTATTTCATCATTTTTTTTTGGTATATTTTGTATAAAACTTGAAAAAAGTAACCTGGCTCTCTAAAAGAAGAGTATGTACTGTATTTAATACATATTTTTTACATTCATAATTACTTATAGTTTCTTGGCTAGCGACGATCAAACGTCACTCGAACGCAACTTTTCGGAAAAAGAGTTGTCAATATTCGTGATTTACCACTAATATGGAAATAATTTAAAAAATCCACTTAACCTCTCTAACATAAAAGGAACTGTTCTTTTCAATTCATGGCTCAGTTTTTATTTTCCCCTATTCGGTTCCTTGCAATCGATGATCAAAATGTATCAAAATGGGTCGATTTGTAGGACGAACCATTTTCGACATTATTCTGCTGGAGTAACAGACACTAAGCGATTGATTTTAAAACTGGCTCATTTGTCTAGCTCTAGTAGTCGCACAGTAGGTTGCTGAGAAGGATGCCAGGATAAGGTCCTGGGTTTGAATGCCAGGTCGAGCAGTTCCTTAAAATTCTTAATTGCCGCTAGAAGTTTGAAATCGTTTCGCGCGTGAATCTATACTAATATTATAAAGAGGAAAGATTTGTTTGTTTGTAATGAATAGGCTCCGAAACTACTGGATCGATTTCAAAAAATCTTTCACCTTTGGAAAGCTACATTATCCCCGAGTAACATAGGCTATATATCATCACGCTACGACTAATAGGAGCGGAGTAGTAATGAAAAATGTAGCAAAAACGGGGAAAAAATAAGACCACGCGGGCGAAGCCGCTGGCGGGAAGCTAGTGTAATATAAGATTTTTTAAATAGGACGAATTGAGCACTTCCCCATTTTTGAAGTAATTATTGAAACAGTAGGTTTTAGAGGACTAAATACACCATGAAAAAAAAGTACCAGACTAATAGTAAAAATAACTAATGTAATGACTACAGACGACGCTTAGCATAACAACAGTCACCATCGTCAAGGTTAAAGCGCGTTAAGATATTCGCGCTCGCGTAAAGATCGTTACTGTCCACATTGCTCTGAGCGGTTGTTAACGCGAGACATCGTCCAATTATGTTAACGAGTCACAATTTATGTCATAATAATTATTATAATTGCTAAAATGTTCATAACCTAGTACCTACACAGAGGTTTTGACTGTCCATCTTCCCTTTGGATACCACTGTACTTTCTTTTTAGTTTCATTTGTTTTTCCGCTAAGGACTTATTGAAACCATAATATTATGGAGCTCAATGTTAATATATTTTTAAGGATAAAACAACACTTCCCATGATTAGTACAAAATAAAATTAAATGTATTGTTAGTTTTTTACATAGGTAAAATTTATTTAAAAGTACAGAACATATGAAGGACTACACACTGAATTGAGATAAAATACTTAGTACTGACTTTGAAAATGATGTAAGCCACTTTAGTATTCACAATATGAACTTATTGCATCAATTAATGATTATTTGGCAGACCAAAAGAGATTTTCCAACAGTGCATAGGTCATTAAACCATATTTATATGATTATAATTGTAATATTATATAAGTGAAATTTGGAATAAAAGCTGTAAGAAAATCTGCAATTAGACCAGCCACTACACCTTATATACCGAAACATTATGGCTAAGAAACTTTAATATGTGATGTTCCAGCATACAAGTTCAGCTGCATGCAGGCAACAAGGGGCCAGCATACACCCAAATATTATTATAAATTAATTTTAAGTAATATTTCATAGATAGTAATTTTAATATATTTTGTACAGTAAAATACAATTAAGTACAACTTGTAGCAATGATATTAAAGAGAGTAATATTTATCTCAAGTGTTAAAGCTGCAATAACGTGTGTGTACGCACAAGGCATATTTACACAGCACACACGCACAGCAACAACACACCATGTGCTGCACACTATAGTACATAGTTAATTTATTACTTAATAGAATATAAAGACACGCCCAAGCTGAGAACTTCTCCACTTATTTTACAGATTTCAATGCATGATTAGCCAATGAACATGTCTGTACTCCACTAGCAGTTTGCTATTAAATAATACATTGATCGTCACTTAATATCACAGCTAATTATGCTTTGAAAATTATAGACATGTCTAATTTTCACTAATGTAGATAACAATGTAGAGTATAAGTAGACAATCTGAATAAATTTACATTACAATATCATGTCTTTTCATATGAAAAATTTCATTAAAATTACATTACCAAAAATTAAACAGTGCAGCGCATTATAAATAAATGTGCATACCTTAATATTTAATTGACTAAATAAATTTGTTGCCTGCAGATCTGACATATTTAAATATCGAGAGGTAATATCTTAAGAGAAATTTTAACTTCAACTATTGAAAAAAAGTTAAATCCAAATTCCAAATTTAAAAATATTTTGTATTTATTACGACAATTCCCTTCAAATCCACCTAGTTATTATGAATGTGAAATATCATTCCAAAAGCTGAGTCTCCTTCACACATATTTCACTACCACTATAATTGTGGATCAAAATGTAAGGATCGAAGAGAAGTAAAAGCTAGCACTTCACGAATGTGCATTGCTGTTTACATGGGGCTTCTTTTCCTGTGCATCAGGTGTACGCTGGCCATCACGCCGTGGTGGCATACGTTCATTGATGGCATCCAGCCCCTTTGCTTCAGCAAATGAAGTAATCTTATGGTTTGGAGAGAAGCCTTGCAAGGCATTCTTGAGAGATGTTTTTCCACCAGAAAGAGCACCCAATGGCAAAGCACCAGTTGGAGTGAGCCCTTTTAGCTGTAGAACAGATTCACTTTCCTCACGAAGCACAGAAAACACATGAGCCATTTTTCCTATAGCACGAATCTTATTACGAATGACTTCTTTCCTGAGATTTGCTTCCTCCAATGCATCATCTCCCTCAGACATCAATTCATCATCAGAACAAATGTTCAGCACATTGACCAGCATTTCTGTAACTTTTTCACCCACAAATGGAAGAGACCAGGTAAAGACATCCATGAAGTTGGGCAACCAGTATGGGTGAGGAGAACAGTTGAACTGTCTTATGTTCATCACGTTGTTTTCATATTTTAGAACAGCAGCCTTGTTGTTATAGACATCCAAGTAGTTAGGTGCAGAAAAAATGGTGATGAGACTGGGAAAGCCTGTGGTCTGGCTTTTGCGGTACATCCGGTAACCTGCATCTTGAGCTTCATGAGCACGTATGATAGAAAGTAAATTGTTTCTTTGTAGAAAATCACAACAAGCAGCATAGCTATAGAAGTAAGAGCAACCTCTGACTGAGTTGTGCGAGAAATGTTCAGCATTTTTCTCATTTCCAAAGTCTTCCAATGGATCAGACCAAAGCAGGTCACACATAGCTCCAAATGCAGGTGGTTCTTTGAATCTATCTAGTTTACGAATATCATCTAAGCTGTTGATCTCAGGAGAAAGACCACCATGCACACATAGGAACTGCTGGTTCATAAGAGCAGCGAGGGGTAAGCAGTCAAAAGCGTCCATACATGCATCATACACCTTCTCGGAATATTTGATTTTGCATTCCTGTTTGAAAGTGAAATACTCTGTCAAATGTCGGCATTCGTGATTACCGCGTAATAGGAATAACGTCTTCGGGTAACACAATTTCAAAGCCCAAAGGTAAAGTACACATTCTATACTGAAATAACCTCGATCGACATAATCTCCTAAAAATAAATACTTGGTACAAGAAGGAGAGCCTCCCACCTCGAACAGTTTCATCAAATCATAAAATTGACCATGGACGTCTCCGCACACAGTCACCGGTGAATCGATCTCAATCATAGTTTTTTCGGATCGTAATAAGGTGGCACCATCTTGGATGATTCGTAAAGCTGCATTTTCCTCGATACGACCTTCTAAGATAAAATGTTGCTTCAACACATCAGGTAGAGGCTTTCCAGTTTTTTCATCGAATACTTCCGATACAGTGAGCTTGCGACTGGGAGGGAAAGCAACACTTTGAATCATACGCTGCGTAGTCGACACTTTATCATTGCTCCCGGACATATTTGTCACATAAAAAACACTAGGTCTAATCCATACACGCCACTATTTTCAAAATGGCAGAATAGATTTAATACTCAAACAGAATCCCGATTTCACGACAGAGAAACTACTGCGCACTGGAAAACAATGCGCAAACATCTGGCGAGTGGTCAATAAAATAAACAGGGATATCGAGCGCGTTTTATTACTTTTGAAAATATCGTATAAAGTAGTAACACTGGCAATTTAAGGAACAGTTGCCAGTATTGATCTTTAAATAAACCATTGCAGGGATGTGTTTATGTAACAAAATTATTTTAAACGTCTATCAATAATTCTATAAAATAGCATAAATAGAAATAAAGAAAAAATATACGATAAACCTTGCGAAGCGTTTATTGAAATATTAAATAAAAATTTAAAACATTTAAACATAGTGGTAAATTTTCGATTCGGTATTTCTTTGCGTGCTTCATCGTAAAGTTCTATGGTAAAGTTTAAACATTGAATGAATGAATGAATGAAGTGCAGTCATGCACAGACGACAAGAAGAAATATGAAAATAAAGTTAAATATTTTCAGGGTAATCATTTAATAAATAGTCGATATTCATCTTCGTTACCTACATACCTTCCTGGTTTAGTTTAATCTGTGTCTTTACCTTAAACTACCTTAAACCACAGTCGTAGACTCTCATAAGTTACCCATTACAAGATGTCATCACTAGCTAAAAGGGAAAAACTGAAACTCTGTCATTCATGGTTAACATGTTACCTTATTCCATGCATGTTCCATGTGGGAGGACTCGGAGGTACAGTTCTCGCCAAACTTATTGTCCGGCTTGAAGTTGGCACGAGCTTACTTCAACCCAGCCGTAAGGGCGGTCACACACCTACCGATTCTTTTCTGTTCTACCTAGAACCAGATCAGAACAGAATGAAACCGGAAGGCAAGAATGCCATACAAAATGTATCGGGCGTCACACACCTCCCGGTAAGAACCGGCAAGAACGCCCTGTTAGCAAGCCACCGGCTGACGTCGCTGATCACAACAGGTGATTTTGCCTCAGCATGCCTACAGTTGTGTGCATGTGAACCTAATACCTTTTCTCCTTTTTTTTAATGCCAAAGCAGTAAGGCAAAGCACATTATTTCATCATCGTCCAATACGATTACGGTTTATTTCGTCGCAAAAGTTTACAGTTTGATTGTACCTGGTCTACGTCTCTCCGTAAGCGCTAGATCACGATTAATTGCATTTCAGGTGGTAGGTGTGTGACCGCGCTAAAAATCGGAGAGAAAAATATTGGATTAAAATGATTTAAAACAACAGCCTACGACGTGAGCTTTCGTTTTTATTTATTATTCCTCTTTATAATATTAATATAGATTAGATTCCAATAATTTTCCTTTTCCGATTTTTACGGCCGGGTTGAAATTAGCTCGTATAAACTTCAAGTTGGATAATAAGTTTGTCGAGAACGAGAACTGTACATAAATATTAAAAAAAACACAGAAACTTGTGGCAAACGAGTATGCGGGCCCCTCTACCATTCGCGCCACCGCGGTCGGAACCCTAGCCGTTTTCTGGAATGATCCGCCCCAGGCTGCGCGTGCATCTCCGTGCCTCGTGCACTCGCCGCGCCTCCACCACTTCGCCAGAGAGTCGCCCCGAATTCTGATTGCAGAACGTTCGCGTCGCGCGTGCACTCTAAGTACCTACCGTGAACCCCTGTGTACCTTATTAGTTTTACAATTAACTGTAACCCACGTGTGCTGTGCCCACGTAAGTGTAATGTAAAGTTCAGACAGAATTACAAGTATATTCTGTCTGAACTTTACATTATACTTACGTTTACTCGGACAATCTGACTTTCTCATTTCTCTCTCACAACGGGAGTATGCGGGCCCCTCTACAAAGCTGGCGCCCAACGTGGGGCGCCAGGTTTGGTAGAGGGGCCCGCATACTCGTTTGCTATGTTTGCTACAAACTGTATTATTTACATCCCACCATCTCGGAAAGAGTATTTTTGAATTTAGAACATCGTGATTTTACCCCCCTGGCGCCGAATTTATCATACAACTTTTTTTTAATTTGTTAAAAACACAGACTTGGAACCTTCCCTAGGTTCCGAGTCTAAACGCAATTATGTCGTATCGATATTTTTTGAAAATATCAGTATCGATACTGATATTTTTATTTAAAAATATCGATATATGAGCGATATATCCTAAAAACCAAATTATAAAACAACAAATCAAGTCGACCAAAAACAAAAAATACATTATTTTTTTTTTTTAAAGATGTTAGTATAAAAAAAGTATTCCTTTTTGGGATTTTATAATCTTAAAACTTATAAATGTTTATTGGTCTGTAAAAAATATGGATTTTTATACCTTTTCAATACTTTGAATTTTATATCGATGCATAGATATATCGAAATATAAAATATCGCTCAAAAATATCGATACATTACAAAAATAATATCGATATACCTATCGATGTATCGATATTTTTTCAACAAGCCTTTCTTTCTTGGTGTACTTTTTTAAGTCACTAACACCAACATTACAATACCTAACAAAAATATTACACTCAAGTAATTGTAGCAACGTTACTTTCAATTTCTCTTAATTTATACCTAGTATTATTTGTTATAATTTAAAGAATATTCTGTAAAACTTACCTATCATATAGTATTAATTACCTAAACTGAAATAAAAGTATCTTGTGGTTGTAAATGTTTTTTTAGTCATTTCCTCGCTGAGGTGGGATGAAAAGTTACGTGTTGCACTCGAGTGCAAAGATTTTTCACCTTGTGCTCTTTTAATTCCCTCGCTGACGCTCAGGATTCTAATTTTTGAATCACTCGCTCCGCTCGTGATTTAATTTTAGAATCCTTCGCTTGCTCGGTCATCAAAATTGAGCACGCGGTTAAAAAGCAACTTTGCACTCTTGTATAACAAATAACTATTTCATCCCACCATCACAGAAAGAGTATTTTTACTCTTCGATATCTGAGTGCAAAAGTCGTTTTTATCCTCTAGAGAGACAAAGTAAATTGAATTTAGAACATCGTGATTTTACCCCCATGGCGCCGAATTTATCATATAACTTTTTTTTAATTTGTTAAAAACTTCGGAACCTTCCTTAGGTTCCGAGTCTGAGGTTTTAACAAAACCGCAACAAAGAATCGATACATGTCGTATCGATATATTTTGAAAATATTAGTATCGATACCGATATTTTTATTTAAAAATATCGATATAATGTGCGATATATCTTAAAAACCAAATTATAAAACAGCAAATCAAGTCGACCAAAAACAAAAAATACATTAAATATAATTTGTTAAAAAGATGTTAGTATAAAGAAAGTATTCCTTTTTGGGATTTTATAATCTTAAAACTTATAAATGTTTATTGGTCTGTAAAAAATCGATTTTTATACCTTTTCGATACTTTGAATTTTATATCGATGCATCGATATATCGAAATATTACGCTCAAAAATATCGATACATTAAAAAAATAATATCGATATATCGATTTATCGATATTTTTTCATCAAGCCTATCGGAACCTTCTTCGTGTAATTTTTAAAGTACCTTACCTAACAAAAATATTACACTCAAGTAATTGTAGCAACGTTACTTTCAATTTCTCTTAATTATACCAAGTATTATTTGTTATAATTTAAAGAAAATTCTGTAAAACTTACAACCTATCTTAAAGTAGTTAATACCTAAACTGAAATAAAAGTATCTTGTGGTTGTAAATGTTTTTTTTAGTCATTTCCTCGCTGAGGTGGGATGAAAAGTTCCGTGTTGCAGTCGAGTGCAAAGATTTTTCACCTTGTGCTCTTTTAATTCCCTCGCTGACGCTCAGGATTCTAATTTTTGAATCACTCGCTCTGCTCGTGATTCAATTTTAGAATCCTTCGCTTGCTCGGTCATCAAAATTGAGCACGCGGTTAAAAAGCAACTTTGCACTCTTGTATAACAAATAACTATTTTATACCACTAAGGTGGCAAACAAGCATACGGCCCGCCTGATGGTAAGCGGTTACCAAAGCCTATGGACGCTTGCAACCCCAGGGGTATCACTAGCGCGTTGCCGACCCGAAAAACCTCTTAGATGTTTATGGAGGATTCACTGCGCTGACAGTTTGGGGGAATATTCCTCTTACTGCCAGCGCAGCGCATCCTTAGAAGGAGCTCTGACGACCTTACTCACTGCAGGTACACAACACACAATAGTGTGTTATTTCTATTTGGCTGCAGTTTTATGTAAGGTGGAGGTACTTCCCCAGATGG
Source organism: Acronicta psi (assembly GCA_946251955.1). Classification (NCBI taxonomy): domain Eukaryota; kingdom Metazoa; phylum Arthropoda; class Insecta; order Lepidoptera; family Noctuidae; genus Acronicta; species Acronicta psi. The sequence continues at coordinate 7,563,551 of OX276472.1, read as the reverse complement.
ACTGCTCCAGATTTGAGCCATAAAAGGCTGTGCCCTACCTCTTTTAAAAATAATTAATATACTAATTTTTTTATTAACATTTAATGCAGTAGTCCAATACGATATGCGATATCGAGGTCCAAAATAACAAGCTGTAGTTAATCAAAGTACCGGATACAAAATCCGTTTTAGAATTCATGAAATAGAGATTCGCCAATTCAGCAAATTGTCTAAAGTCTGGAAAATCACCCAAAACGCGAATATCACAACAGAACACATCCTTATACATACTTGTCCGAGACACCGAGCGAATTATAATGTTTCATTCAATCACAATAATCTCATTTTCGATCAGCAATAGCAACTATTGCTATTGTTGATCGAAGTAATAAACAAGGTAGAAAGGACATCGACGCACAAACGTAGTGGCAAGGTTTCATTCAAGGTCAATAATGTCAAGGTCACTTCAAGGTCAGGCAAAGGTCACACAGGTCAAAAATATTACTTGAAGACTAAAAAGTAACATTTTTACCTATGTGTGACCTTGACCTTGGCGTTAATCATTCTCTTAATCAAATATGGTAAAAATCTCACGATTTTTGGGCTTTTTTGCTTTGACCTTGACCTCTGGGGCTGGACCTTGACCTTGGCGATGTCCTTGACCTTAGTATTTCTTGTTAGCAAGATTTGACTCGCCACGCGATCTTCCCCACCCTTAATACTCCCACTATCCCACCAGGCCCGATAGAAACTTTAGGCGATTTTTTTCTCGGAGCCTATGGGTTTGCTTGAATTGCGGTTTTCAAAAACACTCTAAAAACACTATATTCTACCCGAAAAAAAAAATCACCACTGTAAAAATCGCCGGGTGATAATGTACAGTGCTTCCTAAAAGAGATTATCGCGAGGTCATTAGGTACATTACCTGCTGTGGATATGAAGAATATATTGTAAATATGAGAAGACCATCAACACTGACTCTATAATGTGGGTCAATCTGATTGTAGGTAGGTACTCCAAACTATACTTAGTTATCGGGCTACTGCCCAAATAACAGCAGTCAACAGCTATACATAAATATACGCACACTAACATTATTTTTATCGCTGTAGCGACTATTTTTACTTTTAATTTCAGGGGTTTAATGTAGGTATTGCATGTTCATAACAATTGTTTGTATTATTTACTGTCAAATCATCAAATGTCTATTTTTGTTGCCGTAGGTACGGGTTATGAGGCGACATTGAATGACTAAAATTAGATTTATATTAGAAACGGCTAACCCTGCTGCTACGTCTCCATTTGCATTTCTCCGTGAGTGTTAATGTCCATTTACGCGTTAAGGCCCCAGCTGTGCCCCAGTCTAGACAAAATTTGCAGTTGTCAAATTATTAGGTCATTTTCGCAACGTTTTATAAGCATATTAAGAATATTGTGTAAAATATTTTAATTGCAATGAAATGTATATTAAATTAGATTTATTTACATATTTTTTTTCACGTTAAATCTGGCTAGTTTATCTATAATTGTGTACTAATATAAAGATGAAAGATTTGATTGTTTGTTTGTATTGAATAGGCTCCGAAACTACTGGACCGATTTCAAAAAATCTTTCAGTGATAGCTAAGGCTATAGGCTATATGTATACCTTCACCCTAAGACTAATAAGAGCGGAGTAGCAATGAAAAATGTTGCAAAAACGGGGAAAAAAATTATAAGACCACCTAAGAAATGTTAGATAAATCAGGCGTCTAAGATAGCGCTTTCGCGCCCGAAGCCATTTGGGGTCACGATTGTGCACATTGTTCGTAGTAATCAAGAATAAGTAATTTTTAATGAAGGAAAATATCGGCTGGCGGGCAGGATTCGAACCTGAATCTTCAGATTCGGTACACCCAGACGCTTTGACCGCTAAGCTACCTGCACCGAAGGTTCACCTTTCGCTTCGAAATTTCGAATCACCTTTCGCTTCGGGCGCGAAACGCTATCTTTGACGCCTGGTTTACCTAACATTTGTTAGGTGGTCTTATAATTTTTCCCCCGTTTTTGCAACATTTTTCATTGCTACTCCGCTCTTATATGTAATAACTTGTAATCTTAGCATAGAAAATGCTTAAAAAAATACAAAAAGATAATCAAGAATAAATTCGAAAATCTATCAAGCACAAAATTAGCTTGATATTACGTTACGTAGGTAGGTACGTATCTTTTGCAAATTATCTGCGTAAGGCCCTTTTAACGTGTTAGTTAACGCGTTAATACGCAGGCGGAGCCGCTATTGCTAAGGGCTAAGGGGATTTAAACGCGATTTTGGTAACTCTAGAGGAAAGCGTTTTAGATTTTTTATTGAAAAAAATTATTAATTAAAATTTATTTAAAACCATCCTTTTTTTAAACAAAATAGTTGCTGATCAAGAAAAAATAATTTAAAATACGGAAAATTGATTGTGTATCGGGGAATCACCGATCGATCACAGGTCGACTCACCCAGCATCTACTTATACATTTTTGGGCTATTTTCAGAAGAGCCATCAAAAATAAACTTATTATTTAAATAGAGCTTAACATAAGGAATATTTTTCATTACTACAACTAAGTCGTAAGTGAATTTGCCGAGATGTTATTCAACTACAAAATATATTTTCTGCCTATGAAACAGAACTTAAGGAATAACTAATTGCCGCTAATGGGTTCGCTAAAAATATCCTGGACAGGCAATATTTCCTAATTTAAAAAAAATGGCTCGACTCGACTCGACTGCCTCGCTGGTCTAGTGGTCCCAAGCGCGACTGCTACGCTAGAGGTCCTGGGTTCGGTCCCCGGGTCGAGCAGTGTTGTTGGGTTTTTTGTGAAATTCCTAATAGCAGCTCGGAGTCTGGATTTGTGCCTGGTTGATGGCAATAGGCTCGCCCTCTATTACATGGGACCTAAACATACCGGCGAAATGTGGGTGTACATTAGTACGCCTCTGCCTGCCCCTTCAGGGAATACAGGCGTGATGGTATGTAAAAAATTAAATGTAATGTTAATGTATATCGATGCCAGTTACTTTCACTTGATTGGAATAATAAAATAAATTATACCATCATAGGCGTTGTTTTATTGCGAACACGTTGATATAGGGTTGTCTGAGAAAAAGTCGGTCTTCGGAAAAAATAATTAAAGTAGTCTGTTCAGGTTTTTTTTAGCGAACCCATTTTTAATATACCTATTTCTAATATACTAAATCCATAATAAAATATGTTTCATTCTATTATCAGCTCGGATCTTAGACTATTTCTGTCGAATCGTACTTACCTTTCGATATCGCATAGAGGGCGGCACAATATCGTTCTCTCATCCGATTCGAGTCGGAGTCCATGAGGGCTCCATGCTCTCCCTGTACCTTTTCATGCAGTTGGCCTTATTCGCTGACGATACTGCTATCTATTATTCCAGCATTAGCCTTAACAACATGACCAAAGTTAAGTTCTCCAAACTCCAAACCTCGGTCACTCCCTCGGCAGTTCTCTTCCACAAGAGTTATAATGGGCGTGATTCTCGATTACCTAGCACTAGCACACAAAGACGATGCGTTCGCGCGCCGCCTTCACTCTCGTTCGTCTGCACAGCATGATCAATGCAGGCAGATACAAGGTGAGAATTTTCCTTTATATGTATCCGCCCCATCTTGACCTATGCGAGCGTCGTGTTCGCTTAGATAGGAACGTCCCTCAATCTATAGGATGCAACTGCCCACCATCAAGCAGTACCTCAACCATGAGTTCTATCGAATGGCTTTCGATAGGTTTTTTACGCATCGAAACGCTGTAATCTCATAGCAGATTTTAGTTCCTTACGTAACCGCTAGACGCGCTGCGAGGGTTTTCCATACAAATATTTTACGGCGTCGCTAGCGAGTCTAGTGAGAAAAACTAATGGTAGAGGCACAGTACATGAAACGGGCCTCAAAATGTTATTTCGATCAGGCCCCCCTCCACCTTAACTCCTGATACTAAGTTCTAATATTATAAAATTTAAAATCCCTGATGGTGTCTATGCCAGTGTCAATCAAACGTGATTGACACTGGCATAGACATACCAGACAGACAGAATAACGATTCTGATGCAAGAATACTGTAGCTTCATCAAAATTCGTTCAGTAGCTTTTGCGTGAAAGCGTAACAAACATCCATCCATCCACACAAAGACTCACATTTATAACATTAGTCGGTAGAAGTAGGATTTGTTCTGTTGTCGAAAACGACTTAGAGCCGATTTCACCATTTAAATTAAACGCGATCAATTCAAGCTAATCTCGGTTCTCGCAGTTAACTGAGTTCAGGACGCAGGTTTGCATTTCACCAACATAAACTGAACTCAGTTAAGGCTGAACTTAGTTTAAATTCTGAACGACCGATTTTGGACGTTTAACGTATCTGATCGCGATCAAGACCTGTCAAAGCCATAAAAGATAACCAAATTCAGAATTTAATAAATTTATTAGAGATATTCTAATTATATGTGTAGTCTATATTATTGGGTTTCAGAATATTTCAATAAAACTCGTTAGAATTCTTAAAACACGATAATTAATAATTATGCAGAAGCGAAATGGCATTATTTAATGGAGAAGAGAAACAGCGCCACCAGTGTCATAAAACGGAAACAAGACACATACGTTTACGAAGATACTATCCAACAAAATGTTTACAAAGACATCTATGAGCTATCTTAAAAAATTATATTTATTCAACATAATTATCTTGCCTACAAGCTGTATTTTTTTTATTTTAATAGGTACTCTTCAAATTTACTCGAACTTCACTATCCTCAAAATCATCTCAAAACTCCCTTAAAAATTATACTCTCCATTTTTAACTGGAAAGCGCATCGTAATTTGTCTATGATTGTCACGAACTGACAACATTTACATTCTATGTCAAAAGTAAACTTAACTTTCGTAAACGCGATCAAAAATTACCCGGTGAAATCTGCGAGACGTGAACCGAGATCAGTGCCTCGACCATGAGTTTTTCTCACTAGACTCGCTAGCGACGCCGTAAAAATATTTGTATGGAAATCCCTCGCAGTGCATCTAGCGGTTACGTAAGGAACTAAAATCTACTATGAGATTAATATGTTTCGATGCGTAGAAAACCTATCGAAAGCCATTCGATAGAACTCATGGTTGACGTACTGAACCAACATATGAACTCGATTAAGCAGAACTTAGTTTTATTGAACTCAGTTTTTAATGTAAACGGTGAAATCGGCCCTAGATTTTGATGGGTTGAAGTTGCATTATAGGAAAATTAGATTTATCTATTTTCAGCCGAGCAGAGCTCGCTCAAGCGACCGAGCTCGGCTGAAGGTAACAAAGTACTATTTCGAATTTGCCGTAAAATGTGGCCGCATTATCACACAGTGGTGAGACTGCAGTGGTCCTAACCTAAACGCGTCTTGAGGTCCTTGGTTTGACTCCCAGGCCAAGCAGTGTTATAGAGGTTTTATATGAAATTCTCCGTAGCAGCTCGCAGCTTAGATTTTGCCCCGTATAGCAAAACTATAGCATTTTAGGCTCCCTTTCATAGGACCTAAACATACCGACAAACTGTGGGTGTACATTAGTATACCCTTTCGAGGTAACAGCCGTGATGGGTTTGTGTTCGAACTTGAGATTGATTTATGATATGGATTATGATTTGGATTTTACAAAATTTCAATTAATGTTTCGAGTTTGATTGACAGCTTGAAACATTTTCTATTTCAAAACCCCTTCACTGTGTTGCCCTATTCTCAGTGTTATATATTGAGCGAATAAACTTATATTTATTGTAAAAAAATATATTAAGTATTTGCAAGTGACAATGATTTACTTAACTTAGTTATATATTAAAAATAAACATAAACGTGAGGAAACATACAATAAAAACTGTATTTCTAGAAATCTTTGCATACAACAGTTTTTAAGTTAATTAAACTAAGACTCAAGGTTCTCACTTTTATACATAAATGTATATCGTCAGTTCACAGTAACTGCGGAATCAACAGTTTTGTACTTTGGTTTGCTGTGGGTAAATGGTAGATACCGGTACTTGATCATATGCTGTAAAAAAATGTGTTAATTTAGTGTATTGCAGTGTCAGTCTGTCCTGGTTTACAGGACGTACATAAGATTGTAGGCCTCTAGGTAAGTAACATTTCTTATTATGCATCTATATATATACATATTTCTTAGAATATTTTCCTAGGATGACGAAATTATATTAGAGTTTATGACCATGTTTTAAGGGTGTATGAGTGAGGATTGTATCAACAACTGCAGTTGAAATCCATCTGTTCTCAAAATATCACCTATTAAGGTACTACATGGGAGTTCTTAGTATTAATTATTTTTAAACAATTTAATTTAAATTAAATTAGTACTTTGGCACCGCCTCCAAATTAGTTAAAAATCATAATGTAAATATGTACATGTTATTTTTTGCTTTTTAGTTCTCAGGTGTTATTTGGAGGCGGTTTTTTTTGTGTAAAAATAATTTATTTTAAAAGTTTTAGTGGGATATAGATTATTTTGTTTTGTACCAATTATAGTATAGAAGGCCAACTAAACGCACTGCCCGGGACAGACAGCGAGGTTTCGGAGTTAACCATAAAATCATCTATGTATACAATTTTTAAAATTTTCGTCGATATTTTTACAACCACCCACCGGATTTCGATAAATTTATATGGGACCAATCTGTAACCACAAGCTTTAAAATAAAAAAAGAATCATCAAAATCGGTTCACCCAGTCAAAACTTCTGAAGTAAAAAACATAAAAAAAAATACAGTTGAATATAGTACCTCCTCCTTTTTTTGAATTCGGTTGAAAAGGGCTCTCTCTTTCTTTGGTTTTTGTTATATAAAGGAATTAAGAATAAGGGATGAATTAAGGATGTTAGACAGTAAGCAACCAATAGATGGTTAGTGGTGTTTGATTTAATCAAGAGCAGCAGTAACAGAGGTGAATGCCTTAGATGAAAAAAGGGTGAATGCATTTAGATGGGCAATTTTTCTCTAAATTATTATCAAGAACGAAATATCATTCATTACAGTCATATCGGCAAATTAGAAACCTTGGTATATCATTAAGTTTTCCTTCATTGTTTAAAACTAAATAGCATTTATATTTATTTAAATATGTGCTTACCTTGATTTGCCTTTTCATAGTAATACAGAATAGTGTTATAAAGTACATGACTAATATTGGCCAAAATACTGGAATATTGAAAGCATCAATGAATGTGCAGCAAATAGCTATTATTGAACTCTTGGTGACAGACAACCAAAATTTAAATTCTGGCAATCTTCGTATAAATGGTCTGAATTCTTCAGTAGCTCTGGTCGGCAAGGCTGGACCATTATCATCTTCACCTAAAATATCCAACTCATTAACTCGTCAAGGACCAATCAGCAGATACAATAGAAAAACAAGTGTTACTAGACTGCAGGGTCTCCTTCCACTAATTAATAAAAGTGTATTTTAGTTTATACTCAACAATACAGATAAAAAAGCCATTTTTGCATTTTATCAGATCTGTGCGAACATGGAACAAATTTTATATTTATATATTTTTTTGGACATTTTTACACAGCACCATCTAGTCTCAAACTAAGCAGAGCTTGTACTACGGGTACTAAACAATGGATATAATACTTATATATGTCTTTTTTTGTAAATACATACTTATAATACATAAGAAACATCCAGACAGACACAAATACTTATATTCATCACATAAATATTTGTGTCCTGTGGGAATCGAACCCACGACCTCGTGATCAGCAGTCTCTCGAACTCGAACCACTAGACCACAGACGTCTCATTTATCAAAATCAGATGAGTACTTTAGGCGCTGTAGTGGAACATAATTATGTAAATAGGAAGATACATAGACTGCATATAAAACCCTTCCTTCGGCTTTTTGCCGTGTCGTCAGGTAAAAATGTCGACATGACAAATTTCGGAAAATTTATCAAAAGCTGATTATGTAATTTCGGAATTTAACGAATATTAACATTAGTAAAACCAACTGTTAAAAATAAGTTCTACTTATGGTATAAAATCCCAGCGATAGAAGAATATTATATGACAAATAATAACGATATATTAAAGTAACAATGTCGACGGTTCCATGCTCGCACCACAGGCGGATCCAGCAGTGTTATTGGATCTTAGTATGGATTTGTGCCCGGTTAATAGGAATATGCTTGTTATCCCCTTATTATACAAATACGCCAACCTAAAAATACCGAACTATGGGTAAATTATTGTTTCTGCCTAACCTTTTGGGAAGATAGGCTTTGTGGTATTTTATGTTTTTATAACAATATAAATTTTAATTGCAGTAGCTAATTATTTTCTATCATACCTACATAACAACATTATCTTTGACTTATGAAGTTATAGCAGTATTATAATAATTATAGGTTGTAATTCTTATAATCTCCTCTCTTTTAACTTATGAACACAGCCTGTTTCACCACCTCCTGATATGTTGGCGTTAAATTACCTGGCAGATAATTTCATACAAACTTAGTTCACCTTTTTAATTTATCTGGTGGTTAGCAGCTAATCAGAGGTAGTAAAACAGCCCAAGAATTTTAAAATATTATTTTGCACTTTTATGAATAGGAGGCTTATAGATTATTCTTATAAATTAAAGTATTAGTACAGAATATATAATAATAAGATATATTACCATCAAAATCCATAGCAGGATCAATCTTGGGTGTCAAGAATGCAATAAACAAATTTAAATGATAAATGCCCAGTGCATATGTGACAATATACCATCCCTGGAACATGAATACATGAATCTTTAAATTACTATACCTGTTTATTAATTTACATTTTCTTTAGGTGTAAATTGTGGGAGTGTTAGTTTGTGTGGATTTCTTATTATTTTCGTATATAAGGTGTTACAAAATTAACTCTTAGAATTACATGTGGTGACTCAGTATCGAAAAACTAACATATAAAAAAAAAAAAAAAAATTTTTTCCCAAGCGATTTCAATATTTTGTTAAAAATAATATCTAGTAAAATGATTTTAATGCGCACTGTACATGGGGCTGCACTGGCGTCCCAGCGCGGCGGCGCCGGCGTCCCGTGGAGCCCCGCGCTGTGCCCGCGCCACACAGCTACACACACCCGCAAGCCACCGCGGAGGGTGATACGGTCATTGACTTATTATTATCTATTATCCTTTTGCAATGAAATCTAATTCAAATTCAAATTCAAATTCTTTATTTGCATAACATGGGTTTTCAAAAGAAGTTGCATATTAAAAAATTGTTTCACCACATTCAGCCTCATATAGCATGCAAAAATTATGTTACGGTACTCTGTGCATATTCAATAATTTGGGTGTATTGAAAATTATTGCAAAGCTGTGTAACAGATATTATTTTATTATTTTTTCTTTATGGTTACTTTTTAATTATCATTATAAACAACTCTGTAAATTTGTAAGAGTTAATTTTTTAACACCTTATAAATAAGTACACAATTCGAGAGGATCCTTGTATATTAAAGATTTAAGACAATTGTAATTAATTTCAATAACAATAAACACAACATTTACCAGCAGTAAATAATGTTAAAGCCAAATTTTAACTCAAAAATAAGATAAAATAACTTACTTGTTTTGTGAATATTCGTAGCATAAATAGCAATAGAATTACAAAACTTCCAACCCATCGAAATTTAGTGTGAGGTGTCCATCTATCTAGTGTACCTTGGTAAACCTGTTTCATAAATTATTATAATTAGATGACAATATTTACTTTGATAAAATTACATTAATGTAGTATTGAAAGAGGGTTCTGTTATAGATGCCTTAATTTTATTTTTTACCTCAAGAGGTAAGCCAGCATAAACCCATGTCTTAAAATATGTGTTCAATATCAAAATAAATATAAATTTGACATTGCGGAAGTGTATATTTACGGTTTCATGTCATTAACATAAATTAAATAAATTCAGGATCAGGATACACATGTGAATGGATAAATAAGCCAGTGTAAAAATAGTTTTACTTGATTATTTCATGTTCCAAAAATTCTAACCTACACATATGATATATTTTATTTCATTACAGTCTGACTGCTGGATGGTTCCTGCTCATTGCATGTAATGCAATAGATACATTCCTATACTACCAATAATGTATGCCTGCATGCATGTGTCTCTACCTCTGTCTAGTACACAAAAGAAGGAATAATCCTGTAAAAAACCAAAAACTTATAACAAACAAACTGCTATTATGTACCTATAGCAGCACTAATTGGAAGTAGAATTAATAATAGAGAATAATGGCGAGACTGTACGAACATACGTATTTGTTTTATAATCTTGGACATTTTATAAATTCGCGGCATGAAGACGTGACAAATAGATAGCAATGTCATCATTGTAATCTACTGAATTGGCATGTGTACTAATGCAATTTTATTATTCACCCCAAAGAAAATTACCTGAGAAATCCGTGTCCAGGCTTGTGAAATAATACCTCTTCTTGAAGTTTCAGTGACTAAATCATTGCCGTCCATCATTTTTTTATCAGTAATTTACTGTATCGTAAACTCACACCCGATCACTCGATGTACATTACTGTTACATTAAATACAGAAGAGCAGAATGATGATATTTACACGTATTGATAATTACAAGTTGTATTTACATGAAAAACTTTCAGGTTTATCAATTTATAGTTACTTTTTGCCTTCTCAATCAAAAAACTGAAATTATGACAATATGTACTAGTTGGAAGTTGGAATTGGAAGCAGTGCTGCCACCAACGCAGTGTTGCCAACAGTTTTACTAGCTATCCACCAGATTCAACTTCTAAAACCACCAGAAAACCACTAACAAAAATCGGATGTACTTTAAAAATCGCTAAAATTTCCACTAAACAAACTTTTACAATAAAAAAAGGGAAGTCATTAGGTTTCTTTATTATTAATTTAATAATAAAATATTAATAAATATCAACATCTTTTAAATCATAATAACAATTATAAATTAACATACAAATCAACAAGTTAAAAGAGTATGTGCTGTGCTAGCCCGCGAAATTCAAATTAAATAAATAATAAATATCCTGGGACATTTTTACACAGCATCATCTAGTCCCAAACTAAGCAGTACTATGGGTACTAGACAATGGATATAATACTTATATACTTTTTTTTGTAAATACATAGGAAACACCCAGACAAACACAAACACTTAAATTTATCACAATAAATGTCTGTGTCCTGTGAGAATCGAACCCACGACCTCGTGATCAGCAGTCCGGTACTTGAACCACTAGACCACAGACGTCGTCATTTTCTTGCGTTTTTGCAATTTGCAAGTTTCGTACCGTTCGTGTTTCGCACAACAGACAAATCCGCACGAAATGTAACTTAGAAAGATAATTTTTATGGCTAAAATTATGTGAATAGGTTTTTTATTCGCATGTCATATTTTGATCGAGATACAACCTGACACTGACCTGCAAATTGCAAAAAACGCAAGAAAATTTGAATTTTATTTAAGTCAAGAATCCCGAAACTTTTGCGTATATTATTGTGGTTTGGGCATAATTATTACGCTTGCACAAATTCGCGAGAATAATACGACACACCGAGCAGTCCGAGAAAGAGTTCACTCAGTTTTGTCATTTAAATCTATATCTATACTAATATTATAAAGAGGAAAGATTTGATTGTTTGTTTGTTTGTATTGAATAGGCTCCGAAACTACTGCACCAATTTAAAAAAATCTTTCATTGTTAGATAGCCCATTTATCGGGGACGGCTATAGGCTATAAACTATCACACTACGACTAAAAAGAGCGGAGTAGCAATGAAAAATGTTGCAAAAACGGGGGAAAAAGGTATCCCACGCGGACGAAGCCGCTGGCGGAAAGCTAGTAATATATAAATTATAACTATTACTTTAAAATACTCTACGAGGCATCTCTGCGTATATCGCATTGAGCGGGATGGGGCGGGATGAATCGTTTGACGGATCAGTGTTAGCTAAACAGTAAATGTAAATAGTACTCCTGAAAATTAAATGAAGTAGACATTAATATATTTCGTAACATGTTAGTGGCTTAGTTGATGAGTGATATCATATTCAGTAAGTGAAACTGAATTCTACTAAACCACTAGAAAAATCCACCAGCCACTAAAAGCAATATTTGCCACTAAACAGGGGGTCAAAACCACCAGTTTTAGTGGAAAATCCACTAAGTTGGCAACACTGCGCACCAAGTGCCAGGTCCGTTCAGGGTTAGATTTGGGCACGTTCAAAACGTTAGTACAAAAAAAATTAAAAGTAATAAAATTTAAATACTTAAATATAATTTTAATATTAAAATATTTTATTATTTTGAATTAAAAGTCATTAAAACCGTGTGGCTGACCCTGGCTTGACCACAATCAGGGATTTTAATTTTTATGACGTAAAAATTTCGGACAAATTTCCAACATCGCAGTGCTTGTTTTTTGGTTTTTAGTTAGTACTTTTTACGCAGTCGGGATTGTTGTTTGTGGTGACTAATTTCGACTTAATAGCGACTAAATCTGGAAGAAAACAGATCTTCGCTAGGTGCCTTAGTTTTTGAGATATAAATGTGGCCAAGCTAGGGAGGCAGACCCCAGCACGGCCACCTATAAACCCTTATAACTTTTGAACCGGTGACCGACTAAATCTGATATTTGACGACTAATTTCAACTAAATAGCGACTAAATCTGGAAGAAAACAGATCATCGCTAGGTGCTCTAGTTTCCGAGATATAAAATGTGGCCAAGCTGGGGAGGCTGACTCTGGCACGGCCACCTATGAACCCTTATAACTTTTGAACCGGTGACCGACTAAATCTGATATTTGGCGACTAATTTTGACTAAATAGCGACTAAATTTTTACGTCATCAAAATTAAAATCCTTGATTGTGGCCAAGCCAGGGTCAGCCACACATTAAAACCAACACAACCAAATTGTGTAAAATTTACGTAATCTCCTCCATGTTTATCAGTTTTTCAATATATGTTTCATGCTAAATATAAAATCAGTACAATTACCACTTTTTGCGCTACCGCTTATGAATTGTGTTGCCAGTTTTTGTCTTATCTACTCTTAATAAGGTTTATGATACTGAGGCTAATAGTTAGAGACGAAGCCAAGCGTAAAGTATCATCCGTATGTCAAATTTGTATTACAATTTGACATACGGAAGCGTAAGTTCATGCTAAGTCTCGTCTTTGAGATTAGAATTCGAATAAATTGAAAGATGATTCGAAAGAGTAGTCATTCGAATTATTCGGTTCAAAAACAGTCATTCGAATGAAAAAAGTATTAGAATATAAGGCTAATATTCAGAGACGATGCTAAGCATAAACTTAGGCTTCCATATGTCAAATTGTCATACGGAAGCATTACTTTACGCTTAGCATCGTCTCTGAATATTAGCCTGAATATCAGCTTAAATGTTCACGTGACCGAGTGAAGACCTGTAGTTATGAGATTTGTATTATTTTTTTGTGGTTGTTTAATGTTGGATTGACATTTAATTTAATGGTTTTTATATAAGTCATTAATGTCAAGTAATGAAATTATAGCATTTTTCGTACTATCCTTAGACAAGGATAGCATAAAATATATAGTACGAAGCATGAAATTAGTACAGTAGTAGTACAGATACTATAATAGGGAATATGCGTCTGACTTAAAAAAAGGTCAAATATTTTTTTTTATGAACTTTATCGTTTTAGAATTATGTCTATGTAGATATTTTTTTATATTATTTCTTTTTTGATGAGAAAATAATTATTAAAAAGTCCAAAAAACTGTTGGAAATTCAAATCACTTGAAACGCAACACTATCGGTCAAATGGAATATGACGTCAAAGTCTACTAAAACAGTGTCTGTTGTACGTGGTTGTTTGGTTGAGAGAACGTAGACTTTGACGTCACGGCAAGCGCGCCAAAATCGCGGGTGTTTAAAATGCCAATATCTGTCTCATAATTTAATGTTTTTTTTTTGTTACTTAATTTTAGTTTTAAGACGCTGGATTTTTTTTTACGGCTACATAACGATATAAAGTGTCGTTTAAAAATATAAAAAAAAAATGTGCATTTTCCCTATTATAGTACGAAAACTAACCCTGGGCACAGAATAAATAATAACAGAATGGTCACTCTCCGCCCCTCCCTAACGTCCGATACAGTTAAAGAAAAATATTAGATTGTAATAAATAAAAACGGAAGCTCAAGTCGTAATCTGTCGTTATAAATTATTCTAATCCAATATTTTTCTTTCTCCGATTTTTACGGCTGGGTTAAAGTTAGCTCGTGCCAACTTCAACCCGGACAATAAGTTTGGCGCGAACTGTACCTCAGGTCCCCAGCATTCTGCCGGTCATGGTGTGTTCTCTTAGATTAGAACAAATCTACTAGAGTCGTTTTCACCTAGCGCCACCTAGTGTTGATAGTTGAAACACCTTAGAACAAATGGTTGACAATGTTGCTATTCCTAAAAACCATATTAGTTTATAAAATAATAATATATTTATTTTTCTTCACAGGCTATTTTAAAATAAAGTAATCACGGGGGAATACAACATTTTATTTATTGTTAACAAAACGATGGTGATAGTAATAAATTTGGCTTAATTTAACAAATTTTCTAAATATATTTCAGCTTATTTCATTACGGCAACATTATGTTGAGTAAGAAATAGGGATGAAAAAATATCGATTTTGTTACCTTTTCGATACTTGGAATTTTATATTGATACATCAATATATCGATATATTAAATATCGCTTAGAAATATCGATACAATGAAAAAATAATATCGATATTTCTATTCTCTATTTTTCAAAATCCCTCCCTAGTAAGAAAGATGTCTGTTTCGACTGCTCGGCCAGAGTGTCGTAGAAGAAAAACGACTACGTCAACATTACGAAGGAATTTGTAAAACACTAACAATGAAAGTCGCAAATTCGTAGAAGCATTATTCAGAAAGTTCTATAGGTTTAACCATGGCCGCGCGGTCGAAACATGGAGAACCGCGCGGCCACGCAGTTCTCTTAAACGGGGCTTAGTAGAGGTCTCATTGTTTTTGCTAATCACTCATACGATTTCGAAGAAAATGTAGATAGCATGAATAAAGCCCTAGTGTTTGGATTTTACGACCTACAGACCTTAAATGTCATGGCCGCGCGGTCGAAACATGGAGAACCGCGCGGCCACGCAGTTCTCTTAAACGGGGCTTAGTAGAGGTCCCATTGTTTTTGCTAATCACTAATACGATTTCGAAGAAAAGGTAGATAGCATGAATAAAGCCCTAGTGTTTGATCTTTACGACCTACAGATCATATAACCCATAATAGAAGTAAGAAGAAGGGTGACCAAGATTTATGGTACGTCAAAGACATATTAATTTTCTAAAGACAGTACCTTTTAGAAGTACCTTTCATTAAACATATTTGGTTTTCGCTTTCGTCTTCTGGTTAAACACACCAGACGCCATTATGACCGCTAAACTACCGCGAAGTCCACGCATGGAAAATGCTTAAAAAAATACAAAGAGAGATAATTTCTGCTGGTCATTATCAAAGCCTAAACATATTAAAGTATTATTTTTAAATAATTTCTATGTAGGTAACTATGTAGGTAATTTGGAGTCGGTGCGAAACAAATTTATTTTAAATTGAACTAATTTAATATAAAGCGATTGTAACGAGACTTGGCACATTTATATAGTTCTTATGTCCCTACAACATAATGGACACCTAGAGTTGATCTGGTGATGGAGACGGGAGACAAATGCAGTAAACCCTCAACGGTTTACAGCAGCTCTTTCGGGCTTATTTAATTTAACTTTATGAAAACTTAGACCTGAGTTAGTTAAAATAAGGTAGGTAACTAAATATTTTTTACTTTTCACTAGCTATTAAAAAAAACAACGTTTTACAAAAAAAGTTATATCGACGAAAAAAGTTACCAAACCGCGTTACATAAACCTTTTTTAGTCTTTTGTCGAAGATCATCGTGATCGACCAAGCGACCATAATTATGAAAAAGTAATGTGCAAGCAATTATTAATTGCATTCCTAATGATAGATACATACCAAGGGCCGGTTAAATGACAGTCTTTTTTTTATTTTATTTTTTATAATGAAGGATAAAATCGGTTGGCGGGCAGGATTCGAACCTGCGTCTTCTGGTTCGGTCCACCAGACGCTTTGACCGTTAAGCTACCGCAAGCCCCGCTCGCCAGTCGAAATCTTCCTTCACATTCTAATTTACGTATTAAAAGTGACGTAGCGACATCTATTGTCATGACAGAGTCTTGTTCATAAGACATGAAACTTTAATACACTTAAAAGAAACACACGATACAGTCTTACACATGCAATTAAGTATCCGCCATATTCTATCTTACTTAACTAATGGCCAATCATAGGCCTACAATATGACGCGGTCGGCGCCGGCCGGCTTGTGATTAGGCGGCGCAGAATGCATGGTAGGACGTTCGGATACAGTGATACACGTCAGCGCAGTTACCACGAAGGAGAATACATCCTTGGAGCCTTACCATGTTAAGGCCTACGCCGACGTTCGGATATAACCGCTACAGCTTCTGTTGTTGCATTCAGAACAAGGTCTTAATTCGGAATTATTGACAACGATGGTAACTTCCAGGCATTCCAAACATATTATATGTCTAAATTGAATAGGGGATAAAAACAATAAATTTGCATACTTTTTCATATTTGCTCCCTATGGACGATAAACATACTTTACTTCGTTTAACACTATGCAAAAAGTCATTATTTTAGTAAAACTTTCTGTCTATTAATTAATACACATTTTTATGTTTTAAAAATGTTGTTGTTATTGTTTTGGTTTTGTTATGTTTTTAGCTTTGAAAAAAGATAAAACACAAAATAACAAGCTATACAAGCGTTACAATATATGATTTAGTCGTTGTTTAATTTTATGTTTTGTTGTTTGGTATTTGTTGGTAGCTTAGAAGTTACCTATATAAAACAAACTAAAAACGACGCTTTTGGACATGTCTGATCGACGCACCAGAAATCTTGGTCACCCTTCTTCTAACTTGCATTATAGGTTATATGATCTGTAGGTCTTAAAGTCCAAACACTAGCGCTTTATTCATGATGTCTACATATTCTTCGAAATCGTATTAGTAATTAGCAAAAACAATAAGACCTCTACTAAGCCCCGTTTAAGAGAACTGCGTGGCCGCGCGGTTCTATGCGTTTCGACCGCGCGGCCATAGCATTTAAGGTCTGTAGGTCGTAAACTGAAAACACTAGGGCTTATTTTATGCTGTCTACATTTTCTTCGAAATCGTATTAGTAATTAGCAAAAACAATAGGACCTCTACTATGCCCCGTTTAAGAGAACTGCGTGGCCGCGCGGTTCTCCATGTTTCGACCGCGCGGCCATGACATTTAAGGTCTGTAGATCGTAAAGTCCAAACACTAGGACTTTATTCATGCTATCTACATTTTCTTCGAAATCGTATGAGTGATTAGCAAAAACAATGGGACCTCTACTAAGCCCCGTTTAAGAGAACTGCGTGGCCGCGCCGCGGTTCTCCATGTTTCGACCGCGCGGCCATGGTTAAACCTATAGAACTTTCTGAATAATGCTTCTACGAATTTGCGACTTTCATTGTTAGTATTTTACAAATTCCTTCGTAATGGTGACGTAGTCGTTTTTCTTCTACGACACTCTGGCCGAGCAGTCGAAACGGACACGTAAGAAAGATGGCGGCGGTGTGTTGAATGTTTTGATGTGTATGAGCATTTTTTCGTGTTTTAAATGAATATTATGTTTTGTATTTTCTTCCTTTTCCCTCGTAGGAATTGTTAGGCATTTATTAAGAATCGTATGAGATATGTTCTATGCAAAACATATCTCAAACGATTCTATAATATCAAACAAGACTTAGAAAATATTAACATAAGTATCTATAACTATACATATTTATATATATATCAAGCGATTCGGAAATTCAACTATGAGCACCAGGTGGTCACTTTCTAAGGTAAAAGTTTTTCCTTCAAGATACCCATCTATATCCAATATAACATATTAATCTATGCTGCCGGTGTTCTTGCCGGACTGCCGGACAAACCCGTCACGCACACATTTGCACGTGTACATGTACAAACGTAATTTTGACAAGTTCGTGCAGCGGTATCGGAAATCATAGGCACACCTGTGACACTCCATACAAACTTTCCGATACCGATGCACACTACATACAATACCAAATGTCAAACTCTTGTCAAACTGTTGTTGGCAGTCAGGCAAGAACACCGGCAGAATGCGGGGGACCTGAGGTATCTGACGTTAGGGAGGGGTGGGAGAGCGGTCATTCTGATATTATTTATTCTGTGTCATAGGTGTGAGTGTTGCTGTTGGGCGCTAGATCAGTTCCAAATAAGCGCTAGATTCCGCTAAACAAGTGTGATTAAAAAAAAGCGCTGGATTATAATGCTATTTTTAAATTAGGAGAATGTTGATTTGGCCAACCTGGGGAGACAGATCCCAGCGCGGCCACCTATAAACCCTTATAACTTTTGAACCGGTGACCGACTAATTCTGATATTTGGCGACTAATTTCGATTAAATTTTTACGTCATCAAAACTAAAATCCCTGATTGTGGCCAAGCCAGGGTCAGCCACACGCCAAGTCAGGGTCAGGCACACTATACCATTCATTATATAGCACCTGACCGTGTGCTTGAATAGCAGTTTTATGGACAACTCTAAAACCTTTGCTAAAACCGAACAGAGCATCGTGAAGATTGAGCTAGCCAGTTATTCTTCTCGATAATTATTAATATCCATTTCCGAAAATATCACCTGGCTAAATATGGGCACAATGATCGTCCTCATCAATTCATATACTGTATACGAGTATCTCACAGAAGTTGAATATCATGGAGAGAACCCTCTAGGGATATGCGGACCTGTACGCTTAAAATGTACCTATTTCTTTTGACAACGCATTTAATCGGCGTACCAACTATCTCTCCGTGTCCATCACGCTCTCACTAATCAGTTTGAAGACTTGGTGCTGGTGTTATTTAAAATGTCTGATAAACAAATCGGCAATCTCCCCAGGCCTCCGACACGAGTTTTGGGCTTAGTCTCTGGGTAAACCTCCAAAATTGATATGATGATATCGCTTGCTTCTATGAATGGGCGTACCAAAGGTGGAGTAGGTGGGGCCCTTGCCCCACCCTGGTCTCTGACCCGAAGCTAAGAACTTTCAGGAAAAATTAACTAATATAATTAAAAAAAATGCCGCGTGAAATTATGCAGTATTTATTAGGTACTTTACGAAAAATAAAAACTTGGTTAAGGTCAACAATGTCAGAATACCGTCATGTCGGCCTTTGTGTGTTGAGTCTGATGAGTGTGCTAAAAGAGTTCTAGAAGCACAAAATTTTGAAAACGTTTGAATGATTGAGCTATGTTGTATCTTCTAAAAACGCTAGATAGGGAACTAATAAAATTGTAAATAATAGTTACATAATTATGTAGGTGTAAACTGGTTTAGTTTTATAGTAAAATATAGTATCATGATGTTTAAGAAATTTAATGGAATCACTTTTCTAATTACAATTTATACATTGTTATATTTTACATGTTTTATCTAAATACAGTAGTTCTAATGAAACTACTAAATAAATAACATGAAAAAAAAAAGGCTTATGTAGTCTACCTCTACGCCTATTATTGCGAGTGTTTATTTACAATTATATCACTATCATAAGGTATTGGACATCAATAAAACATAATTATTTTATCTTAAAATATTTATCATCGCTTTGAATATAAAGAAATTTTGGTCCAGCTAAATCCTATCATACTAAACGCAACTCCTAGAGAAATGGGTAGATATTGCCATTAGGTTCATAGATATAAATTTACAATGCAATATAATTTTAATAATAATTTGCTAACAATAACCATAATTTAATTACTAAGTTTACGAAAAATACGATACAATAATGAAATTGATCGTCATTATATTCGATTCTTATTAGATATTATAACTTCACCTATTCACAGAGGTGCTTCTGCTTATTTTGTAATCTAACTCTGCGTTCTCTTTATAGTATAAGCCCCGCAAATTGATAGCTTAAAATGCTGGGCCATAATCATGACGTAACCTCTCTCAGTACGCGTTAGCACCACTAGCCGGCAAGTACGGCGGATGACGTCACTTTGAGGTTTTTAGACACGGTCCCAGCCCATTAGCAACTTGCGGGACTTAGGATTGCGATTTAAACATTTTACAAGAAGAATAAATGCTACATCAAAAAAAAAAAAAATTATACATCAACAATAGTGCAAATTAGTAAACGACGCACGCATAATGCACTTGCGTTCTGAGTTTTCGATCAACTCATTTATTTTATACTAAATGTTAAGAGTAAATATGAAATTAATGGAAGATTTTTTTAGCACTCGTCAATGACCGTTATTGCATTATGTTCACATAGGTACTGATCTATGTAAGAGTATTATTTACGAAACAAGTCTTATCTAACAGTCCATTACATGAATATTTCGAGAAATCAACGAGTCTCGCTAATTTAAAAAATATAGATAGCGTTTTACTACCTTGTACTTCGTGTGCAGTACCTTTTCACAGCAGTTACCCATTTAGGGGAGATTCACAACGAGAATAATTACCACATAATAGAGCTAATTATATTTAATAATGAGGTATACTCCTCGTTAAAATATAATTCAATAAATTATTGCTCATGAGATGTTTTTATATTGTGAAACTCATCAAGAGTTCTTAATAAATTTAAGTTAATAAGGTGAACTAAATTAAAAATTACTTTTCAACAAAAATTCAACCGCCAAAAACTAACTGACGACAAAAATAAACCTTTTTAGTCTTGATAATTAATTAAAGTCGGTGCCAAACAATAAATGAACGAATGTCATATATTTAAATTGAATTTGTTCTCATGAAGTTAAATTAAATACTATAAGTTCCTTCGACCGTCTTCCGTCTCCATGAGGTCAACTCTAGGTGTCCATTATATTGTGGAGTCATCAGAACTACATATGACGTGTGCCAAGTTTCACCACAATCAAATTCAAATATTTTATATCAATTAGATCGGTTCATAAATTTAGAAACCAATCATCCTCTACTATTTATTTTACTACTGTTGATATTTTAAAAAATAATTACCACAAATTAAATATGGTAAAAATCGGTGAATATACATAAAAAATTAAACATAAATTATTGTTGTAATCTTTTACACTCCAAATGTACATGAATTAATTGTATGTGTAGGTATCACAAAATATATAGAATTAATTGATTATAATATAATCAAAATAATGAATGCAGGATTTAGTATAATATTCCCGTATAAACAAGTAATTAAATTTGATATGTATTTATTAATATTTTTTTATTTCACTGCTGAGAAATTTTGAATTTGGTTACTGTTATTAGATGCCACCCACGAACTGAAGACGTCTCTGGAATTTACAAAGAAGATATCAATATGAAAGTTATAAAACTATATTTTGCAAAATCTGACAGATTCTTTTGATGAGGGATAAGTGACACTGCACTACTGTTACACATTATCTATGACAGCGGGGGTCTGAATAATAATGTGTACACACAAAGTAACGCTACGCTAACGTGGTCTGCGGTCGCGTTACGCATTAACTAATAGCCTGATGGTCTTTGAACACAAGTATTTTTCTAAAGAATTCGTTGGAGGAAGGTAAATGCTAATAAAATATTACCTGCAGTGGCTAACGACACATTCATTGGAGCAGTATTCATCTTCCCATTCACTGTTTGCTATAGCTGGGTTATTGCATCCCTGCCGGATGCATGATGGCGTACTTCGGTTTTCATTTTGCTGCAATAATTATAATTTTGTTATTCTATCAACATTTGCAATAGCAAGCTACCTGTCTGTAATCAAAGTTATCAGATCTGATAAGAAATCATTTTTATACAAAACTAACCAAATGGAAATACCATTTGGTACGGGTTTGTAATTGTTGTTCAATTTAAAATAATGGTTTTATTGAGTTTCCACAATTTTATCCACTATGACTCTTTCTCCAAAAGGGCATTTTAGACTTTCCCTGCATTGATACTCGGATATATGATTTTGATTTGATACTACTATGTTTGGCTTTAAAAAAAACTATGATTCTCCGAGTTTGTTTCGGCATTTCTTCTCATAAGTCGTCAGCTCCGAAATTCCGGTGCCAACTCGGTAAAAAATTTAAAAAAAATGACTTTTAGGTCGTTAAAAGATCTATTTACATAAATATAATACATTATTTTAAGTGATCATCTTTTTAAAATTAAGAAACCAATATATAAAGAAAAAACATTGTAAAATGAAATTATATGTGAAGTTATGTAAAAAAAAGGTATTTACATCAGATGTCTGCTGTGGAACACCAGAGTTTCCGTTGTTATTAGAAGAATGTTGATCATTTTTTGGAATTTGATTCGGTGTCTGTTGCTGCTGTTGTGGTGGTTGTTGTTGTTGTTGCTGCTGCTGTTGTTGCTGCTGCTGCTGCTGTTGTTGTTGCTGCTGCTGCTGCTGTTGATGCTGCTGCAGTTGCTGCTGCTGTTGTTGGTATTGCTGTACTTGATGAGCTTGTTGCATTTGTTGATGTGTTTGTTGCATGTGCTACAATATGAAAATAAAAATTTATAAAAAACATACTTCTCTGTTCTACAAGTAGGTTCTGGTAATTTATTAGGTATTTTGCATCACTTTTGAGACTTGAAAACTACAGAGACATATTTTGACCTGTGGCACAGGTTCACTGAACCTATTTCAGGCACCAGTCCTTCACAAATGAATGTAGTATTTACTCACTCAATTTGTTATATAGATTTAAGTTCCATTTGTGTAAGGAAAATAAACGTTTTTATTATTATTATTTTAATGAACACTATACAACTGAAGTATACCTGCTGCGAGTGATGATACTGCATTGCTGCATGCACTGAAGTCATTGGAGGCGACTGAGATGGCACTTGTCTATATCCAGGAGGTGATAAGGCTGAGTTAGTAGGGTAACTGGTGGGAGACTGTGCCGGTTGATAGTTCCTTGGCGATTGGGCAAGATTTGGCTGACAACCTTGAGGTGAAGTGGATGGGCTTACTTGGTAACCTTGTGGAGATTGATTTGGAACACCCTGGCAAAACAAACAAAATTATATATACAAAATGGACAGACAAAAATTTTAGTTATCAAATTATTCACAGTATTAATGAGAAAACAGTCATGACATAATATCTATAAGTAGGCTTATAGCAGTTAGTTGGGTCTGAAGTTTTTCAAGTTGTTGATTTATTTTTGATATAAATAAATTAAAAACCTTGTAATTTGGCCAAGAGGCTCATGGAAAACCATTCCATTTTTGGTATGGTAAAATTATAGGAGAGAAATTGAAGGCATTTGTTTAATTCTGTAATTAACATGTTTATATTTGATTCACAATAAAAAAAATAGTTTATATAGTGATAGATACAAATATTGGTATCCACAAAATACTTAAGTACTAACATTAGCAAAAAATGTATGTAAAATGGAAAGTAAATAATTTTATAAATGTTTCACAAACATGGGATTTATAAAATAAAGTTAAGGCAATAATTCTGTGCCTGATGACAGGTCATGCATGGTGCTGATTAGCTATGTTCTTTGAAGAACTAAGTCAGTGTAAGTTAGTAAATAATAATCAGCATAAAATAATAATAATTTGAAAGTTTACTATGTGATTATGACATTTTGAAGACATGCTCACCTGGTAAGTTTGAGGTGTGAGAGTCATGCTGCCTTGGTAGTTTTGTGGAGATTGCTGAGGGTTTGATGGGTAACCCTGTGGAGTCTGTGCAGGATAAGGAGCTTGTTGAGTTTGGCCTCCTGAATAATTTTGGGGAGAGTAGCCTTGTGGCGCTGGATTCGGCACATAACCTTGAGGTGAATGACCATTACCATATGTTTGCCCTTGGTAATAATTACCATAAGATGAATTGGCACTATTGTTATGGTTATACATTGGTTGATTGTCCTGTTCTCCTCCCTAAAAAAGAAATTAAAATGCGAAAGTAACTGGCTGTCTGTTGCGCTTTCACACCAAAATTACTGAACCGGTTTCAATAAAATTTGGTAAACAGATAGTCTAGTCTAGAGTCTAAGAAAAGACATACGCTACATTTTAATGCGAAAAAGGCTGTAAGGGGATGAAAGTTATAAGGAATACCCAGAACACGCGGGCGAAGCCGCTAGTTATAAATAAAACTAGAAACTAAATAACTTCTTATCTATCTTTAGGGATTTTTTAAACACTAATAGAATAAAGCCTGTGATTGCAATATGTGTGACAGACAGATGTTTACTATTGCCACTTTAGATTTTAAAAACATTTCTTTCCTTGAACAGGAAAAAATATATAATATTTTATTATGAACAAACGTTTTACCTTCATATTTATTTATTATAAATTATTATTTCCAATCTATCGAATAAGATTATTTATTACAATTTGAATTTAACTCAAACTATAATAATGCTAAACAACAACAATTGGATTACTGCGCTGGTTTTGTTATTGATCAGTTGATCACCCCCCCTTTCAATAGACATTTTATTCCTTTGTTTATTATTGTATACAAAAGCTCACATTATAACCTAAAAAGTAAAACAAGCTTTGAAAAGATAATGATTTCAACAAGCTTTGAAAAGATAATGATTTCCATCTTACCAAAGTTGAATGAAAATTATGAGACATTTAAATTTTTGGAGTCTTCAATTACTCGTAAAAGTTTGTAGAATACGAACTTGCGTTGCGTTGATAAGCTCACAATCACAATACCAGGACAGACGAAAGATCGGAAGTTGACTGAATGGAATTGCGACTTGCAACCATTTTGCAACACGAGTGAATGTTTGTTGAATGAATGAAATTGTGGAAGCTTCGAAGCCGTAACAAATGTCAATCAGCAATGTCAAATAAATACTTGTACATACCGCCATCTACAAATCGTACAACGAACCAAATACGAATCAGTTCTCGCCAATCTTATTGTCCGGCTTGAAGTTGGCACGAGCTAACTTCGTCTAGTACTATTATCATAAACAAGAGTAAATTCTTAATATTTTAAGGTCAACCAGATATTTAAATATTTTAAGGGTTAGACATGACAATTTGATCAAAATCGTAATTGCAGTCGATGTAGTCTGTGACTGTGACTAAGTATGTCGTACTCGTAACTCGTACGGTCTACCGTACAATGCAATGATTTAAATATTGTGATAACGATAGTAAACTGGTGTTAAATTTATTCAAAATTTCTGCCTTGGGAAAAACCATACTACGTGTAATTTGTGTACTTACTGAAATAATCGTTTAAATCTACCAATAAAGTTCTAAGATGATGTTTGAAGTTTTATGGTGGTCATGGAGTGCGGATGCCTTGTCCCTTTCCCAAATAAATAATAATTTTGTATGGCGCATGGGTGGCGCTCGCGCGATTTGATGTCACTAATTGTTGGTATCGTGCGTCCTGCCTGCCTAGCATAAAATTAAAATATTTATAACTTCGTATTTTTGAATTGATTTAAATTTTGGTTTTTATTTATGGTCAACGTTTTTGTGAGACAATTAAAAAATAAACAGTACACTAACCTAATATTATAAGTAGGTACTTACATCAGTACTTTTATTATAAGTATGTTATTACCTTTTGTTATAATATTATTGTAATTTATACCCAAGAACACAAAAGTTTGATAAATTATGTGATGGCCTCTCTCGAGGCATCAAGGATCGAAGTGATTGTTTTCTATTGTATCGTTAAATTATTGATACTTATGTTTCACGGCTTACTTAGTATAAATTTTGTTCTATTTTTTAATTTATTCGGCGGTAAGCGGGTATCCAGACATGAAACAAGCCCTTAGAGTTAATGATTTTATATTTATGCTATATTAACTTACCTCAGACTCGGATCAATAACAAAGCATAGACGGAACATTCGCACTTCAAAATTAAGCACGCAATATTATGAGGATTCATATTACGTCGGCCGCTTCGTAGTCTGTCGCGAGTTAGTGCAAGACGTGTTCCAATTATAATAATAATTGCAAATATCCCGTCCTGAATCTTAAACTGTTGTAAAAACAACTTATGCTCTCAAAGAAGGTGTTCTTGAGTGACTTTTCAAAGTAAATAAACGAAAATCTATATATATAAAAATGGATCGCCGAGATGTGTGTACGCGCATAACTTCCGAAAAATGCATCAAATTGGATAATTCTTTCTTTTATGTGTTCGCTATTTTTAGAAGGTTTGTATGTAAAAATAAATATTTAAAAAAATCTAGCAAATATAATATATATTAAATATATTGATAATTAAAATATATTAAAAATCTCCGAAAAGTGAGTGTGCGAGTGAGACAGAAGACTGTGAGACGTCATTAATAAATTGACAAAACTCTGACAGACAGTATCAAATTGACGGATGGACATGGCGGTACGAAGTTAGGTCGGCGGTTCGGTCAGCTAGCATAACATAATCATTGACATTTTCGACTTAATTTCTCGGAGTTCTTAATGTATCGGTGTTGCAAGTTATAACACTATTTTTTCTCAATAGTAACGGATTTTTTAATTTTAGTGGGGTGTGATTTTAATGTTTAAGCATTTGCAATATTATTATCTTTCATTTCGTACAACCAAAATATAAATAAATAAAACACCCTCAGACCAAAAAATACTTAATACTACTACTACTACCTAATAAAAAAAGTTTTCTCCGAATTATGTCACTTGGGCAGTCATATCACAATACTTGCAACACTTTTTTCTAGCGCACTGCGCAGATCACATAGCCGAAGAGCCGAAACCAGACCTCGCGTATATTTCTCTATACCTTTTTGGTCCAAGCCAGGCCAGCCAGACATACTTTACTTTCTAAAGGATGAAATGTGGTGCTTCGGGTAGTCCTCATAGGTACCTTAAATGCCAGCATACCTGCTAAGTTGGTAGAGTGACCAATTAACAGGTACCAGGTGAGAATGGTAATTAAAAACAGGGCAAATTTATTTAATTTTAAGTTATTTAGGGAGCTATTTTAAATATATATTTATTCAGCCAGACAAATTGCAATGACCATCCTACCAGACACGAAAAAAATTCAGCGTTCTATGTATACAAGAGAGCGTTGCGCGTTGTGCGAGAGCGTTGGCGCTATGCTTGTTTCTTAGAGTGAGTGAGATGTCTTAACAGAATGGATGAAGATCCCTATCAAGCGTGTGTGTGTGTTTGAGCCTTCCATACAGCACAATGACGTTTGAATAACTAATAATGTATTCAAATAAAATAACTTTCAATTACTTACCAATTTTAGGTTAAATAGTTTTTCATCTTCATTCATATGTAGGTAATGATTTAATGATGAATTAATTGAAGACCACAAAAAGTTAAAAAGACCACGCGGGCGAAGCCGCTGGCGGAAAGCTAGTTAGTAAATAATTATTTACTAAACGACCAGCTGGAGGTTTTTTTGTATGTATGTTACGCGATTTCTCCGTGAGTTGAGAACCGATCTTAAAATTTGGAGTATACCCCCGAGGTGGTCTCACATAAATTTTATAAAAATCGTTCGAGTCGTTTTTAAAATCAACAAAGATCAGAAAAATTGTATACATAGATGATATTTTCGTGTACTCCGAAACGCTGAATGTTTTTCGTGTCTGGCAGGATGTTTGGTCATTGCAATTTGTCTGGCTGAATAAATAAAAATAGCCCCCTGAATAAATTGACGTAAACATTACCCTACACCACATTTCATCCGTTAGAAAATAAAGTATGTCTGGCGGGCCTGGGCTCTGACTCTATTTTTTGGTCTGAGAATCATAATACAAACCTTGTCCTGACAATAACACAAGGAAATAATTATCCAATTTAGTGCAGTTGTTCGAAGTTATGCGCGTACATATATTTAAGAGATTCATTTTTATTACTTATATTATACCTAGATAACTAATAAGTAGCAAGATTTTCACCTTAGATACTAGGCTAGCTCTGTAGGCAGCTAACGCTTTGAGATATTCTTTCTTGGCTACTTCTGTTTTTTGTTTATAGACCTGTAATAAAAAAAACCTTACATTTATGTCGCAATTTCACTTTATATTGGATTATAATACAATAAAAATATTTATTACTGAAACTCACACTTTTATGTTCAGAGTCCAATCCATCCCACATAGATGCTACAATTTTGGAAACTTCGCCAAAACTTGCATTTGGGTTTTGGCCTTTAATCGCAGCTTGAGTGTCCCGAAAGAATAATGCGTATGCAGATACAGGCCTGTAATATACATTTATTTAATCAGTTATTTGTTAGTGATGCCTTGCTTATTAACCCTAAAATGTTTAATATGCATAACATGGTGTACATTCATCAGTGGACGGATACAGGCTGACGATGATGATGATGATGATGCGGAAGTGTGAATATGTGCAATAGATGTGTAAAAGTAAATTTTATGGATAACTTACTTTTGAGGTTCATTAGGATCTCGTTTTTTCTTCTTTTTCTGAACTTTAGGTTTTTTTTGCATCTGTCCACGATTTATGCCATTGTCCATTGGTTCTGGAGATGATCTTTTTACTGCCATGTTGCCAACACCCATCTATGATAAGATGTTTAATTACTTTTTCGTATTTTTCAGTAAATTATACCAAAATAGTTATAAGATTTTAAAATACAGTTCATTGGCAACATAAATGTATTAGGTAACAAAAGTAAGAATATGTTTCTAAAGATATACCTATAGGTTATGTAAAGCGATAAAATTTGCCTATACCTGATGAAGCGTAGTTTGTTGCTGCCGGCTCGCTGAGCAATAATGGATAGGCAGAAGGCTTTCCGCATCACCAGGCAACTACCAACAAACAACCAATTCATTAGAATTTTATACTAGTATTACTACTGTTCGATTTGTTTACTTTAACTACAAATAAAGAGGTATGCCAATGAACTATATTTCTCTAATAAAAATAAAACTACACATGTTGTGTTTATGGAAAGGAAAAGACTGAACTGAAGACTGATACTGTGTAGGTATTACTTGTTATATTAAGAACTTGCTATACTGAATTATTATTTAATTCACCAATAACGATTTTAGTTTAGGTTTAAACTTGAATTTAGTGTTATGCTGGGCTTATCGGAATATGTTGTGTATGACAGTAAATTAGTATATTTTTTTGGGGTTCAGTCTATTCAGTACACTCTCATTCATGCTTAGCCAACCATAGCAAAATTACAAGCATGCATTTTGCTTTACTCTGGGTTGTTTTAAAATTTAGCCATTAAAATCTATTAGAAATTCAAGTATTATTTTATTTACATACTTGCATAAAATATACATATTAGGTAAGTGTTATGGAATTAGTGTGAAAATTTTTAGTGGTAGTAGTGAAACAGTGGTCACTTTATTTGAAACAGTGGTTACTTTATTTTGTTTCTATGTGCTAATTAAGTTAATTATCTTCTAGTTAATTAAGGCAAAGACAAAGAAAATAATATCTAATGGAACTTATTTGTAAAAAGAGCACCTTTTGTTGCCTGTCACTATGACAATGAGCTATTTTAAGTCTATTTTAATTTAAATACATAGGACACATGTACATATTTAAGCACCTATATAAATAGGATTTGTAATGGGATCATGGTGATAATGCACAATAGAAGCATATATTAAAATTCAATAAAGGACAAGACAAAACTTAACAAAAGTCCATCTTAGTGGTCCCCACATTAGATATCAAGTTATTTAATTTATTCTACTTCTACATTTGGGAATGAGAATATGTAGGTAGATATTTTAATAAAGTTTCGTTTCGGTTCTCTATACCATATGCAGTATTGCAATATAACTGAATCATATACATTTAAAGTATTGGCAGGATAATCAGATAGTTTTGATACATACTAATTGTATAACATACTTAAGATTTATAGATAATTATAAAATGAAATGATGAGATGATTATATATTACTTATGATGAAAAATTTACATAGCATCTAAAAATTTGGCTCATTAACATTTTCTAATAGACATTTTAATAGTAACTACAAAATTATTAAAACTATATAGACAAGGCCCTTTAGCGTAAGGCCCAACGACCTAATTTAATGACAACAGTATGTCAGGCACTCGGGCCCAAGACATTTTTAAAAATCATTAAATTACACCCCAGTGGCCTAGAATTATGACATGATATTTAAACATATTTTTAGTTTAAATAATCCCGACAATTTAAATCTGCCCTCAACAAACTTACAAATTAGTTCAACAAATTTTTTGCATGAAATAGTACTTAACGTTTAGATATACTGAAAACCCCTAAAAAAATTTAGCCAAAAACATTACATTTAAACACTTTTTTACAAAACCAAAGTTCTGGGCCACAACGACATGTATCTTGTAATGTATATCAACCTAAATTTAGGTTAGGCCTTACGCGGGTATAATATTTGTAAATACACTAACATAACATTCTAAAAATGTAAAGCTCAAGAAATGTGTTACCTGTGAATGATGCGAGGGTACACTGTCATCAGAATCGTCGCTTGTTGTGCCAGGAGGTGATGCTCTCTGTGGTGATCCATACACTGGACCTGAGGCCTGTGTGGGTGTACTAGGTGTTGGTGGCCCACTCATGACTTGAGTTGGTTGCATCATAAGTAGCCTCTGCTGCCCTCCAGGTTGTTGCTGGATCATGTAATTACCAGCTGGTGCACCTGCTCCACTGCAAGCAATGATAATTATTTAAGCATTCAGCAATCTGCTGTGCTTGCTGTAGTCAAGAGTCTTAAAAAGTTGGGTTGAAAATAAATGAATAAGAATACATCAATGCTATGATTCAGAGACAAAGCTTAATATAAAATGCTTCTATATTAATGATGAATTTAAATCCAAAATATGTGACATATTAAAGCATAAATTACACTAAACTGGACTAAACCTAAACACACTTAGATATTTCTCTGAATATCAGCCCAATGTAAATTTTTACTGGCAGTCAAAAGCCCAAAAGCCTGACAGACGGCTTTTGCTTAGGATATTGGATTGTTGGTACTGCACAGTAATTGGGTTGACAGCAGTTACTTTATGTAAACTTACAAATATTCAGTTTAATCTGATAATACTGGAATAAATCACCTACATAGATGGAAAAGGCTAGGAAGATAAAAATATTTTGCCATATTAATTAATTTAGAATTTTACTGATATAAGAAATCACACCATCACACCTGTATTTCCCAAAGGGTTAGGCAGATGTCTTCAAATGTACACTCACAGTTTGCTGGTATGTTTTAGGTCTCATGTAAAAGGAGGTGAGTTCCCTATTATATAAAAGATTTATTAAAAAACATTTAGATAGGTATGAAGATCTGAACACTTACATTTTAATCATGACATTGTCTGTGTGTTTCCATGCAGATCTGGGAATTAAAGAAAAAAGAGAGTGTATGTGATACATTATATAATTTCATGCTCAGTAAAATATCATAAGAAAGTTATTTTTATTGGGAAGGAATCTGTTGCATAAAATGTATATGCAGGAAGTAAGAAAGAATGCCAAGCATATATAAGGAAAACACGAAATAAGCTTTGTTACACAACTGAAAACCAGTTTACAATAATGTTTTAGATATTTAACCCAATTATTAGTTTAAATTAGAACATAATTTAAGGACCATGCAACTTTTAGTCATGAATCTTTAGTAAATGTTGAGTAATAGGGTTCATACTCAATTTCCAAATAAAGATTTGATAAAAATGTAGTTACCTATACAGGCAATTAATATGTTTGTTTCATGGTGCTATTTTTATTATTCATCTTAAGTTTTTTTTTATATTACTATTGAATTTTTTTTGGTTGCTAATTAATTTAAGAACTGTGACCCTCCAGTGCCACAACAATTATTTTTTACAGTTAATTTTTTAGGGTTTCATCAATAGATAAGTTCATTCTACTCAAAAATACTCTAAAGTGGAAAAGGGTGTAGGAATTGGTAAGTCCAATTTAGGGACTAGTAGACTAAGTATGGGGGCCTATAAATGATTTTCTTTAAGTCCCAGATCACAAAAGAATTAACAGTGCATGGATTAATTTATATGTAAAAATTAATAAAACTCAAAAGATACATAAATGTTACCGTAATGCTTCATTTAACCACATTTTACCTTTGAACTTAGGTAAAAAATAAACCAAACTAAGCATATAGGTTTATGTTCATAGGTTAAATCAGAAATTTATGATTAATAAATCTAAATACTTACCTATGTGATGTGACAGGCGTATGTGGTTCTTGTAAATACAGAGGCTGTTGATACGAGGGTGCCCCGCCTGGTGGTGCTAAGCCATCTTGTGCTGGATTCATCATACCAACCTGCGACATACAATTGTTTTTATTATCTTTGATTCTTTGTGCAACATTTTCAAGTTACTAACGAGTTTATCCCCCAACTTGACTCAACCCAGTCATTCACTGAATTGTTATGAATATTTCAAATGCTCTGCTTATACTTTGTTCTACGTTTTACTATACAACTATCTTGATTATTATTTTACTCGTATCACATTGTACAATTCAATCAGTACACGAAAAGTTATTTATTGGATCATTGGATTGGATGAATCAAACAAAGTATGTAAACTTAGATAACCTCCGAATCCCCACTTCTGTCAAGTTCTGACAGTTCTGTCACCAGCAGGGCTAGATTTGGGCACGTTCAAAACGATAGTACAAAAAATTTAAAAGGATATTATTTGTACAAAAAATGTAGTACACTTTATTATATTGAATTAAAAGTCATTATAATCAATACCAGTTTGTATAAAACCTCTTGTATGTTAGTTCTGCAATATTTGTTTAATGCTAAGTGGGTATAAAATCAGTACAATTTCAACAAAGAAATTACGCTACTGCTTTTTTTTATTATTATTAATTTTACGGCCCTGGATACAATGTCCTTTAAGCCTATTACGCTACTTCTTATGGATTGTGTTGCCATGTCACCAGTAAGGCACTTCGGGCACTTCATTTCATCACTTTTCAATCTTCACTTCTTCAGGCAGTCACTGACTGCTGACTGACTGACCATAGTGTGCTAATGCACACTATGGTCAGTCAGTCAAAAATCGAAGACAGAAAAATATTGGATTAAAATTTAAAACGACAGCCTACGACTTAATCTTTCCTTTTTATTTATTACAATCCAGTATTTTTCTCTCTTCTATTTTTACGGGCGGGTTGAAGTTAGCTCGTGCCAACTTCAAGCCGGACAATAAGTTTGGCAAGAGCTGTACAGGCTATGGTTAGGAGGGTCCTCCATATTACGGGCTAAGGAGGGTACCTCTACTCTCCATATTACGGGATTAGAATTATTGTCGACATCGGCATACCTACTTTCCATAAAGAATGAAATAATAATTAGGGCTAAGGCCAGATAAAGGTTTTGGGTCGCGTAAGACCTTGCTTGGGTAGTTTACCAAATTTAATTTGGTTTACTGGTTTTTGACACAAACTGTGTAAAGACTTTTGTCTGGTCGCTACTGTGGCATATACGAAAAGACTTTAGCGTAACGAAAAGACATGTGTTTCTGACCGTTTCCCAGCAGGTGACCTCTTTGGTCGTCCGACAAGACTTTTTTCTTGCTTGACGCCAAGATCTTGATTTCAAGCCTTACAACTTTATTAATGTTCATTACATTACTAACCTGAGGAGCTGAATGGTGTAATTGCGTATACTGTATATGTGAGTTTTGCACACTGGCGTTTGTCGCATGCTGCCCATGAATTAGTGGTATGTCAAACTCTTCGTCGCCAAAGGATGGTGTATGAAATGTCTGAAACAAAGAAACGAACACCATTGTGACTTATCTAACTGAAATCATCCTCTATCAGTGTGTGAATGCCTTGCTGACTTGAATGATTCAGGGAGCGTTTTGTTATTACGGTTATTATGACACAGTGTCTTTGTTTGTTACTATAGCTCGGTCACGGTTTTTTAAGGGAAATTAACAATTTCAGTGAGTATCAACCACATTAATTCAACTCATGCTTGTATTAGATTACGAAGTTTGGTAGTTGTTCTTGGGATAGTAAATTACACACCAGTACACGCAATTATACGCACTCTCAAAGTAACCGTTCTTGTAGTTTCATAATATGTTTGTATATTTTGAACTCGTAAAAAAGTTTCAAAATAATAATTAAATTTTATTTGCTGGAACTGCAGTTGCATAGCCCTCCTTTTTTACCCGACTGTCGAAGGAGGGTTATGTGTTTGACGTGCATGTATGTATGTATGTTCGTTCCTATATCCGCTCGTAACTACTCAACCGCTCAACCGATTTAGACAAATTTCGAGTCATTCACGAGTGTCACAGGGTACATGAAATTCTAATGATTGTCATGGCGGATTTATGCGATATTAATATGCAGGCTGATTTTGAGAATAAACTTTAGGTGTATCATTTTTCATTTCTAATGATCATTTAGGATCTATCAAATGATTCTATGATGATTTACAAACGTAAAATTAGGAAATAAAATCAAACCCGACTGCGTTAAAACTGCCTACTAACTAATAACTAAAAATCGAAAAACAAGCTCTGTATGAAAATGTATTGCAAGCGGGACAAGCAAAGAAACAATTTTGTCTAAGTATAATTTAGATTGAACCAATAGCTTGTCCCGCCTGCAATACATTTTCATACAGAGCTTGTTTTTAGATTTTTAGTTATTAGTTATTTATGATTCTACCTACTTATATTAAATGAAATGAACGAGGCATAAGATGTCTATTTAGAATATAGTAGCCGTGGCCGTTTTAACCTATTGGGGGCCCTAGGCACAAGGATAATGGGGCCCTTATGACCTTATTGACGGAGCACAATTTTTTACCGACTTCAAAAAAGGAGGAGGTTCTCAATTCGAATGTATGTTCTTTTTTTGTATGTATGTTACGCGATTTCTCAGTCAACTGTGAACCGATTTTGAAATATATTTTTTTTGTTTGAAAGATCTGTACCCATATAAATCAAACATTTGGGCGAGCTCGAAAATTTGGGCATCCCACCCGGGACAGGTTAGATTAGAAGGATAATTACAATTAGTTTGTTACTAGCTCCAGTTGTCTCCTCAGTAATAGCGAGCGAAGCAAGCTCGAAATTTTTGCCACCCACCTCGGACAGGTTAGTTTAGAAGGGTGATTCCAATTAGTTGGCTAGTACCTCCAGTTGTCTCATTTAAGAGCGAGCTAAGCGAGCTCGAAAATTTGGGCCACCCACCTTGGACAGGTTAGTATTATATAATACTAGCTTTCTGTAATTTTTACTATAAGTATTTTATTGAGATTTCTATCTCAAAAATTCCCACTTGGAACTCGTAATTTGAATTTTCTGAAAATAATGGCCCCACGCCATTTGGGTATTTCATTTTAGTAGGTACCTCTCTAGATAACTAACCTGATCATTCATAATGTATACGCTGTTCTTTGGGTCGCGAGGAACAGGCAGCGGAGACTCGACGTTTTCTGGTCTCTGAAACAACAAACAGCGCCATGATCACTTTCAATCTTGTCTTAGGGCCGGAATTAAATCTCTGGCTGTTCTACTCCATACATTCGTCGACAGATTATCACTCGCTTTACGGTGAAGGAAAACATCGTGAGGAAACCTGTATGCCTGAGGGATATTCTCGACGGCAGTCTGCCAGCCTGCATTAGGCCAGCGTGGTGGACTATGGCCTAATCCCTCTCATACTAAGAGGAGACCCGTGCCCAGCAGTGGGACAGTTAATGGGTTGATGATGATGAATCGAAAGATAAGTTACCGTAACCAATAATTAAACAATCCATCAATTTTCGTATTAAACGTGTGAAAATTTGTGGTTTGATAAGCTAAGCTAGTGCCTAGTGGTCTTAATCATGGCTACGGCCGCGCTAGAGGTTTACGTTGAGTAGTGTTATGGGCTTTTTCTATGAAATGCTATGAGTTTGGATTTATGCCAGTTTATTTTTTTCAATGGGACCCCGTTTTTATGGGACCTAAATATATCGGCGAACTAAGTACGACTTTCGGGGAATACAGTCGTGATAATATTATTATGTTATGTTAAATTATGTTATATCTTTAACAAAAAAGCAGACAGCTTAGTTACACCAAGGTACACAATGAAAAAAGAAATTTCCAGACCAAGTTACCTACTGATATTAAACGTGTTGAAAAACTGTTTTGCGAAGACGTTAATATTTAACTGCCTCGTTAACCTAGTAGTCCTAAGCGCGACTGCTTTGTTCGAGGTCCTGGGTTCGATTCCCAGGTCGAGAAAAATGTAATTTGGTTTTTCTATGATATTCTTAGTAGCAAGAGGCTCCTGTGGTACATTCACAGGCATTAGTACACCTCTGCCTAGCGCTTTGAGGAATATAGGCGTGGTATGTTAATAGTTAGAAATCCTGCGTGAAAGAATTGAATGTTAGTTTTTTATAGTTTATAGCACGTTATTAAAGTACATAGTTACGAGTACTCATAATCTGTGCCAGTACACAGTTACCCAAACACCATTAGTCAGTTTTTGGTGTTTGGATAAGTGTATTTATGCATAATTATGAAACTACAGAAGATAAAACGATGTACAGTTAATAGGTATACATATAAATTGGGCTTTTCTTAAAAACGTATGTATTTATAAAACAGATTATTATTTACATATAGTTTCAATTTATTTTTATCCGTTCGTTACAGAACTAAAATGGACCATTTACTTCAAATGTACATCCTACTTCAAGACCCGGCTTAGTATTTAAAGTAATTTAAAAATGACGATGGAGGTTGTTACCTATATGTTGCCCTCAAGAAATGGTTCCTGTGCTATGATGAGCGGGGCGGGAACAACTTCGCGATCATAAGTACCTATAATGCCAATAACCATAATACACAACAAGCTTGTTAGCTTCCCAGCATGGTACTTACGATCGATGTTATTGCTTTTTACTTTTTAAACAGAATTAAATTTCCTGCGGCCTCTTTCGGTTAAATTGTTGATTATAATCTGAAGTATGGGTTCAGGAAAGTCAATTTTCTAGGCTTAGATTGTGGCGTAGCCTAACTGACTGGGCTAATTTCTAAATAAAATCTAAATTCCTCATAGAGCTTTATGTAACTGAACTCAGTAATATTACCTAGAAGGCTAGGACAATCTTTAGGGCCTCTTTCACCGCCTCTGGATAGCTGCTAATCGCTGGAACAATATTTGTATGAAATGGTCTGCCAAGTAATTTAAAGAGAACATGTCATTATGCTGTGAAACCGGCCTTCTTAGACCATACGACGCTTTAGTTTTCTTTAATATGCAGAAGATACGTAAAGATCTCGCGAAAAGTAGTAATAATATTTATTTCGTATTACTTATTGCAAGGCGGTGCGCCAATTCTAGATCCAGTTACTATTTCTTAACGTTGCGATATTGAATGGCGAGAGTTGCGCACACAAATGGCATTCTTTGACTTAAGGCATTCGTTTGAGCTGTACCAGCAATTTATTATTGTCAGTTTTTATTTCGTTAATAATAACTTATTTCATATTTCATTTACTTACACCGAAAAGTTATCCGGTAAGGCTTTTTAAGGGTGTGTGGACATGTAATGTGTACCTAGGTATAGAAAAAGAGCATGGCACTAAAAGTTGGAGTTTGATATTTTTGGGAATAGTTCTACCTTATATTTAGTACCCAAATATAAGGTAGATCATTTTCATGAATGTTTTGTGGTTGGGGAGGGTGGAAGTGCTATTGAAAATACTGTTGATTGATGTATGCAGCAAAAACATAGAGAGCAAGGCCCTACTTGATGAAAACGCCAACATTGGCAGCTAAAATAATTTAAGCACGTGTTGCAATTATTTTAAGCAATTATGAAATTACCGTAGATCTTGAAATAAAACTACTTTTTACGGATTTTATCGCGTTATATTGATATTATTTTAATTCCGACGTTTCGGACCCTTTACGGGTGACCCGTGACCCGTGACCGTAAAATAATATCAATATAACGCGATAAAATCCGTAAAAGTAGTTTTATTTCAATGTCTAGTATTCGCGTAAGTGTCAGAAATCAGTATGTTACTGTAGATCATCATTCTCATCAGCTTACTGTCCTTGTCTCAATTTATTTAGGGTCGTCGCAGCCTATCCTTTTCTTCCATTAATTGCTGGTAGACATTGTAATAAATATTTTTGTAGATTTTTTCACTTTATTACTTTTCCATTTTAGTCCATTTCACTACATATTATAAAACAACGTCTGTCTATCAGTCTGTCTGAACGCGATATACATAGTCAAAAAAGACTGAATGGATTTTTATTTGATTTTCACCAATAGACAGACCGATTCATGAAGAAGGTTCAGATGAAGGTATAATTTGTTTAATAAAGGTTTTTGTAAAATAAACTCTACGCGAAGTCGGGGGCTGGCCGCTAATTTTTTATTAGGAATATACTTCTGGCAAGTCTTTTCCAGAATGTTCTTAGTGGTTGCTAACTGCGGCTTTCCTAGCATTTGCATACCATAGTATAACGTACTTATAACTGTGCTTAAATATAATATTTTTTTCTATACCTACGATGAGAGATGATAAATGTAATAAGCTAGTTTGTCTTTAAATGTGGGTCTTTAAAGGTAGGCATGGAATAACAGCACTTAATTCTAGATACAAAGCGAATAATGTTTACAATAGTGTATCTGAATTTATTTATTCATATTATAGAGGACGGGGCAAAATCCGATGGATTGTTTTCGTATTTGAGATTTAGGACATTACTTTTTAAATACGAACGCAGTCTAAGTAGTATTCAGGATTGTTCGACTATACATATTAGTTTAAAAAGGTAATAGACTTGTACTGTAAAGAAGTAGGTACATTAGAAACACGTAGCGATGTCTTCAAAGGGTAATCAAGCAAGGTGATCAACACATTTAGCTTTACCGCTTTTAAAAAGACGAAAATGCCTTCTGTTAGGACTTTTATGTCTAACAAGCTTTTCACCAGCGGGTCTGGGTATTTCATATAAATTATAAGCGTATGTCACCGGGGGATAGTGTAGCTTCCCAACAGTGAAAGAATTTCTCAAATCGGATTAGTGCCCAGGTGCCCACTGCCCATTAACAATAGTTTCACTAACTCAACTTTCATGGGACCTAAAATATACGGCGGTTGATCGTATGTTATTTTATTTATCTTTAGGTATTACATTATATTTCGAATGCTCACTAACTCTAACTGCCTTAGTTGTAGAGGTTGCTAAACTCATAAGCGTGGCTACTGTGCGTGAGGTCCTAGGTTCTATTTCTTCATTGAGCAGCAATATTGGGTTTTCAATAGCAGTGTGGATATTAAATTTTAGCCCGGTTAATGGTAATAGCCTCGATCACAATCACCTCAAAACATACAAAGAAACAATGGAATAACATACTCGTATATATTAGTACACTTTAGTCTAATAAGTACAGGCGCGAGGCGTTATGGTATGCTATGTAAATGGTTATACCGTGTAAAATATAACAGTGACGCGATTTAGTTTCCG
The DNA here is from genome assembly GCA_946251955.1 of Acronicta psi. Lineage (NCBI taxonomy): Eukaryota > Metazoa > Arthropoda > Insecta > Lepidoptera > Noctuidae > Acronicta > Acronicta psi. The sequence continues at coordinate 7,523,798 of OX276472.1, read as the reverse complement.
GTTTATATATAATATAAATATAAAATAATCTATTACGTGTACAATTGTATGAAGACATTGCAAGCTCTATATTTTTAATGGGATTCTTAATAATCCGTATAAGAACCGTTTAATATTGTTCCAAAATGCGATTGATCAATATTGTATTAGTACCTTGAGCTACAAGTCGGTCTCGTGCCCCTCGGACCGGTTTCTGTAGTACACCGGCGGCTGCGGTCCCATTGTACAGGTGGCTACAGTATACACACACTATCAACAAGTAAGTGAAAGGACATGCGGATAATTGCTTTCTGTACGATTGGATTTTGTAACAACTTAGTAGTTAGTTGGTAGGTACAGTTTAATATTAATTTCTCGGCTGATGCCAGTATTAAAAATAATGCTTTTCATGTTTCATAATAATCGAGCTAAATTTCACGGAAAGTAACTCCATAAGTATTAATTATCATGCGAAGGTACAAAATATGATTAATTTTCTAACTGATAGATCGGAATGGTCGATTATAATGTAGCATCTATAACGATACGATGTTTCTAATATGTTTTTAGAGCGTGGAAAGTAGAAAGTTTTAAAAGTAGGCAAGAATTATTACACTTCGGAAAGTATGAAAACAAGACTTACATTTTGTGTAAAATATTTCGGAACTTACTTCCTGATGACAACAAAATAATATCAACAATATATTATATAAATCTACAATAAATCCCTATTTATTGTGGATTCATACAATATTTGTTGATATAGATAAAAATGTTTTGCTTACCATTCTTTTTCGTTAAATCCCCACTATTTCAACCCATTTCTTGACTACGTTGTATTTACATATTACTTTAATATTTTAAATAACAATATGAATATTTAAATTATTAAAATATAATAGTAAAACTACTGTGACACTTAAATCCATTACCTACCTACTGTTGTGGAATGGACGAGGTCTATAAGAGGACGTAATTGTCGGTCAGTGACCTCGTTTGTTCCTTCCACTAAAATAGCGTTTAATCAATTGATGTTATTACAATTGGAACACAACTCTCATGATAACTTACAATTTGTGGGGGAGACACGTCGTCTTAAAATAAAAAAGAACAGGTGGGTATTTTAGATAAGCTCTATTTATTAACCCCCGACGCAAAAACGACAGGTGTTATATGTTTGACGTGTCTGTGTGTGTGTGTGTGTGTGATTGTCTGTGGCATCGTAGCTCCCGAACGGATGAACCGATTTTGATTTTGTTTTTTTCATTTGAAAGGTGAATTAGTCGGGAGTGCTATGTTTGATGAAAATCGGTCCAAGATGGCCGCCGTAACAAAATAGCGAATTACATATTTTTTCACAACTCCCTCAATATGGGTATCAAATGAAAGGGAGAATACTATACACTATGATAAATTTCAAATCCAAGATGGCCACCAGCACCAAAAATAGCAAATGATATTTTGTGTCGGGGGTTTCCTAAATTTTTAATTTGTGTTTTAGTAGAACAGGGTTTGGTTCAATTGGTTATTTCGCAATTATGTTATCAAAAGTATTCGCTTTGTAAAAGTAGGTAGTTATTCAGTTTACCTACGCCATGTCGTTTGAGTTTTTATAGGTTAAGTATCTATGTTCTATTCAAGCTACATATATGTATAGTTGTGGCATTCTCTAAACAAATTTTATTTATCACTTGCCGGCAAATTGCCGTTATTTGAGTCGCTGACGATGTCTGTCTTCGAAGGTTTCACCATCGCCGTTCATTGCTCCGGTTTTTAGGGCACTAGCTCTGTACATATTTTAAGTTATTGTTATTCATAATAGGTTTTTAAAATAAAAACCTTTACTTATAATGTAAACATGAGTGATCGGGGAAACATTGAATCAAGAACATTTTAATGAAGAGAATTAAAACAATTGTTTACTTAGACTTTTAACTCTGAATTATATTTGATGTTACTGCAACCTTGTTACTGGTTTTATACCAAAAAAACTAACTAGGCGAATCTCAAACTTTTAGATCATTTTTCATAAACTTTCGTGTATAACAATAATGTTATAATTAAACTGTGGTGGTAGGTACTTATATGTATATATACATTAATTTAATTGCTAAACACCCAAATTTAGAAAAATATTCAGAAGCATATTTAGATAGAAGTGCAATGGGTTTCATTCCACCGTTTTCTCAAGCCTTTGATCTGTTTTGTTTTAGGGTGTTCGACGGTCGTATCACAAAAAATGCGAGGTCATTGCAGACTCAAGATTTGTTTTTCTTTATTACTGGTTTCACTTAATTTCGGTTCGACTTTTAGAAATTTCATATACTTTAGTCGAGTTTGTACTCATGATGTTGTTTTTAAGTAATAAGAGTGACAATTGTTTAACAAATTAGTTTAGATTAAAGTTTTGTAGAACGACCCACTTAAAAAAAATGGTTTACTTTTATGGTACAGCTAAATATTTCAACAAATCGCTGAAGTGCTCTAGCGGGTGTATGAAAACAATACATTATGCTGTACCATGTATACTAAGTAGGTACTGTAGGTAATTTGTTATTTTACGGGATAATAATATCTCTCATACCGTCTGACTTTAACGTCAAAATGAAACGACTATACATTTCGTATTGAACTTTTAGAAAGCTTTTTTTTTAAATTTTACTGCCTCTTAAAGACGAAATTAACAACTTTCATGTTGAATGCGTGTCCTTAAAAACGATCTTCTAGTATTTGTAATTAATTAGGCGTCAAAGTTAATTTTATTTATATGATAATAGCGCCAATACTAAGACAAGTGTTACGTTTTTCAACAGCTGGGTGTATCCCCCTATAATTATATTACTCTTTGGGGTGTATCAAAACTAATACCCATAGACATCGGACTACGGGCCAGGACGGGACTACTAGGTACATTTTAATGCCACGTTTTATAGTAATAAAATCTTATGAACAACTTTACTATTACTACTGGTTACTAAAAAACGAAAAAAAAAACTTGAGTCCATTAAGCCCTGTGGTGTTAAATGTGTGTTTACATAAAAGTAGGTCGCTAAAAGACAGAAAGTCTTACTATAGAGAGCTTATCGCGTTACATATTACGTTGATTGTACTATACCGTCTACCCGTGACTTACATATATGGATGGCGTAAGAATCAAAATTATAAATAAATAATAAATATCCTGCGACATTTTACACAGCACCATCTAGTCCCACACTAGCAGAGCTTGTACTATGGGTACTAACTAGACAATGGATAATGGATATAATACTTATATACTTTTTTTTGTTAATACATAATTACATATCTACTTATAGTAAATAAGAAACACATAAACACAAACATCACATAAATATTTGTGTCCTGTGGGAATCGAACCCACGACGTGATCATGATCAGCAGGCCGGTAGTCGAACCACTAGATCACAGACGTTGTTTATCACTACATATTATAAAACAAAGTCCTCCACCGCGTCTGTCTGTCTGTTTACGATAAACTCAAAAACTACTGCACTGATTTTCATTATGTTTTCACCAATGGACAGTGTGCTTCTCGAGGAAGGTTTTAGTTTTTAGTATATAATTTATCATGTTTTTGTATACATTGGCTAAAATATAGATGGCCACGCGGGCGAAGCCGCTGGCGAAAAGCTAGTTAGTTATAAATATCGATGAAAATCTGTAAAAAGTTATTTATTCTAATATTTACGTAAGTTTCAGAAATCAGTAAGGATTTTTTTATCGTCTCGTCGTATCAGTTACCTTAAAATATAAACGTTTCCGAAGTTTCTTGTATAATCCAGCAACCACGTGAAAACAAATTACTAAGCTAGGTAAGTACTTTATATTTGAACACGTCATAATATAATATATGTATGTAGGTATATACATTTTGAATGCAATCCTGCCCTCTGTCGGTAGACGAGAGAACTGGTTTCAGTGGGGCCAGCAAAGGGAACAAATGGACGTTAGATGAAAGAACTGGGGTCTATACGGTAGACTTAACCCTTATCCATATTTCAAGAAGGTAGGTCTCAGTACCTACTGTTTTATCTATGTTATTTTATCCAGTCTGGAATTTTTCGGTATAGACGAAGTCAAAATACCTAGGTAATCCGATTGTCACAAACAATTTAATGCAACAACAAGTAATAAGCATAGACAGGTTTATGTATTAAAGAATAATAGTGAAGTTAGTCATAATAATTATTTTTGGATAACATAATACTTTGTAACTGTTTTGTTAACTATCGCAGTGTTGAAAATCTTCGAGTTCAGAATCTAATAATTATAACCTTAAATAACGAATTTTAATTTATTGATACAATATTAATTTGTACTTACATTTAAATGGTACCTATATAATACGTAACAATTATACTTAAGTAATTAAGAACGCCTCACAACTCTATCTTATCTTTATATCAATATCTATGCTCCAGTTAACTATAGATAGCGTAATTTATCAGCCAAATAATATGTAGGTACATAAATACTGTGGATAAATTTTATTATAGGTAACTGCCAAAATAAAATTTGGGGAATATGTAGGTAGTCATTATGCATAAATGTCTAACTAAAACTCATAGAGCATAAAATTGTACGTCTTCGATGTAGTATTATATTATTAATTAAACCTTTAGTTGGTAGTAATATAAATGCAGGAAAAGACTACCACTACGGTGGTACGGTACACGGACTGACAAACTCTCTTTTTCGTAATCAGGTTATTCTAAAACAGGCTTCGCTGGCTCCGATTGTATCAGATTTGAAATTACTTCCGCAATCATTTAAATATCTAGGTCTGTACTACAAACGCACGGTGCGATGTTGCAATTTTAATTATCTTAAATAACTTTATGGCAAACTAATTCAATTTCATCATAGAGATAAGTTAGTTACGAATTATTTTTAAACTTATTGTGCACTCCAGAATCGGCTCGAATCAAAACTATGATTATTCATCAATTTAGAAAAAAATATTCAAGAATACTTACTTAGAATAATTATTAAATTTATCAGTTATAAATAATATAAGTATGCACAGAAAGTTTATACCCACCATTTAAATATTTAATTAGCTGCCATAGACATATTCCATCCAACGAAACGAATTGGGTTTACTAAACGTACATTAATGTATACGTTCCGGTCTCATGTAAGATATAATTAATCTACGGAGGAAATAGAAAATAATACAATTTCAACTTTAATTGATAGAGCACTGAAGTCATTCATTCATTACACAGTAAGTACTAGTTTAAACTACCGGAATAACGTATTTGACTACTGGTCCTACACGAAAAAGAAACACAATCAATGTCTGTTAATATTAATTTGTTCCACTTGAATATAGACCTATTTCGACTTCGTACGGAAACATTTAGTAGAAGCGCGATAGAAAGGCACGCTAGACGCACGTGCGGACCGCGCGGGAAGACTGCGTGGCGGTCGTGGCGCGCGCTGCGGTGGGGCGCCGCGCCGCGCCTCGCCTCCACTTAGTACGAACAACCACCGTACATTGCTGATGGCGCTATTGTTCATCATATTCCTAAAACAACATAGTCTTCCTAGCTTTTAGTAACATACAGAACCAACTTAAAAAGTCAGGAGACAGTAGTTATGAGAGAATAAAACGAATAGTGTATAGAAATCATATAAATAATATTTTACAACGGTCTGAAATGATACCTGCAGGTTGCGGGTTTATGGACCTGTTTCACCACCACCTGATAAGTTCGCGTTAAATGACTTGCTAGATAATTTCACGACTACAAATTTTGATACATTTTTAATTTATCTGGCGGTTTCAGGCCGTAAAAGTCTCAAAAGGATACAATTACAATACAGAAGAGTCACAAAACTCACAGTTCTGAAGCGGCGATAGGAAATTTAAAGTTGTTGGTACTTGTCTAGTATAAAATGTGTCGCTTCATTCTTCATAACTTAACAAGTTAGATAGGTTTAAACTAATTACCTATTCGACTGTGCATGCCAAATTTAAATTCTAATTTCGTAGTTCAAATTTAAGTCTGCAATTTGTGAACACACCCTTGACAAGGCTCAGCATTACATCAGATTTGATAAACCACAACTTCTTGCAAAATAAAACCGATTCCTACCCAGGATGATTCGTGAGGCAATTGAAATTAAAAAACACCCAAATTTCAATAGAGATGATGGCTGGGGTCCTAACCCCTGCTTGGAATCCTATTAAAGATTCAATTAAATCTAAATCCAAGCCTAAAACTGCAAGACCGAAGGATACGGTGAGCTCTGCGAATTCTGCGTGAATCGGATTTCCAATAATTATCGAAATTGTAGGGTAGCTGTTAGTCGTACATTAAAAACATTATTAATCTAAGCTGTTAGTAATTAAAACATCCAGACGCCTGCCACCTTATTCACCCGTGACCATGGACGCTGTAAAGGCTCCGAAACGTCCGTCGGGACTAAAATAATATCAATATAACGCCATAAAATCCGAAAAAAGTAGTTTTATTTTAATAAAATAGCAATTCAACGTTGTTTTCACCATCACACCATCACGCCTGTATTCCCCGAAGGGATAGGCAGAGGCGTACTTATGTACACCCACATTTCGCCGGTATGTTTAGGTCCCATGTAATGGGGGGCTAGCCTATTGCCACCAACCGGGCACAAATCCAGACTCCGAGCTGCTACTGGGAATTTCACAGAAAAACCCAACAACACTTTGCTCGACCCGGGATTTGAACCCAGGGCCTCTAGCGTAGCAGTCGCGCTTGGGACCATTAGACCAACGAGGCAGTCTCTTTGTTGTTTTGCGTATTACTTACCTACTTCCTAAAATCCCAATAACTCTACTTTCTGCCCATCATCGCTTTTCAGTAAATGTTGTTTTCGCCTATAAATTTATTATATTTTTTATAAAATAAAATGGACTGACTGACTGACTGATGATGACAACGCACAGCTCAAACCACTGAATGGATAGGATTAAAATAACGATATAGTATATATTAGGATGTGGGCACCCGCTAAGATAGGATTTAGAGATATTCCCACGGGATTCCGAAAAACTTGATCACTACGGGGAACAGCAAGTGGGATAAGTGGGCAAGACAAATCCAACGAACTTCTGGGCAAATCTTGTAACAACACAACATTGTATTACAAACAAGTTAATAGATAGGTACCTCTACCTATTAGAGATGCGCCGAATATAGGTTTAACCAACCGAACCGGTATGTTTGGCCGACTAGTCGGTTCAAAATGTACCAAACTGAATTATTTGGTTCTCTTTTGCGCCGTAAACAGGCTCATAAATACATTTTGGCGAGGCGCTCTGCAAGTGGCGGCGAATGATAATACCTCTCTAACATACTATACCTATCATTTACTCATAAAATAATATGAGGTTTTTTTAATTTTAACATTCGGTATTCATTCGGCAAACTAACCGAATACGAATGTTCGGCCACAAATTCGGCGCGTCTATAATAGATACGTAGGTAATAATGAACAAAATAGATAAAAGGCTACTGTGTTCGCCATAGATCAGTTGACATTTAGAACGAAGACTTAAAAATATCAAAGGGTGGGGAGCTTTTAGGTGAAGATAACTAGTATTCAAGTCCAAGTATTGAAAGTAATTGAAACTAAAACGACACAACTGGTAATGAACCCATGTTCAAATGAATGTTAATTTTAATGTTGGTTTTACTATTTTGTCGGGACAGGTGGAATAGGTATTAAAGTTGGCCCGGGATTGTTAGCGATTAATTAGGCTCTTATTACATTGTGCACTTTTCACAATAAGTCTCTAGATTGCAAGTTTTTCTTGGGCCTCTTCATGTTTAAGTTTGCCACTAACTATTAGGTACTTAATAATTATATTGCTTTAATTTTTTAGATCCCTTGTAAGAATGCTACTTAAAAAAAAACTGGTAAACCTACCGTGTTTTTCTGAGATAAGTCTCTTTATTTATGAGTTTAAAAGGTTTTTTATTTACCGACTATTTTCATATTAATTAATTTCAGTGCATTTATATTATGTGCTTTTTATGCCGTTCTGCATTCCTAAATTGAAGGTATTACTCTTTTATCAGGTAATTTACCATCATAAAACAGACGTTTACCACCACATAATAATATAGTCTGTTAGGCTTATGACTGAACTAAAACGAGTTTGTTTTTGTAAGGCTGTAAAAAGTTTTAAGCGTGTAGTTGTAGAATGTAGATTTTACTTTATGATAATGATATATTAGTAATACAAAATGTAGAGACAGGTCAAAAAACGAATACGATCGTAGTCAAATTATATAACTAACTATATATAACAAATAACTAACCTAATGCTATATAACAAATAACTAGCTGTGATTCCGCAGTGATACCCGCTTTGATTTTATTTTGGAAATGTAGGAAATGAGTAATATATCATATCAGACGAAACTTTTTAAGAAACCGTCTGTTGATTGTACCCATATACTGTCCCACTGCTGGGCACGGCTCTCCTCCCAGTATGAGAGGGAATAGGCTATAGTCCACCACGCTAGCCTAATGCGGGTTGGCAGACTTCACATGCCGTCGAGAAAATCTCTCAGGCATGCAAGTTTCCTCACGATGTTTTCCTTCACCGTTAAAGCGGGTGATAATTACGCACATGATTTCGAAAAGTCAGAAACGTACGTCATAAATGACAATTTATAGTAAAAGGGTGGAAGGACAAAGAAGTGAAATGAAGAAGAAAGGACCCTTATAGGTGTCTAGTCTACGTTACTTTAATTTTCAAGGAACCCTAAAACGCACCGATTTTAAATTGTAATTGATTTTATTATTTTGAAATGTTTGACTGGTGTTTGATTTATTAAAAATACTTATCAAAAAACCTATTGCAAGATGTAATTAAGTGTATTGTTCCTTTTATTGGTTTTTGGTGTGCAATAAAGAATATTCTATTCTATTCTATTAGGAAAATTAATTTAAAAAATTCCCACACTGTTGTCTACATTTCTTTTTTTAAATTCTCCTCTCGCAGGTCTGCTGGAAGAGATTTCTATAGAAATAAGCAGTACCTTTGTACTATATCCTAATTATTTTTAAATTTCTGTTTGGTTCAGTGTGTACATACATAAATAATTGCCATGGTAACAACTACAAACCACGACTACAAAAATACTCTATCAGCTTGCAGCACCACCTGCCCATACCTGAAACCACTTGCTGACTGAAGAAGAGGCGAGACATCTTTGACCAAAATAGTCACATATACGGCTGGCTCCAGGAAAGAAAGGCTCCGCTGGGAGCCACTCCCTAAGTCATTACATACCATCCATCCATCTATCTTGACGACTACATAATTATCATCTGCTTATAGTCCATTCACTGATTGAAAGATATTCATAAATAATCTAAATTATAAACAAAATTGTTTCTTCCCGCCTGCAATACATTTTCATACATAGTGCTCGTTAATAGATTTTTAGTTTTTGACGTAGTCGTGTATTTCGTTTATTTAATAATTGATTTTATTTCCTACTTATTAGTTTGTAAATCATCATAGCATCACTCAATAGATCCTAAATGATAATTTGAAATGAAGAAGGATTCACCTAAAGATTATTTTCAAAATCATCCCAGACATTAAAGCGCATAAAATTCGCCATTTTGTAGAATTTCATGTACCCAGTGACACTCGTGCCATCAAGACGTATCTATTGATGTGTCATTTATCTAAATCGGTTGAGCCGTTAAGTAGTTACGAGCGGATATAGGAACGGACACACATACATACATATATACATGTCAAACACATAACCCTCCTTCGGCAGTCGGGTAAAAAAAGACATAATTAAGTTCTAAGATTTTGGTGGAGATTGCGGTAGATGCTCTGTTCCCTTTCCACCAAAACGAGTTTTAGTATATATTTTCTATGCAACAACGTAGATATACGTCCTATAGAAATCTAAGACTATATTTCATAATATAGTCTTAGATTTCTAGGGTAGACACATCAGAGCTAAGGAAGTTATTGGGGAATTTTCCAAGGTTTTGGGAAATAGGGTACAGATGGTAGATGGTTTGCATCCGTTTTTATGATTTTCGAGCGGTATGAGTTCCCTGCAGCGTGTTTTTCTCATGGGAATATCGCAAAATTGAGTTCGTTAGTGCACCTCTACGACACCCAAGCATTTTTTCCTCAATGAAAGCTCTAAGCTACACCAGTTTAGGCTGAGTGTATCTACGATTTCTTTCGAATTTGAAAGATGATGTCCACCAGTCGGTCACGGATGACTATTTTATTTGTATAGCTAGATTACCTACTATTAGTTTCTGCTATGTGTGAGGTACATAAGATGTAGTTTGTAAGACTCTCCTGATTAATAGAGTATAGAGAGTAATAAGTATGCTTATATGTATGCTCAGTTAGCCAAGTAGGTACCTACATAGAATATAATATAAATATATTAACAATATCATGTGCTGACAAGTTACTTACATAATTAAATATGTAAATCTATTTGTTACTTACCTTATACATATTGTAGATTTTGCAATCTCTTTCTTGGACGACCGGTGTAGGTTGCACTGACTCCATTCTGGCTCATCGGATGTGGAATTGGGCACTATATCCAACACGTTGTACTGTCGGTCCATTTACTGGTTTAAGCAAATTACTATTTGAGCACAAGCGTTATTTACCTTTATTATTATCGTTAAATTATTTATTCATAGTATGAGTGGGTACTTAGTCATAAACGTCTTTAGGTACGATACAAAACGACAGTTATTAATAATGTCTTTGAAAATTATAGTTAGAGATAAACATATAGATTATATTCTAATTATGTAGATGAAGATAATAAACTTGATTCTATAATGAAAATGAATTCATCTACCTAATGTTAAATATTCTTATGTCTATATTAAAACTTAATTTACATTTTTAATAAATCAAATTATGTTAAGAATCTTTTTTTATATTAAATTGTTTTGACTACACGCGATTTAGAGGCAATTGTCAAGCATGCATGACTTTATTGCCGACGGCCACTTCTCAAAACCTATGCGTTAAACTAAAGAAGACCAAATGATTCTTAAGAATACTTACATATGAATAACTTAAAAGTACTTCCTTAATAAAAAAAAACAACCGACTTACGAAAGTTTGAGTAAAGTAAACTTATATTTTTTCAAATATTTCTCTGATGTAATTAAATCTAATATTAGTTTATACATCAAGTACCCATCAGATTATTGCATAATTTGTTATTACGTAATAAAGGTACTAAGCATTTTTTTTTATTTCTAGATAAAAATATAAAAGTGCACTTAAGTATAAAACGTGTGGCTTACTTTAATAGCCGATTCTTAATTAGAAGTATTTTATCAATGAAGTGCGCGTAAAAAAGCGGGGTGTCGGTCGCCAGTAGGTGAGCGGAGGCCACGTGGCCGGCACGCGGGCCCGGCGCGGCGGGATACACTTGCGAATCCGCGAGGGAGCACCCGCCGGAAACCGAGGTGTACCGGGGCTCCTCGAGTACAGAGAAGTGGCGGCCCGCGGCGCGCCCGCCCCGCGCCCGCGCCCGCGCCCCGCGCACCCCCGCACATGCACTGACTCCGCAGCCTTCGTCTCCACACCACCACTCACCCCGCGCACTATGTTTGCCTTAATCGCGAATTAAGGTTCCAGTAATGTTTTCTGTTAAGCTTAGAGCTTAATTTGACGTCATTCATTAGAGATCCCGTTTGTGAAACAGACGAAGGGATTGCAGTACCTATATTTCCATTTCCGTGTCTCGGATTCGATGTAAGAAGATCAGGAGCACTGACAAACTTATCTATATGCTTGTAATGGAACAGGACGTATACAGTTCTTTAGGAATTATATTTTTGAAAACCTTTATGTATATATATTTTCAACAATATATATTACTACTGGTTTTCCGCAGTTTCGCTCACATCCTAAAGGACTTTTTAGGGTAAAAGTTAATAGGTATACATAATGGCTTATGTCCTTCCTCAGGGTACAATCTATCTGCTTGCCAAATATCTGCCAAGCGGCTTAGACGGAAAAAGTTAAGTTACAATCAGATAAACACAGATTTATTTTGCAATCTTAATATTAATATGGATTACTAGCTATTGCGGCTTACTCGCATCCTAAAAGATAATTTTATATCCTATGTGTTATTCTGATGATTCTATAATACTGTAAAGATTCATCAAAATCCGTCCAGTAGTTTTTGCGTGAAAGAGTAATAAACATACAATCCATGTATCCATCCAAACATTCACATTTATAATATTCGTGGGCTAATAAATACCTAATCATAACATACCATCACGCCTGTACCCCGAAGGGGTAGGCAGATGCGTACTAATGTACACCCAGATTTCGCCGGTATATTTAGGTCCTATGTAATAGGGGCGAGCCTATTGCCATTAACCGGGCTTAAATCCAGACTCCGAGCTGGGACTGGGAATTACACAGAAAACCCAACAAAACTTTGCTTGATCCGGGGTTCGAACCCAGGACCTCTAGCGTAGCAGTCGTGCTTGGGACCACTAGACCAACGAGGCAGTCTAGTCTATACCTAATCGTAACTGCCTCATTAGCGTTATAGTCGTAACCTTGAGGGCGATTTCTTGGTCGAGGAAAGCTATAATGATATTTTCCATAAAAGTCCTGGTATCAAACCAGAGTTGGGATTTGTGCCTGATTAATTGCAATAAAACTCACTGAGGTGAAAATACTGAAGGTGTTCAGTAGGTAAATAAACAAGTAGGACTCAAACCCGCGTACTTTGGTTCAATACACCAGTGGCTTCGCTTGTAAGCCGCCGTTCGTCACAGTTCGTACGTTTGTCCTGCATATGGTTGATATTTTCCATGGAAATAAAATGGGAGCGGACAGAATACGGCCGCTATCTTTTCCAAATACTCTTTTCGACTGACTTTATTTCAGTGGCCAGGAATTGATCGCTTCGTAAGTTAGTAAAATCCTCAGCATCTTAAAGCTTTGGTAACTTTATGTAGTTTGTGAAGTACGCTTTGTGTTTTCATAGTATAAATCTTTTCACTTCTGTAATGTCTTCCTATTTCTTATTTAAGAAAACAAGAATGCTTTAAAAGAATGCCTTTTGTCTGATCATTTGAAGTATATTGAAATAAATAGTTTCGTTTTATAAAGTTTGTTGATAGAATCTTTTATAATTATTATAATAGACCGCATAGAGAAATGAAGTTTCAATCAACGAAAACCCAGATTTGGTAACTTCTACGTTTTAATTTATTATTTTTTCATTTAGAGCATGAAAAGAATATTACCTAAGAAAGTAATGAAACGTTGCAAACGTTAAGAGCATTGAAGAAAATTAATTTCCCACGGGCATGAAGAACGTAATTATGTAGCAGCTTATCAAGTATATAGGTAACTACAGTATTTATGATTATTATACAGATCTTGATATACTATAGCTGCTTATGTACCATATGTATTTATAGATATACGTTTCCAAATAAGGTATAATATACAAGTATAATTCAATTCTATTCGCGTAAGTTTCAGACATCAGTACCTACCTACTTAATTAAAATCAGTATTATAATAATTGTATTAGTTTTTTTCGGTGTAATGTGCACATAGGTAAATATATATATATATATAATTATAATATAACGTACGTTTACTCAGGTCCATGTAATATGAAGCTTTAAGCTTAAACTGTAACAGCAAGTATGAGCTGTGAGAGGAATGTTGCGTGTATTTGGTACAAGTACATAGCAATGAAATCATATTTTGTAGACCAAAATACGTTAGAATATTGATGTCGAAATTTACTATCATACAAATTGAAACGACTACCTCTGAAATGTTATTTGATCACGCTATGAAAGGTAACGTTACAAGTGTGTCCTGCCTCCTACGTCAAAAAACGAAGTCCGAGGTAGTGGCGGCGCAGTAGTGGGCTCGCGTCGAGTTGTTGCGGTAGATCACACTGGTGCACGAGTAGAGTAGGTCGGTCTATTTGTGGTGACAGGAGTGGCGTGGGTGCCGCGTGTACTGAGCTGGAGTGGCATTGACCTTGACACTAAGCGAGTGGCCTTGGGTAGCACGTGGCGGCTGACACCCGCTGTCTGTTGTCGGAACGCCGCCGCCGCCTTTCCCAGGGGAGCCTATTGTGGACATGCCCTATAACAATAACTGTTATTTGCTACTACTTTTGAGGTTCAATTTTTTAAGAAGAGTAATTTCTATATTTCTTTTTGATTCAGATTAAATATGTAGTAGAATTAGAATTAAAGTTGTGTTTTTTGGTATGTGGGGCTTTCAATACGGAAATCAATTCCCACACCAGAACCTATATTTTTGGTAATCTCTTTTTACTAGTTTTGACACAAAAATACTATTTGTATCTGATATTTATCTATTGTAAATAAATAAGTACGTAGAACTGTAAATGGCAGGTACAACAAGATTAATGTTGTGTAAAATATCTTACTGAAGTTTGTTTCTGAATGCGTACCTATATAATATGCTAAAATGGATTTGTGAAAAATATTAACATTACAGAATAACTAGCTTTGTTATTCATTTTCAAAATTCATTGTAGCTATATTACATAATTTGCAATATTGCAAATCATTATATTTAAATTCGGGTGTATCCATTGCAAGATAACGTGTGAATGGGTGCGATTCAGAGCGTCGGCGACGTGCGGCAGCGTGTCGAGTGCGGTCGCCGCGGGGCGGCGGCGGCGGCGGCGAGCGTTCAGTAGCCCCCGCCTGGCCGATACGTTTACGAGCCGACACTAACTTTAAGTGACCCCACCCGCACTCGTGCGCCACAGCCTTGTTTATATCCCATCTCAATGAAAATAAAAGCGACGTCATTTCCTTGACTTTTCCTAACACCGAGAGATTTGACGACATCCATCAAGCCTTTTCGAAGCGACTGCGAAAGCTATGGACTTAGATATTTTTTGGCAGTTCGTGTGTACTATTAGGTGGTAAATATCGTCTACGACATAATATTTTAACTTTCATAGATTTACAATATCATAGATTTACACTTGGTAAGCATAGAATATAAACACTTCCTATCAACTATTACCACACGAAATAAAAGTTTATCCATAATTGCTTTTAGTTATAGCTTTATATAGGCCTGCACCTACGCTGCCATTGAATGGAGTGCAAATATAGATACTATCGGTTAATGGCATTTGTCGGAAAGAATGCAAGGGCAATCGACGATGTAACCGTTGTCAAAGAATGCGTGTGACGTGACACTTTGTGTGCATGCGATGACGTCGCAGCGCACGGCGCGCGTCAGCACGCCCGGCCCGCGCCGCGCCAGCCGCTCCGAACATGAATGAACGCGCTAACTTGCTTTTTATCGCCGTTTTCGCACCGAAAGTGACGATTTAGCTGTGTCAGACACCTGTAATTCACTTGTTTGTATATGCCAGTCATTTTGATTGACGACTACCGTTAGTAGCTTTATTATTGAGTCGCATTTTATTTATTTAAATATAAATAAAGGTATACAAATATTTGACTTGCAATTTGATAGATCATGTCACAAAACAAAAATAACTGATTGCGACTTTTTAAACCAATATTTAAAACAAGTAGTTTTCATATGCGTCAAACTATCTAAAATCAACACTTTTGTCCATCCTGCCAGATCAACAAATACATATTTTTTATATACCTTCACTAAAATTATAAATAATGGAAGTTGATATTGATAATGAGTAGGTAGATTATCTAGGTGATAAGCCATTTTTCTGGTTTGGGTTTATGTTTTATTAGTCTTACTTTATTAAAAGTAGGTAAACATATAAAGGCCTAAAAATACTAAATATTTTAATTCTATAATGAAGACTAGTTAAGATTAACATCTTTACAATGAAAATTATTGCTTATTACATCGTAACAGCTGGTTATTTCCCGCTCTACGCCGTTTGCTACGAAATTGCTACGCCGTAGTAGCGGTCAAGTTGGTGGTTGTAATGTTTATTTTTTGTTTTTATCAACATTTCCCCTCAATAAAGGAAGTGCTTGCAATTTGAATATTAATATTAGAAAAAATATTTAGAGCCGATTTCGATTAAGGGTGTCTCGTGCGTAGAATAAAAAAAAATACTTGATCTGAACCCTACCTATGTGGCACCTCCTCTCAGTTGCTTCTAACATTTTTTTTATGGACAAAATGTATTTATTTGTAAAATGAAGTAAAGAATTGAAAACATGTAATATTTGAACTAAGAAAAAAGAAAGAAAGAAACATTTATTTAGCCTCAGCACGAAAGACAATAAATGGCTACTTGGATAATTGTCATGGTTTATGTAAGTGCAATGTGCGGGAATGTCGCTCACTGAATGCCGCATGTAAAAAGAGGCCAATAAATTAGACAATCCATTTAGTATGGAAAAATAATAATGGCCTACAATGGTGTACATTGTAAATTAAATTAAATTCTCATTCGACTTGGCGTCTGAGTAATTATTGGCATCGCGCACATCTCGTTGTCAAGTAGTGGGCTGGGATAGCAATTGCCTGAAAAAAATCAGCTTATTACTGTGATAACTGTTATGGGAAGGCCTAGGCTTAGTCTTTACTCCAGACTTCACTCACTCAAGAACTTGCTGGACTTCTCTGCGGATGACCCGTAGTGGTCCAGCCAGCGGCTGCTGGTGATTGCGGGTTTGGGCTAAATATTTGTATAGCCTACAGATAAGTACTTAATTGTTTCGGCTCTGAATGTTAGTGCATGTAAGTTTAAATTTCGATGTTTCTAATACTGATTTTGCTTTTGATTATGATTACTCCTGAGATTTTCATAGAAAAACCAAATAATGCTGGACCTGGAAAACGAACCCCAGACCTCAAGCGTAGCAGCCACGACTACTAAGCTAAAAAGGCAGTTACCAATAGTAATATAATCGGCCGTTAATATAACACTTTCGGAAACTTGAATCACAGAGTTTGGCACTAACATGACCTTCAGCTGAAGACCAAGCTAGCGGTCTTAAAGGCTATTATTCTACACATACTGCTATATATGTCTCTGAGACTTGGGTTCTCTACCAAGGCGACATTCATTCAATAGCTATCATATAAAATGTCTTAGGGTAGTTTTGAGAGTAAAATGGACACCAGAAATTAAACCCTATGGTCGCGTTCGACGGATACGTCGAGAAAGATCATCAATCGGATGAAAGACTTAATGATAAAGTTTTCCGAAATGAAAACCGAAATCCACGATTAAGTAGGATTCTCTTGAACATTTTGAAGACGTCTGGTTGACAAAGATATAATACAAAGTCTGTACTATTTGCTTCAGTACGGTATATCATAAAATGCACTGTTTTATGACAAACGGCTTGCTGTTGCCTTGCCTTGCCTGGCTAAGTGACCACCGCGCTGAGAGACTAACTTACGATTTCTATAGTTTGTGACATACCTTTTTGTGCCTTAGAAATTATAGTTGGTATATAATACCTGTATATATACAGATGCTCATACAATTATTTATTGATAGATATAAGGGTATCAGTGGATCCGTCATAATGACGACGTCTGTGGCGTAGTGGTTCGAGTACCTGCCTGCTGATCACGAGGTTCGATTCCCACAGGACACAAATATATACGAGTATGTGATGAACATAAGTGTTTGTGTTTGTCCGGGTGTATAATATTATTAGTATGTATTTACTAATAAAGTGTAATATTACATCCAGTGTCTAGTGCCTAGTACAAGCTCTGCTTAGTTTGGTGCTGTGTAAAAAAAGTCAATCTATTGATAACAATAGATTATTCACAACAAAGTCAATTTATATGCTTTTAATGGAATTATGGTAGTAGGCACCAGTTTAGTCGTAATAGCCATTCGAAAGGCCTCAATGCATTGGAGTTTTGCGTAAATAAATATCCTGGGACATTTTTTTACACAGCACCATCCAGTCCCAAACTAAGCAGAGCTTGTACTATGGGTACTAGACAGTGGATATAATACTTATATACTTTGTTTTTGAAAATACATACTTATAATACATAGGAAACACCAAGACAAACACAAACACTTCATCACAATAAATGTTGGTGTCCTGTGGGAATCGAACCAACGACCTCGTGATCAGCAGTCTGGTACTCGAACCACTAGACCACAGACGTCGTCAAATAATTGCGTAATTTTATTAGCATTGTTAGCATTGATTCCGCCTTTATCGTCAAAATATTTTACAAGACCGCTACCACCCAGTTTCACATGGTAACATAATTTCAAGTCGAGCGTTGATCGATATATTTTATTTATATTTCAAGATAACTTTCTATAGTAATAGACCAGGGCTGAAACTTTTGAAAATACTAAAAAGTGAAAAAGAAGTATAGTAGGATTAAACCCATTGGAAAAGGAAGAGAATATAACAAAAATAAAAGAAAAATAATTTACGGGCGATCTGAGGTCGGGAAGTGGATGGGGGTGAGTTTTTAAGGGTAAAATCCGGTTTATTTCGATTTCCGGCAAAAGCACAAGTCCTATGGAGAAAAGTTAAATGACAAAGTTGTAGGTAATAAAAAGATCTACAACTTTTGTATTTACATATTTTTCACAAAACCTCAAAATTTATGTAGAAATTGAAATAACCAAGTTTTTTGGTTTTTTATTTTTATCTTCTCTAAAAGATTTTTTTTCACGATTTTGGTGAAAACTTACCCTTTTATGTCCCAAACAAACTGTATTTTTTTATGCAAAATATTTATTTTTTCACCTTTTATTGACTTAATATTGAAAAAACACCTTCATTTTCAATCGAAAATTCTCCCGTCAAAATATCAGCTTTTTTAACTAATTATGTTGGTGTGCTTTTTGTTTGTTGAAATCTCTAAATTTTTGATGGGGTGAAAAAAATACACATCTGTGGTAAATTTTCTTAGAAAATGCAATAAAACTAAAACCAACAATAACGTTAAATTGTAGAGTCTTCTTTAAATTATATGCACAGATTACATAGATGCCTAAGCGTTTGAAACCACAAATAAATAATTTTCACAGCAGTTTAGGGAATTTCGGGTTTGGCTATAGAATACACGTAATATATAAAATACTTATATAAATGTTCCGAATGTAACGTGTTCACACTTAAACCCTTGAACAGATTTCGACAAAATTTTGGGAGGAGTTAAATTGGGTCCTGGGGCAGGACATAGGTTATCTTTTGTCTCAAAAAGCTCCTTTGAAATGCGAATGAAACCACTACATATCATAAAACAAAGTCCTCCGCCACGTCTGTCTGTCTGTTCGGGATTATCTCAAATTTACAGCACCGATTTTCATGTAGTTTTCACCGGTGGATAGAGTGGTTCTCGAGGAAGGTTTTAGTATATACTTATAATAATTTATAAGAAACACCCAGACCAAAAACCAAGCAAAAAGCTAGTGTTTGTATATAATAATTGTTGTATAAACTTTTAAAGTCACAACAATAGGTTTACTATTGGTGAAGATTATATTTCGCAAAAAAATTTAAAGTTAATAAAAAAGGCACAATACGTATTTATTAGTCAATCATGACAGTAGTACCATTACGAATTGAAACTTATGGATAAATTGTCAGGTAAATGTTTGTTCCTTATTAATTTTTATGCTTCGTATGCCTAGTCTATTTAGAGTAAATCTGTTAAAAAGATGAATCTCGAAAGTTGTATTTGGATGTGTCTATCTTTAACCTTATTAACATTAATTAGCCTCAAAAGCTCTTTGAACTAAACTGAAACTGACGAGTCGCTCTTAATTCTAGTGATTCAAAAGTTTTGATGCATATTGGCTTCCTAAATCTTTGCTGCTACGCTATGTTTTAAATAAGATTTTAGTGTGTAAGCATAGTAAAGTTGCAAAGCAAAATCTCAATGACTAACAGTAAGTAAAACTACTTACTTTTCATTTGAGCTGAGGACGTTGACGTTTCATTTGACGCTGACTGTTGTGTAATATTAGAATAAATATGATATAAAATGTAATTATGTAACTAAGTATATTATTCATCAACATAAAAGTATTCTGGGCGCCATTGTTTATAAACGTAAAAGGAAAATGATCTACTGATATAAAAATACCGATGATGAGGCCTTTAAAAATACTTAATGCCCTAGCGTGGACTCAAAAAGCTTCCTAATTGTAAGACATTAAATTACAATTGAATGTTTTAATACTGTTAATACTCTTTCTATCCAAAATATTTTGTTTGCCAACTTCATCTCGTCTGAAGTCGGGAAATTGTGATCTTTGCAATGCAATTGAATTTAATATTATTCCATTCCACGTTGAGAGCTTTCAATTTAATTACATGGGGACACAACAGCGATAACGCAGACTGGGCAGAGAGAGAGACAAAGTGATATTTCCCAGATATATACCCAATATACTGTCTTTGTAATGTAAGGATATTAAAATTGAGGTTTGAACAAAAAAGTAAGAAAGCATAAGAACGAATTCAATTCATTATAAAGACATAGTTAAGTATCTACTCCCTACGTGTCGATACCGCCATATACATACAGAGCACTCTAAATGTGATACAGATAATATAATAAAATAAAATTGCGATACGAATTCGTGAGAAAATTTAAATAAATGACTTTTCTGTTTGCACATAAAAAGAAATATATTGCGGCACAATGAATGTTGGGGGTGGTGTGGGGGGAGTGGGGACAGTCGCGAGGCGGACGAGAGACGGTGCCTGGGGCTGGGGCCGGGGGGCAGGGGGGCCAGGGGGTGACCCACTTTAACGGGACAAGTAATATTACTTTTTACTTTTAGGCAACTATTTCATGTTTTATCGCGATAATAACATATAATATTATTACCTATTGTATATACCTTAACCTGTTTGTTTGAAAAAATATATTTAACACAATTGTTACCTACATCACGTTACATAATTATGACGACTGTACAAGGAAGGAAAACTAGTGTTTCCTATTCCATAAAATCCACATTAATATGACTTATCTTTTTACAAGCTTTTTTATTACTTAAACCTTGTCTTCTGATCATATTGTTTTTGAATATTACTTAAATTGAATTTGTCAGCAGTTAAAAAATGAAGAGGTTATTTCAATTATAACTAAACCAAACGATCAAAAATCGAAACTAGCATCGCGCAGGAAAAATAAGAAAGCAATGAAAGCAATCGTTCGTGTGATCTAAACGAACACAATGCCTATACAAATTGTACGCTTACTTATACGAGCTTATGTGTTATTGACGTAGGTTGTTTTCATACGTTGTATAAGGCGAATGTATGTAGTTATATTTGTATGTATGTAGGTATGTTCGTTATTCCACACTCTCTTGTTTTGCGTAACAGGATGAATATTTGTTTGAATTAATTAATATCAATTACCAGCAATCGCCCACGGTTCCGCCCACGGATATTCAATTTTAAACTTAATTTGCTGCGGAATTGTAACTTGCTTTTAATTTGAACAATTATTTATATTTAAAGGTATAATTTAAGATGAATGTTGCCAGTGTATTGAACTGGACTGGTATAAATTTAAAAGAATTTTGTAATAGGTTAAAGTAATACCTTAATACCTTCTTATTTATATGAATTTATATAACATAGTATATCATCACCCCTGTATTCCCTGAACGGTTAAACAAATATATAAAATGTCAATAACGTTACATACATTAATTTTACGTACATTAAGCTTTGTATGGGGTAATGGTTTCAACATGAGGTCCCTTGGGCCTAATCTCAAGTCAAAACTTTGAAGCAGCTTTTAATTTTTTAAACATTTTTGACGAATGGTTTATGCTGTGATATTTTTTAAATTTAAACACAAAATGTTTCATTATAACTATTTGCCCGCACCATTCCCATCCTAAAATAGTGTTTGATAATACCTTTTTAATATCTTTCGCAAAAGGTTTAGATCAAAAATGCATAAACCGATTTTTAAAAGCTGACATGAAGAACAAAAAACACGATGCTGAAGTGTGAAAAGTAACAACAACAACTAAGATGTAAGTCTGTAATAATAAAGAAGATGAAATACTAGCTTTTTCCTGTGGGTTACTTCGCATCGCAAAGGACTTTTTGAGACAAAAGGTAGCTAGCCTCCTTCCTCATGTTTCAATAGAAGGTGCAGTGCAGGTGCCAGATTTTATCGAAATTGGTATAGCGGTTTAGGCGTGCAAAGGTAACAGACAGAGTTGCTTTGGCATTTATAATATTAGTATGAATTTACTCGTGTAGTTGTTTTTGTTGTACTATAAAATATAGTCTGTATTTAATCCAAGAAAAATGAAGGATATTCTAAGTTCGATACCTTTGTCAGTCTGTCTGTGGTATCTTGTCTACTAAACGGTATTTTTTTTAAAGTTAAATCATGAATCAATCAGGATGCTTTTTAAGTTCCTTAGAAAAACAGGTTTGCCTAGTTTTAGTTTAACTTTTGTGCAAACAATTTGTAATTATTCTACATAATTGCAATATTTGTTTCATACTCTTACAAAGAGTGTTCCTTTAAAAGTACCTACCTATTTAACCAGGTTAAAGACGTGTTTTTTTACATTTACTTTATTTAATCAATTAAATACTGGTGTTTCTAAAAAAATTGCTTTAAAATACTTTGACCAACAACGTACCCACTTTTAAAAGTACTTTATATTGGTTGGTCTCTGATTACGGGTCTGACACTTTTTAGATTTTTTAGATGTGTGCAGTTTTTTAAATAAAGAACTGATAATTGTAAATCCAGTTTTTAGATGTACAACATGTTAAGAAAACCCTGTCCGATCTGTGACGGTATTAGGCTTCTCAGTTACATGTAAAAAATCTCCCAATAAAAGTAAATATTTTCTTACAAAATAAGGAAACTTATAAACACAGCGACAGGCGCAATCGTCACAGGTGCCAAATATACTAGGGCAGATGATAGTCTAGTTTTTATATGTGACATTAAATGGCTAGATTTTAAAAGAACAAAAACCGTGCATTAAAATTTTTATTAACCAGACTCATTATTAATACTTTATTTTTCTTATTTATTTGGTAATGTGATTAAGATAAATGTATGCCTTTTGGATCAGACGGGGTTTTTAATATAGCGTAAAAATGTGGTAAAACTTTCAAAATACTATACCTAATAGTATTTTGAAAGTTTTACCACATTTTTAGTTTTCGTAATCATAATTATTATAAAAGAGGGGTTCGTGTTTAAAAATTTCGGAACGGTAAGCTCGTTTGCCGCAGTCAAACCGTGGATTAGTGGAATAAATAAAACTGATAAAAATTCAATTATGGTGATGACCCCAATCATAATCATCATCCGTTTGCAATTGTTAAAGTGATCATCACGTTTAGGGTTCATTCTACTTCTATTCTACCTATTACTTAAAAAGAAACGAATGTTTCTTATTCTCGTTTTGAAGTAAGCAGTATAGGTAAATACATAGGTAGGTGAATATTTAATTAAAAATATTTCATAATACCTCATTGTTATTTCGCTATGACAGCTACAGATATACAGTTTTTATAGTGAACTACGCCGGCTTTTCTATTGTGTCACGCAGCTTTGACCTTTTTTAATTAATTTCCATTCAACTCGATTAATAAGATCAAAGGGTTCTGGCTATCAGATAATCGACACCAAACTAAAGCCGTATATTTGTCGGTACAACAGTGTTTTATTTATTCATTGTAATTATAGTATTAGTTGGTTTTTTTTTCTTACTATTCACCTCTAATATTATGATACCAGTTCAGTACAAGTTTTGTAGTTCTAAAATGGTTAAAGTAAAAAGTATTTT